>CM060390.1:102898446-104098446 GCA_030545235.1 Helianthus tuberosus | reverse complement strand
ATAGGTTTTGAAGCTTTTATAATTTCCTGACAGTGGTTTAGTACCCCAGATGATGGAAACCTTTTTACTATGGCAACTCATTTTGTGTCATAATATTTAAATTAGAACATGAGTACCAAGTATTTTAAGGTCTGTTAGCAATCAATCTCTGATCTGTGTTAAAACAAACTTGAGTTTGACATGACCTTGACACTTATACCATTTCCTTTTGACCTATTTTCAAGGATAATATCACAAAAAATAAGGGTTCTATATCCTGACAGGTGTTTGAAACTTTTGCTATAAAAAACTAGTAAAAGTACAAAATATATCACTCTTGAAGAAAAACATAAAGAGTAATATATCCTGCTTTATTTGAGAAAAACCTTTTCAACAAAAATAATTAAAGGTTTTTCTGAAAACAACATAAAAAAGGATCTGGTATATTTTTCAATTAAACTCATAATCACATCACTATCAAGTTTATAAAAATGGTCAGTGGTTTGAAATACATTGTAATAACCACTGTTTGAGACCATTTTCTTGTTTAATTGATTGCAAAAATGAGGAGACATGTTCACATAAGTTTTGAAAGTCCGGTTATAGACTTTGTTACCAAGTGATGGCTCTGAACAACTTGTCTAGTCCTCTTGTAAGTTTAATCACTGGTGATACTATAGTTACCTGAACTTTCCTGAATCACTGAATGCACACAGTTGCTTGATGACCATTATTCACTCAAATTTGGACTCTTAAGTGTTTTACATTTATGCTCTTTTCCTTTGACTTCAAAGGTTTTGAGATAAACACACTTTTGAGTTTTTGTGATTTTTCTTCTTCCCTTTTTACCCTTCCCATTCATAAGTACTGAAATACTCACTGGGAGGTTTTATTGAAGGAATACTTATTCCAGAATCATTTTTTGCAGCAATGTTTTGAGAGATCTGGTCATATTTGTACATGCTTATGTCAAATCTCACATTACATATGATTTGGACTATTTTAACACTTGATTTTCTTAATGTATTTTTAGCAAAGTTGATTTGGTCCTTTTTAGCAGGATTCCCAACCTGTTTTTCAACACATAAGATCTAATAACTAGAGTTTTAATTTCCCTCTTTTTATGTTAACAAAAACACTAATGTTTTTATGAACATGGGTTTTTATCGACCTGAGGTACATACTTTAGCGGCAAACATGATGGATACAGCACAAAACTTCATAACAACAATTGAAATCAATTTGTAAAGAAAATGATTATACCATAGTTATCAGACATATTTTCGGATCTGAAAACTATAGGTGTTTTATGTATGACATCACTTGTTATGTGAAGTTTGTGTGTCTTATGACATCTTGGTTGTTTTACAGAGTTTTTGAATAGCAATTTTGAACGTGATCGCTCGTTACTCTGTTTTTCAACTAAATACGATCAACCTTAGCATCAATGAATTTTGAGCTGAACTGTTATGTCAAATTGATTGTCAGATCGAATTTGACTGTCCAAGCTCTGATACCAATTGTTAGGATCGGAGGCTCACATGATTGTGTTTATTTGTATAATTTGAACAATGAATGAATATGAAATAATGTAAAGTGCAGCGGAAATGGAAACAAACTTTATAAACACAATCAAAAGGTAGAATAGTTCTGATAAACACATACTTTTCATTAGGTCGAAAGATTACAAATCAAATCAAAAGATTACAATGCATGCTTACAACAAAACTCCCCCTCAGCCTGATGCTCCCCTAGTTGATCGCACAAGATGAAAGGATTGGACTAGAGGAGAAGAACTCACTCAGTCAATCAAAGGTAACAGTACAGGGTACTGTTCCATTTATAGGCAAATCAAACCACTGAAGCATCTAAGCTGACGTCACCATGAAAGTGACATCTAACAACCTAACAACCTATACCCACTGTTCTAACACAAACACTGCTAACTTAACCACTGATTCTATACAATACAAGTGACACACTAAACTACTGCTTTCTCCTTCCATTAGCACTGATGCTTGACTATCAGTGCTTTCCTCAAAGTTGATCAGTCCTTGAGTGGGCAGTCCTTTAGTCAACAACAGTACTTTAGATAGCATCAGTAGATTGAACCAACAGTTTTTACTTCTTAACAGCCTTCAGGGCTTCATCAGCAGTTTGAAGGACAGTGGATAGAGGTCATCAGATGTTATAAACACTTTCAAGGGGAAAGCCTGGTGTAAACTGCTGCTTATGATGAATCCACTGCTCTGATCCAGTTTTGGCTTTTATTATCTGTTCCTCTGATAGGGTTCAATCCCAACATTACATGATTTGAATACCCAACACATGACTATGTGATTTTGAATACTCATTACGTGATTACACATTCAACATAAATCATTACGCGATTACACATTCAATATGATTTGTTACTAATGTTATTACAATTATGCTTATAACATAATCACTCGGTGTGGTTTCACATAAAATATACTATAATGAAATCACGTAATCAAAAAAGGGGTATTCAAAATCACGTATGGTATGTTTGTGAAGGGGTATGGTCCCAAAAACCTCGCGCAGGCACATTGGACCATACCACAACTTCACCACAGTAAGCCCTCTTTAAGAGAACCCTGTGTGGCTACGCACCGGTTCTAAAGGAGCACTTGAAAGAAAACAGTCTTCAACATCCGCGCGCCAAGATGGAACTAATAACACATCCTTGCGCAAGTTCACATGACAGAATAGTTGGGAATAAAACCCTAACAACATCTCCGCGCAATTATAACCCAGACTTGAACAGAAAGAGACATTTCTGTTACAATAGAATTAACATGAGGCAGAGACATAGAGGATTACAGCTGTAAACCCTCTAGAAGGCCCTATCATGCACAACCATTCGATAACCGAATGGCCATGTGGCATCATCCTGAATGCCCATCAAGGTCACGATGATGGCACTAAATTGGAGAAAGATCCACACACATTCACTTTCCACATGCCACATCCCCAACCGTTGATCTCGCCCACGATCCGTGTGCTTAAACGTTAGGATGATGATTAACGGCAGAAGGAGTACCCGCCTACGGAAAATTCTTTCTGTCCTTTCCTCCATCAACAAACTTTCCCACCCAAATCCGGTTATAAATAAGGCAATTCAGGTATAATCTCTCAAGTTACTCTCACTTCACTTTCACTATTACTTCCTCTTCTTCATTAAAACCTGTACTTATTCTCACGCCGGAAGGTGGTCACGGAGAGAACCCCCATTCTCCCTGTGGTGAGTCTAAAGGTTGTTCATTTTGCAGTTATCGTTCGAAGAAGGAGCTTAGCGAAACCCCGAATCAAACGAGAGGACTCACCCTTTTATGCAGAAGTAAACCCCTGGTCCGCCTGATTTCGGTCATTCGAACCAGTGTTTCTTCATTGGTGTCACGGCCCCCGACCCGGTTTAACCCGTTTCAGGAGCCGCGGGACAGAAAATCCCGTGGTATTTATTTAACAGCGGAAGTTTATTCAGCATCTTTTTTAAAACTGAAATATTTCCCGATTATTTTATTTCACAACTCGTGATAAAACCCGGTAATTTACAATCTTGAGATTTCATGAAGAAATCCTTTATTTTACAAAACATGTTTTCTTATTTTATACCGAGCCACTTCCTTAAGCTTGTAGTGCTTCTCGGCACTTTTCCTGGATCACAACAGATCACCTGAAACATGTTTGAAAAAGTTTTTTTGTCAGCGGGAAATACTGAGTGAATCATTCTTTTTAATAAAACGACTCTTTTGTTATAATTTACAGTATTAAGAGCGATTACAATGTTTCTGATATCAAACCAACTACCCACGGTATTTGTCACTCGACCGGATCTGTGACTATGGTCATATCCCCCATTGGCTGCCCCAATGGTGACGATTATCAAGTAATGTATACAAAACCCCACATACCGGCTGTAACTTGGTGATTACAAAGACTTAATCCCCGTAATTATAACTTTGAAAATAAACATGCTTTTATAAACAAATTTGATAAAAAGAGAGAATGACTCACATTGCAGATTTAATTATGAACAGAGCTTAGCCTACTGATTAGCCTTGATAACCTAGTTTAAATAATCATGCACACAAACTAGGTTAGTAACTTAATACAGCATTTACGATAACTCACGAGATTAAAACCTTCACAACGAATGACAAAGTGCGATACTTAAACATCCATCGATTTAACGACGAATGACAAAGCATAAACCCTAATGTGGGCAGCACTTAAACATCCATTGGATAGTTTAATCGATCGGACATTGAATCGTAGCAGCGATCGAGTTATTACCCTGAATTGTGGCAGCACTTCGTGATCAGTGTGTGTTTTGGGACTGTTTATGCTATAACTCAACGTACAATTCGAATTTGAACGTCGAACGAACACTCAATTGCATGAAACAGACTGCTCTATTTATACTTGAAAATGGGTTCCCCCGCGTGTCGCGGAAGATGTCGCCGTTCCTGTCGCGACTCGCCTGAGGTGTCAAGGTAGAGTAGGGTAGGCTTGTCACTTGTATAGGCCTGCTGAGTCGACGTTTCGTGAATTATCATTTTTGACAGCGTTTTCTGTAGATAACTATAACTAGGGTTTACCCCCTAGTTTTAGGGGCCCTAATCCTGATTTCAAATGTTCTGAAAATTTTAGGGTTTGTTCAGAATCACTTGGGTTTCTTAATTAGGGTTTCCTATTGGTCAATTTAATTAAATAAATATGACTTTTAATGAGAGTTGTTACATTCTCCTCACCTTAATAAAAATCTCGTCCTTGAGATTTACTGGAATAATTGAGGATACTTTCGCTTCATTTCCGATTCCAGCTCCCAAGTATATTCAGCTCCTCTCTTTGAACCCCATCTGACTTTGACTAAAACTAGTCGTTTGTGTTTGAGAAACTTGATCTTTCGATCCTCAATTTGAAGAGGTTTCTTAACAAATTTCAACTTTTCGTTTACCTCTATATCTCGAAGAGGTACTACCAGTGATTCATCTGATAAGCATTTCTTGAGATTGGATACATGAAATACATCATGTACTCCAGATAATTCTTCAACGATAAGCAACTGGTCCTATACGTTGGATCACTGAAAATGGTCCTACGTACCTTGGACTTAGCTTTCCTTTCTTTCCGAATCTAAGTACTCCTTTCCAAGGAGAAACTTTTAATAGTACTTTGTCTCCTACTTGGAATTTAAGTGGCTTGATCCGATTATCTGCATAACTCTTCTGACGATCGCGAGCCATTTTCAGTCTTTCCTTGATTTGAGTAATCTTATCAGTAGTTTCTTGCACTATCTCAGGACCTGATAATTGACTTTCTCCTATTTCTGCCCAACAAACTGGAGTTCTGCACTTTCTTCCGTACAATGCTTCAAATGGGGCGGTTTCAATACTTGAATGATAGCTATTGTTATAGGAGAATTCAATTAATGGTAAGTGATCATCCCAATTTCCACCAAAATCTATTACACATGCTCAGAGCATGTCTTCTAGAGTTTGGATCGTCCTTTCACTTTGTGCGTCTGTTTGGGGATGATATGCAGTACTCAGATTGAGTCGAGTTCCCATAGCTTGCTGGAAGCTTTTCCAGAAATGAGAAGTAAAACGACTATCCCTTTCCGAAACAATGGAGAGTGGAACTCCATGTAAGGATACGACTTCATCTACATACAATTTTGCCAACCTTTCCATATTAAAGGTTTCTTTCATTGGTAGAAAGTGAGCTGATTTGGTTAATCGATCCACAATTACCCAAATCGCATCATTACCTTTTCTTGTTTTGGGTAACTTAGTAACAAAATCCATTGTTATAAGTTCCCATTTCCATATAGGCATTTCTAATTGTTGTAATAACCCTGAAGGTTTTTGATGTTCTGCCTTAACTTGTGAACAAGTGAGACATTTAGAAACATATCGCGCTATATCCTTTTTCATTCCTATCCACCAGAAGTTCTTTCTTAAATCTTGGTACATCTTATTGTTTCCTGGGTGCATAGTATACCTAGATTTATGGGCTTCTTCTAAAATCTTAGGTCTTAAGTCTCCTTGCTTAGGTACCCAAATTCTATTTTTGTGGAATCTCCAAATTCCATCTGCTCCTTGTTCTAATTCCTTTATTCGTCCTTTCATTCCTTCAGCATCATCCTTGATTGCTGTAGCTTGAACATTCTTCAATTGTTCCATTAAATCTATTTGTAGATTTAATCTGAGAGCACGAACCCGTCGTTGTTTCTCATAATACTTACGACTTAAAGCATCTGCAACTACATTTGCCTTTCCTTCGTGATACTGAATATCGCAGTCGTAGTCACTTAAAATTTCCATCCATCTCCTTTGCCTCATGTTTAACTCTTTTTGCCCAAATATATATCTTAAACTTTTATGATCTGTATAAACAGTAAATTTACTTCCATACAGATAATATCTCCAAATTTTAAGGGCAAAAATTACGGCTCCTAATTCTAAATCATGAGTCGTATAGTTTTCTTCGTGCCTTTTCAATTGCCTTGAAGCATATGCAATCACCTTTTTGCGTTGCATAAGCACACATCCGTATCCTAGTTTTGAAGCATCACAATATACTTCAAAATCTTCAGTTCCTTCTGGTAAGGCTAAGATTGGTGCATTTGTTAATTTCTGCTTTAATATTCTAAAGGCTTCTTCTTGCTTTGATCCCCATTCAAACTTAACTGCTTTACAGGTTAACTTAGTTAATGGTACGGCTATCTTGGAAAAATTCTTAATAAACCGTCTATAGTACCCAGCTAAACCTATACAACTTCTAATTTCCATTGCTGTTTGTGGAACCTTCCAATTGGTAATTGCCTCTATCTTAGCAGGATCTACGTGAATACCTTCGTGATTCACCATGTGTCCTAGGAATTGCACTTCCTTTAACCAAAATTCACACTTCAAGAATTTGGGATAAAGCTTTTCTTTTCTTAACAAAGTTAAGAGTGCATGAAGGTGTTCACAATGCTCTGCCTGGCTTTTGGAATAAATAAGTATATCGTCTATAAAAACAATTACAAATTTATCCAAATATGGTTTACAGATCCTATTCATCATGTCCATGAATGCAGCAGGTGCATTTGTTAACCCAAAGGGCATGACTGTAAACTCGTAATGACCATACCTAGTTCTGAAAGCAGTTTTAGGTATGTCTTCTTCTTGTACCTTCAATTGATGATATCCGGAGCGTAAGTCTATCTTAGAAAAATATCTAGATCCTTGAAGTTGATCAAACAGATCATCAATCCTAGGTAATGGGTATCGATTCTTAATTGTAACCTTATTCAATTCTCTATAATCGATGCACATTCTCATTGAACCATCCTTTTTCTTAACAAATAGCACTGGTACTCCCCAAGGAGATGAACTAGGTTGTATGAATCCTTTACTTAGTAATTCATCTAATTGCTTTTTCAGTTCTAACATTTCTGTGGGTGCTAACCGATAAGGTGCCTTGGCTATCGGTGTAGTTCCTGGAATTAGATGAATCCTAAATTCTACTTCCCTATCTGGGGGTAATCCCGACAACTCTTCTGGAAATACATCCGGATATTCTGAGACTACAGGAATTTCCTTAAGTTCTTTACCCTTAGTACTAATGATTACTGAAATCATATATACTATTCCTTATTTTCGTTCATAATTAGCAACTTTCATTACTGATATGAACTTCATGGGCTTACGTGGTTTATTTCCTGTAATCCTAATTACTTCTCCGGTGGGTGATTGAATTTCTATGGAATTCTCATCACAAAGGATTCTAGCATGGTTGGCTACTAACCAATCCATTCCTAATACAATATCAAATTCAGCTAAATTCATTGGCAATAGGTTTGCAGAGAATGTATGTCCTAAAAGTCTTATATTTTCTTCCTGCAAAACTTTATCGATTTTAACTGAATTTCCGTCTGCCGTTTCAACTGTAAAAATCTGCCTAATATTGGTTAAAGGTAAATTAAGAGCTTGACAGAATGAAGTATTTATAAAACTTTGGTTTGCACCAGAGTCAAATAATACTTTTGCGTATACGTTGTGAACTAAGAACGTACCCGCTATCACATCTGGGATGAGTTCTGCTTCTTGAGTGGTCAGCTGAAATGCCCTGGCATTCTTCTTAATAGTTCCGTCGGTCGCCTTGGTTTTGTTGTCTGCTGGTTTACCCAATTTAGGACATTCTGTTTTAAAATGTCCATTTTCTCTACAGTTGTAGCAAACTATTGTTTTCTTTCTGCAGTTTTCTTCACGATGTCCTACAGTTTTGCAAAAATTGCAGGTTATATCGCATATTCCATAATGTTTCTTCTTGCATTTCCTGCAGAATGACGGAGTTGAGAATTGCCCAGTTCCTCTTCTCTTGAAATTACTACTGTTACCCGCACGAAATCCTTGAGAAATTTTCTGAGCCAATTCTTTCTTCTTGTTTTCATCTTGTGTACGTACAAGTTCGTCAGTTAGGGTGTTAGCTAATTCCACAGCATCGTCAATAGTGCGAGGTCTCGCAGCTTTGACGATATTGCGGATTTCACTAATCAGTCCCCAAATGTAGCGAGAAATGAGTACCGGTTCTGGCGAAGCCAGCGTTGGTACCACTCTAGCATATTCAAAGAATGTCGAAGTATAACCGCGACAATCTACACCCGTCATACGATGATTTAGGAATTTATTTGTCATTTGTTCCTTTTCATACTCAGGACAGAATTTTCTTTCTACAAGACCCTTAAATTCTTCCCAATTCATGGCATAAGCTATTATTCTTCCTTTTGATTGTAACACAGTGTTCCACCATTCGAGTGCTCCTTCCTTGAAGAGATTTGATGCATACATGACCTGATCATCTTTAGCACATTTTCTTATTGCAATTACTGCTTCAGTTTTCTCTAACCAACGCAGTGATGCAGTTGCTCCTTCATTGCCTGCAAATTCAGTGGGTTTACAAGCAAGGAATTCTTTGAAAGTGCAACCAGGCGTTGCGGCTTTCATTTTCTTAGGAAATGGAGCTTGATGTGGTTCCGCATTATGATTAACATGATCATTGCCTCTGTTTACACTATTACTGAAATTATCTTCAGAAATTCGTTTACTAGGAACAATTTGTTGCGGTTCGATTGGATTCTTTACAGCAGCAACGATTGCGGGAATAGCATTGGCTATCCCTTGAGCAACAATATTTTCGATATCTTGTCTAGTCATATATTGATATCCTGGATGTTGCTCAGACTGATTAACTTCATTTACTGGTTCATTACCAATGTTTGCCATCTGATAATTAATTTTCTATAAATAATTAGTATAGATACAACTATAATAAAACAATTTGCACATAATCACCTTAACATGTATAACCAAAAATTATTGATTTCCCGAGTTTCATTTCTATATATTATATTATGCCTCGTACACACGATTATCATACAACGTTTTATTGTTAAGTTATTACACATACTGGTTCTTATGATTATTTATTAAACAAATATTCCTGCAAACTCCCATTATCTGGTCAGCTAATTAAAAACGACGCTCCCTTTCATCGTACTTCCAAGTAACTCTTTCTCCAACATCCCTAATCCTATTTCCTGCATTAATTAACTCTTCGCCCCAGAGACGAAGTTCAGCCAGATTCTCTGGGTCAACTTGTGGGAAAAATGTATCAGGGTTGTTTAAAAGATTTTGGTATTGCCAATCAGTTGTCCACCATTCATCTAATTCTACTGGTAGTGGTTGAGGTTGGACAATAGGATCTGGAATAGCAGGTTCCAGATTGGTTGGAATTGGAGCTTCTAGTGGGTAGCTGAAAAGATCTTCTTCAGTAAATATAAGGTTTGGATTAGCTGGTTCAAGGTTTCCATCGGCAGGTCCGATGAGGTCACTCATTATTAGTTTATGATCTAAAACTTCCCAGGGAGTCATTTTCTGTTTCTGTCTAGAACTTTCTCCGACTTCTCTTTCTGTTTGCTTAAAACTCTTCCCAGCTTCTATTTCTACTTGATTAACATTTTCCTCAATTTCTACCCCTTTTCCCTTGTCTTTTGGTTCTTCAGTTTTGGTAACCTTTCTTGTTGCTGGCTTTTTCCTACGTACACGCCTCCAGCCCACAAATTTGCTTCTTTTCTTAGGTTTAGGTTTTGCCAGTGGTTTGGATTGAAATTCCATGGGTTCTTCTTGATCAGCGAAGTAACCGGTGAATTCCTTGGAAACTTCTATCTTAACGGGATAGAGGTTAAGATTTTCTAAAGCTTCAGATATCTCATTCATGCTGTTTAGCATATATGCAAAATACATACCAAATGTTAAAATAAAAGAACAAAATTTCATAGATAACCTTTAAATATTATTGCATACCATACATAAAACAACTGACAAGTAAAATATACTACGATTTACTGTGAACTTATTTATTTACTGAATAAGGTTTCGGGATTGTAGATAAATAAAGGTGCTAAAACTTGTGTTAGAGTATTTAGAGATTTGCATTTTCTGCTATTGTGGCTAGCATATAAAGATCTGCCCATTTCTCATCTAATTTGTCCTCCCAGGGTGTTTTACTGGTTAATTCCTGGGTTTCCTGTTTAACTTTCTTTTCTCGGATTTTCCTTATTTCCTCCTGACTTTTCCTAATAATCAAACTTCTTTTATTAGGAGAAAGTGGTTTCTCATAATGTGCCTTTCTCACAAATATTCCCTCTTCAGGAATTACAGAGTGATTTGAGGATTTGGGTTGGGATGAACTTCCCTTCTTGTTGGATGACCTATCTAGTTTAAGATAGATGTTTGACAACTTTTGTTTACCAATACTGTAACTAACAAATAATCAGTTAATAAAACACATAATCACATAATTGGCAATCAGTAAAATTAAGTATTTCTAAATACTTAATAGGCTTAGATCAGTGGCTCTGATACCACCTTTTTCTGTCACGGCCCCCGACCCGGTTTAACCCGTTTCAGGAGCCACGGGACAGAAAATCCCGTGGTATTTATTTAACAGCGGAAGTTTATTCAGGCTTTTTTTTTAAAACTGAAATATTTCCCGATTATTTTATTTCACAACTCGGGATAAAACCCGGTAATTTACAATCTTGAGATTTCATGAAGAAATCCTTTATTTTACAAAACATGTTTTCTTATTTTATACTGAGCCACTTCCTTAAGCTTGTAGTGCTTCTCGGCACTTTTCCTGGATCACAACAGATCACCTGAAACATGTTTGAAAAAGGTTTTGTCAGCGGGAAATACTGAGTGAATCATTCTTTTTAATAAAACGACTCTTTTGTTATAATTTACAGTATTAAGAGCGATTACAATGTTTCTGATATCAAACCAACTACCCACGGTATTTGTCACTCGACCGGATCTGTGACTATGGTCATATCCCCCATTGGCTGCCCCAATGGTGACGATTATCAAGTAATGTATACAAAACCCCACATACCGGCTGTAACTTGGTGATTACAAAGACTTAATCCCCGTAATTATAACTTTGAAAATAAACATGCTTTTATAAACAAATTTGATAAAAAGAGAGAATGACTCACATTGCAGATTTAATTATGAACAGAGCTTAGCCTACTGATTAGCCTTGATAACCTAGTTTAAATAATCATGCACACAAACTAGGTTAGTAACTTAATACAGCATTTACGATAACTCACGAGATTAAAACCTTCACAACGAATGACAAAGTGCGATACTTAAACATCCATCGATTTAACGACGAATGACAAAGCATAAACCCTAATGTGGGCAGCACTTAAACATCCATTGGATAGTTTAATCGATCGGACATTGAATCGTAGCAGCGATCGAGTTATTACCCTGAATTGTGGCAGCACTTCGTGATCAGTGTGTGTTTTGGGACTGTTTATGCTATAACTCAACGTACAATTCGAATTTGAACGTCGAACGAACACTCAATTGCATGAAACAGACTGTTCTATTTATACTTGAAAATGGGTTCCCCCGCGTGTCGCGGAAGATGTCGCCGTTCCTGTCGCGACTCGCCTGAGGTGTCAAGGTAGAGTAGGGTAGGCTTGTCACTTGTATAGGCCTGCTGAGTCGACGTTTCGTGAATTATCATTTTTGACAGCGTTTTCTGTAGATAACTATAACTAGGGTTTACCCCCTAGTTTTAGGGGCCCTAATCCTGATTCCAAATGTTCTGAAAATTTTAGGGTTTGTTCAGAATCACTTGGGTTTCTTAATTAGGGTTTCCTATTGGTCAATTTAATTAAATAAATATGACTTTTAATGAGAGTTGTTACAATTGGTGCCCACCGTTTCTTCAAATTTTCATTATCATCTTCTCGTTGTGATTCATTTCTTTCCAACCTCTGTTTTCCATGGAAGAGATTCCGTCAAACCATCCGTCAGGCTCTCGACCGGTGAATTTTACTCATGATCCTCGTGTCGAGGGGATTGTAGACGAAGCTTCTGACGATAACAAGATACAGCATAACGTTAATTATCTGAACGACCCTCTTACACCAGGAGCACAACCCGAGATCCCGGTAAGTTCAATCGTACCTCCCGGGGAAACTCCCATCTCATGGTACGTCAGGTCTCAGGGTGCATTAAACGCAGTATACGCACAACTTTGTGCACAAACTGCTCCTCCTGTGACTCAGTCACGAAGATCTGCATCTCATGTATGGGCACCTTCTGCACCACAAACATCACACTATGACGCACCATCACGAATGCCTGTAGATGACACAGAAGTCTATTCTAGATCTCCTACTAGGTACGAATCAACTCACTCTGAGACTCGACGGAGAGATTACTGTGATGAGCTATATTCTCACAGAAGGCAGTCAGTCCATTCTCAGTTGGCCCTGCGTTCTTACCAAAAGCGGGACACCCAAACCGACGAATACGACAAAACATACCAGGAAGGAGATATCACAAGCGTGTTCAGTCGCCTGCAGCGGGACCATGCAAATTATTAACCCCGCGCGGTTTATAATCCGGATGCAGAGCATGATTACAACCTAATCTACCGCCCGGCAGAAGCAGCGGAGAATTCGAAATTTGTCAGTGAAATCGACCTAGCTCCCCTCGAAAGGGCGAAACTACCATCAAACATCGGAAAATTCAATGGGATGTCAGATCCAGATGATTATCTCCGTGTATTTACCATCGCAGGCCTGGTAGGGGGTTGGACATTGCCTATGTGGTGCCACCTATTCGTCCAAACCCTGACAGGTGCAGGACGGTTATGGTTCGACAACTTACCGGTAGGAAAGTTAACATCATGGGTGGATTTAAAAGAGAAGTTCCTGGTCCACTTTAGCCAGCAACGTAGATCTGTCAGAGACACCGCCGACGTAATGAACATCTGGAGGCGGGATGATGAAAGTCTGGAGGACTTCATAATGAAATACAATAAGGAAGTCCTAGAAATCGGTGATGTACATGAACATCTGATACGAGCACAATTTAAATACGTCGTGCGCTGTGACGATATGATTAAAGTTCTATCAGGAACAGAAGGTTTACCCAAGAGTTGGGAAAAACTAATGGCAGCTGCCAAAGTTTACGCTCAGACAGAGCGCAATCTCAGCTCCAACAGGCCGCCTCCACCACACAACCGTCCGCAAGACATGAGTGGGAACAGCGGTAGGAAGTTCAAAAAGAACTAGAGGGACTCGGCTTCCGGAGCATACTCGTCTGATGATGCTCGATCAACAATTAACAAGTTAACAGCACAGAAAGAGGCTAAACAGGAGAATCGTGAGCGACAGTGGACTCCTCAAACAAAAACACCGGCGGAGGTACTTAGTAACGAGGACTATCAATTCAAAACACCTCCGCCGATGAAGAACAAGCACGGACAGGATCCAAACCAGTATTGCGAGTACCATAAGGATAACGGCCACACCACCAATAATTGCATAAGCCTCCGCACAGAGATCGAGAAGGCACTAAAAAGTGGCGAACTCACCCATTTACTTCAAAATGTGTGGAAGGACATCAAACAGATTACTCACGGGGATGAGGGGCCGAGCAAAAAAGCTAAAACTTAAGCCGCGCCAGAGCAACGAACATACAATAGTTTCCTTCATATTGGTTAAGTTCTTCAAATTACCAATCTATGACATAAGACTATTCGTATGAGTAAGTCTCAACTAATTATCCTAAGAAACAACTTTGTAACTATGGTGTTAGGACCGGTTTTTACTCCGTTTCGATTGCGAACCGACCGTGCGACGTGCGGAATCCGTGCACGAACGAGACCGAACACACGAACAGTAATTATAACTGTGATTCTATTGAAGATTTGATAGCATACAAGAACTGTGAATCACGTTGACACTTTCTCTCTCTAGAACTAGAGCTCTCCAAAGTGCAAAATAACCAAATGTGTCAAAAGTCTCTAATTCTAACCCTACCTCATCTATTTATAGGCCAAGGCTTATAAGATCTTTCCTCTTATTTACAATATTGCCACCTTGCCTTTTCTATCTAAAATTACAATGTATGGCTAGTTTTAAACAGATTCAGCTACGGTCTTGAGATGACGGAGGCGATAGACATAAATGCACTAACAGACTCCCCCTTAGATATTGCCGCAGTCAATCTCAATCATTGAGTCAAACTCGTAGCGTCTTTTCTTTCTTTCTCTCTCTCTAAGTCTTCTTGAAGCTTTAACACGTTTTCATCAACGTAGACTCCCTTTTGCTCAAACAGAATCCCGGTGGATCTGTCTTCAGCTCCAGCTCCTTCCTTTCGGTAGACTCTTCAGGCTCCCCCTTTCGTCAAGCTTCCGTGCTTTGGGATCGACACCTGGCTTTTCAATTACAAGCTCTTTTGGGAAAGTATCCTGGCTCCTATGCATGCTTCCCCTTGCGTTGAACTTGTCTTCAGACTCCCCCTTAGACACTGCTATCGGGATCATAGTCTGGAATCTGCAATCCTCAAACATTTATAAGTAAAACATTTTAAACTTCCAGGATTGAAAACCTGGCTCTCTCAACTTTTGCTAAAATATTTTTCAATGAAAGCATTTTCGGTTGTCCAGGTATCGTAACCTGGCTCTATTAAACTTTCTAAATCAAGATCCTGGGACTAAGATATAATAATATGAATATATCCAGGATTACTTGAATCTCTCCCCCTATCAACAATCTTTAAAGATTTGGCAGTTTCAACGAACCGGATCGGAAACTGACTCTATTACAGATTTTAACAATATAAGCATCCAAATCCCTCACAGTTAATCATCCAAGTCCAAATTAATGACCTTGGAAATATCACAAATTGTTTTTGATTTTTGATTTTAAAAAATTTCAAGTTTCAAATTAATGAACTTGTTTTATTTTCAGAAACACAATCAACATACTCAGATTTTGAAACTCAGCACTCAGACATCGGTTGTCGAAAATAAAGTAGAATCAAAATCTTTTTGTATTTTTCTGAAATATAAAGCAGTAAAGAAATATGTACAAACATATTTACAGACAATATTTTTGTTTGAGTTTGCGTCAGAGGATCATATCAGTTTCTGACAAGTCAAAAGTACCGTTGAGCTTGGTTACACATTAAGAATTAAACAATTCACTTAGATTGTCGATATACTGATCCACTTAAATTTTCACACAAATTTCAACTAATTCAGGATACGAATTAGATGTATTAAGAACTTAAACTTATTCATGTGTCCCACCTCTTGAATATACTCCCGTATCCAGATCCCAATATTCAGTCTTACAGGTGAGTATACCTAGATGATATCTGTAAGGGGAATAAATTATAGTACGAAACCGTGAGAGCTCAGGTCAGAACTTCCATTCAGCAGAGAGATGATGGCTCGACTTTTGGTGTGTCCCCTTTAGAGGATCTTTTTGTTACAACAGCCATGAATAGCATTTTTCAATGTTTCATCATTTTTAGCTGAGGGCTGTGCTATGTTTCAAGCAATGCGAAAAAGTATTCTCCGGGGACTAGGCCATTGCTTCCGCAAAATCAGAAGTCCCGGGATAATACCCCAGATATCACTAAGCATAAAGACCTAGTATCTCAGAAAGAGGGGTCCTTCAAACGAGATTTCAGGGGTTACCTATATATTCAAGTAGTGTTCCCCACGAAATAAGCAAGTTTGAATTTAAGTTTATATCCCGAAAAAGTTTACTAAATGTATAAAAACCTATCGGCATATCATCAGTGAGACTGTTTAACACTATTTAATCATTACATTTCTTTAGCATACTGTAACTGTCTACTGATGTACTATCATTTCCTCTTTTACACAAAAACTCAATTATGAATTTTTTATCATGTTTTTGGCTTTTTCAAATTTTCTAATGTTTTTGGATTTTCTGACAATTTCTAACTCCCCCTAAAATTTAAAACCATTTAAAGAAAATTTGACAACCAACACTGATAGCTTTGTCTCGCCATCCATTTTCTGCTTCACATGCACTGATTTGCAAAAAATATAACATAACGTACTAATTACCCCCATGATTTACAACCCATTGATCTTAACAGTTTGAAAACCGTTTTTCAATCTGATAAAAGTAATCATGTTTGTTCAGCCGTGAGGATTTTGGCGTATTCGATCAACATACATTCAAACAAAATTATAAACAAACATATTTATGGTTTTTCAACTTTTAACAAACTAAAACATATTTTTGGTTTTTTTAATTTTTCAAATTTTTAGAGTTTTTTTTAAATATTGTTTATTTATATACAGAAGATCACTCAAACTAAACTCCCTGTTCAACCAAACCAGGGTCCTGCAACCTCTTCCTGTGCCAGACTGCTCCAACTACCATTCTCACAATCTTCAGCTTCGTTGAGCACCTGCACATTCAAACTTTATCAATTATTTGAACAATTTAGCCCAGGTCTGTTGGACCTTAGGCATTTCAACACAATAATGTTCATTTAATTTCGGAAACTCTTCCTCATCAAAAACTTTTTCAACTTTAAGTTCAACTTTCACATCTTTTACTGACATCACTTGTTTTTTAGAACTCCACATTTGACCTTTCGGAGTACCTCTTTTGTAAAAATTTGTCTCTTTTTGAACCTTTTGATCTTGAACAACATTTTTAGGTTTCCAAAACTCTTGAGGTTTTGTCATATCAACAGATGTTCTCCAACTCTGTGTTGTTCTGAATCTGGGTGTGTGAGAATTCCAGGTCTGTCTTGAATCGAACCTGTTCGAGTTTGATTTCCAATTTTGATTTGAAGCAAACTTGTTTGTATTGTACCTCCAAGTTTGTTTTGAATCAAATCTGGTTGACCTCGGTTTCACATCTTCAGATTTCTGTTTTTCAACATCAACAGGCTTTGGATTTGGACACTTTCGTGCAACATGTCCAATTTGATCACATTTAAAACATACTTTCTTTGAAACATCCTTGGCCTGTTGTTGTTTCTTTTTCATAGCATCAAACTCTTCATTAGACTGTTGTCCAAATTTGAGTTTTTCCTCTTCTTTCAAGCTTTTCCCTTGAACAAAACTCATCTTTTGTTGCAAATTTGGTTTTTTACTTTGATTCCAATTCCGTTTCTTTTTATAACCCAAACCAGCCTTCATGTTTTCTTCTTAAAACCAGGTTTGTTATAAAAAGATTTATGACCTTTACCAGCAAACTTTGGAATCTTAGACTTCTCAATCTCAACCATTTTAAAAACTTTATCGACCTTCTCTGAAATCACATTCTGAATCGGGAATACAACATCTAAGAACAATTTGTCCGATCCAATCATGGTATAAACCAATCCTTTTGAATCATCATTCATTTTTTTCTCGGATTTTGTGTTTTTCAGATAACCATCATAAAGATTTCCTTCATCTTCATCCTGTGATTCAGACTTACCTTTTGTAGACACATCTTTCAAAACACTTTCAACAACCTTACTTACCACCTCTGAATCATTAGCATCATCAGATTTGGAGTAAGTCACATCGATACTTTCAGGTAACTGGTCAGTTATGTTCAAACCCTTTGCCACCTTTTCCTCATCATAAAAAGTATAATTGTTTCTCAATGGTGGTGGTACCTGATGAAACTCTGAACCAATACCCTTTTTGCAATTGTCAGTATCTTTGTTATCTGGTGTGATGTTGAAAATGCGTTCGAGAATGTACGAAGAGTTATGATAACTTTGAAGTTTTATAACAACCTTTTCTTTTTCAGCCAAGACTTGTTTAAGATTAGCAATTTCATCAACACATTTGTTCAATTCAATTTGCTTTTCTTTAAACTTTCTTTCATACATTTCTTTAGTGACTAAAGTTTCTGACAATCTTTGATCAAAACTTTTGACTTGGCTTTTCAAAGTATCATACGCTTCTTGTACTCTCTGACTCGACCATTTTAAAGAATCATACTGTTTTTGTAAATCTTGAAATTTAGATTCTTTTTCAACACAATCAACACATTTTGTAGAACACAGTTGTCTATAAACATCATTATCCTTTTCAAGACCTTGACATTTCTGTGTCAATTTTTCAACTTTTAATTTTAAAATTTCTTCTATTTCAATCATATCTTTACATTTTATTTTGAAAACATTTTCAAGTTTGCTTGTTTCAATATCTTTTGTTTTGATTGTTTCATCTTTTTCAATACAGGCTTTGCACATTTCTATGCAATTCCTGCATTTGTTTTCTTTTTCATCAACCAATTCAACATTCGATAGATCAGAAGATTTTCTAACCTCAGTCTCTTTCAGCACCTGTTCTTCTAACTCAACTTTCTGATCTTCCTCCTTTTCTTCTTTCTGAGCTTCTTCATTCTTCTGTTTTTCTTCAGCTTTCTGATTTTCCTTCTTTTCTTCTTTCTGATCTTCTTCACTCTTTTGTTCTTCTTCAGCAGCAATCTTCACAACATTCTTTACTTCTTCAATCATCTTCTTCAATTCTTCTTCTTTTCTCTTCTTCATTTCTACCACCTTCGGTAGACTTTCTTCACAAACTTCTCTAATCTTCTTCTCCAAATCAGGCAAATATGTTTTATCAGATAACCTTCGTGTGTTGAAAGTAGCCTGCCTTGGAACCAAATTTGTTACAGCTTCAAAATCCACTTTTGATGGATCAACAACTGGATTACCCCGTGGATCCATGTAACATTCCAACTCTTCATTCCATCTTTTTGCTCTCTGGGCTTCTTTGAATGGTTCGTTTAATTTTCCAATTTCCCATCTTGCATAGTCTGCTTTCCAATATCTATCAGGATCAGCATCAGCCACAAATGCATATCCAACTGCATTTTCTTCAGGGCATACTTGACTCCAGTCGTAACCTTCATCGTCATATATAACTGCAAGAGCCCTTGATTTTTCTTCAGGCTGTTTCAATCTTGGTGGCTCAGACTTGTTTTGATGGTAAATCGCTTTCTTGTAATAATCTTCATTGAACGGGTTTGCAGAATCATCATCAGCATACGCATTTTTGCACTCGCGCTTAAAGTGACCTCTTTGTTTGCATTTGAAGCATGTCACCTTAGATTTATCAGATCCCAGTTTGGTAGATGGTCCACCAATTGACTTTCTCCCCGTGATCTCCATGAACCGCTGTGCCCGACGAACCGCACTAGCCATGCACCATCTTATATCCATTAGTTACATCTCCTCGGGGTCTAACTGATCATAATCTTCTTTCGTCAAGTTGGTATTGCCAATCTTCCCTGCAACGAGGCTTTCATATGATTCAAGTACAGATGCCAAGAAAACCATCTGTTGTTTTGCTGATTCTTCGCTGAAATTCTGCCCATTCTTCAGATCCACTGCGATATTACACTGAAACAAATTCTTTGAAGTAGATTGGTTTGAAGTATTTGAAGAAGATCCACTGTGAAAACTACTGTGAAGACTTTCATTATTCACTGAACTTGAACTTTCTGCAGAAAATGTTGTTTTTGGAGATCCAGCCTGTGGTGCATTTCCTCTGTAGTAAAGCTCCACATTTTGCTGATAAGCTGGATTATTGACTTTAGATCTCTTTATCTCCAACTCATGGCTTTCAAGTCTTTCAATCAGCAAATCCACTTTCAAATCTTCAGGCTTGATTGTGTTCTTCAACATTAAAGCGAAGTATTGCCACTCTTGATCATTTGGCAATGAATCAAACAATTTATCCACCAAATCCTCTTCAGAATATGTGATTTCATGTCTGGCTAACTCCATTTTCAGATGCCAAATCTTTCGATCATTCTACAAACAGATTCATTTTTCATACAACTGAATAAATCGAACTCTTTACGCAACAATTTCTTTTTGTTTTTGACAATTTCATTTCTTCCTACACACTTTCTCCCTAACGCTTCCCACAAACTCTTTGAAGTCTTCTCTTGTTCAAGTAATGAGATAATATCCTCTCTCACTGACTGTTTGATTAATGTGATCGTTTTAGATTCAGCCACAACATTTTTTACATCTATATCTGAGAAATCTTTTGGATCTATTAACTCTCCTCCCTCTTTTACTGGTTCTGTGTATCCATCTGTCATTTTTAACCAGCTTTCAGGAGCGAAAGCTTTTACCCAACCCTCAAATCTGTTTTTCCACCACTGATAATCTTCAACTTTCATTAGCTTTGGTGGCTTCTGTTGGCTTCCATACATGTTTTCAAACTTCAAATTCTCCGAAATCTCTCTTGAATATTCTTTCAACTCGGATCTTCTATCTGACGATTCAGAAGTGAACGCGTTGTAGAATGTGTTGTAAAATTCTTCACCGTTGCTTGACATCTTCAATTACCTTGGATCAACAAACAAACAAACACTTATCAGTTTAAACACTATCAAATATCTGAATAAAAAAATACTCGAACTGGTGAATTTTATGTGCGAACTGAAAGTTGACAGACTATGCGGACTGCTATGACCTTTTCCAATGACCTGGCTAAACCACACAACCTTGTGCGAATTAGATTGATGTGACTTGAATTTGGTGCAAACTGACCCAAAACACACAACCCGTGCAACTTGGATAACCTTGAGACCTGTTTTGACTGATTTAATATCTCGTGCTCACAAAATCGATTTTAATCAATTGCTGATTGGACCGAATATTCCACTAAAACTACCACCAAATATCACTTCATATAAAACGATCACGTGCAAAAAACTTTGATTGGGCCGACACTTACAATGTACACTAACTGGAAACTATAGGACCTCACAATTAACCAATCATATGTGCTGACAAACACCCATCACATGCAAATGGATTGAATCGATAAAAGATGCACATGCAAAACTGCAAATCCCAACAATCCTTTAAACAACTATTGAACCGTTTAATTATAAAGGCACATAAACTTTTCACATGCAAACTATTATTAACTGACAAACTATGAAACCAACTGATGTCCAGATAAGCTAAAGCATGTAGTGACAAATGAGCGAAACTGGTTGGATAGATAAACGAAACTATCTGTTGTCTATCTGAGCGGAACTCCAATGTCTGTATAAGCGGAACTGTTTATGTCCAAATAAGCGGACCAGATGAACGAACCAGATGAGCGAGCCACAACAGCGGACCTCAATTAAATGTAAACACAAGCGGACCTCTTGAGCGAACCTACAACAAATATGTTTCTAAAAGCGGACCTCTAGAGCGAACCCTCAACAAACAAGTCCCTATGAGCGGATCTCACTTGTTCAAATGAGCGGACCGGGTATTGTTCGGATAAGCGGACCAGATAATGTCCGGATAAGCGGACCTGGTAATGTTCGGATGAGCGGACCTGAACTATTCGTTCGAGCGGATCTACTGTATTTCAAGCGGACTTTCGATTGTCCGTAAAAGCGAACCTAAGTTTCAACCCATTTTCAAGCCGAATTTTGATATGAAACTTTCAAGGCTTGTTCTATACTGAATTCCGATTGCAATGAAGTATAATTTGTTCAATATCGTCCACTAAAATGCCGTAGATCTGAGTTCAAAGTTCTGGTTCATACGTACAAACGAACTTGTCAGTTTTTGAACAAATTGATTGAGTTATACTCTGTTTTATGATTTAAAATTTTCACAGATTATTCAAAAAAACAGTTTCGCACAATATTCTTCAAGTTCAAACCATTTTTAACCAGAAAATCTCGTTAGATTTTGAAAAACGTGACAGAATGTGAAGAAGATGAAAAAATAGATCAATTTAGGATGAAATCGAATCTGATTTTGATGATATCCTGTGCGATTCAGTGTGTTTGATCCGTGCAATCGAGCTCCTGCTCTGATACCACTTGTAGGACCGGGTATTACTCCGTTTCGATTGCGAACCGACCGTGCGACGTGCGGAATCCGTGCACGAACGAGACCGAACACACGAACAGTAATTATAACTGTGATTCTATTGAAGATTTGATAGCATACAAGAACCGTGAATCACGTTGACACTTTCTCTCTCTAATTTCTCTCTCTAGAACTAGAGCTCTCCAAAGTGCAAAATAACCAAATGTGTCAAAAGTCTCTAATTCTAACCCTACCTCATCTATTTATAGGCCAAGGCTTATAAGAGCTTTCTTCTTATTTACAATATTGCCACCTTGCCTTTTCTATCTAAAATTACAATGTAAGGCTAGTTTTAAACAGATTCAGCTACGGTCTTGAGATGACGGAGGCGATAGACATAAATGCACTAACATATGGCGTCTGAGCCCTATCCAAAATCAATACAAAGTTATGTTATTTATGTGTTTATTACAAAGTGCATGCAATTCCTTTTGGTAAGCGCAAAAACACTATGGTAACCTTAACACAAGTCTCATGAACGGTCTGCGATCACACGTATCGTGCAAGGCTCAGCCTTACGTTCACACATGAGCTTTATACCACCTTTATTCATCTTACTTAATCAAAGAAATTGTACTCATGCAAAATATTATAATTCAAACATGTATTATAACAGTTACTGGCACACCACACGCTTTAACAAAAAAACCATTTACATGCACGACAATGCATCAACAAAGTTACTTGCGCCATAGCGCATTAACAAACAGGGATCTACATCCCAAACCTATGTCAACTACCAATTGTTCATACAACCACAAAACAAAGAAAACCTAAGCTAGGTCTTCATCATCATCATCATCATCCTCTCTATCCGGGAAAACTTCTCTCAATTGTGTCACGAAATCTTCAGACTGCAGCGCAACAGTAACAAGGTCCATGACAGGAAGCTGCAAAGTGTTGAATTGAGTCTTCGCAGCAGCAAGAGCAGCTTCAGTATCAGCACCATGCGTAGCAGACCTACTGGTATCCCAGTCAACTTTTAAAGCATTAACAACATGCTGGGAACATTCTGAGTACCCTTGGGCATACCCATCGTTGCGCGCAGCAACCAGCAGGTGCGCAACCGTCTCATCTAGTTCATCGGAATTAAGAACAGAGTTGGCGACCTGCGCAATAAAACAAGTAAGAAGGCGCATAATCATCTCCATGCATTATCAAAAGTAGATACACTTACGCTTATGATTCCGTGATCTTTTAACCATAGCATGTCATTCTTCAACGGTTCAATCTGACTCTCCGGCGTCACCCGGGCAGTCTCAAAACTTTCCAACTTTTCTTCAGTTTCAACAAGACGGCGGGAAGTCTCAGCTTTTTCAACCCGTTCAAGCTCCAAATCTTTTTTAGCGGATTCAACCTCCGTCTTAAGTTGTTCCTGCTCAGATAATAAAGAGGTAAGTTCGTCTATCTCCTTTTCCTTAAGAGCAAGGGTGGCGCAAGTTCGTACCTCTCTCTGTTCACTTCTCTCCCTATGAGAGCGTGCTTCATCACGAGCCGCTTCAGCATCAGCCTTTTCTTACTTCAACTTTTCAATCTCCGCATCTTGTTTCTTCAATTTCTCAACCTCTGCCTTGAGATTATTAATAACATTATGGAGACCCATTTTTTCATGGTTATCTTTCTCACAAATGTCTCTCCAACGCTTACGTTCTTTCGAAAGGAGAGCAGCTTCAACCTCTGCCTTTATCTACCAACTAGCAACAGACCACTCTTCAGTTTTTTGATCGTTCTCTAACTTGGCCCGATCAGCCTCCAATTTGGCCCTCAACAGGGCAGCTCAGGCCTCATCCTCAGCAGCTTTCTTTTTGGACGCCTCAAAAGCAGCCCATTCCTTGTGCATGCTACGCCACTCACACACTATACGATGCGTAGTGGACACATAGGTAGTAGCTTCTTCAAGGTAAGCATGATAAGTCTGCTCATGAGGACGTCCCTCCTGAAATTTAATCTCCCAGGAGGAAAAGTTCCCTGCAACCAGTCACGGCACACACGCCAATCTAAAAAAGTGTCTCCTTTTTTCAGATTCCACACCGGAGCATGAACTTCAGAAGCTTTCTTCTCCGAATAAGTTCTATAATAATAATCCCCTGGAGTTTCCTCCAGGCGGATGGGAGAATTCTCAGCATCATAAGAAAAGGAGCCCTAATCACCAGCTGGGCTCCTCTCAATATTCACCGGCGCAGGAGTGGTAGCAAAGGCAGGGATAGTAATCACTGGATCTTCACGAACCGACTTTCCCTACTCTGGATCACACACCACAACTTCAGGAGACTTAGGGTGGGTAGCACCAACATCCGCAGTCTCCGGACCCACAACCTTCTCTTATCCCACCTCAACAGGCTTCTCCGCTTTAGCAATCTTCTCCGCCTCGTTCTCAACAGTTTTGGTACTTTCTAAATGTTCACTGATCGATGCATGAGGGGGTGAAGGCGGAAGGTCAGCATTAACTGCGGATGATGGCTCCGCGTGAGTAGGAGAAACTGTTTTTTTTGCAAAAACAAAACTCCATATTACAAACATATAGTATGCGTAAAAAGCAAAAAAAAGAAGATACTCACTCGGAGGAGGTTTCACGATAAAGGCATCAAGATTTCCTCTTCTGCTAATCTTTCTTCTCTGAGCCTTCTTAACAGGCTGCACCCCAGCCTCAACTTCAGCCTGTTTTCTTTTCCTCGCCTTCATCTTCACCAAAGGTTCTGGACTTGACTCTAAGTCAATTGGGTCATCAGGATTTGAGGCAGGGATGTTAGCAGTATCCTGAGGCTCCGCCTTCGGTTTCTTCACAACTACAGGCATAAGACCTTCCAACAAATCAGACACCACTACATAGTTACACCAGGAGTCAGAGGAATGGCGCGTACCTTTCTTCTCTCCTTTAACATTTTTTACTTTTAACGATTGGGCTTTCGCCGTGCCAGTCTTTTTAGCGCAATATTAGTGGCAGGCGCACGCTTTTTCTTCTCGGGGCCTATGCCCAGGTTAGTCAACTCACCTACATAAAGAAGAAAATATTGCAATATTACCCCACGCGCAAAGACAACAAAGAGTAATATTGCAATATCAACCAAAACTCAAAAGTAAACTTACCGGCACCAGTTGGGGGTTGCACAGCCAGATCTTCATCTCGCGGAAGGACAAAATTCTTCACTATTTGTAGATACCAAAGCTCCTCATCAGCCCTTTTTGGAACGATGGCCATCTTTCCACCCTCCCTTTCATACGAAACAACGTACAAGGAGACAACAACAAAACAGGAAATAGTAGCAAAGTCAAAAGAGAGAGAGAGAGAAACAGGGTAAGAAAACCCCAAATCTTACTCTTTCCATCCTCCATGTATACTGGCTTATCTTCCCGATCCATCCGCCAGAAAAGACTCATGCCAGAAGCAACCAGGGCTCTTTCTGGAAGTTCAATTGATGGAACATCCTTCAAATCTTGGTACCAAGTTTCCGAAAGAGGAGCCTGGATGGTCTCCGTCGCAACATCTTCTTTACGCCTAAAAGTCATCTTCATCGGAATCACTCCGACTTTAATAAAGAAGAATTTTGGCTTCCAATCGTGAAAGGATTTTGGAGGGTTCAACAAGATCTTCTTTGTCAAGGCACGTTGGGCGAAGGAGTAAAAACCTTGAGAGCAATGCATTTGATAGAACACTCGGAAACGGTTAATCATCGGTTCGATATACATTGACTGTGACACCTGTGTCACTACGACCATCAAAGAAATACCAAACCAATGAAATATTGTATTTCATACTTGGGATTTGTATAAATATGTGTATCATTTGCACATATAGATTCTTGTTCAATTTCGAGCTCTAAATCGCTTTCTAGGAAGTTATACGCGAACTGATGCATAAACGTAATCAGTTTAATACGAAAAACACCCCGGAATAGTGACATAGGCTTAACATACCTTAAATAACCTTCACATAACTTCGAAATAAGTTTTGGATGGTTTGGTGTGTGAAAACAAGTTTGTTCGATCGCAGGGACTATTTGTGTCAAACTGCGAAACTATGCCGATTTGCATATTGACCAACATTCCGGAACTTGATCATAAGTTCAACATACCTTAAATATCATTTACATAGCTTAGAAATAGGCTTTGAGGGGTTCGGTATGCTAAAATAAATTTATTGGTCATTCTGGGACTAAAAGTGTCAAAAAGTGCATAAGTTTGCATTTTCGCGCATATCTTACGTTCTGAATATATCCGGACATCCAAAAAATTTATGTAATCATTAAAATATTTTATTTTAGTGATTGGCATGATAAAATTCCATTCGTCGCTTAATTTGGATCGTTTTTGCGTTCGTTACGACTTCCGTCGTAATTACCCGAATAACGCAGCCGTACGACCAAACGAACCGACATCCGAGATATTTTTGAGCACATTTAATGTTCCCTATACTTTAAATTCATTTTAGATCCTTGAAATGGGGTTAACGGGGCTTAAAAGTGCCAAAAAAATCAAGTTTTACAAGTGCAAGGACCATTTTTGAAATTTCTGGCAGATACATTGAACATGGTCCATTTTTGAGGTTTTGATGGTTTTAACCCAAGGTTTTGCACTATATGGGCTGGAATTTGATGGTTTTAAGTATTCCCATGGTTTTGAAAAACCATGTGCCCAAGTGGAGGGCCAAGATCAAGGCACGAAATGCGAGGAACGATCCTAACGGTTCTCCGAAATCTATAAATACCCAAGCTGCTCCCATTCCATTTTCCTCAAACCTTGATCTAATTTTATGCTCTAAATTGAAGCTTTATGCTTCATACCTGAGTAGTTAGATCAAGTTCTTCCTAGCTTGGACCCGTTGTAAGTTTCTTTCGTGCTTTTATGCGTTTTTAAGCGTAAAAGTCAAACAGTGTTTGACTTTCTGCTTTGACCAGCCTTTGGTCAACACGAAGTTCATTTGAACTTCGCAACGTGAGCATAATCATGATGGTTATAGTCCCTAGTGACTATACCTACTGATTACCACGTTGATTAGGTGTAGTGACGAGTCATAGTTTTGGCCAAAATACGTGCCTATGCGTATTTTGTAACCAAACTATTCTTGGGTATCAAAACCGTTTGTTTTGATATCAAACTTGTTTTCTAACTTCGTTAAACATGTCTTAACATGTTTAACTCATCACTTTAGGTTTAGTGCTTATATAGGGTCGTAAGATAAGCGGTTTAAACAACCGCTTAGACTTTCGAACTAGACCCGTTTGGTCGATCTTTAGGATCCGACCAAGCATATTATGTGACCATAGTTGCATAGGGAATAATCTTTCGAGGTTATACCTTATGGTCATTTCGTTTAAGTAGTTGTATGATAGGTAGTTTATATGCCTTAGGTAAATGACCAAAATACCCTTTTTACGCATAAATTCATTTTAACCATATGTAACCTAAATTTTGACATCTAAACTGATTAGGCAACATTATTAGACATATTAAGGCATATATTACTTATCATAGGACTAGTTAGGCGGTCCGAACGCGTTTTACGCGAACGACGCGTTAAAGTAGCGTAAGCTACCTAAACGGGTCGTAATGGGTCGTAAGCACTTAGGTTAGGTTTCGTTTTAGTATGTAGGATTTGTTAAACCATATTACATGAGTCCCATACTCATCTGGTTTACGAAACCTCATTCTATCCGATCTTCCGATTTAGGTCCGGTTTATTTACGTAGTTACCTAGATTAGGTGCCGTTTGATTCCGTGATCCCTCTAGCTTTGCTTGGTTGTTATTCAAGACTTCTAAGCAATCTCATGCGAGTGCATAGTCCCCTCTTTTACTGTTTTCAATGTTTTGGGGTGAAACATGTGTACCTGTTTGTTATGTTCATGTTTTCAAAGTATAATTGATTATACATGTTAGTACTTATCTTTTGACAAACTGAATGATTATTTATGGTTTAAACACTAATTTTTCAAAGATTATAAAATTAATTGTTGGATTGTACTTATTTTATACATTCACCAGACCCATTAGTAGTATGATATAGCGCTATAGGATTAGACACCCCAATCCTGTTGTAAGGAATGTCAGAAACCGATATTTTATCCAAATAGGGATTGCCTTTGTGGTATTTCTATAGTCTCCAAGGTGTATTTTGATACACTAAGGTTTGAATGAATTCCAAATCACACTTTTGTTGTATATTTTGTTATACTCCCAAAGGTATAGTTTGATATGCTCTCATGTGTGATATTGTACAAAACAACATATATTTTGTTAATTATTAAAAAACATAGTTTGATATGTTATTTACAAAACCAAATCATAGTTTAATATGTTATTTATAAAACCAAAGTATACTTTTGATATACTGCTGAAAACTATTATTTTGACACTAAAGTATATTTAATATACTATCTGTTTAACGATTTTGGAACTGAAATATGTTTTAATATATTACTTATTCGACTTTCTTAAAACCAAAGTATATTTTTATATATACTACAAACCGTTTTATCAAAACATTGTTTTACAAACTCATTTTACTTAATTATTTATTTATGCATCATTCTTTTATATCATTAGATTTCTTATAAATATTCGCATGATTTATAAAGAAAACATTTTTAAGTTCATGACTATTTTTGTTAAACATTCTTTTAAACTTACAAGTCATGAATCATGCATTAATAAAACCTATGTATCTCACAGGCATTTTTATGCTGACGTACCTATTTTTACACATGTTTCAGGTGCTGCTATGTGATGATTGTTGATACATGCTATATATAGGATGGACTCGTGCCTTAGCGACTATAAAATTTGAAAGACAATATTTGTATTTATTTGATTTGTAATAAAACAATGAGTTCAATAATGCAATAAAACAAAATTATTTAATCCATGGTTATGAAACAATGATTCTGTTACGACACTCCCCGACGTTTCCGCCATGATTTGTTGATTTTCGTGGTCGGGGTGTGACATCGACCGACAAAAAAAATTCGAAGTGACGAATCCGAACCATTCCGATAGGATGCATTTGAGAAATATGGAACTTGTAGAATGTAAGGATTTCAAGAAGAAACGTTGTTACCGGTAATCGAAAGTTACCCTCAGTAAAATAATCCCAGAAAAAGGGTAATGTACCCGGCCGGAGCATCTGCCGCCGTCTGACCCTCATCAGGGTATCGAGCACCCCACTGTCGGGGAACCTAAAATTTCGAACCATGCTATCAAACGTCTCTTGGGACCACTCCAATGGTGGAAGA
Organism: Helianthus tuberosus; assembly: GCA_030545235.1. Classification (NCBI taxonomy): domain Eukaryota; kingdom Viridiplantae; phylum Streptophyta; class Magnoliopsida; order Asterales; family Asteraceae; genus Helianthus; species Helianthus tuberosus. The sequence continues at coordinate 104,068,957 of CM060390.1, read as the reverse complement.
CCGGCAGACATCTCTTCAGAAAAATCTTTGTGGCGTTCTCCGGTAGACATAAAGGAGAAATTTGCAAATTTCTTCAAAGAAGTAGCGGGAAGATGAAGGAGAATCAAGAGCAAACAATAAAACAATGAGACACTAAGAAGAGGTTTATATACTAACCACCATAAATGCCCTAGAAAACCGAAATGGCCCCTTTTTTCGGAAAAAAAACCCGGTTATCGAAGCATCAGGGGCGAGTGGGCAGCAATAAGTACCCTCACGCGCGCGTGTAGGCCACGACTGATGACGCACATCTGACAATTGACAACCTGTCACCAAATCTTCATACATCAACAGCCAGCAGAGTACTTTTACTTTTCACCTGCCAAGGATCACATTTTTCAAAATTTGAAATCATGAGCAATTCAAAATCTTCTCCAAGAAGATTTCCAACATTTCACGCCAAAACTCCACATAGCAAAAATCACCCATCTCTTACATAGTCCAGTACTCCACTTATTTGTTTAAGAGCAACACTGGACTGGGGGACTTGAAGGGGTATGGTCTCAAAAACCTCGCGCAGGCACATTGGACCATACCACAACTTAACCACATTAAGCCCTCTTTAAGAGAACCCTACGTGGTTGCGCACCGGTTCTAAAGGAGAACATTAAAGAAAACAGTCTTTAACATCTGCGTGCCAAGATGGAACTAATAACACATCCTTGAGCAAGTTCACATGACAGAATAGTTGGGAATAAAACCCTAACAACATCTCCGCACAATTATAACCTAGACTTGAATAGAAAGAGACATTTCTGTTACAACAGAATTAACATGAGGCAGAGATATAGAGGATTACAGTTGTAAACCCTCTAGAAGGCCCTATCATGCACAACCATTCGATTATAACCGAATGGCCACGTGGCATCATCCTGAATGCCCATCAAGGTCACGATGATGGCAATAAATTGGAGAAAGATCCACACACATTCACTTTCCACGTGTCACATCCCCAACCGTTGATCTCGCCCATGATCTGTGTGCTTAAACGTTAGGATGATGATGATGATGTGCGTTAAGCGTGATACATTTTTATGTATATTTTAAGCCATTTTTAAAACATTAGTCAAGTTTTAAATTTATAAAACACGATATTTTACTAACACTAAACACACATATGGGCAAGTGCACCCATCGTGAGCGTAGTATAGCGTTGGTAAGATACCGAGGTTGTCCAAGGACACAAGAGCTTTTAGTACCGGTTTATCCTCAACTTCTAATCAAATCAAAAGTTTAGAAAAAGTTTTAAACATGAAAATAAAAACTAAAAATGCTGAAAAATAAAATAAAACTAAAAACAGATGGACAAGATGAATCACTTGGATCCGACTCGCCTTTAGTGTAACCTTTGATGATTTCCGCACTTTTACACTTTTTAAGAGATTATTTTAGTTATAGTAGTAGGCCCCTCTTTTGAAGGTGACGTTACCCTCAACCCAGTAGTTTGAGTCAGCAAGGATACAATCCTAAAGGGTCGGAATATTGAAAGATAATTAATTAATTTATTAATGCGTAATGTGGTAGGTCCCTCTTTTGAAGGTGACGTTACCCTCGGCTAAGTGGTTTGAGTCAGCAGGGATACAATCCCAAGTAGCCGGGTTAATGTATTAATAGTAGTTTAAATATGAGGGGATCAAGCCATTCGCACCCCCGCCATCCAATACCAATGGGTATTGAAGGAGGTCCTAGTAAGCTTGACCCAGGTCCTTGCAGGATCTATACACTGAACAAGGATAGAACCTTACCAAACCATCCCCTTAACCCCCGACCAGGTAGCCAACATATCTCTATATAGACCGTAGAGATATGAATGTTGTAAATCTTTTATTTTATATAGACAGTAAAATAACGCCAAGACACCACGGACATATGATAAGGAAGTTTCACCTTCAACATAAGAAACTAGTTATTAAAGTCATTAATACAAAACCAAATAAAAAGTGCGAAAAGAATAAAAATCAAAAGTATTACACTAAATGCTTGTCTTCACCAAGTGATGTAAGAGACTTAGGCAAACATGGCATTTGATTGTCAAGAACTCTTACTATCAATCTTGGATCCCGAGACTACTACACACACTCTATGATGGATGATGGATGATGGTAGTGGATGTGGGTTGTGATGGTGGTGGAGTGTGGGTGAAGTGTGAGAGAGGTGGTTTGCCAAGGGATGCCTTTGAAGTGAACCAAGCACCTCTATTTATAGCCTGCATAGAAGCCCGGACACGGCCCCGTGTCCATTCACTTTCTTTTTCTTCATTAATTGCAATTTGTCTGCATTAGCTCCACACGCCCCCGTGTCCGTTGGGCACGACCCCGTGTGCAGAATCGTATCTGTACTATCAAGATTTTCTTGGATTCTGTGAATCTTAGCGTTGACCACGACCGTGTTAAGCTGGGCACGCCCCCGTGTCGGGAAATAGAAGCTTCTATAGCTTTGTCCTTTCTGCAGACACCTGACCACGCCCCTGTGTCCGCTGGGCACGGGGCCGTGTTCAGCCTTCTGTTCACTTGTTTTTGCTTGGGAAGATGTTGTCGAGGGGTCGGGCATGCCACGATTATTCCTTTTTCTGTAATCATGTTAGATTTTGCTTCATATTTGCTCCTTTTGTTCATTTACGCTCATTTAATCCTGAAAATACAAAAGAAAGACAAAAGCACACTTTTTCCAACATTAGTACTAAAAAAGGGTTAGTTTTATGCCTCATTTGATGTAATTTATAAGTTGCATTTTAAACACATCAATGATTAACGGCAGAAGGAGTAACCGCCTACGGAAAATGCTTTCCGTCCTTTCCTCCGCCAACAAACTTTCCCGCCCAAATCTGGTTATAAATAAGGCAATTCAGGTACAATCTCTCAAGTTACTCTCACTTCACTTTCACTATTACTTATTCTTCTTCTTCATTAAAACCTGTACTTATTCTCACGCCAGAGGGTGGTCACGGAGAGAACCCCCATTCTCCCCGTGGCGAGTCTAACGATTGTTCGTGTTGCAGTTATCGTTCGAAGAAGGAGCTTAGCGAAACCCTAAATCAAACGAGAGGACTCACCCTTTTATGCAGAACTAAACCCCTGGTCCGACTGATTTTGGTCATTCGAACCAGTGTTTCTTCAGTTTGGCATGGAGCGTTTAGGAGCTTTTAGCTTTAAGCTTTTAAGAAAAAGCTCATACTCAATAAAAAGTCTTGTTTGGTTGAAGGAGCTTGAAGCTTTTAGGTTAGGAGCTTGAAGCTTTTGGTTGAACGCTCCTACTAATAATGTTTAGAAGGAGCTACAAGCTTTTAGGGAAAAAATAACTATTTTAACCTCTAAATATAATGAATTTTTTAATGCACAAGCTTTTTAAATTTTTAGTTATGTCCATTTTGGTCACTTTATACATTTTATTAAAAGATTCAGCTACTCTGCCAAATATCAAATATATCTAAAAAGCTACAGCTACTAGCTACCAGCTTCCAGCCACCAGCTACCAGCTACTTTTTCCAAACATACATGTAGTCACGTAATAAATACATAGTCAACTATTGTTACGTAATAACTTACTACGATTCCAAATACTATAATGAAATCACGTAATCGGTATTCGAAGTCACATAGTTATGTGCTAGGTATTCAAAATCACGTAATCACGTAATGAGTATTCAAAATCAAGTATTTTTTAAGAAAACTATAGCAATAGACTGCTCAAATTAAAGAGAATGAAATGCTCGTTACTGTCACGGCCCCCGTCCCGGTGTGACCTGGTCCAGGAGCCCCGGGACAGAAACCCGTGGTATTTATTATTTGAGTTGACAGCGGAAGTTTAACAGGATCTTTTAAAACTTAAAACTGCCCAATTATTTTATTTCATAATTTGGGACAAAACCCCGTAATTTACAATAGAGGAATTTCACGAGGAAATTCCCTGTTTTACAAAACATGTTTATTTATTTAACTGAGCCACCACTTCAAGCTTTATTAGTGCTCCGTAGCACTTTTCCTTGATTCACAGTAGGTCACCTGAAACATGTTTAAAAATATTTTATCAGCAGGAAAATACTGGCGAGTCACTCAATTTTGATAAAACGACTCCTGGTTATAAATTACAGCATAAGAGCGATTACAATGGCTACTATCTTATTTTTATCTGACGCCGTGTCACACCCTGGTGACGATGGTCATACCACTATTGGGTCATTTCACCCAAGTAGTGATGATTATCACTGTTAGGTTGATGAATCTAACCGTGAGAAATTAGTAATGTGCACAATACCCCACTTGCCAGTGATTCAAGATAACCAAGATTTAATCCCTGTAATTATAACTTATGAAAATAATTTGAGGTGTAGTAAAACAATTGATAAAAAGAGAATGGCTCACTTTGCAAGTTTAGTAGGGCAGAGTTTAGCCTACTGATTTAGCCTTGTAACCTAATTTAAACAGCAATGCATACGAAACCAGGTCAGTAACTTAATACAACATTTACGATAACTCACGAAATCAAAACCCTCACGACGAATGACAAAGTATAGCCCAATTACGGGCATCACTTAAACATCCATCGGATCGGTTTCAATCGATCGGACATTATATCGTAGCAGTAATCGAGTTAATACCCTGTAGTCGTAGCAGCGTTTCACTACTTGGAAATTCGAATTTGAGCAGCTTTCTTCGTGTTTTAGAAAGTTTTACGTTCACAGATGCAAAGCTCATGAACTGAACAATTTATAGCTGAAATATGGGTTTTACGCGGCCCGCGTAAATCCTTAGATGTATCTTACGCGGCCCGCGAGGGTCCCTAGTCTACGTGTAGGGCTGGTGTGTCACATGTAGGGTTGCCACGTGTACGACACGTGGCCTGGAACGCTTATCCGGTCAACTTTAAGTTGACGTGGCCCGCGTAGATGTTACCTTCTGGTTTACGTGGCCCGCCTAAAATCCAGAAATCTTTTTTTCTCGATTTTCCGTGTGTATTAGGGTTTCAGGGGTCCGGGTTTTTACTTACGGGTCGTTTAGGGACAATTTTGCAGTCCTTACAGTTACTACGATGTAATTTTTTAAAAAAATTAACGTATGAAAAAGTTGTAGCCGTTTGAAAATCGAGGAGGGGAGTTCAAGTGGGAAAGAACCTGAATACCCATTCTCTATTTGTTTCTTCAATTATTTGAACCCCATATTTACAAAAGTGTAATCGCCTAGTTTTGAGGCATTGATGTTAGGAGATTAATGATTAAACTTGTCTCCTACACTTTCTACAATAAATCTCTCTTATACATGATCTTTTATCTATTAGGCCATCCGTAGTCATAAAACCCCTTTGTGGGCGTTATAAGACACGTGTCGTGTCACGTCACACAGGGTTTTATGGGGCGTTATGTCACTAGAGCCCGTAGTCATAAAGCACCTACCTCATCATTACTCAATTAATTAATTTCGAATTTTTAATTAATTCCTAACTTTTTTAAATTAAAATTAAATAAAAAAACTGCCAGATTTTTAATGTTAAAAATAAGAGAAAACCAATTTTAGATATTTGAGAAAATGCAGGGACCAAATGTGTAAAACTTTAAAAATAAAATAGGCGCCTCCTGTCTTCTTCTCTGTCTTCTTCTCCGGCCGACTTTCCGGCTGAAATTCCGTCTTCTTCTCAGTCTTCTTATCCGATTTGCAGGGACCAATACTGCCTCCTCTGTCTTCTTCTCCGATTTGCAGGGACCAAACATGTATAAACCAAAAACTTTAAACAACCATCACGCCGCTATATCCATGGCGCCACCCAACCATTTGACCCCCAGAGCGCCGCCCGTCGTGGTGTTCGGGGCGCTATGGGACGCGATCGGAGGAAAAAAACCAAACATAACGCCCCACTACGGAGGGTCTAATAAATATATATTTTTACTACCATATAATAAACGGAAATACTGCAACCTGAGAGAAAAATCAATTTTTATGATTATAAGATATTAGTTGTGATAAATGTTAAGGAATTAAAGTTTAACTAGTTTTTTTATATCGCGCGTTGCGGCGAAATCGATCAAATGATAATTTAAAACAAACGTGATTTGAAAATAAAACATGTTGTTTAGAAAGTTAAATCATTAAAACGATTTAGTTTATCACCGTACCGTTTTATGATACCAAATAAATATTTTATTTAAGTATAACCTCATTTTTAACAAAACTTATAACGGATTAGGGAAAGAAATTAAGCACAACTATGTACTTAAGTTTTTAGAAAAAAAATTATAAACGTAACTTATTAAAGAAGTATCAAACTAATCGATAAGTTAATACATGTTCAAAAAAAAATTATTAAAAAGGTAAAGGAAATTTATGTTTAAAAAAGGAAAAATATGTTATTAAAAGTAAATACAATAATAAACTATTATAATATATTAAATAATAAAATAATAAAAAACTATATATTATTATAAAAATAAAGTTATTATTCATCATCCTTCGAAAACAATATATATAAATATATAATATACGAAATGATAAAAAAAATAATTTTACAACATATAAACTTTCTTTTTTTAATGCAATGAGCATTTTATTTTTAAGGTGCGCAGAGGGCAATTTGGTTCTACCGAAACCTGAAAAACACCAATTTGTTTTTGGTCGAGACTAGTATGGTTAATTATGTTATGGGTTTATTTTCGATTGACCTATTTAGACTTAATTATTTTAGGCTTGGTCATAACAATAGGCAAATAAAACAGAAGCAAATCCATAGGAGACGAGGGTTCTTTAATTGTGTTAGAAGTTAGTTATAAGTTATTTAATTTTGTTAGAAGTTAATTGTGCTAGAAATTCATTATGAAAAGCTTTATAGGTTATTTAATTGTGCTAGAAGTTAATAATATTATGTAACATGTCACTTATTACACAAACAACCTTGTAACCTAGTGTAACTTATTGCACCTAAGAGGTCTGACTCTTCATTATTGTCTTATTTTCGACTAGGGGTATAACGAGTCGAATCAAGCTTGAGCTTGTCTAGTTTTGAGCTTGGCTCATTTCAAACACTAATTAAAAAGTTCGAGTTTGACTTGTGAGTAAATTTCCAGCACAACTCATTTACTACTTATTACTAAATTTATATACATTTATTTATATTTTTTTTACGTATTTTAGTAATATTTTTTATATATAGCATAATATATATCATACAGTTACCTATCATAATTTTATATATAATATAGTTATTCTATAAAGTATATTAAGCAAAAAAAATTTAAAAATAGACACATTAAGGTTCTTGAGCTAGCTCAAACTCCATAAGTGAAACTCATGCTCGGCTTGTTTATTAAACATGTTTATCTTTTGGTCTTCTTTATTAAACAAATTATAGTTTAAATTATAAAATACAATAAACAAATTATAGTTTGAATTATAAAATACAATCTGGCACTTGCATATCCCTAAATCATGTGTTAAATCTTTGAACTTAAATTTTGAATAAACTTCTAAGATTGTTTAGTTGGTAGAGTATTTTAATTTCTTAAAAGAATGAATTATATAATTTCATGTCTTTTTATGTTTTAATTTCACCTCTTCTAATTTTCTGAATCAAGTTTGAAGCTTAATCTACAAGGGTTACGATCTTATAAGTTTGTAACTTTTTCTATAAATTAAAGTTTGACACGACAAGTTTAATCTTTGGTCTTGTTTATTAAAAAAATTATAGTTTGAATTGTAAAATACAATAAACAAATTATAGTTTGAATTATAAAATACAATCTGGCACTTACATATCCCTAAACTGTCATCTGTTAAATCTTTGAACTTAAATTTTGAATAAACTTCTAAGATCGTTTGGTTGGTAGAGTATTTAATTTCTTAAAAGAATGAATAATATAATTTCATGTCTTTTTATTTTTAATTTCACCTCTTCTAATTTTCTGAATCAAGTTTGAAGCTTAATCTACAAGAGTTCACTATCTTATAAGTTTGTAACTTTTTTTATAAATTAAAGTTTGTCACCTCACGACATGCTTAGAAACAAAGGCCTCAATGAAAGGAAACAAACAACAATGGGTTGTGAATTATTTTGTGCATTTTGTGACCAAATTTCTTAAACCCATACCCATTGATGTGTCCCAATGGGCTATAATATATTTTGTGAAATTCATGACCAATTATCTTAAACCCATTGATGTGGCCCAATAGGGTTTTATGGCCCAACATGTTACCATTTCATATAAAGATATAAACAGAAGCAAATAAAACTTTTGTTTGTGGAATTAATTTTAAACTTCGTAAGAGATCACGATCTTGAATTTGAATTGATCCTACCTACACATACTTTACTGTAATTATTCTAGAAGACGAGGTTTTTTTTTTTTTTTTTTTTTTTTAAGATAATTTCTAAAATTTTTATTAGAAGGTTAGAGCAAATTACAAATCATGGGTTATGTTTATGTGGGTTAGGATCAAATACAAAGGATAAAATAAATAAGAAGTGTAAGAAGGATTCTAGTCCATTGATCTTAGATTTGAAGGGTTGAGATTGGTTATAGGGAAAAGAAGATAATAGAAGGGCATAAAAGGAATCATATATTTATGGATTTTCTCTCTCCACATGCAAGGCACATGCCAATTCCCCCATCAATTTAAAACGTCCATAACTTTTTCATACGACATTTTTTTTCAAAAAAAATTTCACCATAATAACGAGCGTTTTTTTATCTTTAATATGAGTACCATATTATCATATAAAAATAAAATAAAAATTTTCATTTTTACTGGGTTTTTTGGCATTGTGTTAAAGGTTTAGGTCATTGTGTCTTTTAACCGGGTTTTGGTTAGTAGAGTTTCTATACATTGTGTTATTATCAAAACCTATAACACAATGTTAATTTGAGTTCTATCCATTGCGTTTTTATAAAAACCTATAACACAATATATGACACAATGAAGATTTTGTTATATCTGGGTTTTCTATAAATTGTGTTATTAGTTCAGGTCATTGTGTTTAATATGTTATTCATTGTGTTTTAATATATTGTCCATTGTGTTTTAATAATTTGTTCAATTTTTTTATTATCTTGTTCATTGTGTTTTAGTTTGTTATGTATTGTGTTTTTAGTTTGTTTTTCATTGTGTCTTCATCTGCTCTCCATTGTGTCTTTTATCTGCTGTCATTAATTGTGTCTTTTATCTGTTGTCATCAATTGTGTTTTTATTTAGTCTGATTCTTATTGTGTTATATGGTATCGCCATTGTGTTATACGTTATGGTCATTGTGTTTTAGTATGTTGTCCATTGTGTCTTTATCTGTTGTCATTGATTGTGTTTTTATTCTAATTTACATTGTGTTTTACATCATGTCCATTGTGTAATATGTTATTCATTGTGTTTTAATATGTTGTCCATTGTGGTTTAATAATTTGTTCAATTTTTTTATTATCTTGTTCATTGTGTTTTAGTTTGTTATGTATTGTGTTTTTAGTTTGTTTTTCATTGTGTCTTCATCTGCTCTCCATTGTGTCTTTTATTTTTGCTGTCATTAATTGTGTCTTTTATCTGTTGTCATCAATTGTGTTTTTATTTAGTCTGATTCTTATTGTGTTATACGTTATGTTCATTGTGTTTTAGTGTGTTGTCCATTGTGTCTTTATCTGTTGTAATTGATTGTGTTTTTAATCTAATTTACATTGTGTTTTACATCTTGTCCATTGTGTAATATGTTATTCATTGTGTTTTAATATGTTGTCCATTGTGGTTTAATAATTTGTTCAATTTTTTTATTATCTTGTTCATTGTGTTTTAGTTTGTTAAGTATTGTGTTTTTAGTTTGTTTTTCATTGTGTCTTCATCTGCTCTCCATTGTGTCTTTTATTTGCTGTCATTAATTGTGTCTTTTATCTGTTGTCATCAATTGTGTTTTTATTTAGTCTGATTCTTATTGTGTTATATGTTATCGTCATTGTGTTATACGTTATGTTCATTGTGTTTTAGTATGTTGTCCATTGTGTCTTTATCTGTTGTCATTGATTGTGCTTTTAATCTAATTTACATTGTGTTTTACATCACGTCCATTGTGTAATATGCAACTGGGTTTTTGAAATTTTTTTGAAAAATATAACAATATGGTACTCATATTAAAGATAAAAAAACGCTCGATTTTATGGTATAATTTTTTTTAAAACAAATGATGTATAAAAAAGTTACGGACGTTTAAAAGTTAGGGGGGTAATAGCATGTGACTTGCATGTGCATATTCTCTTTCCTCTTGTAGACAAAATTACCCTTTCCATTTAATTACTCATAGGACACTTGTCACTCTCTGGTGCCTTCTTACCCTTCTTATTTTTAAATCTTTTGTATTATAACTCAACCCATGTTTATGTATGGGGAGCATAAATTTCATAAAAACCAATATTGAATGAACTATAAATAAACTAAAGTAATAACGTCAAGACGTGACCATATAAGACTCATGCCCACACCTACAAGGGCTCGCTCGGGCATTTCTTGTATCTCTATTGGGTGCGTACAAAGCCATATAAAAAGGTTCTTCCGTTCGTAATCCTCCTCCTTTGGCGAAACGTCCACCACGTCGTTTTGTACCCGGACCAGGAAGCACTAAATGGCACTTTGGGTTTTTTCTCAAACATGGTAAGCCATGTTTGAACGGTGGATTCAAGCCAATCACACTCGATTTACGCTACGGTAGTGTCACACCCTCAAAAATCCACTTGTGCATCATTAAGAAAAATGTTTTGATATCCATGTTGTGCACCTAAACCGTGAGTACCTTAGTGACCAGAGAAAAACATGTAAGAAACAAGTGTCAACAATGAGTGAGTTCACGAGTTTTTAGTTTATAGTTATAAAGTAAGTGGTTTCCCAAAGGTTTCTACTGTTTCAACCTGAACAGTAAAATGTAGTGTTTAGCAGTTACTTGTTATATTGTAGGTAGCTAACCTATGTTACGTCACGTAAGAGTTTGAAACCGAAGTTGATTGTTGTTGCCTCTGTTTGCCAAGTCTATTACTGACCATGGCGATAAGTTAGGCCAATTCTACACCTGTTGACCATTACCGTTCTGGCTAGCGCGACTAGCTCGAGTGGGGCTTGTCGAGCCCAGTAGTACTATTCAAATTTCCCCCGCTATCCACCCAATACCAATGATCCGAGGTTTGGGAGGACTTTATGTGATAAATGCTACTTTGTAACCATAATGATATAACAAAAATTCTATCAACTAATGACGTTATATTACCATAACGTGAAGCTTTACGTTCCCGTAACGTGGCATTACCTTGCAGTATTGTGATACATGTTTTCTCACCTTTGTGTTTTATAAACGTTTAAAGAGTAGGCGCCGTCAGTGGCGGAACCAGAATTCCTTTGTCAGGGGGTCATCATTGTCACACCCCCAAAATCCACACGCGGAGTATCACCGCTTGGAGGCGTGACTGACCAGGATCAAGCCACCAATCGTATCAAACATAATAAGTATTAAATGTAATTTAAACCAAACGATATGAAAGGTGTTCAAACAAAACATGTTAAGTGTATAGCGGAAGCATAAAATGTAAACCCAACGTAAGTAATAAGTTCAAATGTTTAAATGTTTTATCATAAGTTCCACAATCCGTGCCCACAACGACCGCATCTCCCGTGCAAGCTCCAAGAGTACCTATGGTCCTGCAAGGTATGTAATAGAGAGTCAACAACTAGTTGAGCGAGTTCACAGTTGGTTATTCAGTTATAGTGTTCGTATTGTAATTCGTAAGCTCGTTTAGTAATCATGTAATGTATGTAATGGTATCGCGGCCCTCCAGGCATGTTTGCGAAGTTAGTGGGGGGTTTCCCATGTTTTCTAGACTAGGTATATTTGTATCGCGGCCACCCGGCATGTTTGCGAAGATTAAAGTATAGTTCGCGGCCATTCTAGGCATGTTTGCGAAGGTTGTTCTAGTATCGCGGCCAATCCCGGCGTGTTTGCGAAGAGAGAGTATATGTATCACTAGTCTAGCAGTATCTACTAATAACCTTCCCCTCCCGAGGAATAATTCCATTAATCATGTAAGTATAAGAATCATTCAACCCATTCCCAACCCCGGGAATCCCATGCCTTGGTAAGAGTGTGAACTCACCTTGGTTTGCTCGGTATGCTAAGTATGTGCTCAAAGTAAATCAATCACGTCCTAAAGTACGCACGTATACAATAATCAGTTTGTGTTCACGTATAAGTACACAGTCGATAAGCAAGTAGCACATAACACGTATTTGAGATCATATACAAGATGGTTACACTTAACAGCAGTTAACTAACCCGGTTAACTTCTAAACAAAATTAAAGTAGGTTACTGTGCTGATTACACATTTGGCGAAACACACATATTGGCGAAACACATATATTGGCGAAACACACATGTTGGCGAAACACATATCCTTTTTCGTCATGGTCTTGTTTGGCGAAACAAGATTCTATTTCGTCGACTGTCCTTGGCGAATCACTTTCTGTTTCGCCAAGAGATCTGTTTCGTCGAGTCTGTTTCGGGGTGATGTCAGTTACGTAACTTAGGTACATGCAGAAACCCTAACAGCCGTCATCATCAAGTAGCAATCACACAAAACTCATTTTGCACAGAATCATCATAACACAATCATTACAGAATCATCGTCTAGCATGAACCCTAGTTTAAAAGTATATCAAACCGATTAACATACAACATTACATCATCGAACCCTATCAAGATGCTAACGTGCATTCAGAACCAGATCATATTAACAACATCCAGAATCGAGTATTCGATCGTATTAGTTTCGCATAGAATTACGCATCCGATTAACCATGTATATCGAAATCAAGAACATCATACACATATATTCATAACCGTTTCATAAGTCAAGCATTTACATAAACATATAACGAATAAACAGAACATCAATGAGACCGAGTTAACGAATACGCACTCACCGAGATGAACGGAATAATAACTAGATCGATTACGGGGAGATTCGAGGACACGTAATTGCCGTCACAGAGAGAAGGGAGCTCTAGGGTTTCGGTTGTGGTGATGAGTGTCACGAATGAAACAGTTCTGTGAGATATAACTCACGTAACCGAGTTGGGCCCGTAACTGGGCTTTGCGAATTATTGGGCCGGCGAAACAGATGTTTCGTCGAGATGAACTTGGCGAATCCCACTTGTGTTTCGTCGGGTTGCTTTAAGGTTTACTAGTTTAAGTTTTTCAAACAGTATACATGTTATACAATCACACATAACCAAGCAAACGCAATACGCTTTATTATAATACGAGTGTACAGTTACAAGTCAGACAAGTCAATCAACTAAACAGTCAAAGTCAACGTGCATTAAATGCGAAAGTGAAAGTCGGAAACTCGAGTTGTCACATTATCCCCAACTTGAAAGAAATTTCGTCCCGAAATTTAGCATGCGGTTACTGAGGAAGCTAGTGGTGTGACGTTGTTTACCTGTATCGTATCGCGGCTCCCCGAGCAGGTTTGCGAAGATTACTGGTTTTCCTGGGGTGTCACATCATCCCCCCGTTGATTTGGAATTTCGTCCCGAAATTCTGTAGTAGCTTCGGCCTCAGTAGTGGTTGCTTGGTTTCCGAATAACTGGGGATATTTGAGTTTCATCTGATCTCCGCGTTCCCAGGTGAACTCTGGGCCACGGCGGGAGTTCCAACGAACTCGTACAAGAGGTATTCTAGTGTTCTTGAGGACCTTAACATCCTGGTCCGTGATTTCAACAGGTTCCTCGACGAATCGTAAATGTTCATCAATAGTGAGCTCTTTCAGAGGAACTATGTGGGTCTCATCTGACAGACACTTCTTCAGATTCGACACGTGAAAGACGTTGTGAACCGCACTGAGTTCAGCTGGTAAGTTCAATCTGTAGGCCACCCTGCCTATCTTCTCAATGATTTCGAATGGTCCGACGTATCGTGGATTAAGTTTGCCGCGTTTGCCAAAACGAACCACACCCTTCCAGGGTGAAACTTTGAGTAGCGCTCGATCCCCAACCTGGAATTCGAGTAGTTTCCTGTCTTTATCGGCATATGCTTTCTGACGGTCACGAGCTGCCGCCATGCGTTGTCGTATTTGAGCAATCTTTTCAGTAGTATCAACTACCATTTCTGGACCTGTGATCTGACTGTCACCCACCTCTGCCCAACAAAGAGGTGACCGGCATTTACGCCCGTACAATGCCTCAAATGGAGCAGCTTTAATGCTAGTGTGGTAGCTGTTGTTGTACGAAAATTCCACAAGTGGCAGATGTTTTTCCCAACCATTGCCAAAGTCGATTACGCACGCCCGAAGCATGTCTTCTAGAGTTTGAATAGTGCGCTCAGACTGCCCATCCGTCTGAGGATGATAAGCTGTGCTCATGTCTAAACGAGAGCCAAAAGATTTGTGCATTGCTTGCCACAGTTCTGAAGTGAAACGTGCGTCACGATCAGAGATAATAGAGGTTGGCACTCCGTGCCTCGAAACCACTTCTTTTAAGTAAATGTCTGCTAAGGTAGAGAACTTGTCTGTTTCTTTGATAGCCAAGAAATAAGCAGACTTTGTGAGTCGATCCACGATCACCCAAATAGTATCATTTCCGCGCTGAGATCTAGGTAAGCCAGTAACAAAATCCATGGAAATTTGTTCCCATTTCCATTGTGGTATCTCAGGTTGTTGAAGTGGACCTGAAGGTTTCTGGTATTCGGCTTTGACTCTCGCACAAGTCAGGCACTTGCTAACATATGTTGCTATGTGGGCCTTCATGCTAGGCCACCAGTATGTAGTTTTGATATCGTGGTACATTTTATCCGAACCTGGATGTACCGAGTAGCGAGACTTATGAGCTTCATCCATTACAAGCTCGCGTAAGTTACCATAGAGTGGGACCCAAATGCGTCCTGTTACGTAATAAGCACCATCTTCCTTCTGTTCTAAGCATTGCCTTGAGCCACGTAGGGCTTCAGCCCTGACGTTGTCTGGTTTCAATGCTTCTACCTGAGCATCCCGTATCTGAGAAGGAAGACTAGACTGAATAGTAAGTTGCAATGCTCCTACACGCCTAGGAGTAGTATCCTTCCGACTGAGAGCGTCGGCCACCACATTGGCCTTGCCCGGATGGTACTTTATGGCACACTCATAATCGTTCAGTAGTTCGACCCATCTACGTTGTCGCATGTTCAATTCTTTCTGCTTGAAAATATGTTCGAGACTCCTGTGATCAGTGTATATAGTGCACTTGGTACCGTACAGGTAATGTCGCCATATCTTGAGTGCAAAAACAACCGCTCCCAGTTCTAAATCGTGTGTTGTGTAATTCCGTTCGTGAATCTTAAGTTGGCGCGAAGCATAAGCAATGACTTTATCCCGTTGCATCAACACACATCCAAGACCTTGGATCGATGCATCGCAGTAGACTACAAAATCGTCCGTGCCTTCAGGCAATGAGAGGATAGGTGCGCTACAGAGTCTATCCTTTAAGTGCTGAAACGTTGTTTCCTGTGTATTACCCCAACGATAAACAACACCCTTCTGCGTCAGTAGTGTAAGCGGTTGAGCAATCTTCGAGAAGTCTTTGATGAACCGTCTATAATAACCCGCCAAACCTAAGAATTGGCGTATTTCGGTTGGTGTGTGAGGTGCAGGCCAGTTTTTGATCGAATCTACCTTGGATGGATCGACATGAATCCCATCCTTGTTTACCACGTGGCCTAGAAAGTGGACTTCACGAAGCCAGAAGTCGCATTTTGAAAACTTAGCGTATAGTTGTTCCGTTCGAAGAAGTTCCAAAATAAGTCGTAAGTGTTGTTCGTGTTCCTCCTGATCCTTCGAGTAGATCAGGATGTCGTCGATGAAAACAATGACGAACTTGTCGAGATAAGGTTTGCACACCCTGTTCATAAGATCCATGAAAACCGCAGGCGCGTTCGTCAACCCGAAAGGCATGACCAGAAACTCGTAGTGGCCGTAGCGTGTTCTGAACGCTGTTTTGGAGACGTCCTCATCCCGGACTCTCAGTTGATGATACCCTGACCTTAGATCAATCTTCGAGTAATAGCTCGACCCTTGCAACTGGTCGAATAAATCGTCGATGCGTGGAAGAGGATAGCGATTCTTCACAGTCACCTTGTTCAATTCGCGGTAGTCTATACACATGCGGAAGGTACCGTCCTTCTTCTTTACAAATAGTACTGGAGCTCCCCAAGGCGAAGAGCTAGGACGTATGAAACCCTTTTCCAAGAGTTCTTGTAGTTGCTTAGACAGTTCCTCCAGTTCCGTTGGAGCTAAGCGATAAGGTGCTCGAGCTATGGGTGCTGCTCCTGGAGCTAGCTCGATCTGAAATTCGACCTGACGATGAGGCGGTAACCCAGGCAACTCTTCAGGAAACACTTGAGGAAAATCGCGTACTACAGGAATATCCTCAATCTTTTTCTCTTTCTTCGATGTATCCGTAACGAGTGCTAAAACAGCTGTGTGGCCCTTTCGTAAACACTTCTAAGCCTTCAAGAAAGAAATGATGCCACTCACGACACCACTCTTGTCGCCTTGAACTTCGAGAGGTTCTTTGCCAGAACGAGGAATACGAATGATCTTCTCCTTGCATAGGATCTCTGCTTGTTGTTGGGATAACCAATCCATACCAATGACGATGTCGAAACTACCCAGAGTTATAGGAATGAGATCTATAGAGAAAGCCTGACCAGCGAGGATAAGATTACAACCTTGAACTATGTGTGTGGCCTCTAAACTCTTACCGTTAGCTAACTCTACGACATGTTTGGTGTTCAAAAGTGTTGGTGCGCGTTTAAGCATTTGACTAACTTTCTGAGACATATAACTGGTATCCGCACCCGAATCAAATAGTACAGTAACATAAAAGTCGTCGAGAAGAAACTTACCCATAATCACATTAGGATCGTTCCTTGCATCAGCCTGACCAATCACAAATGCACGACCCCTAGCACCATTGTTGTTGTTGTTCCCACCGTTGTTTCCGTTGCCCTGGTTATTGTTGTTGTTATTCTGATTCTGGTTTAACTGAGGGCAATCACGTTTAAAGTGGCCTTCAGCCCCGCACTGAAAGCATCCCCTATTTCCTTGCTGTTGTTGTTGCGGCTGGTTTCGTGGAGCTGGTGGCTGTTGTTGCTGGTTCTGATTCGCAGGCCTTGAGCTCCTGCAGTCTTTAGCTTCATGACCTACCCTTAGGCATCTCTGACAGCGGCCCTTACGACACTGACCACTGTGGTGTCTGCTGCACCTGTTACACAGTGGGTGATTTCCCCGATATCCACTCTGCCCCTGACCACCAGAAAATTGCTGACTCGGGCCCTGGTAATCATTAGTCTTGCGTTGCTGAGCTTGAGACTGAACGGTAGCTGAACCTTTGCTGGAATCCCCCTCCCATTTCCGCTTGTTGTCACTGGGAGTAGCAAGAGTAGTTGAAGTAGTAGCGGGAGTAGTAGCGTTGATGCGTTTAGGTAACTTGTTCTGCTCCACCGCCTGATCCGTGAGACGGTGAGCCAACTGGACAACCTGCTGGTAAGTGGCAAGGTTTGCTGAAGTCACATGACTTTGGATCTCTGGTACTAGGCCACTGAGATAAAGTTCGATACGCTTAACTGGGGGGTCCACCATAGTAGGACATAGTAATGCGAGTTCACTTGATCTCTTTGTAAACGCCTCAATCTCTGACCCCGTCATCTTGAGGTTGAAGAACTCGACCTCCAGTTTATGAATGTCGTCACGACTGCAGTACTCCTCCTTGATCATTTCCTTAAAGTTGTTCCATGGGGTGGCGTTAGCAGCAACCAACCCCAGTATTTGGACCTGAGTTTTCCACCATGTGAGGGCTAAACCCTCGAGAGTACCAGTAGCATACTTCACCCTGCGTGCCTCAGGGCATTCACACATTTCGAACACAGACTCTAGCTTCTCGAACCAGTGGAGAAGACCTACGGCTCCTTCAGTGCCGCTGAAAGTAGTTGGACGATAGTCCATGAAAGTTTTGAAAGTGCAAACAGGTGGTTGACCTGTTGTGTAAGAATCAGAGTAAGGTTAAACACAAGAGTTGGTTTAGGAATGTAGGATCTAAGGATCCTAGTGTGAGTTGTAACTGCAGGGTATACCTCCTGCTTGTGCGGCTGCAACTGCCGCAACAACTTGTTCGTTAATGAGAGCCGTCAACTGGGCTTGTGTCATGTTGATTCGTCCAGACATGATCTTCATAGTAAAGATAACAAAAGTAAGAGAGGTTCGCAAACAGTGCGATGACAGAAGAGAGTGAGCACACAAATATTCTCAAGCAATAATGTATAGTAGGTTCTGTAATCTAAGCATACCACGAGCAAAGTTCTATGTAATTCTAGCAAGTAGGTAAAGTAACATGAGTAGTAGTACCTATGATGTTGAGCATTGCACGTGGAGCGAAGCGTCGTTGTGGATCGTTGAGAGCACTGTTCTGGTTATAGTCTGGTTTTAACAAAATCGTTTTCCCCTTATTAAAACCGAGTTCTCTATAACCAATGGCTCTGATACCAATCTGTCACACCCCCAAAATCCACACGCGGAGTATCACCGCTTGGAGGCGTGACTGACCAGGATCAAGCCACCAATCGTATCAAACATAATAAGTATTAAATGTAATTTAAACCAAACGATATGAAAGGTGTTCAAACAAAACATGTTAAGTGTATAGCGGAAGCATAAAATGTAAACACAACGACCGCATCTCCCGTGCAAGCTCCAAGAGTACCTATGGTCCTGCAAGGCATGTAATAGAGAGTCAACAACTAGTTGAGCGAGTTCACAGTTGGTTATTCAGTTATAGTGTTCGTATTGTAATTCGTAAGCTCGTTTAGTAATCATGTAATGTATGTAATGGTATCGCGGCCCTCCAGGCATGTTTGCGAAGTTAGTGGGGGTTTCCCATGTTTTCTAGACTAGGTATATTTGTATCGCGGCCACCCGGCATGTTTGCGAAGATTAAAGTATAGTTCGCGGCCATTCTAGGCATGTTTGCGAAGGTTGTTCTAGTATCGCGGCCAATCCCGGCGTGTTTGCGAAGAGAGAGTATATGTATCACTAGTCTAGCAGTATCTACTAATAACCTTCCCCTCCCGAGGAATAATTCCATTAATCATGTAAGTATAAGAATCATTCAACCCATTCCCAACCCCGGGAATCCCATGCCTTGGTAAGAGTGTGAACTCACCTTGGTTTGCTCGGTATGCTAAGTATGTGCTCAAAGTAAATCAATCACGTCCTAAAGTACGAACGTATACAATAATCAGTTTGTGTTCACGTATAAGTACACAGTCGATAAGCAAGTAGCACATAGCACGTATTTGAGATCATATACAAGATGGTTACACTTAACAGCAGTTAACTAACCCGGTTAACTTCTAAACAGAATTAAAGTAGGTTACTGTGCTGATTACACATTTGGCGAAACACACATATTGGCGAAACACATATGTTGGCGAAACACATATATTGGCGAAACACACATGTTGGCGAAACACATATCCTTTTTCGTCATGGTCTTGTTTGGCGAAACAAGATTCTATTTCGTCGACTGTCCTTGGCGAAACACTTTCTGTTTCGCCAAGAGATCTGTTTCGTCGAGTCTGTTTCGGGGTGATGTCAGTTACGTAACTTAGGTACATGCAGAAACCCTAACAGCCGTCATCATCAAGTAGCAATCACACAGAACTCATTTAGCACAGAATCATCGTAACACAATCATTACAGAATCATCGTCTAGCATGAACCCTAGTTTAAACGTATATCAAACCGATTAACATACAACATTACATCATCGAACCCTATCAAGATGCTAACGTGCATTCAGAACCAGATCATATTAACAACATCCAGAATCGAGTATTCGATCGTATTAGTTTCTCATAGAATTACGCATTCGATTAACCATGTATATTGGTGTGCGTGAATTATATATATTTTTAATAATGATTTTTCACACAATTCGGTTTTAAATTTATAGAAATGATTTTCACCTCAATACTAAACCACACACATAGGCAAGTGTACCTATCGTATGTGTAGTATAGCATCGGTAAGAACCAAGTATCGATCCATGGACACGGTAGCTTCTGATACTAAACCTTTGTTACTCTAAAGCCGTTTCAAATGATAGATTGGTTTTGTTTAACATTTTGGAATGAAAGTTTACAACAACTAAAATTTATGAAAACAATATCTAAAAGAGGTTGCTTAAACAAAGTATCCACTAATGACTATGTAACAACAATGGATCAAGATTTAGTGATGATGCAAGTTCCAATTCCAACTAAGTTCCCAATCAAGGTCTACTAGTTATGTAAATCTTAGGAAAACTAAAATGAACTAATCATTCTAATCACCTAATCTTTATTCTTTCAAGTTCACTTGCTAAGTTGATGTTAATCTTTAATGAGGAGTTATTTGTTCTTCAAAACTCTTAACTCTACAAATTTGGGAAAACTAATATGAAAAGCATGCTAATCACCACAAGCATGGTCATACACAAATTAATCACCCTAACTTGGTTTTATGTAAGTAATATCTTTATCATGTTCTTGATATGAACCACAAGTATGATCATGCTAAACAATAATCTTGGCCTAAGTCATTATACTAACATGATTTCAACTATAGAATCCATATAAAACATACTCATGATCTTTCCAAATCTAGATGCAAGGATTCACACATATGCTCAAATCATCATTCAATCACATTAGCAATTACCATTCCTAGTTTCATGCTATGAATCATACTAACAAGTTAACAAGATTCAATAATCATAATTCCTACATGGGCTTTCCAACACATCATGTAAATACTTATGACCAAACATTCAAGAACAAGAACTTTAAGCATACACATGAACTCCAAGAACAAGACTAAATATTACTATGAAGATTAACAAGAACAATCATCACATCTATTTCCATGTTATCACATATTCATTAGCTTCAACAAGGTTTAAGCAACACAAATGTTTAGTCTACAAAGCTCATAATTACTGAAATAAACACAAGATAATTGAAATTGTTCATAATAATAAAAGTGATCAAACCCAAATTTAAGACAAGATTAAGGTATGATGGAGTGGATATTGATGTGATATAGCCTCCTTCCTAGCTCCTCCTTGGCTCCAACAAGCTTCCAAGATCGGAATTTTGAGAGAAAACTACACAAAAATGCTCCAACTCCCCTCCAAATGAGGCTGCTGTGCGTATTTAACATGATGGCTGCTTCTGACTTTTTGGCACGGTCGTGATACCTTTTGGCACGGTCGTGCCTAGTGCGATCGATCCACCGCCCCACTAATTCGTGTCCAGCTCAACTGGCCCCACATGGCACGGTCGTGCCATAGATCGGCACGATCGTGCTTTCCGAGTTCGTGTCGATTATAGTTGGTGCGATCCCGGAAACAAGCAGCTACGACTTTGATTTGGACCGGGCACGGTCGTGCTAGGGCATGATGTGATCGTGCCAGCCGATAGTGCTCGGTAATTATCTCGGAAACGAGTTGATCTGATTGGCTTTGACCGGACACGATCGTGCTAGGGTATGATGTGATCGTGCCCGACGATAGTGCTCGGCAACGATCTCGGCAACAGGAGATGATGCTCGGCAACAAGGGTATGGCACGATCGTGCGTTTTGGCGGCACGAGCGTGCTCCATCTGGCAGTTTGCTGTGATTTTCAGTTTTCGCTCCATTTTGCTCCAAAAGCCTTCGTTTCATCACCGGGTCAAGGCCCGGACCTGTATTTTCACAAACAACTCAACTGAGTACCGAAATCAATGAAAATACAACGAGTTTTCGCATAACCGGGGCGTATTTGATGATTCAAAAGATGTATAAATTCTTATACATCATATATCGAAATCAAGAACATCATACACATATATTCATAACCGTTTCATAAGTCAAGCATTTACATAAACATATAACGAATAAACAGAACATCAATGAGACCGAGTTAACGAATACGCACTCACCGAGATGAACGGAATAATAACTAGATCGATTACGGGGAGATTCGAGGACACGTAATTGCCGTCACAGAGAGAAGGGAGCTCTAGGGTTTCGGTTGTGGTGATGAGTGTCACGAATGAAACAGTTCTGTGAGATATAACTCACGTAACCGAGTTGGGCCCGTAACTGGGCTTTACGAATTATTGGGCCGGCGAAACAGATGTTACGTCGAGAAGATTGTTGGCGAAACAATCCTGTTTCGTCGAGATGAACTTGGCGAATCCCACTTGTGTTTCGTCGGGTTGCTTTAAGGTTTACTAGTTTAAGTTTTTCAAACAGTATACATGTTATACAATCACACATAACCAAGCAAACGCAATACGCTTTATTATAATACGAGTGTACAGTTACAAGTCAGACAAGTCAATCAACTAAACAGTCAAAGTCAACGTGCATTAAATGCGAAAGTGAAAGTCGGAAACTCGAGTTGTCACAATCATAAGACTCTCTTTTCTACTGGCTACAACTAGAGAGTCTAAAACATGCTTTTTCCTAGAAAAATCTCAAATTGTACATATAAAAATCTTATAAATTTCTATGTCCGGGGGGTCAGCGGACCCTCTTGACCCCCTTCTGGTTCCGCCCCTGGGCGTCGTGAACTCACCTTAGTTTTGCTCGGTAAAACTTAATTGTTTTATGAGCTGAAGTGGTCAACCACGTCCTATTATAGGTACCATAGGTTCATTAGTGTGTGTTCATACAAAACACACAAGTTCTACGCGTAACTATCACATAGCAAGTAAACAAGTTGACACATAGCCGTTCAATCGTGTGGTTTCTTGTATGTGTTCATAGCATAATATACAGCATGTTAAACTATGGTCATGTAGGTATTAAACAAGTAATAACACGTAAGATAGCAAAATTAACACATAAGAATGTATAACTCAATTTACTGCAGTTCCAATTTATATTTCAAAACTGGACAGTTTTCGGGGATTTTTATAAAATAGTTGCTGAACTAGAAAAATTCCCAATAAATTATATGACGTGTCAATAGGTCCAGTGAACCTTTTGTAAAATTTTCAAAGCCTAACACATCACATAAAATTTATGAAAAAACATTTACTAAGCATTTGTCAGATTCGTCACTTTCTGACCCCTGTCTACGGTTTAATTTATTTAAAAATCTTCGGTTATCCGATTGACGTGATTCCAGTTGATTTAGACACATAAGACAATCTACTGTATAAATTTCATAACATATCACCAAGTATTCAACAAGATACAACATAGAACATTACAGACTAAATCTGCCAAATTTCACATCTTAGACCTTCGAAACGGTTTAAATCTTTTGACTGATAAAACGAGCTCGAAAAATTATGAAACTGGCGTGGTTTCAAGCGTATTTCAAGGAGGTTCATTTTAGACCCAAGAAAATCTCGGTTTGGTCTGTTATGATCAAGTTACAGCTGTTGCAAGACGGGTGCGAAATTCTAACAGCTTATGTTTTCGACTTTACTTTACAAAAACGAGTTTTAATGATTTCTTTATCATGTTTTTTGATTATGCAACCTATCAACACCATCTATTGCAGGTTATACAAGTACCTATCCAATTAACCAACAAAACTCATCAAGATTTGTCAAACAATCATCAAGAACATAAACCCTAATAATCCCAATCATGCATACACATCTATACACATTTTCGATCTATATAATCATACACACATGTATTATTACAATCATAAATCCTTCAAGATACTAAATAACATCATGAAACAACATTCACACAGTCTTATAACATAAGAATCCATCAAGATTAAGATTTATGTGTATCATACTAACACTTGGAGATTAAGAAAAACCCTTGCCTCTTGTGCCTGATATCCCGTCAAAGAAAGAGAGGGGCTTAGAGAGATTGTCACACCCTGATATTTCCACGTATTACTGGTGGGCCCGGTGAGGAGTATCGTGACGTAGTTGATATCATCATAGTCAATTAATCACAGTTTAATGCACAGCGAAAGTCTAAAAGTAATTATAAAAACCGAGTTGAAAGTATAATAAAATATTACACAACGGATTGTAAGTGGATCCACAGGCGGATCTAAAACAGAAAGAAATATTGTTCAATAGACTTTAAGTATCAAAAGCTTGCAAGCCTCTTTATTTAATACTAGGAGTATCCAGCCCATTACGCGTAGTACCTGCACTTAATCTTTTTGAAAAATACGTCAGTTTACACTGGTAAATACAATTAACTGACTCATTTTGAAAATATTTAAGAAAAATGATTTAAATGCACAAGGCACAAATATTCTTTATAACTTGGGACAATTATTAAAATAATCTTGTATACAGATTTATATGTTTTTCGTACGTTCAGGACCCGGGATAGAAGCCGGGACAAGATTAATAGACACACCACATAATATAAACTCACGGCGAGTTAGCTTCAACAAGCGGGTATATCTTTTTACATACGCAACTGTCAGGTGTATGCCTACACCCCGTGCTTAAGTCGTGGCCATTTCAAATGAATGAGCCAAGGATATCCAGGACACTGTCATTAACCCCCCAAAGGCTTAGATCAAACAAAACAGATTAAACAGGTTATCTAAATGATTTAACCACTAATCGATTAAAGATTCAATACCCGACCAAGCGGTAATAATTTACCGTATCCCAAGCCCGTATAAGGGAAAATAAGTTAAAAGTATTTACCTGAGCTAAAAGTAATTTTTATTCTCAGCCGTATATCAAATCAGCAAGTACAAGTAGCTTTTACTGGGCTCCTAATCTGGAACGAAGGTTTTAATAACTTATTAGATTCCTAACGGGTCTTATTTAAGTTATAACTTAGACCAGTTAGTTTTAAAAAAAAGGTTTACGGTTCAAAACGCAAGATTAAGCGAAGACTGGATTAGAATGTGA
The DNA here is from genome assembly GCA_030545235.1 of Helianthus tuberosus. Lineage (NCBI taxonomy): Eukaryota > Viridiplantae > Streptophyta > Magnoliopsida > Asterales > Asteraceae > Helianthus > Helianthus tuberosus. The sequence goes on along the minus strand of CM060390.1, from coordinate 104,044,015 downwards.
TTTAGACACAACAAGTATGAAGACTTGCATAAAATGGGTAAACTAAGCACATTCTGGATTTTGAAGTAAAAATGATAAGGTTCGACCCGTTTCGGTTAATTTATGCAAACTAGTTACATAAACCGTACCGAACGCGAATATGCATAACGGGTAACCAAAAGAGTCATGTACAGGTTCCACAAGTTAATATGCTTTAAATATGTTATGATATCAGTAGGATATCTTCCATTATGGACAAAACGAATTTAAAAATAATTTATACCCCGTATGGGTATTTTGGTTATTTTAATGTAACAACCCACGGTAAAACCAACACCCTCATAATATGTCTAACACTCTAGTATATTTTAGAATGTCCCAATATGTCTTATATTACACCCTGTACGTGAAAACCAAGCCCGAAATACGTTATAGTTTATAAAATAAATTAAAAACAATAAATATTAAGTTGAGGCGGGCCGCGTAGGATCCCACCCCAACTTTACACGAGCGGTATGAATGTGTAGACCGGACTTCACTGATTTATTTAGTTCAGGCGGGCCGCGTAAGCTCACCTTAACTCTTACGCGGGCCGCTAGAGATCATCAAACGCGGAGACATCCTAGGCCGACACGTGTCGACATCGTGGCAGACCTACAAGCTGACCCAGCTAAGCTACGCAGTTGACCAGAGTCAACGTGGGCCGCGTAGCCCTATGTCTTCCCTTACGCGGGCCGCGTAAGGACCAGTTTCAGCACCTATATAAGAAGGCCATCAGTTTTCGTTTTCCGTCGCTCACAATTCAATTCTCAATCTTAAATTCTGTAGAAGAGTTATTATAGTCGAGTATTATACCCCTAATTAGCGAGGTTCTGCTCCGTTGTAAGTATTATAACCCCAGTTTCGTAATAGTTACGCTGCCCGATTGATTTAGGGTTCCGTAATAACTGTCGTGGTTCTGCCCGACGTAGTTGTTGGAATGCCGTCTCGGGGAGGGTATCATTAATATTTTCAAAGGGTTATGATACTAACCAATGTACATTTGTATAAATTATAGATTATATCCAGGAAACCCTTACAAGAAGTCTAAGATAACAATGTGAGTTTATCCTCTTTTGTTAACCTTTTTGGAATGTTTTACAAAACCTTAATTGTTTTACAATGCGATTAAGCAGTGATTGAGACTTTGTAATTCTTCAATTACTGCCGGTATGTTGGGGTTTTGTATACAAAATTTATTACTTGCGAGTAGTAAGTCGGAATGACAGTACGTTACCATTGGACAACGAGTTAGCCAATGTGTAATATGACCCACAAGTCAAGGATTGACAGTACTGAATGAGTAATTGTGTAGAAATAAACAATGTGATCGCTCTCAATACTGTGTTAATTGATAAAAAAATTCTTGATTAAACTGGGATTCACTCACCAGTATTTCCTGCTGACAAAATATTTTTAAAACATGTTTCAGGTAACACAATGTGAAAGCCAACTGGGAAAAAGCCAGCTCGAGAGCACTGATGGCTTGGAAAATAAGTGGCTATAAAAGTTACCTAATAAACGATGTTTTAAATTCAATAAAATAGGGTTTGTCCCTATAAATGTACTGTAATAAGAAACTTGGGTTTTGCCCATGTGATTACTAATATCAAATATGGTGGTTTTACTCTGATAAACCTTTCCTAACTACGGTCCTGATGTAAATTCCGCTGCGAGATTTATCAACTGATACCACCAAACTCTGAGCTCGCGTCCGCCCGTTCCCGGGACAGATAAAGGATCGAGGGTTGCGACAGAAGGTGGTATCAGAGCCTAGCCACTGGTCTGAGCCAAAGAAGTGTTCTGCTGACACTTACATTCTAAATTTTGTGTTAGGAAATAATGGAAATATATGCATAACTGTATTTATTTGTTATGCGTTATTTGACTATCTGTTAGTTACAGTATGAGTGATCAAGGACCCTCAGACATGAATCGTCAGTTGTCTGATTCACCTAAGAGTGAAGGTACTTCTTCACAGCCTGCCCTTTCTGGGTATTCTACTGATCAGGAAGAAGGAGTGTTTGCTTTTAGAGCTCAGTCAGAAGAGCCATTCCCTCATAAGAAACAAGGATGGTTCAGTAAGGAAGCCTTTGCTCGTAGGAAAACAATGTGAAAGTTGCAACAGCAAAGAGTTTTAGCAGCCGCTAAGCGAAAAACAGATGCCCATACACAGGATATGCTTAATAGAAGCCTAGCCAATTTCCATATCCTAGCTACAACTTCTGCTGACCCGAGTCTGGAACAACTAGTAGCCCCATAACCACAAAACCCAGATCAACCCATGGAGATAGAAAACCCTGAAAACCAAGTGGAGATGCATGACATTAATCCATAAGAAATCCCTAGGATACCTGCACCAAACCCCCTAGATCCAAATTACGACCCCTGGTGGGACAATAATAGGAACTTTGTGCAACGTTACCCTATCCATGAAGACACACAGAACATAGGAACCTACCCAGGTATGGACCCTTTAGATCCCTATTACCATGATGAATATATTAGGGAAATCTTAGAAGATCCTTACCGATTACAGGCACTTTCACCCCATATCAGGAAACCGCACCCCAGATTCCAAACCTAGTCCTAGAACCTGCACCCCCAATGAGTGCAGAAAACGTACAAGAACTTAGGACTTTTGGGGAGGAAATTTTAGAAAGCAGTGAGAGAATGCGTCAGGTGGGAGAGCGTCTCGTATGGAAATACGATGAGCGCAATATGGATTTTTGGATAAATCCATATCCGTGAGATGATGGAGGAAGTAATAATAATAAAATAAAATATGTGTGTACGGATGCATAGTATTATTAGTGTAATTTTCTTTCTGTTGGTATTGTAATCTTTATTTCAGTACTAGTGTGTAATAGACGCATAGTATATGAAAATAGAGTACAAGTCACAATGATCGACGTGTTTGGCTAGATTGCGTATCATGTGATTAACTATATTAGATATTATGTTGTGATATTAATATGGAGTAAATGTTTAAAATTCAGATGGCCGACGAAGGAAATCAAGGAAATCTGAATAATGATAACCAGAGTAACATTAACGTGGTTAATGAGAATCCAAGCATCAATAACAATAACAATCAAGTGGATAATAGTGCTATCCAACACGTAGTAGCACAAGGAATTATAGATGCAATGGCATTTATTCTTCAAACTGTTAAGGATGCTGATAATAAAAGTAAGCATAACAGTAAGCGACCAAGTGAACCAGAACACAGCGTGAACAATGGACCAATACTTCAATTGCCTATTCCCAAAAGAAGAAGAACCGTGCCTTACGGTTGTTCATATAAAGAATTCTGGTCTTGTTCATATAAAGAATTCTGGTCTTGCAAATGTGCTGAAGAAGATAAGATACTGTTTGCTTCTAATTTATTTAAGAATGCAGCACTAGAATGGTGGAACATTATCCTCCAATCAAGGGGAAGTGATATAACCTACAATATGGAATGGGACGAATTTAAGAACAAGGTAGAAAGGAACTTCTGCCCACCCAATGAGAAGGAACATATAGCAAACAAATTCCTAAACCTTAGGATGAATGGTGTGGATAGTAAGGGATATACTAAAATATTCTTCGAATATGCTAGAATAGTGTCAACCCTTGCTTCACCAGAACCAGTATTAATCTCCCGTTATATTTGGGGATTAATTGGAGAAATAAGACACGTAGTCAAGTCAGCTAGACCTCAAACTATAGAAGAAGCTGTAGAACTAGCAAATACCTTGACAGATGAATTAGTCCGTACCCGAGAAGAAGATCAAAGAAGGAACCTAACCCAAAAGCTCACACAAGAATTCGTTCTGGAAATTTTAATCGTGGGAAAAATATAGGTTCTACCTCTACACCTTACTGTAGGAATTGCAAAAGAAAGCATTCAGGAAGATGCTCTATATACTGTAACTTTTGCAAAATATCGGGACACAAGGAAGAAGACTGCAGGAAGAAAAACAGCAGGATATGCTACAACTGCGGAGAATAAGGTCACATCAAGCCTAATTACCCAAAATTAGCTCCAGCTACGAACAACAAGAACACTAAAAATGCTAGAGCATTTGTTCTAACTGCAGATGAAGCCAAGATGATTCCAGATGTCATAGCTGGTACGTTTTTAGTTAATGATGTCTTTGTTAAAGTATTATTTGACTCTGGTGCAAACCAAAGTTTTATTAATACATCATTTTGCAAAATTCTAAATCAGTCATTAACTAAACTACCACAAGAATGCTTAGTAGAGACAGCCATTGGAGAAACCGTTAGAATTTCTGAAATTTTGCAGGGAGCAAGCATAGAAATTTTAAATCAGAAATTTATTGCAAATCTTTATCCCATGAAGCTGGCAGGATTCGATGTTGTTTTAGGAATGGATTGGTTAATAGCCAATAAAGCCAGTATTTTATGTGATCAAAAGTCAATACAAGTAAATTCACCAAAAGATAAAATGATCACAATTAAAGGAGATAAACCCTTTAGGTCCACTAAATTTATCTCTGTGATGAAAACTGCAAGTTGTATAAGAAAAAGTTCTATAGTGTATTTGATTTCTATAATCACTAACACTAAAGGAAAAGATTTAAAATATATTCAAGTAGTATCTTAGTTTTCAGATGTATTTCCAGAAGAATTGCCAGGGCAACCTCCAGATAGAGAAGTTGAATTCAGAATCCATTTAATACCAGGAACAGCACCGATTGCCAAAGCACCTTATCGTTTGGCACCTACAGAAATGCAAGAATTAAAGAAACAATTAGATGAATTATTGGAGAAAGAATTCATACAACCGAGTTCATCGCCATGGGGAGCGCCGATACTATTCGTTAAAAAGAAGGACGGATCAATGCGTATGTGCATTGACTACCGTGAATTAAACAAGGTCACGATTAAGAATCGGTATCCATTACCAAGAATCGATGATCTGTTTGATCAACTGCAAGGAGCTCGATTTTTCTCAAAAATCGATTTAAGGTCAGGATATCATCAATTAAAGGTACAGGAAGAGGACATTCCTAAGACCGCATTTAGAACAAGGTATGGCCATTATGAATTTACTGTCATGCCATTTGGTTTAACCAATGCACCAGCTGCATTTATGGACATGATGAACCGAATATGTAAGCCATATTTGGATAAATTCATAATTATTTTCATAGACGATATCCTAATTTATTCTAAGAATAAAGAAGATCATGCAAAGCATTTGCACGCACTTTTAAGTTTGTTAAGAAAGGAAAAGCTTTATGCTAAATTCTCTAAGTGCGAATTTTGGTTAGAACAGGTACAGTTTCTCGGACATTTAGTTAATCATGAAGGAATTCATGTAGATCCAACAAAGATTGAGGCAATTACTAAATGGAAACCCCCTGAATCACCAACCGAGGTTAGAAGTTTCTTAGGATTGGCCGTTTATTATAGAAGATTTATTCGAGATTTCTCTAGAATAGCCATTCCCTTAACTAAGCTAACCTGTAAATCTGTTAAGTTTGAATGGGGATTAAAACAAGAAGAAGCCTTTAGAATCCTTAAGCAAAGATTAACCCATACACCCATACTAGCATTACCAGAAGGAGCTGAAGACTTTGTAGTCTATTGTGATGCTTCTAAATTTGGTTATGGATGTGTATTAATGCAACGACAAAAAGTTATAGCTTATGCATCTAGACAACTTAAGAATCATGAAGAGAATTATTCAACTCATGATTTAGAGTTAGGAGCTATAATTTTTGCTCTTAAGATTTGGAGACATTACCTTTATGGTAGTAAGTTTACCATATTCACTGATCATAAGATTTTAAGGTATGTTTTCCAGCAAAAGGAGTTGAATATGAGACAAAGACGCTGGATGGAGATGCTTAGTGATTATGATTGTGATATCCAGTATCATGAAGGAAAAGCAAATGTAGTGGCAGATGCTTTAAGCCGAAAGTATCATGAAAAACCAAAAAGGGTACGTTCTCTTAAATTAAATCTGCAAGTAGATTTAAATGATCAGATAAGAGAAGCACAAGAATCAGTAATCAAGGATGATTCTGAAAAATCAAAAGGTATGCTAAAAGAATTGGAACAAGGAATATATGGAATTTGGAGATTCCATAAAAAGAGAATGTGGATACCTAAATTAGGAAATCTACGTCATCGTATATTAGAAGAAGCCCATAAGTCTAAGTATACGATGCATCCAGGAAGTGATAAAATGTACCAGGATTTAAGGAAAAAATTTTTGTGGATAGGAATGAAAAAGGACATAGCAGCCTATGTTTCTAAATGTTTAACCTGTTCACAAGTTAAAGCTGAACACCAGAAACCCTCAGGTTTGTTACAGCAATTAGAAATGCCAGTATGGAAATGAGAATTGATAACAATGGATTTTGTTACTAAATTACCTAAAGCTAAGAAAGGAAATGATACAATCTGGGTGATTGTAGATAGGCTAACCAAGTCAGCTCATTTCCTACCAATGAAGGAAACAATTAGTATGGAACAATTATCTAAATTATATGTAAATGAAATTGTTTCTTTACATGGAATTCCTTTATCAATTGTTTCTGATAGGGATAGTCGCTTTACCTCTCATTTTTGGTCAAGTTTACAAAAGGCAATGGGAACCAAGTTAAAATTAAGCACAGCTTATCATCCTCAAACAGACGGACAAAGCGAAAGGACAATTCAGACAATGGAAGATATGGTTAGAGCTTGTGTAATCGATTTTGGAGGTAATTGGGACGATCACTTACCTTTAATAGAATTTTCTTATAATAATAGTTATCACACAAGTATCAATGCTGCACCATTCGAAGCACTTTATGGACGAAAGTGTCAAACCCCAGTCTGTTGGGCAGAAATTGGGGAAAAGCAACTATCTGGACCTGAGATTGTGCAAGAAACAACCGACAAAATTATTCAAGTCAAGGAACGACTGAAAGCAGCACATGATCGACAAAAGAGTTATGCCGATAACCGACGCAAGCCATTGGAGTTTCAAATAGGAGATAAAGTATTATTGAAAGTCTCTCCTTGGAAAGGAGTGGTAAGATTCATAAAAAGGGGAAAGCTAAGTCCCAGGTATATTGGACCTTTTGAGATTATTAGAAGAATAGGACCTGTAGCATATCAGCTACAACCGCCAGAGGAAATGGCAGGAATACATGATGTGTTTCATGTATCTAATCTCAAAAAGTGTTTAGCTGATGAATCATTAATAGTACCTCTTAAGGATATAGAGGTAAATGAACAACTCAAGTTTGTATAAAGACCTCTACAAATTGAAGACAGGAAAGTCAAGAATCTCAAACATAAGAGACTAGTTCTGGTCAAAGTAAAGTGGGACTCCAAAACAGGACCTGAGTACACATGTGAGCTTGAATCTGAAATGAAAATAAAATATCCGCACTTATTCCAGTAGATCTCGAGGACGAGCTCTAAAACAAGGTGGGGAGGATGTAACAACCCTCGGTAAAACCAACACCCTCATAATATGTCTAACACTCTAGTATATTTTAGAATGTCCCAATATGTCTTATATTACACCCTGTACGTGAAAACCAAGCCCGAAATATGTTATAGTTTATAAAATAAATTAAAAACAATAAATATTAAGTTGAGGCGGGCCGCGTAGGATCCCACCCCAACTTTACGCGGGCGGTATGAAGGTGTAGACCGGACTTCACTGATTTCTTTAGTTCAGGCGGGCCGCGTAAGCTCACCTTAACTCTTACGCGGGCCACTAGAGATCATCAAACGCGGAGACATCCTAGGCTGACATGTGTCGACATCGTGGCGGACCTACAAGCTGACCCAGCTAAGCTACACAGTTGACCAGAGTCAACGCGGGCCGCGTAGCCCTATGTCTTCCCTTACGCGGGCCGCGTAAGGACCAGTTTCAGCACCTATATAAGAAGGCCATCAGTTTTCGTTTTCCGTCGCTCACAATTCAATTCTCAATCTTAAATTCTGCAGAAGAGTTATTATAGTCGAGTATTATACCCCTAATTAGCGAGGTTCTACTCCGTTGTAAGTATTATAACCCCAGTTTCGTAATAGTTACGCTGCCCGATTGATTTAGGGTTCCCTAACAACTGTCGTGGTTCTGCCCGACGTAGTTGTTGGAATGCCATCTCGGGGAGGGTATCATTAATATTTTCAAAGGGTTATGATACTAACCAATGTACATTTGTATAAATTATAGATTATATCCAGGAAACCCTAACAAGAAGTCTAAGATAACAATGTGAGTTTATCCTCTTTTGTTAACCTTATTGGAACGTTTTACAAAACCTTAATTGTTTTACAATGCGATTAAGCAGTGATTGAGTCTTTGTAATTCTTCAATTACTGCCAGTATGTTGGGGTTTTGTATACAAAATTTATTACTTGCGAGTAGTAAGTCGGAATGACAGTACGTTACCATTGGACAACGAGTTAGCCAATGTGTAATATGACCCACAAGTCAAGGATTGACAGTACTGAATGAGTAATTGTGTAGAAATAAACAATGTGATCGCTCTCAATACTGTGTTAATTGATAAAATGTTTCTTGATTAAACTGGGATTCACTCACCAGTATTTCCCGCTGACAAAATATTTTTAAAACATTTTTCAGGTAACACAATGTGAAAGCCAACTGGGAAAAAGCCACATCGAGAGCACTGACGGCTTGGAAAATAAGTGGCTATAAAAGTTACCTAATAAACGATGTTTTAAATTCAATAAAATAGGGTTTGTCCCTATAAATGTACTGTAATAAGAAACTTGGGTTTTGCCCATGTGATTACTAATATCAAATATGGTGGTTTTACTCTGATAAACATTTCCTAACTATGGTCCTGATGTAAATTCCGCTGCGAGATTTATCAACTGATACCACCAAACTCTGAGCTCGCGTCCGCCCGTTCCCGGGACAGATAAAGGATCGGGGGTTGCGCCATTTAAAGTTTATAAAAGAGATTAAATAGCAATCTGAGGTTCTGGTCTAAAATATACAGTAAAAATATAAATTTTATCAAGTTATATCAGTAAGATACCATACATATGTGAATTTTATCATTTATGGCCAAACTATGTACCGTAAGGGCATTTTGATCATTTCAAATATGCTTTAAGGGTCAAATTTGGAAATCTGAGTTCAAAACTTATACTTACTGTTAAAGTATAAAAAATTATTTATAACATCAGTAGGTAACAAGGCTTAGGTGCTAAATATGGTTTTAAATCATACTATGCGCCTAAATCGCATAAAAGTCGGTATTTGACGATATTCGGGTTATTTAAGGAAATCTAAGATTTTGAGCAGTCTCAACTGTTTAAATATTTTATTTAATGTATAAAATCAGTAGAAAAAGGTTTGACATGCAAAAGATGCATAAAACTCATTTTATTAATGAATAGGGCATTATCGTCAATTACCGAGTCCATGCAAGAACTCTATATTATGGTCAGTATAAAATTTGAAAAAAATTTCTAAAAATCCCTAAATATTATATTACATCAGTGGGTAGAAAGTTTGGTGCCAAAATTTGGGTTTAAATATGATTTATGCCAAAAATGCCATTTAATTAACAAAAAACTTTTGTTTTACGATATCGTGTATAACTCTTATTCCAGACCAGAAACAGATGTCAAATTTTTAGGACATACTAATATATCAGTAATAATGGTTTTTGTCCTCTTACATTTCCAAAAATCTCGTTTTAACGATAAAAGGGCATAGTGGTCCATTTTTAAGCATTTAACAGGAACATGCAATGAATCAGATTTCTATGGAACCATATAGTATAATTTCAGAGGGTTATACTAACATGTAATGCTGATTCCAGGATCTGGTGAGTTCGACGGAGCTTCGGTCCCGAAACGACGAGTTCGGTGCGATTATTAACGACATAAAAGAAAAGAAACGAGTAGAAGATAGATACGACACCGAGTAGTCACTTATAATCTGGTCTCTATTGATTATTCAACGTTTACAGCACCGCGAGACCAGTTGGACACCATGTCCCCTCTGGAACCAAAAGCTTGTCCAAATGGAACCCCAAGGTCCCTATTTATAGACATCTCACACATGTGCCACCCGATCAGATTACCACTAGATCGGGTTGCCACCCGGTCGAGTTGCCACCCGGTCGGGTTGTCACCCGATCGGGTTGCTACCCGATCGGGTTGCCACTCGATCGGACAGCCATCCGATCAGAATGGCTTTTACAATTTACAAAACCTGTCCAACTTATCTCTATTCTATACAATATTCAACACACGCTCTATCAAACTATTCGCACAATGGCAGACGTACGAAATATGCACCAACAGATTCCCCCTCGAATGTCACTATCGAATCGTCTTTAACACTTTAAGAACCTTGAGCCGTGTTTGAATATTCTGCAGTCTTCAACTTTTCTGCAACTTCAATCAGGTATCTTGAAATTTGATTGTCCAAATTCCCCCTCGATTGATGATTCGGGTTTGCTTTTGTGATAGAAAAGCACGAATTCCCCCTGGAATAAATCTTCAGGTATTTTGCACAGTTTACGACTCTCCTCTGATTGGCTAAACTGCAACCTTCACGAACAATCACCAACTTGAAACTAGTCAATGCAGCATCCTCTGTTTCAATTTTAACCGCATCCGAGCTCAGTTTTTGATATCACAAGTAAGCACCACGATCTCGCATTCCGCCTGCTCGATCTAAGAATGTACAAAAACTCAACCGGAAATTGATAGAAACTTCAAATACCCCACTGGTTAACTTCAAATCCATGATTCCCCCTTAAGATCTGATATCCCGTTTACCGTGATCCACGTTAACGCACCATAAGAATGACAGATCCGTGTAACTGGTATTCTCCACAATCAGCAAATCTTCATCAGAAAACAAATCATCTGGTAATGCAATCTGATCTTCGAAGCATTCGTCCACAATCAGATTCATCTCCTCGGATAATCTAGATCTTAGAAGCTATCATCCACGATCACTCTCAGATCTCTGATGCTTTCGTCTACGATCAGATATTAACACCTCAGATCCTCTTGATCTCGGAAGCTTACACTCATAATCAGATTCACATTCCCCCTGACAATCTAAAGTCGAAAACTACCCGAATACTGTTGTAGTGTCATGAATTTCAAAAATTCCGGAATTTTATCATACGACAATGAAATTTTGATTCCCCCTCATTTTTGAAAATTCTGACGTCTCTATCACTGAATTCCCCCTCAAACTGAATTCAGTTTCTAATTATCTTCTTCGAAAAACTTGACCAAACTAGAATATCACAATATTCGCCACAATTGTCAGTTTTTCGCCTTTGCGGATTTTACGTTTTGGCCCATAAATAGTCATAAACCCTGAAAGATAAACTTTTTGCACCAGTATCATGACTACCCCACTAATTTCCACAATCTGTGATCGCATCATCAAATGTATACACTGAAGCCCCTGATGGTGTCCCCGAACAACCCAGCGTGGTCGATAAAAACCCGAAAAAAATTTGACAATCACCAAATTTTTTTCTAGAGACTCTCCTCGTCGTTGCGATAAAAAAATGCCTTTTTTTAGGCATAAGATCATCTTGGTCGAGTGTCAAGTGTCAGATGGCCACCCGATCAGATTGCCACCCGATCGGGTTGCCACTCGATTGAAGGACAAAATGATATGATGGAACGGATTGCCACTCGATCGGGTTGCCACCCGATTGAAAGGCATAAAGAATAAGGTGTCACATGGATCGGATGACCACTCGATCGGATTGCCACCCGATTGAAAGGCAGATATCTTCCAAGAATCCTTCAAGCAAAATGGTGACGTGGATCGGATTGCCACTCGATCGAGTTGCCATCCGATTGGAAATCTTCTATCATCTCAAGAACACTCCAAATCACGTTTTTTCGATCCAGAATCTTTATTACTGTGAATTTGTTGATGAAACTTCACATGATTGTTCGCGAGTCAATTCCGCACAGATTGATGTGTTCAAATCCAAAATCCATTCGTGAATTGACCTTTATTTTGATGATTTTCTTTGTTTAACGTCGAAACTCCCGTTTAACCCAAAATTGATGAGCTTTGGGTGATTTAACCGACTGTTAGATCGATTAAATCGGTACCGTAGCTCTGATACCACTGCTGATTCCAGGATCCGGTGAGTTCGACGGAGCTTCGGTCCCGAAACGACGTGTTCGGTGCGATTATTAACGACATAAACGAAAAGAAATGAGTAGAAGATAGATACGACACCGAGCAATCACTTATAATCTGGTCTCTATTGATTATTCAACGTTTACAGCACCGCGAGACCAGTTGGACAGCACGTCCCCTCTAGAACCAAAAGCTTGTCCAAATGGAACCCCAAGGTCCCTATTTATAGACATCTTACACATGTGCCACCCGATCGGATTACCACTCGATTGGGTTGCCACCCGGTCGAGTTGCCACTCGATCGAGTTGTCACCCGATCGGGTTGCCACTCGATCGGACAGCCATCCGATCGGAATGGCTTTTACAATTTACAAAACTTGTCCAACTTTTCTCTATTCTATACAATATTCAACACACGCTCTATCAAACTATTCGCACAGTGGCAGACGTACGAAATATGCACCAACATGTAATGTGGTCTCAAAGGAACCCTAAGGCATATCTAAACTAAGCTAAATCGGGTCAGAACTGAAAGTCAAAGCAAAAGTCTACTTTTGCGACTTTCGGTTGCGAACCGAGCCTAAACTCAGAATTGTCGGGTTGAACATGCCTAGACATGTTCTTATATTATTTACCAAGTTATTTAAGTGTTAAAACATGTTCCATAACTTCAGCATTATCAGTTATGAATTATTTTGCAAAAACTGACCCATTTGACTTTTTGTTAAGAAGTTTGACCCGACAATTGACTGAGATAACGTGATAATTTGAAGGTGCCCTTTTAAGGGTTTAATACCTACATAATTACCAACACATAGCCATTTTTAATTGAATAATGGCTGGACCGCTACTGATTAATCACCAAGTCAAAACTTAATTACGATATCTTTGACTTTCGGTCATTAAGCTAATAAAACTTTAACTATAGAAGCTAAGAACACTTACTAGAGTCCTTAGCACGAATTTTGAACTTGAGAAAGCTTCCTTGAACAGCAGGAGGCTTCGGAGAGTGAGTTGTGAAGTGAAATTTGAAAATGTGCAAATGAGGAACCCAAAACAAGCTCCCTATATAGGAATTTGGAGTCTTTAGGATCATTGCAACTGTCCCTATGATGTTACCAGATGTTCCCAAGTGTCCCTAGGGCAGTAAAAACCATTTACAAGCCCCAGGTATTTCTCAGAGCTCATGCAAAGGCGGTGGACAGGCTGCAACATGCAGCTGTCCCTTTTTTGGTCGCTGGCACCTTCTACGCGGCACGCGTTAGAATTGGAGGTGGCCTACGCGGCCCGCGACAATGGTTAATTCTGGTTTAAAGTTTCCAAACTTTGCATTTTCAGTCCCTGGTCCAATTTAAGTTTAAATAACTTTCTTTTATTGCACTATTGACCCCCATAGTTAACTTTTAAGAGTCTTGGGTCATAAATTAACTTCGTTAAGCTCCCGGTTAGTTGTGAGATCACCCGAAAAGTCTTGTTTTCATCGAAACTCTATGAGATTACTATCCGATATTCATGAAATCAACAATATAATTATTACAATACTTTTGGGATCGTTAAAAGGTCACTCAGAGGTAACTTTTAACATGTTGACACATTTAACCCCCATGCTTGTAAAATTTTCAATTTAAGCACCAACGGCTCTTCTATGTCCAACAATTTATTCATTAAAGAATACGAACGTCGCATAAGGTCAATCAGAGGCACAAGTTAGGCATGTTGACAAGTTGGATCCTTTTACATACATAATTACATTGTTTGTCACTTTTAGTCCCTCGAAACTCAATTCATCACACGTTTAAAGTTCATGACACGTGTCTTTATTACATTGGGCATGATTTTGCGAGGTGTTACATCCTCACCCCCTTAAAAGAAATCTCAACCTCGAGATTTACTGAAATAAATGAGGGTATTTCTGTTTCATCGTGGATTCAACTTCCCACGTGTATTCTGGGCCTCTATGAGCATCCCATTTTACCTTCACAATCGACACATGCTTTCTTCGATGCTTTTTGACCTGTCGATCCTCGATTGACAAGGGTTTCTCCACGAACTTCAAACTCTCATCTATCTGCACGTCCTTATGGGACATTGCTAGCAACTAATCAGCTAGACATTTCTTCAAATTGCAGATGTGGAATACGTTATGTATTCCACTAAGCTCTTCAGGCAGATTTAGTTTGTAAGCTACAGTTGTAGGTCCCTCGGAGGTTGAGGTTAAACCTTATCCTTGTTAAGTTTAACACACTAGCAAGTGCGGAATCCAAGCTAGAATGCAAACCGGTAGTTTATATGAGAACACAAGCTACAAAGAGAAAGGTAGACACACGAGATATCAAAGTTTTCTCTTGTATTTCAGTGGACACGGTTACAGCCCTTGACCAAACTGAAAATACGCTCTCTACAAGACTAAGTTCACTCACGCGCTGAAGTGAACACATTACATCAGTATATATATCCATCACAGATCGTATGGTCGAAGGATCAGAAAGACTGATCGAAAGATCATCTATCGAGATAAAACCTATCGAAGGATCCACATATACCTCGAAGGATGATATCCTTCGAGGTCCATCTATATCCATCGAAGGTTATCCTTCGAGCTCATCGAAGGATATAAACAATCCTTCGATGACTCATCCTTCGACACACATGACTTACAAACTTGTTCTAACTGTTTGACCAAGTCAAACCAGGAGGATGGTTGACTGGTCAAACTTACATTAAGCACACATATTAACACACCTAAGACGTAAACAAGACTAACAAAAGACATCGTTTTATATCATAACAAAATACAGACAAAGTACAGACACAAGTGCACCAACAAACTCCCCCTTGGCTGTAGCTTTGTCTCGATCTTCGTGTCTTCAAGTCTCTGACGTCCTTTCAACCGTTAAGTGATGCGTAGACCATGCACTTCCCGCATTCACAAGTAGGTTGAAGCAATACCGAGCCATCTTCTGAAACTTCATTGCTTGTGCACGATCCCTAACCAAGTAGTTGATCTCATGATCCTTAAGAATAATAATATCCGACCTGGACATGTTAGTAATCCACATTGGATCTATCATTCGAAAGTTCTCTTGACTGTCTCGGAATAAGATCACTGCTTCTCCAGTATCTGCATCATAAACCCAGCAACGAAAGTTACCCAGAAAATCTGTCTTCATTTTCAACAACGGTATTTTCTTCATCAACTTCGGAGGATCATAAACCAATCGATAACGAGCAGTATTTGTCTCTGGATCAAGCGTGAACCTGATCTGCTCGTATCGAGGAAACTGCGGCTTGTATAGCGGATCCTTCCAACCTTTTCTTCGTTCCCACCGGATCTTCTTGGCGAACAGATCCACCATCTTGTCTTCGACTCAATTAATAACCTCCAGCTGAGCCAAAACGGCAACATCATAATAAGGAAGTGAAAGAATACTGAGAAGAGACCTGAAGTACTGAAGGCCGCATTCTCGCTTCACAACCATGCAGTGAAGCTCCTTGATGAACATCCAGCTGATAATACGACCCCTAGCCTGATTTCTTTCCAGAAGCATGTAGTTGGCCTGATCCAACGGAGGGAGCGGAGGAGGATTCCTAGCTAGGAAATCCGCTCGCCATTCGTTTACGGTCTTCTCACGGCTTTCTTGAACTGAAGGAGAATCTGAAGAAGGATTAGAAGATTCTGCTGTATTTGCTTCCACAAACTCATCATCAAGCATATTAAGCTCCACATTATCTTGACTAACGTAAACAGGACGTTCCGGATCCGAACCGATGAAGATTTCTTCAATCGTAGAGAAATCGGTTTCGTCCGGAACTAACGGAGTAGCATCGATCGTTGTCAAATCAACTTCATCCATTTTCGTCAGAGCTAATACACATTCATCAGACATCTCTGTAACGTGTTCTCCCTCTTCTAATAGTTCACCCGTGACTGGATGATACTGTTGAACAATTGAGGATTCAGGGAGATCAGTAAACGTTTCCGGTTCAAGACTAACATTTTCAAACCCTTCCGAAGCTTCCAATGTTTCAGTCTGCTCAGACGGACCAGTAGTAGCTGTTGGAGGAGCAGTAGGAGCATCTTAAGATGTACCAGACCCACCTGCAGCACCGGATGCAGTTGCACCGGAACCTGTGGCAGCTGGTTGATCAGGATTTGCTGCATCATCGTCCTTGTCATCTCCATGCTTTGAGGGAACGACGCTCAATGCTTTGCACCTTTCATTCCAAAGCGTAACTACTTTGTGATCAAATTTCTTGAAGTTTGATTGAATAGGCTTGAAGGCTTCTATTAATCGATCATCACGATTTTTATAGCGATCTGACAGCTCTGTATGCTTCTGCTTTAACGCTTTTGCCTCATTCTCTAGCACAGTACTATGCCCCTTCATCAACTCAACTTCTCTATCACGAGCCTTGTTGGCTTCTTTCAGTCTTTCAATCTCTTGAGCTTGTTCTCTTATCTTGAGATTCTGTGCACTAACAATTGAGACCAGCTTGTTGTGTGCCTCAGCATCCTGTGTTCGCTGTACACGGTATTCTTCCATCTTTCTAGTATTCCGACCGACTAAGGTACCCAATTCACTGACTTGTTCGATCAGGAAGTGAATTTTCTCAGCATCAGACAACCCAGACAATGTTTCTGCTAAAGTCGGCCGTGAGGGCTCAGGTCCTGAGAAACCAGACTGGCTAGGTGTACCAGAAGTACCTGTTGGACCAGAAATAAAAAGAGGAGGACGTGGGTGTGTACCTGAGACAGGGGTTCCAGGCGGCTGTTGATCAACAGTCGTCGTGCGTGCCCCAGAGGACGTCTGTGGAGATGAGACCAGCTCCAGCATCTCTGATGTAGTTAATTGATCACTGACAGGAGGCAGCTGATGCTCCGGAGGTGTTGAATGCTGGATCGGATCAGGTATAGTGACATCAGCAGTTTCACCTGTTGACCTTAATCCGCCCTTTGATTTCTTTGATTTCTTTGAAGTACGAGTACCCTCTCTTCTTGCTTGCCTTTTCCTTCTGACTAAACCAGGAGCAGCAGGAATATAATCATCATCTTTGTCAGATTCTGCGGCATTAACCGGTTTCTCAATACGTTCAAAACCACGAAAGTTTCCGCGCTGATCATAAGCCTTTCGCATCCCTGGTGGAGGAGGATTATCGTCCTCAGAAGACGAATCATCATTACCAGAACCTCCTTCAACATCAGAAGACGAACTACTTTCATCCACCAACCTCCTCAGCTCGTCCACCTTACTTTTACCTTTGTCTGTCGCGTCATCGCCTGACCGACTTGCAGAACCAACAACATTACCACGGACATCTGATTCGATGAACACTCCTTGAACTTCTTCTGCAGCAACATTTACATCAACTTCAACATGTGCTGCAACACTGGAAGTGCCAGCAGACTTCTTGCTCGATGCTTTAATTCCGTGCTTAGCCCCGAGTTGTGTGTTGGCCAATGCGATTAACTTGGGCTCTTCGTCATCAGAATCACTTGCATCTCGACGCCACTTGTGATTCTGTGGAGCCTCGTAGGCCAGATCATCGAGATGA
Organism: Helianthus tuberosus; assembly: GCA_030545235.1. Taxonomy (NCBI): domain Eukaryota; kingdom Viridiplantae; phylum Streptophyta; class Magnoliopsida; order Asterales; family Asteraceae; genus Helianthus; species Helianthus tuberosus. Next base: position 104,026,308 of record CM060390.1, on the reverse strand, counting down.
CCAATAAGCTTTCTGACAGGATCAGATTCCTTATACTTAGACATAGATTTGAAAATCAGCAGTGTACGCTCGTTCATCGGATTGACTGGAAGGACATCTGCTTCAACCTTGGAAAGATTCGGAATCTGATCATCTATCATCATTTGCAAGAATCTTGGATATAACCAAAACTTGGTTGACGTCCGTTGATTTGCTGACGGAAGTGGCCTGCGGGCATTCTCTTTCAGATTGTTAAAGATGTAACGAGATATGTTGAACGGCTTGTTCAGAATTAAAGCCGTAAACAATCCCGTCAACTCAATAGGTGACAAATCGTATCCAGACCGTTTGTTGCTCAAACAATGAATAAGAATATGCAACAAAAACTTGTATCGTAACGGCATGAACCCCTTGCTTATCTGATTTGCTAGCACATTATCGCTGTAACGTAGCCTCATCAATAAACCACGCTGACACTGCAAATCAATAGAAGTCGAATCTCCTGGTTGATCTCCCAACTGCAAACGCGCTCTTATGGTGTTCTCGGTGATCACCACGGGTTTCTCAGTAACGAATCCTCTAATCACTTCTTGATTATTCACTGTATCGACCACTGCAGAATTCCATAATTCCTTGATCTGGGACTGGTAGGCGGTGTGTTGTGTAGTAATGGCATAGTTGATTCGTGTCCGGTGAAGATACTGCATTATCCCATCGAATTCCGGACTAACTTTGTCTTCCGGTTGCAAATACGCGGCCATGTTGTGTCTTGGCTCCGACATAGATTCAACCTCTGACTTTTCTTTCTTAGTTGGTTTTGCCCGTTCTTTCTTTTCTTTCGGTGCCATTTCTGTTCATGAAAACAGGAACACGTAATGAGAAAACAGTTATAACAGTCAACAAGGATTTCACACTTAGAAAGATTTCAGTTTCTTGAAAAATTTCTAAGTATTGTGTCCTCGAAGGATTCCATGTAGACATCGAAGGATGACAATTTGATCGAAAGATGTTATATTTCTCGAAAGATGACAGGTCTTATCGAAAGATCAACTTACGAAAGATCATAAATTATGAAAGATATTTTGATCAATCGAAAGATCTGATCAACCGAAAGATGATCCTTCGAAAGACTTAGTATCCTTCGAGTCTCAGTTCGAAGGATATTTTGAAGTCCATCCTTAGAGGTTAAGGAACATCATCTTTCGAGATCGAAGGATGTCTTCCGGTGACACTGTTCAACGGCGTTTTTCCGGTCACTGTTTTAAGTGTGTTTTAAGTGGTTTCAAAACATTTAGAAACATCAAACATCAAACCATTTAAAAACATTAACATTAAAAACCATTGAAGAACATCAATCATCACAACCAACCCGGACACTAATCCCAAACCCGAATACCAATACATACACAGGTACCGATTAACCCAAGAACACACAAAACCTTTCAGACCATTAATGTTCAAAAACAAAGACTCTGAAACATAAAACATCAGTCAAGATACAACATTATAAACATCAAAACCTACAACTAACATATTCACATTGCATAAAAATACATGATCAGATGAAGTGTTTATGTTGTTGTTTGATAAGTGTATTAGGGTTATCCTACCGAGATTGTAGATAAAATCCTGATACCCTAACTTTCTGTTTCAATTTTGGCAGAGTTTCGGTAGGATCAGAGGTTTTGAAATAGTGAAGTTGAACAGTTATGTTGAAATGAAGAAGAAGACCCCTTTTATACTCTGACCTCGAAATACGAACCGCCTCGAAGGATCCTCTACCTTTCGAAAGATGAAGAAGTTGCTCGAAAGATGGGACTTTGGGTCGAAGGATCCAGATCTGGATCGAAAGATACCAGATATTTGTGGAACCCTCAACAACCTCGAAAGACGATCCTCGAAGGATATCTTTCGACCCGATCCATCTTTCGAAAAGTCTGATCAGCTCGAAGGATCCAATTGGTCAAATCTTACGAGCAACAAGATTGACTTTCATTGACCATCTGATCTTTCGAGGGCCATTGCTTCCTCGAAGGATCAGATTTTCACCAACACTTTGGATTTTGGGAAATTGCATTTCAAACCCTTCAAATTCTTAAAAGTTTTCAGAAACGACCGTTTTGAAAAATTGTCCGTTATGAAGTTCTGCAAAGGTCAGTTTTATGAAGTATCTCGGCTTGCCAGGTATCCGATCGAGTACCAACATCGGTTAATCAAAAATAAAATTAAATTGAAAATGTTTTTGGATTTTGATAAAATAAAAGTCAACAATTTTAATATCCTTTGAATGTTATCAAAACGACATCACCGCTAATGTCGTGCTGATATGCACCAAACGACAAAACTGTTTAAAAAGACAATAAAAGTTAAACATTAAAGTTAAGCAGAAAATAAATATGTACAAACACAACAATATTTTTGCGAGTTTCTGGCGAAGAGAATCATATCAGTTTGCGGTCTTTTGTCAAAACACATTTCCTTTTAATATTCTTTTACAGAAGTGAATAAGTATTCTACCATAATTACCGATATTGTTATCCACTTAAACTCAGCGATCAAGTGTAATCATAATACATTGAGATACATTTAAGGTATGATTTATACATACCGACCGGTGTTCATCCACTCACGACACATTCCCGTATCAAGGTATGCACGAGAGTTCATCTTACTGGGGAGTATACCATTTATCATCCGTTTTTAACGTATATAAAATGTGAACAAGTCACTTATTTGATTTGAAAACAAGCCCTATGTGATAGAATCACTTATTGATGAGGAACTTGATTTTCATATGCATGAGGGCACAGGAGCAAGTCCGTGAACAGGTCAGTACTTCCGTACAGCAGAGAGACGAACTTGACTCCCGGATGAATGTGATATTTTATCACTTATTTGTTTGGACATGTGATTGTTTATCACTTATTGAGGTCGAATGCAATATGTACACGTATGTATGGTATCATGGAAGATCTAGACTTGCGTCCCCGTTATTTTTCGGTAAAAGATACAACCATGATACCCAGATGATAAACAGCATAAACCCCAAATATCTCAGAACCTCGGCAATCTATCAAACGAAATTTCGGTACCAAGACCATATGCCAATGAGCGGTTCCCACGCGGTTTTCAGTTCGTTATGTTTATATCTCCTGCATACTTTAAAATGATCGTGAGTCTACCGGTACATCATTAGTAGAGCTACTTATCTTTTTCTTTTCTTTTGATTTCTAGAAACATGTTTCGACCGACCTCTGATGTAATATCATTTTCTCTTATATTGCCAAGAAACTCATTTTTGTTTTTCTATTGTTTTTGTGTTTTTCTGAATTTTCTCCCCCTTAAATGCAGAAAGTAAATAAAGTAAAGACATATTTTTGTATTTTTGCGGTTTTTCAATGTTTTTGAATTTTCCTTGAAACTTTCTCCCCCTAAAATTCAAAAATAAATTAAAGTAAAAACTTTTTTTTTTTTTTTAGAGAAAAATATTTACAAAAACGATTTTCCGATGTCGGTTACTCTTGCTTCACCTTTATGCCGTTTACCAAAAGTAAATAATCGAATCTTGATTTATCAAATGCTTTGGTAAAAAGGTCGGCACGTTGGTGATCGGTATGAATGTGAACCACATCGATAAGTTTCTTTTCAAAGCAATCACGTATGAAGTGATATTTAATATCGATGTGCTTCGTTTTTGAGTGCTGTACAGGATTTCTAGTGATCTGTAAAGCAGCTTCATTGTTGGACCGTTGTACGACCTCTAAAAGTCAGTTAAGGACGTTCATCTTCATGTGTAAAGGCGGAATCAATGCACATAAAGTCATAACAGCTCTAATCCTTTTAATCTTTCTTTTCTGATTGATTTGAGTGCTTGTACAACGTTTTCTGATACAAATCCGTCAGCACTTCGTCTCACATACAATGACCAAGTTCTACTAATGAACAACACATCACACATATATATAGGCTTGAGATTTCGCTTGAACCTGCTTGAAGCGAAATCATCATGTGTTGATTTCGCTTGAAGATGTTTCAAGCGAAATCTTCAAGTTTGGCATAAACAAACCCTAATTAAACCCTAATGTGTGATCTTTCAGACTATCTAGACACAAGACTTAATGCAGACGAAGTCAACAGACATTCCGTGCACTAACAGACTCCCCCTTGGATGTTGACGAAGTCTTCAGCTCCTGAGTCTTCAGTCTTGGTCTTTTCTCCAACACTCTGTCTTTTCAACAAAAACACTCTATCTTCACAGGTTTAGAATCACAACATGACTCTATCTTCAAACTCCCCTTTGACTGTTGATCCAGACTCCCCCTTTCATTGACTCCCCCTCTCGATATGCTAGAATCTGAGATGTCTAGTTCAAGCTTTGACAATTAGCTTCCGTTGGGAATAATGAAGTCCAAACCTGCATATTCTCTACCACAACATAAGTTTCACAAATTTATAACCCTTAGATTTAAAAACTTACTGGTAGACAACATTCATTCATCAAACATACTAGTTACATCAAGTTCAAACGAATGACCTTGATTAACTAACCACTCAATCTTTCAAAACATTTGTATATAGCATTCAAAGTTTTTATCAAACTCTCCCAACCCAATTCATCATGTTTAGCACTTGGAATTTTGAATATCAGCTCTTCAACATCAGTTGTCGAAAATCTTTTTGAATTTTTGAAAACTTTATGCTAAAACACTCTGAAAATCTTTTTGGATTTTTAATCTTGACTGAAATGCAGTAAAGAAATAAATACAAACAATATTTTTGTGAGTTTGTGTAAGAGGATCATATCAGTTCATGAGACCAATCACAAGCACCGTTAAGCTTTTGACATTTTAAGTTCTAAACGATTCACTTAGATTGTCAGTATACCGATCCACTTAAATTTTCACACAAAGTTCAACTGCTTCGAGATACGAGTTTAATGTCTTAGATACTTAAACTTAATCACGTATCCCACCTCAGAATATACTCCCGTATCCAGATCCCAATATTCAGTCTTACAGGCAATTATAACACAAATGATATCTGTAAGGGGTAATAAATTATGAAGAATCATGAGAGCTCAGGTCAGAACTACCGTTCAGCAGAGAGATCATGACTCAACTTGAGTGTGTCCCCTTTAGAGGATCTTTTTTACAACAGCATTGCTAAGCAATTTTATTGTCTTATCATTTATGCTGAGGGTGATGCTATGTTTCAAGCATTTGCAGAAAGTATTATTCGAGGACTAGGTCAGAACTACCGTTCAGCAGAAGTCCCGGAATAATACCCCAGACATCATTGAGTATAAAGACCTGTATATCAGAATACGAAACCTTTCAAACGAGATTTCGGGGGTTACCCATATATCCTAGAGATGTTACCCACGATATAAGCAAGTTTGAAATTTAGATTTATATCTCGTCACAATTTACTAAATGTGCAAAAACCTACTGACACGTCATCAGTGAGACCGTTTATCACATTTAACTTTCCAATTCTTTAGCATGCTGAGAAAGTCCACTGATTTACTATCATTTCCTCTTTTATACACCAAAACTCATTTTTGATTTTCAATGTTTTTGAAATTTTCAAATTTTTTTTTTTAAATTTTTCTCCCCCTAAAATCAAAAAATTTCAATTTTGATTTTCTGAGAAAATTTGAAAACAAACTATACAAGAAACGTGACAAACTGATATCAAATCGCTTCAATTCGCCATTCACTTGGCATAAACAATCAGAACTCCCCCTGACAACAAACTATTTTCCCATTATGATTTCAAAACACTTAAGTTTATTTTAATCAAATGGTTTTTCCGGAAAATTAGTTTTGTTTGTCTTTTCACAAACTCGGGGTTTCATCACATTGTTCTTTTTCAACCATTTTAAAGAATTAACAATTAAGACCCTTGTTAACAACAAACACTAGTAGAAAATCAAGTACAACTTAATGTCCCTGATTTACCACTTGTAAATTGAAATATCACAGTTACCATCCTGTGAATTTCTCAAGAATGATGCCGATACCTGCTTCACACTTACCAACCTGGAAGCTCCGGCAAGTCAGGTTTTGCATTTGAAAAGATCTACCCAAGCCTGACCAGCCTTGGGTTTAACAGTTTTTACCTCAACAGATGGCTCTTCTGGTTTTGACGAACCAGAATCATTGCCTGATTGTGGCTTGTCTGACTTTGAGACGTCAGATTCATCGCCTACATGTGACTCCTTTGTTTCCAAAAAAAACAAATTCATCACCAACAACTTCCTTTTTCTTCTCTTTTGTCCTCAGATTTGCATCTGATGAATTCGTTTTGCTTGCCTTTTTAGTTGAGGAAAGCAATTCATCAGAACTTTTTCTCGGATTACCAATTGTATCCGAGGACAAAATCCTCTCCAGATATTCTCTGGCCTTCTTTCTCTTCTTTCGCAGTCTGTCTTTTTGCCCCTGAGAAAGTTTTACTTTTGCTTCCTGAACTTTAGGTTCTTGAACCTTCTGTTCTTTGGGCTTGACGTTGACTATCTTCTTTGCCATTCTTTGAGATTCAACCCTCGATCTTCCCATCGATCTCCTTGGGCAATCTCTAGCAATGTGGCCTCTGATTTGGCAGTTATAGCATCTTCTTGTCTCATAACTCCAACTCTGGCAGTTAACAGCAATGTGTCCTTGATAACCGCATCTGTAACACATTCTGTTATCGTACCATGTACCACCTTCAGTCCAAATATTCAAGTCATAGCACTGTTTGGCTCTGTGGTAATCGTCACTCCTCCTGAAAGCTGGATTTGGCCTTTGAGCTCTGTGGTCCGACCTGCACCACTCATTACCAACTATTTTTGAGTTTTTGTTTTTAGATTTTTGTGATTTTGCATAATGATTGGATGACTTATCTGATGAGCTTTTATATTCATTTTTAGGATTTTTCAAATTTTTATCTTTTTGTTTCTGTTCTACACTCTTCTTAACAGGTTTTTGTTTAGAACATTCACCTGTTTCAGTAGAATGTAGAACAGTTTCTTTAAACATTTCTTTTAATTTCAAAAATGTTTTCTTTTTCTCATCATCATCAGTTTTCTCATCACAATCTTCAACTTTGACATTGTCAAAGTTTGTGACATTGTCACTTATTGGAACAGAATTGATCGGTTTTGGACACAAATATGGTGCCGAAGTCACAAAACCTGTCAATTTAACTTCAAGCTCTTTGATTTTCATCCGAGCTTTTTCAGCTTCTTTTTCAAGCTGAATGATTTTAGCAAGATGAGAATTGATTTCAATTTGTTTTTGAAAATTATCTTTACCAAAAATATCTCTCTCATCTTCTAAAATCTTAATTTGATTTTGAAAATCTTTTTCTTTTTCTTTCAAGTCATTAATTTCCAATGTCAAACTGTTCAAACTACTCAATAGTTTGTCATTTTCAATCTTCAGTTTTTCACCGTTCAACCGCAACTCCAGAATCTGTTCATCATCAGATTTCTTCTCGTCTTTCAAAGCTTTGTTTTCCAATTTCAAATTCTCCACATCTTTCAAGAGATTGAAATTTTCTGCTTCGGATTTTTCGCATTTTGAGCATACAATTTCACTTTTCGACGTTTCATCCATCTTTGATTCTTCATTCTTTGTCATTCCTTCTCTAATCTTATTGATTAATTCACTGAACTCAACCAAACTCATATTTTCTGAGTTTCTTTCAATTTCATCTAGTAACTCTTTCTTTTTCTTTTTCTCTTCTTCATCTCCCCACCATTTCTTCTGCCAATACTCATCCTCTTCTTTGTACTGCTGGATTATGGCTTCGATATCAAGCGTTTTGTCATCAATCGCAATATTTCCATATCTATCAAGATAGCACTCTCTATCTGGATCCCATCTGTTTGCTCTTCTAGCTTCCAGAAAGATACCAGAAAGTCTGATAATCTTGTTTTCAGCAATCATCTTCCGGTATTGATACTTTTGTTCCTCAGTACGATCATCTTTCCATGGCTTAGGTTCGGAATTTGCCATATTTTTTTTTATATATGTCCTTGAATAACCTCGAAATCACCTGCAAACAAAACAAACAAGCAAACACTTAGTAAAATTTTAAATTTTGAACACTCAGCAACTTCAAGCGAAATACTTGAAATATAATCAGCTTCAAGCGAAATCAGTTTAATAAAACTGTTCAAGCGAAATCTGATATAAACTATTTCGCTTCAACTTCAAGCGAAAACCTGTTACAAAATGTTTCAAGCGAAATCAAATACCAATTTTGATTCAAGCGAAATCTGTTAATAAAACTGATTCAAGCGAAATCTACTATTTCGCTTCAACTAATCAGACCTTCAAGCGAAATCTCAATGTACAATTTCAACAGCTTCAAGCGAAAACCTCTGATCTATTTCGCTTCAGAAGAACTCAAGCGAAATCTAAGAAAGTCTATTTCGCTTCAGCAGATTTCAAGCGAAAACCTGAACAACTCAATTTCGCTTGAACTCCTCAAGCGAAATAGTCCAAATACAATCCAAAATGTCTGATCTCAAGCGAAATCTATCTATAATCTCGAAACCTTTTCAAGCGAAACCCTGTTTTAGGTCAAATTTAACATGTTTTAGTCTGAATTTTAATCCGAAACTTTGTAGGCTTTGTTAAAACTCAGTTTTACACGTTATACTCTGAAATCATACCATTTCGACCATTGGAACTAGTTCAGATCAGAAAAGTAAGAAAAAAAGTGAGTAGAAAGAAGATAATCCGGTAGAATCAAGCTGTTATGGTATGAACTCCTCGTCCTGAGCTCTGATACCACTTGTTGGACCGTTGTACGACCTCTAAAAGTCAGTTAAGGACGTTCATCTTCATGTGTAAATGCGGAATCAATGCACATAAAGTCATAACAGCTCTAATCCTTTTAATCTTTCTTTTCTGATTGATTTGAGTGCTTGTACAACGTTTTCTGATACAAATCCGTCAGCACTTCGTCTCACATACAATGACCAAGTTCTACTAATGAACAACACATCACACATACATATAGGCTTGAGATTTCGCTTGAACCTGCTTGAAGCGAAATCATCATGTGTTGATTTTGCTTGAAGATGTTTCAAGCGAAATCTTCAAGTTTGGCATAAACAAACCCTAATTAAACCCTAATGTGTGATCTTTCAGACTATCTAGACACAAGACTTAATGCAGACGAAGTCAACAGACATTCCGTGCACTAACATTCATTATCAACAAAAATAGGAGTAGTTAGGAATTCAAAACCGTAGTCCCGCATCTGTTGTTGGATCCATAGAACCTGGGAGCAGCAACTAGACGCAGCAATGTATTCCGCTTCACATGTAGACGTAGCCACACATGTCTGCTTCTTGCACTGCCAAGTGACTAGGCGATTGCCTAAGAACTGACATCCTGCTGTAGTTGATTTGCCATCTTTCTTGCAGCCGCCGAAATCAGAATCACTGTAAGCCTTGAGATCGAAGTTATCATCCTTAGGGTACCATAACCCGATGTCAGGGCAACCCTTCAGATAACGAAATATCCTTTTGACAGCAGCATAGTGAGAGACCTTTGGATTCGCTTGGTATCTGGCGAGAAGGCATGTTGGATACATAATGTCGGGTCTTGATGCGGTAAGATACATTAAAGATCCAATCATAGCACGATAAAGTGAAGAGTCCACAGCTTCCCCCTTTTCATCCGGAGTAATCCCGTGATTCTGCGGAAGAGGAGTAGAAATTGGCTTCGAATCGGACATCTGGAACCGGCTCAAGATGTCTCCGACGTACTTGGTTTGATGGATAAAAATTCCAGATTCGGACTGATTAACTTGCAAACCCAAGAAGAACGTCATTTCACCCATCGCACTCATCTCGAATCGATCTTGCATCACCTTCTCAAATTCCTTGCATAAATTATCATCGGTAGAACCAAAGATAATGTCATCGACGTATACCTGTACCAACAGAAGATCTTCACCTTTTTCTTTGATGAAGAGGGTACAATCGATCAAACCCCGTCTAAACCCGTTGTTCAGCAAGTAGGTAGACAGTGTCTCATACCAGGCTCGAGGTGCTTGATGAAGACCATATAACGCTTTGTTAAGTAGTAAAACTCTGTCAGGATGTAATGGATCTTCAAACCCCGGTGGTTGCTCGACATATACTTCCTCTTCGACTACTCCGTGAAGAAATGCACTTTTAACATCCATCTGGTACACCTTGAATTTCTTGAAGGATGCGTAGGCTAGAAAGATTCTAATAGCCTCCAGACGTGCAACAGGTGCGTACACTTCATTGTAGTCAATACCTTCTATCTGACTGAAGCCTTGAACAACTAACCTTGCTTTGTTTCGGACAACAATCCCACGGTCGTCCTTCTTGCACTTAAACACCCAACGAATTCCGATCTTCTTGTAGTTGTCGGGCCTATCAACCAATTTCCATACGCCCAACTTCTCGAACTGCTGAAGTTCTTCTTGCATGGCTTCCACCCAGGAATCATCTTTCAATGCCTCCTTCCAAGATCTAGGCTCTTCTTGGCTAACATAGCAGGCGAAAGACCAATCATTTTGTTGTCCCGATTCTCGTATCTCAGCATACAAGCCAGCATTTTCATTATTTCTGATTTGATTTCTTGTCCTTACACCACTGAGAACATCACCTATAATATTCTGCTGAGGATGAATGTTATGAATTCGGGTTTCAGGAACTAGAGGAATTTCAACATTGGTCCTCAAGTTATTGATATTTAAATTCCCGATATCATTCTGAAGCTGTTGAGTTGTAGAAGATGATGCATTTTCTTCTTGGACAATTGGCGCAGACACTGGATCCGTTGCTTCTGAAGTACCTTGAATCGGACCCCGTGCTTCACCATCATTTGCATCAACATACTCCTCATCTTCCGATGACAAATTGTAGTCGACAGCATCATTAAACACCTCATTTGAAGCGAGATTGTTGACAGAAGAAGATGCTTGTGAGTCAACAAGGATTGGGCGAACTAACTGAGTGCCATTCGCATTCTCGCTTTCAGACAACATTTGAGCAATTGCATTGTCATCATCAAATGTCGGCAGATTGAATGAGTCGAAAAGACCATCATAATCGAACATCCATGGATCTCCAGAAGGCTTCGGTGGATTAGAATATCTTTGAACTCTTACTTCACCCCACTCTTCAATCTTCTTGGTAGTTAGGTTCCATACTCGCAGATTAGGAGTAGCATACCCAAGGAAGTAACCTTCGATAGCTTTGGCACCAAACTTCCCGTCAGGCTCAATCATGGTACATGGTGCACCAAAAGGTTCTAGATATTCCAAGTCAGGAGTCTTCTTGTGTAGGAGTTCGAAGCACGTTTTGCCATGTCTTTTCACTGTGAGAACCCTATTTAACGTGTAACAAGCCGAGGCAACAGCTTCAGTCCAGAATCGGATTGGAAGCTGAGACTCAACCAACATGGTTCTTGCAGTCTCAATTAAGGTTCTGTTCTTTCTTTCAGCGACTCCGTTTTGTTGTGGCGTGTACCGAGAGCTGTATTCATGAAGGATTCCTTTTGCAGTGCAAAATTCATCCATAACCCTGTTTTTGAACTCGGTTCCGTTGTCGCTTCGAATTCGCCTCACCTTTAGATTATAAAGATTTTCCAACAAGGTGATCAAATTCTTTAGAATTTCTGGAGTCTCGCTCTTGTGGACCATGAAATCAACCCATGAAACTCTTGAATAGTCATCAGTGACTACCAAGCAGAAAACTTCCCCGTGCACACTCTTGTGTTTGACTGGGCCGAAAAGGTCCATATGCAGACGTTCGAGTGGCATGTTTCCAGTGTTAGCCTTCTTCAATGGATGTGATTTCTTGATCTGCTTCCTTTTCTGACACGGCACACAGACATCTTGAAGTTGAAAATTCTTCACATTGACACCTCTCACCAGATTGTTTTTGACAAGGTGATTCATTTTTCTGAGGTGAATATGACCCATCCGTCTGTGCCAAGAGATCGTCTCCTTTTCAGTGGCTTTTGAAATAAAGCAAGTAACTTGTTTGGACTTGGTTATTGCTTGGCTCATATCGAGGACATACAAATCATTAACTCTTGGTGCTGATAAGAGAATCCATTCTTCGGGAATCTTGAATCCTGGCTTCAGCACATAACAACCGGCATCATCAAAATGCACGGTGAACTTCTTGTCGCAGATCTGAGAAACACTCAGGAGATTGTGATCCAGCTGTTGCACATAATTGATTTTGTCGAAACTCACAACTCCATTTGAGATCATTCCCTCGCCGGTGATATACCCTCCTTTGTCTCCAGCAAACGCAACATATCCTCCTCTTATACTTCGCACATCAAAAAGAAGACGATAGTCGCCCGTCATGTGCCTGGAAGCCCCACTATCAACAATCCAATGACTATTAATAGTTCCTCCTGGAGCCGCCTGCACACGCAATTAACTTATCAGTTTGAGAGGGGTACCCAAGCCTTTGTGGACTTGGTTCGTCCTTGATCATCAAGGAAAGTGATCTCAATCACTTGATGATTAGGAAAAAGAACCTGTGGTGCTCCCCCTGATTGAATTACCTGCTTTTGCTTCCAAACTGTTTGTCCTTTACCAGTATTTGAATTTATTGTTTTAGCGTTTACTGGTTTTACAGTTTCAGATTTTGCTTGTACAGGTTTTTCTTCTTTGACCTCTGATTTTAAGGCCTTTTCAATTACCTTTTGATTCTTTTGCTTTAACTTCTTTTCCCTTTCTTTCAAGACACGTGGGTCTTGTTTCGGGGAAACTGATCGTTTTCGGTAATCGATTTCTTGGGGAGCACTCGTTTTTGACTTCAGCTTTTGCACGTGTGGGCAATATCTTACAATATGCCCAACTGTCCCACATTCAAAACATGTTCTCCGCTCTACAAACTTCGGAGAAACACGTTGATGACCAGACGGAGAACCAGACCATGAACTTTGTGATCTAGATGTGCTTGGACCTAAATCACATCCGTTGGTGTGTTGGGTGTAATTATTCTGATCATTTTGTTTTAAAATTCTAACTTGTTTTATAAAATCAAGGTTAGATTTATCCTGAAATGTTTCAAGTTTGTCTGAACCGGTGGATCCAACAAAGTTCATTTTCGGTTCTCGTTTCTTAACAGGAGCTCTTTTGTTTTGCACCTTTTGTTGTTGAACCTTAGGTTGCTCAACCTTTGATTGTTGAACTTTAGGTTGTGCAGCCTTAGGTTGAGTAGCCTTAGACTGTTCAACTTTAGGTTTCTGAACCTTTGGTTGTTCAGTCTTAGGCTGCTGAAATTTAGGTGCTTGAACATTCTTGTTCTGAGCCTTCTTTCCCTGTACCTTACCCTTTCCGGAGTTGACTTGTTGTTTTCGCTCAATTGGTGGTTTTTGGTTTCTGTATTGTTTTCTAATTTGTTCACATGGAATTGGATCACATTGAGTGACGGTAACTTTGCCACTTTTGTTCCCCAAAAACTTATCAGTACATCCTTCAAAAATTTGCTCAATTAAATCTTGATTTACATTTTTAATTGGAAAATCCTTGTTAGAGTAGATTTTGTCATCTCCTTTGAGCGTGTACAACAAGTTATTCCCTTCAAGGCTAGATACAATGGACTCCATTGCTTTTGACATTTCAGTCTTACTCGGTTTCACTGGTGGATCACACAGGATGTGATTCTCGATTGGAATATCTATTGTAACCGAGTTAGACTGTTGTTTCACAATTTCTTCAGATTCATCATCCGATGAATCAGATTCATCATCCGAAGAATCAGCATCCTCAACAATGGGAGGACTCTGTTCCTTAACACACGATGAATCCGTCACATTCTCAGATTCTGATTGACCCGAGGATGATGTACCAGTTGTGAACCCAAGGCCTGCTGCAAAGTCATCTAGACCGAGTGGCACAGTAGGTTCAAAACGGGGCATATCCTCGTCATCAGGCAATTTGGAGTAATTGTGATTCATTGGGGGAGGACATGATTTGAATCCAACACCTGTTGCATCCCCCTTTTTCTTTTTCTTTTGAACGTCAATGATGTGATCCAATACAAAGCGGGAATTGGAATAGCTTTCCAGTTTCTGCTTAATTGTTTCACATTCACCTCGAGCTGTTGCCAACTCTACCATTTACTTTTCAATTGTGTCAATAAGATTATTGTTAGCATGTTGTTTTCGCAAAACAGCCTTTTGTAATTCTGAAACATCATGTTTTAATGACGCAATTGTTGCTTTAAATTCCTTTTCATTTCTGGTTAAAAACAAATTAGCTTCAGTTGCTTTAGAAAGATCTACAATCAATTCTTGATTGTGTTTGTATGTGATTTCAAACTGACTTTCCTTTTCAGCATATTCTAAACACTTTGCACATTCAATAGGAACAGAAACAGAGTCAGAATTAGTATCACATACCTGAGAAGTCTGGCCTTCTACGTGAGCCATAAAGGCTGTATGAAAAGAAAAAGATCCATCTTCAGAGAAGAACTGAGCAAGCTTCTCGGAAGTTCCAGCAGATTTCTGGCAAAGAATAGATCTCCTCTTGCATAATGCTTCAGCTTCAGCCAAAATCTCATCAACTTCCAAATCTAAAGCATCACTTGATAAATCACCAGCATCAAGTGATTCCCCATCCATGCTCCCACTATAACCCGAACTATCTTCAACTTCTGAAGATTCACCAGCAGACATGGGTTCTACTACCTTCTCAATCACTTTAGCATAACATGCTGTTCCACCATTTCCTCCTTCTCCAAGCTGAAGGTTCCAATTGCAGATTTCATCAGCTTGAACAACCAATCCTCTGTGGGGATTAGTGTTTGTGGATCCAGATGCATTTCCTCCAACGGGAACTATTGATCTGTCAGAATTGTTGTTCGGTTGCTGTTGTGGCTGTCCTTGATTCCTGAAGGGATTCTGATTTCCTTGCTTAGGTGGCTTCTGACACTCCCGCTTGAAATGACCCTTTTCACCACAATTGAAGCAAGTGACAGCATTCTTATCAAAACCATACTTGGTGTTGTTGTTGCTATTCAAGTTGGTTCTCCCCGTCCTTTCCAAAAACTCCTTTGCTCTTCGAATTGCACTAGCAAGAGCCCATTTGATATCCATCATTTCAAACTCTTCTCTATCCACTTGCTGATAATCTTCATTGGTTAGATTGATATTCCCAATCTGACCTGCGACCAATCCACAATAAGCACTAACCAAGGTGTTCAACATCTCCATATGCTCCTTGGCTATTTCGACACTGACTTTGGAAAAGTTGGAAGTGTCTAATCTGACTGTGTTCGGATTGGAAGTGGCTTGAAAGTTTGAGGAGCTTCCATAAAACCCTTGCTGTTGCGGTTGTTGCTGCTGAGCTCTGCTTGGGTCTAAGAAAGGCGGTGGTGTGAATTGCTGAGCTGTCGGTTGCACATTCTGTTGTAGAGAAGAAGAATCTGGTCTTGAATACATCATCGTGTATGCTGAAGGATCAAACTGATTTGTTGTAGAAGGTCCGGTGTTTGAGATGAAAGCTGTTTGAAGCTTCGCATGTTGAGAGGCTGGTTTTTCTCCACTGATACCTCCTGCAATCCCATAGTACATCTCTGGATTTTGAGGAGTTAGTGTTCTTTTTGCCTTAAGCTTTTCTTCTACATCCTTGTTCTCCAATCTTTGAATTAACTCATAAACGGTGATTGTGTCTAGAACACCATTTTCTTTGAGAATTTCAAGATAACTGCTCCACTTTGCTGGTAAGCTATCAGCGAATCTCTTCACCATTTCTTGTGGAGAGGCAGTGACTCTGAAAGCAAACATCTCGCTCAACAAGTGATGGAACCTTGTAGATAAATCTGCCAAAGTCTCATTCTCCATACACGCGAATCCTTCAAACTCTTTCTTCAGTAATTCTTGCTTGATCTTTCTAGATTGAGCATTTCCTTCACATCGTAACGTGAGCATATCCCACAAGCTTTTAGTAGTCGTGCAGTAAACAAACTGGTGGTAAATGTCTTTATGAAGAGCTTGTGTGAGAATCATGAATGCCTTCTTTTCTAACTCAAATTTCTTCTTATCATCATCAGACATAGTGCTGTAAGTTTCTGGATTAGATCCTGCAACTTCCAAATCATTGTCAAATGCGGTGAAGAAGCACATCCATAGATCTTGACCTTGCCCCTGAACATAAGTTCTCAGCCTTTCTTTCCACCATCCCCAATCATTGATGTGATTTAGCTTTGGCGGTTTTGTGCTTGTACCAGTTTCACTGTCGTTTTGCATCATAGCTTGAATGCTGTTGCTTTGATTTGTGACCAATGCCCATTGATTTGCAGTTATCATTGCAGCTTGAGGTGGGGCAATAGCCTGCATCCATGCAGTTTTGTTGAAATCTGACGCAGATTGCGTAGCTGATGATTGCGTAGCTGATGATTGTGGAGTCAAAGTTGTTTGAGTCCACGCGGTTGGATCCCACTGACCGTTTGTTCCCATTTTATAAAGAAAATTAATATATTAAGTGAAAATATATTTAAAAAATTGAAAAACAAGTTTTCCCTTTTTAAAATTTAATTTTCACAAACTATGTTAATATCTCGAAGGATGACGATCAGCCGAAGGATCCTTGATCGAAAGACCTGAAAACACAAACTTGTTAAAATTAAACAGATTAGGATCGAAGGAACAGAACTTGTTCGAAGGATCAACAGTGTTCGAAAGATCACTGTTGAGTTTCGAACAATGATTTCGAAAGACTCTCCAATCGAAGGATCCTTGTCTTTCGAATAAGACCTGTAGATCGACAGATATATCCTTCGAAAAGATTCCTTGGATCGAAAGATAATTCACAGACTTCGAAGGATGTTCGAAGGATGATTATCTATCGAACCTCCTTTGATCGAAAGATGATCTTTCGACTTCGAAGGATATCCTTCGATCTGCACTGACACAGTTGACAAAAGTTGACAGGTTGGTGAAAAGGTGATTGGTTGGTAGAAAACTTTCGGCAGAAGGTATGTTCAGACCATACTTTCTGCCAACCCAGATTTGACTAATAAAATATTGCCCAAAAAGAAAGTTCTTATCCAGAAACCGGTCACCGGAGTAAGCCGGAATTTTGGCCGGAAATTACCAAACCTTTTAAAAACAAGTTTTTAAGTTACCCAACCCGTCCTTTAACACACCCGGTTAGTTTAGAACACGTTTTAACGTCTGAAAAAGCGAGAAAAACAGTAAAAACGGGTGCTAAACCATGTGAGTTTTTGTCCAAAACACTCCAAAGTCTTGTATAAACTCGGTTTTTAACAAGGAAAAGAGCCACGGCTCTGATACCACTTGTAGGTCCCTCAGAGGTTGAGGTTAAACCTTATCCTTGTTAAGTTTAACACACTAGCAAGTGCGGAATCCAAGCTAGAATGCAAACCGGTAGTTTATATGAGAACACAAGCTACAAAGAGAAAGGTAGACACACGAGATATCAAAGTTTTCTCTTGTATTTCAGTGGACACGGTTACAGCCCTTGACCAAACTGAAAATACGCTCTCTACAAGACTAAGTTCACTCACGCGCTGAAGTGAACACATTACATCAGTATATATATCCATCACAGATCGTATGGTCGAAGGATCAGAAAGACTGATCGAAAGATCATCTATCGAGATAAAACCTATCGAAGGATCCACATATACCTCGAAGGATGATAACCTTCGAGGTCCATCTATATCCATCGAAGGTTATCCTTCGAGCTCATCGAAGGATATAAACAATCCTTCGATGACTCATCCTTCGACACACATGACTTACAAACTTGTTCTAACTGTTTGACCAAGTCAAACCAGGAGGATGGTTGACTGGTCAAACTTACATTAAGCACACATATTAACACACCTAAGACGTAAACAAGACTAACAAAAGACATCGTTTTATATCATAACAAAATACAGACAAAGTACAGACACAAGTGCACCAACAACAGTTCCGACACATTCGATGATCTCGAATGGTCCTATGTATCTTGGGCTAAGCTTGCCCATTTTGCCAAAACGCATTACTCCTTTCCATGGTGATACCTTGAGTAGCACTTTGTCACCTACCTCGAATTTCAGAGGTTTACGCCTTTTATCCGCGTAGCTTTTCTGCATATCCCTGGCAGCTTTGAGACGATCACGGATTTGGACAATCTTATCCGTCATCTCGAGGATTATATCAGGTCCTGACAGTTGGGTTTCTCCAACTTCCGCCCAACAAACTGGCATTCTACACTTACTTCCATACAAAGCATCAAAAGGCGCTGCTTAGATACTCGAATGATAGCTATTATTGTATGAAAATTCAATCAAAGGAAGATGGTCAACCTAACTTCCTCCTAAATCAATAACACAAGCCCTGAGCATATCCTCGAGTGTTTGAACTGTACGCTCGCTTTGGCCATCTGTTTGAGGATGATATGCAGTGCTGAAGTTTAAACGAGTGCCTAGGGATTGCTGAAAGTTTTTCCAAAAATGAGACGTGTATCTAGTATCCTTATCAGAGATAATAGATACTGGCACTCCGTGGAGAGATACTATCTTATCCACATATAGTTGAGCTAGCTTATCGGAGCTTTGTGTTTCTTTAATGGGCAAGAAGTGGGCTGACTTGGTCAGCCTATCGACTATAACCCAAATCGTATCATTTCCGTGCTTTATCTTTGGTAACTTAGTGATAAAATCCATGGTTACCATTTCCTATTTCCAAGTGGGAAGTTCAGGCTGTTGCAGCAAACCTGACGGCTTTTGATGCTCTGCTTTAACTTGTGCGCACGTCAGACATTTAGCCACATAAGTGGCTATAGATTTCTTCAAACCTATCCACCAATAATTTGCCTTTAAATCCCGGTACATCTTATCACTGCCAGGATGAACTGAATATTTCGAACTATGAGCTTCTTGAAGAATCACATCTCTAAGCCCTCCATGGATTGGAACCCAGATTCGACCATTCATCCTAAGGATTCCATCCTTTCCATATGACAATTGATCAGCAGTTATGCATAACTTCTCATTCGGATAGTTAGTTTCTAATCAAGCTTCCTTTTGAGCGGCTAACAACCTTTCATTCAAGTTGTTCTTTAATTCAATGCTTTTGGCATTTATTCTAATGGGTTTGATCCTTTCTTTCCTGCTTAAAGCATCGGCGACAACATTTGCTTTGCCTGGATGATATCTGTCACACCCCGATATTTCCACGTATTACCGGTGGGCCCAGTGGGGAGTATCGTGACGTAGTTGATATCATCATAATCAAACAACACAATTTAAATGCACAACGGAAGCAAAAGATAAATACATTACAATCCGATAAAGAGTAATATCAAGTATTACAAATACGGTTGTAAAAGATCCACAGGCGGATAAAAAAAATAAAAAGAAACTTTGTTCAACAGACTTTAAGGCATCTAAGCTTGCGAGACTTTTATTTGATGCTAGGAGAGACCAGCCTATTCCGATTAGTACCTGCACTTAGCCTTTTTGGGAAAATACGTCAGTTTACACTGGTAAATACAATTTAACTGACTCAATTTGAAAACATTTAAGAAAATTGATTTGAATGCACATGGCACAAAACTTTTTATAACTTGGGATAATTATTTATATATAAACTTGTAAAAGAATCACATGTTCGTTATACGTTCAGTAGCCAGGATTGACACCGGGTTAAAGATTAATAGACACACCACATGATATAGTCCCGCGGCGAGTTATTCCCGAAACCGGCGGTTATACCTTATTATTTATATATGCATTGTCGGGTGTACGCCTACACCCCATGCTTAGGTCGTGGCCATTTCTTAAAATGATGCCAAGGATATCCGGGACATGGTCATTAACCCCCCAAAGGCTTTAAGCAAACAAAACAATTTAAATGGGTCATATCAATAAATTAACCTTCATACGATCAAAAATTCAATGCCCGACCAAGCGGTATTTTATATACCGTACCCCAAGCCCGTATAAAAGAAAATAAGTTAAAAGTATTTACCTGAGCTAAATATAAATTCAATCCCAGCCGTATATCAAATCAGCAAGTACAGATAGCTTTTACTGGGCTCCTAAATCTGGAACGAATGTTTTTAATAACCTATTAGATTCCTAACGGGTCTTAATTAAGCCTATGCTTAGACCGGTTAGCTTTAATGGAGGATACGGTTCAAAATGCATGATTAAGCGAAGACCGGATTTAGAATGTGGTTTAGACCCGACAAGTTTGTATATTTCTTTAATATGGGTAAACTAAACATATTCTGGATTTTGAGATAAAAATGAAAAGGTTTGACCCGTTTCGGCTAATTTATGCAAACTAGTTACATAAGCCGATCCGAACGCGAAAAGTGCGTAACGGGTAACCACATGAGTCATGAACAGGTTTCCTAAGTTAATATGCCTTAAATATGTTGTGACATCAGTAGGATATCTTCTATTATGCCCAAAACGAATTTAAACTCAAGTTATGCCCCGTAGGGGTATTTTGGTCATTTAAAAGGTTATAAAAGAGTTTATATATAAATCTGAGTTTCAGGTCTGATATAATCAGTAAAAATACTTAATTTAATAATTTATATCAGTAGGGTATTACATATATGTGAACTTTATCATTTATAACCAAACTATGCACCGAAGGGGCAGTTTGGTAATTTCACATAAGGTTTAAAGGTCAAATATGCAAATCTGAGTTTAAAACTTTTGCTTACTGCTAAAGTATAATAATTTACTTAAAATATCAGTAGGTATCAAGTCTTATATATTTAAAATAGTTTTAATACATACTATGCGTTTAAAACGCGTAAAAAGCGGTTTTAAGCGATTTCCGGGTTTTATAAGAAAAGCTGACATTTTTATTATTCCAGAAGGTTCAAAATATTTTATTTATCATATAAGATCAGTAGAAAAAGGTTTGGTATCAAAATGATTTGTAAAACTCATTTTATAGGCCAAAAGGGCAAAACCGACAATTACCGAATCAAAGCTAGAACCCTATCTTATGCTCAGCCTAAAAATAAATAAAAATCTTCAAAAATCCCAAAATATTATATTATATCAGTGGGTAAAAAGTTTGGTATCGAAAAAATTGGGTTTAGATAGGCTTTATGCTAATTATGCCGTTTAATTAATAAAAAGCTTTTCATTTACGCTAATGAGCATAACTCCTAATCTAGACCTCAAACTAATGTCAAATTTTAGGGACAAGTTTATAATTCAGTAATAAAGGTTTCTATCCTCTCACATTTTCAAAAATCTCGTTTTAAGGTCAAAAGGGCATAATGGTCAATATTTAGGCATATAACGGAAACATGCAAATGAATAGGATAACTAAGGATCCAAGTTGTATAACCTCAGAGGGTTGTACTAACCTATAACATGGTCCTAAAGGAATCCTAAGGCATATATAAACTAAGCTAAATCGGGTCAGAACTGAAAGTCAATGCAAAGTCTACTTTTGCGACTTTCGGTTCCGAACCGATCCTAAACTTGAAATTGTCGGGTTGAACATGCTTAGACATGTTCTTATACTAATTACCAAGTTATACAAGTGTTAAAACAGGTTTCATAGCTTCTATATTGCTAATTATGAATTTATTTGCAAAATAGCTTTCTGTTGACTCTTTATTATTAGGTTTGACCCGACATTTGACCAAGTTAGGGTGATAATCAGTAGGTGCCCTCTTAGGGGTTTATTACCTACATAATTACCAACTTATATCTACTTATAATTTGACTAATGACTGGACCATTAGTGATTAAACACTAAGTCAAACTTTAATTAAGATAAGCTTGACTTTTGGCCCTTAAACTAATCAAAACTGAAATTAGGAGGTTAAGGACACTTACAAATGGTCCTTAGGACTGAAAAGAACTCCAAGGAGGTTCCAAATGCTCAGGATCCTCAGATTTGAGATTGAGAGCAAGAGGAAATGAATGAACAAGAATAATGGCCAACCAAAGGACCCTATTTATACTTGAAGGGGAGTTCTTAGGATCATTCCAAGTGTTTTGAGAGGTTCTAAGATCACTCCAGGTGTGAAGACAGGTGTCTAATACCATTAACCAGCTCATGGTTTCGAACAACAAATGCCTAAGTGGTTTGTGTGGGCTGCAAGGAAGAAGAAGGGCAGCTGTCCAGAATTTCTAAGATCAGACACGTATACGGACCATATGGTCCATTGTATACGGTCCGTAAGGACCAGGTCTGCACATGTGAACTTTCATTAGTTGACAGGTTTGGCCCCTGCACTTGATAAATGTCATTCTGACACATTTAAGGCCCGATAAACCATTTTTAAGGCTCTACAATGATACCCAAACATAGGGAACATGAAACATGCTCAAAAACATGCCGGATGTCGGTTCGTTTAGTCGTACGGTCGCGTCGTTTGGCTAATTACGACGAAACACGAACGGACGCGAAAAACGATCCAAATTACGCGACGAATGCAATTTTATTATGCCAATCACTAAAATAAAATATTTTTGTGCTTACGTAAATTTTTGGGTGTCCGGAGATATTCAGAACGCAAGATATGCGCGAAAATGCAAACTTGTGCACTTTTTGACACTTTTAGTCCCTGCATGACTTAAAAGTTTATTTTTGCGCACGAAACACCTCTAAGCCTATTTCTAAGCTAGGTAAGGGATATTTAGGGTACGTTTAACTTATGATCATATTCCGGAAGGTCCGTTACCATACGAATCGACATACTTTTGCAGTTTAACGCAATTAGTCCTTTAATTGCACAAAGTAGCGCAAAACATCGTTTAATGATATCCAAGCCTTCCATGGCCCATAATGGGCATTCCCAAGCATGAGTTTAATTATTTCTATGCTCTCGATCGCTTAATTGGTCACCAAAAGGCGTAGATTCAAAAGTTGACGCTTTAGGTCCTTCTAATGCGCAAACTTGCGCATTCCATTGTTTAATATCATCGAAGCCTCATCTAATACATATTAGGAATTCTTGAGAGTATTATTAAACATCATGATGCTTCGGGTTCGCTAAAAGGTCATTCAGAGGTGTAATTAAACATATTGACACTTTTAGTCCTTTTAACTTGCAAAGTTGCGCGTATCTTTACTTATAGGAATAAAAACTTTAGACGGCCAATGTTTGGCATTCCTGAGAGTATAATAAAATGTCATGAAGCTCCTGGTCTGTTAAAAGGTCACTCAAAGGTAAGAATTAACATGTTGACGCTTTTAACCCTTCATTGCGCAAACTTTCAATTAATTACGCGAACGGCTATACTCGATCAACAAGTGGCTCATTTGTGAATATAAATACCGTACGAGGTTATTCAAAAACTTATTTTAGGTATACAAACACTTCCAGTCCTTTCATAATCAAGGTTTTCGATCTTTCAAAAAATTAGTCCCTTAAATTCAATATTTGACTTCATTAGGGTTTATTACATGTGTCAATATATCATTGGACGTGATTTTACGGGGTGTTACATCCTCACCCCCTTAAAATAAATCTCAACCTCGAGATTTGCTAAAATGCTGGAAGTACTTTTTGTCGCATAATGGACTTAACTTCTATTGCATATCTGGAGCCTCTCCAAGCTCCCAAGTTGACCTCTATATTAGGTACATGTATCCTTTTTGGAGCTTCTTAACCTGTCGATCCTCAATCGATACAGGTTTCTCATCATATCATAAATCTGCATATCATTATATGATAATGCTTCTTGACTTATTGGCGAAACACATCCTTAAATCATTAGTGTGTAATGCATTGCGAGCTCCGCCAAGCTCCTTAAGTAGGTTTTATCTTATAAGCTATTTGATCTTGATACATTCGATTCCCCGAATTTTCCTATAT
Organism: Helianthus tuberosus; assembly: GCA_030545235.1. Lineage (NCBI taxonomy): Eukaryota > Viridiplantae > Streptophyta > Magnoliopsida > Asterales > Asteraceae > Helianthus > Helianthus tuberosus. The sequence continues at coordinate 104,002,506 of CM060390.1, read as the reverse complement.
ATCCAGGGCTTAACTTATCCTGATAAATTAAAATTTAGCACACCCTTCTTAGGGCGATACCTTCGATTGAACCTTATTCCTTAACAAGAACTTAGGAGGGTTGCTACTTTCATCAATCCTAAATTTTCTGCCGATTACTGGCAACTTACAGATGATTATGGATTTGTATGATCTTATTCGTTGTTTCCAAGGCAACCTTCAGATCCTGATAATTGAACTTACTAATCCTTTGTCTAACAATAGATGTTTAATATTCCATCTATGCAAGGTCTCCAAAGAAGCAGCCTTGATATTTATATAACATCTATTATAAAAATGCATATTTATGGTGAGATGGTTATTCCGACTATAGCTTAAAACTAATCTTAAGGGATAGCTAATCCTTACATTTAGTCGAACAAATCGACGATCCTGGGCAGCTGAGGGCGATTCTTAATTGTTGCCTAATTAGGGTTACGGTAATCATTGCATAAGCAAATTGAACCGTTTTTCTTAATTAACTATACCAAACTTCCCAGAATAATGAATTAGGCTTTATGAACCTCTATCTCAACTCACTTAATCAGGGATTCGATTATTCGATAATCAACATGGAGTCTTTACAGTACTGTAGCCCTAAGCGGAATGTTAATCTTAACTCTACTTGCCTCTCAGGAGGTAAACAGGGTAATCTTTGGAGAAGATAACCAAGGTACAAAGAGGTTACAGAGATTTTCCAAATCTCAGGCTCTAGTTCATCTATCATATTCTGTGTCAGATAAGTGACACATTTATGTTACGAGTCCACGAATTCCTTAATCGAAGACATTTATTTGGACAATTCCATTCTGGATATCTTCTTTGAATACCATTAGCTGACTTTAGTACCATATGACCATCGGAATATCTTTGTGGTCCCATGCATTAAACCTCCATACTGATCAGGCATGGAAGCAATCTATGGAACATATTAAGATACACTAATCCTCATATGGCGCTCTTATCATACCGTCTGGTATTCGTGATCGATAAAGATCAAGGAGATATCAACTATATATGCTGGCGCACTTCTTCTAGAGAGAGGACACTTCTAGAATTCCGCGACCGAAGGTTTCTGACAGGAACAGAAGAAATGGTTCTTATGATTTTTCCTGTAAGTTTTACCTTACACTTAATATCTGGGGTTCTTTACGGGAAAAATTTCTAAAAGTTTGCTAAGCTTATGGTCTTATGAGAGACTTACCAGCACCTGAAACTAAACGTAACTCTTAGCAATAAAATCACAATAAGGGATTTATCTAGTGTCATTATTAACGTGGACTGCCCCTAATCATTCATCAGGAGGGTTAAACGCCTCTATTCTTAATCCTTTTTTTTAACTTAGCTGCAAAATCTTTGGCAAATTTTAGGGCAGTCTCAGCTTTGGCTGGTTATTTCTTAATCTATATAACGTGAGTAGCTGAGGTAGATCCATAATGGATTTATAATGAGCAGGCTTTGAAATCAATGTGCCCTCTTATTGCCGATGCTAACCACCAATAATTATTTGCATTAAGCTTAGATTTTTGGGTAGACTGAATAGGGTACTATCTCAGCCAATGAATTTAAAACTTGTAACATACTGTCGACAGTCTAGAACTTTTATGGTGAGAATCAAAAAATTCTTATCCCATCTTTTTTTTCCATTTCGTGATGCGGATAATAGGTCTTTCTAATAAAGTCCTTAAAACTTGGTCCATCCCATAATGTATAAGAGGATCTTTCTTGTGGACTTCATTAATGTCCTCACTAATTAAGGGTATTGCCAGCGAATGACTGTGATGCATACCTCACCGTGTCCTTTCTAGCATAACCGCTGATACACCTAATGGTTTCTACTTCATTCAACAATTTCCTGCAATCGATGGCCCTTTTTTACTATTGAAGTCTCTTGACTTCCAAGAGACGAAGTACTTTTAAGTATATCCTAAAAGGAATGGGCTCCTTGCCACATATGATTTTGTTTAGGTTATTCTTCGCATTTGAAGTATGAATAAAGCTCTTCTCATGAGCAACGACATGTGTTTTAGAGCGAGCAGCATCTGGCTTTTTGAACCTTTTCATGACTTTTCTCATAGCCTTTCTAATAGTTGCGTTAATTGCAGTTTTGGAGATTAACTCCATTAACATTGAGGTTCACATTGGATGCACCATTAACATTTGTCGCATCTCCAGCATCGCGACTGTTGTTTGTCTCTTCTGAGTTTTCCATACTCGAATCTTTGGTATTAATACCATATTCAACAAGTGCTTAGGCAATCCATACCCAGTGTCTCCTTGAATTGTCAAAGGCTCACCATAAGGAGTCTTGATAACTACTTGCTTCTTATCACACACAATATGGGCTTGATTTTTAAGACGACCAATTCATTCCTATCACTATATCGAGTCCCTCTTATTTTAATGGAAACAAGGACAGCTGAAAAGAATGATTCCTAATGGATATAAAACATCCATCTAATATTGTTGAAGTAGTTTCTGAGGTACTATCGGCCAATTCTACTTTATACTTAACGCTTAGAGTTTTAACAGGCAGATTTAATGATTTACAAAATCTACTATCTACGAAAGACTTAACTGAACCTGAATCAAATAATACTCTAGCATGAGCGTTATTGATAAAGAAAGTACCTGTTGTGACATTGTCATCCTGAATAGCCTCTTGAGCATCCATTTGAGAGCTTCCAGCTTTGGTCTTCTTAGCCTCCTCAGGCTTCTTGGTTTTGTTTGGGCAATTTGTCTTGATATGCCCTATTTCATTGCAACCATAGCAGGTTGCATCCTTTGTGTCTTGGCACTCCAAGGTCTTGTGCCCTTCCTTATTACAAATTCCACAAGGCTTAGCTTGTGAATCTAAAGTGCATTTCCCTTTAGTTGCCTTCTTTGGGCAGCGGGTCTTTATGTGCCCCTTCTCGCCACAACCATAGCATGTGGCATCCTTCAAGTCCTTGCATTCATGGGTCTTGTGATCCATCTCTTTACAGATGACACATCCCCTGGTCTGCTCATAGAAACATTTTCCGAAGTGCTTCTTCCCGCAGGTTTTACATTTGGGTTTTGCCTCCTTTGGCTTGGACTGGTCGTAGTTTGAACCGGTCTTACCCTTTTATAACCTTTATTTGGGGTATTATTGCACTTTCGCTTATGATCCTTTAATACACGATCCACGGCTTTGTTTACGGCTGTATCCAACATAGCCTGTAACTCGGTGCCCGTTAAGTTCAGTCTTGCATTATCATTTTGATCAACTGGATGATTGTGAGCTTCAGATGAGTCAGCCATGGTGAAGCTTTGAAGGCTACACACCAAGTAGTAATAATTTGTTTAATTATATAGTGAATTGTCGAATTTGATGATTAAATAGCCATGGTGCAAATAAACCATATAGGCCAATAGATAGTATTTAATTTATTTGATTATGTTTTGCCTAGGTTTTTAAATAAACCATCTTTGGCGTTTAAACGGAATATAATCCTTCATATTTATTAGACAGGGGACATAAGTCACGACTGTCAATGTCGTACTGACATTTTATATGTAGCACAAGGGCTTGTTCCAAAGGACTTTTTGATGGCATAGATGCCTTGTCACTAGGGAAATTTTAAAACATAATCGATGATTCCTTTGGATCGGAAAATTTCATAGTTCATTGTCTTGACAAGAAGTTATGAAATAAAACTATCTTTTTCATGTATACATCTTTGCCCGAAGGTATTCATCCCAATGGATGTTTTGATGTGTTCATCATGTTCGACGTTTATTAGCCATGATTCCTCTTGATCCTTTATGCTAAATAAGGGGTTTGGAAAATCCTAATATGAAGATGACAAGTGTGATTTTATCGCATCACTGTTGTTGGGAGTGTTAACATGTTTTCAGATGTTTAACAAGGATCTGAATCTCCTTTTTAAACAGGTTCTACCATCATAGCTAGGTCTTTAATGACATTCAAGCCAGGTTATACCTTTTAAGATTCTTTTTAATATGTATGATGGCAGAAAAGGAATGATATTTTGATTTATTTCATATATTTTATTCAGGATTTTCATTATAATTATCCTAAACTTAATTAAAATATAACTATGGCACAAAAGGCCAAGTCACAAGGGCAACTTTAAATTATAAACCATGATTTTGTAGAATCAAGGTATTTAGGCTTGAATGTTGTTCATGCCTTTTCTTGACAGGGAGTTGTAGGCTAAGACTGTCTTTTGTCTTATATGACAATGAATACGGCCCGTAAGCATTACATCCCTAATGGATGCTTAATTCACCAAATAAGAAAGGATTTCGGGAGAATCCAGTATAAGGATGATTTATGTGATTGAATCACATTTTCCAGGAATGTTAACACGTTTACAGGTGTTAACAAGGATTTGAATCTTTTGAATAGGTTTTACCATCTTGGCCTTGTCTAAAATGACGTTTACAGGTTATCCCTTTAAGATTCTTTTAATATTTAACGCAGAACAATCCTAAATTGAGATGTTAATAAGGACCTGAATCTAATTGAGGAACTACCATCTTGGCCCTGTCTTAAAATGACACACGGGCTAGGTCTTGTCCTTTTTAGATTTTTGCCATTTTATTATAATGGTAGATCTTATAAAAGGAATGTTATTATTATGTTCATATATAATGATATAAATAAAATTTAGATAAAATATTTGTTGGGATTGAACCCTACCAGAGGAACAGATAATAAAAGCCAAAACCGGATCACGACAGTGGATTCACAACAAGCAGCTGTTTACATTAGGCTTTCCCCTTGAAAGTGATTATAACAACTGATGGCTCTCTATCCACTGTCCGTGTCACACCCCGATTTCCACGTGTCACCGGTGGGCCCGGTGGGGAGTATCGTGACGTCATGGTTGGCAACATAATAGTCAAACAACACAATATTATTAAGCACAGCGGAAGCAATTGTAAATATGATACAACCGAATTTATTATTGTAATATCAAATATCACAATATCTGGAAGTTTATCCACAGAAGGATCGAACATAAAATGGAAACAGTAGTTCAACAGACTTTTAGGCATCTTAAGCTTGCGAGACTTCTATTGATGCTAAGGAGACATATCCAGGCAATTTCGTATAGTACCTGCATTTAGCCTTTTTGGAAAATACGTCAGTTTACACTGGTAAATACATTCAACTGACTCATTTTGGAAAAAGAGTTTGAAAAGTGATTCGAGTGCAAACGGCACAAAATATCTTGACACATTGATTAAAATGCACAGAGGCAAAATTAATCTTTTTAACTTGGGAGAATTATTTAATATTATAATCTTGTGAACGAATTACATGTTACTTATGCATTCAGTAGCCCGGAACGTATCCGGGTTAAAGATCAATAGACACACCACTTTAAGTGAGTTATACACGGGAGTACGCCTACACCCCGTGCTCAGGTCGTGGCCATCTCGTAAGATGATGCCAGGGATATCCGGGACATGGTCATTAACCCCCCAAAGGCTGTAAAGTAAACAAATCTGTTTAAAACGAGCCGATCAAATTATTCAACTACCCACTAAGCGTGGAGATTTGATGCCCGATCAAGCGGTACGCTATGTACCGTAACCCAAGCCCGTATAGGGAAAATAAGTTAAAAGTATTTACCTGAGCTAAATATAATTTCATCCCAGCCGTATAGCAAATCAGCAAGTACAGATAGCTTTTACTGGGCTCCTAATCTGGAACGAAGGTTTTTAATAACCTATTAGAATCCTAACGGGTCTTTAATTAAGCTTAAGCTTAGACCGGCTAGTTTTCAGGATACGGTTCGTACGCACGATTAAGCGAAGACCGGATAGAATGTGATTTAGACCCGACAAGTTCGGAGACTTGTTTGATATGGGTTTATTATTCACATTCTGTATTTTGAGATAAAACCGATAAGGTTTGACCCGTATCTGCTAATTTATGTAAACTTGTTACATAAACCGAACCGAACGCGAAATAAGCGTAACGGGTATCCGTAAGAGCCATATACAGGTTTCCTAAGTTAATATGCTTCAAATATGTTGTGACATCAGTAGGATGTCTTTCGTTATGCCCGAAATGTGTTTAAACACAAACTAGGCCCCGTAGGGGTAGTTTGGTCATTTTAAAGTTTGTAAAAGAGTTTAAATGTCTAACTGAGTTAAAGGTCTGATGTAATCAGTAAATATACTCAATTTGATGAGTTTTAACAGTAGGCTAAAGCATGTATGTGAAACTTATCATTTTTAACCAAACTAGGCCCCGTAGGGGTATTTTGGTAATTTCACATAAGCCGAAAAGCTCAAAACTGAAGTCTGAGTTTATCAACCTTTGCTTACTGTTAAAATATCATAATTTTCCTCTTATATCAGTAGGTATCAACCCGGGTATGTCCAATATGATTTGAAAACATATTATGCGTTAAAACGCTAATTAAGGCGATTAAAGGCCATTACCGGGTTTGATACTTAAATCTGACATTTTTATATTTCCAGAAGGCTTAAAATAATTTATTTATCATAACTAATCAGTAGCAAAAGTTTTGGAGTCGTTTAGATGTGTAAAACTCATTTTATGGCCCGTAAGGGCAAAACCGACAACTACCGAATTAATCCTACGACTATGAGTTATGCTCAGCCTAAAATTAATTAAAAATATTTAAAAATCCCAAAATAATATATTACATCAGTGGGTAAAAGATTTGATACCAAAAAGTATGTTTAATTAGGCTATACGCTAATTTCGCCATTTTATTAACATAAAGCACCGTAATTACGCTAATGAGCATAACTCTTAATCTACAAGTCAAACTAATGACAAATTTTGCATACAAGTTTATATATCAGTATTTAAGGTTTCTACACTTTTAGATTTTCATAATTCATGTTTTAAGGTAATAAGGGCATAACGGTCAACATATGAGCGATTAACGGAAACTTGCATATTAATTGGATAATCAACGAAACAAGTACAGAGACTTATACTATCATGTAACCTAACCCTAATGAAGCATTAAGGCATTTCTAATTCCATCTAACTCGGGCCAGAACTGAAGTCAACGTGAAAGTCAAAGTTTCGGGACTTTCGGTTCCGAACCGGTTCAAAACTGAGAGTTGTCGAGTCGAACGAGTTTAGACATGTCCGTACACTTATTCCCAGGTTATATTAAGTCTAAAACAGTTTACACGCATTACGTATTGCTAATCGTGCATTAAATTGTAATTTACATAACTGTTGACTTTTTCGGTCAACGTTTGACTCGGCAAACGACCTAGTCAGGTCTGGAATCAGCACGTGCCCTTATAAGGGTTTAATACCCATATAATTACCTATCTAACGGTACTTTTAATTCGAGATACGACTGAGCTATCATTAATTAATTACGAAGTCAAACCGTAGTTACGTCGGTTTGACTTTTAGCTAAAATACTAAGCTATAATTAATTTAGAAAGGTTAGGCAACTTACAAGGTGTTTAATGATGATTAGGGATGCCTTGTAATCAGCTTGAAAGCTCCCCAATTTGATCAGACTTGAATTGTGAAAGGAATGATCATGGAGTTGCAACTTATGTGGGTTTTATAGTGTTCATGGCACCATGAATTGATGACAACAAAGTCTACAATTCTCCACAATTGTTCAACACATGTGTCTAGTATATAGGAGGTGCCTAGGGGTCGTTTATAGTTGATAAAAACCGGTGGAACAGGTCAAAAATGCGCACAACAGGCAACAAAAGGTTGCTGGTCGCTGGCAAGGTGCTTACGCACCGTAAGCATATATATGCTTACGGTCCGTAAGCATACATCAGGGACCAAAATGTTGTTGTTTGTTGGTGTTTCGAAAGGGAAACTTGTATATTTCGAATGTTGGACTTATTTTATCAGTAGGGAGCCTCCAATAAGTGTCTAAATGCTGAACATACCCTACCACTTTGGTTTGTTGTCTTAGAATTTAAATTAAAGTCCCGAAATTTAAGGATTTTCATGCTTTTCCTTCGTGGAATTCCATTCTTGTGCATGAATTCGATTATTGTGGGCATTTACCGGATTATATCAAATGTTGATAATAAGTATTAGGGTCTTGGAATTTATATGAGGTCGTTCAGAGGTAAAATTAACATAACGCCCTCTTTAAATCCTACCCAAATATTTTTATTAAGTCCGGGTTTACAACGCTTGTTGTCATACATGACACGTGTCGTTATTTTATTACACACGAATTTTCGAGGTGTTAGCTTGCCTTTCTTACCAAACCGCATCACCCCTTTCCAGGGTGACACTTTAAGTAGGACTTTGTCACCTACTTCAAAGTGAAAATCTTTACGCTTAGGGTCAGCGTAACTTTTCTGCCTATCCCGGGCAGCTTTGAGACGGTCTCGAGTCTGGACAATCTTGTCCGTTGTTTCGAACACTATCTCTGGTCCTGACAACTGGACATCTCCCACTTCTGCCCAACAAATGGGCGATCTACACTTTCTACCGTATAATGCCTCAAAAGGCGCAGCATTGATGCTGGTGTGGTAGTTATTGTTGTAGGAGAATTCGATTAACGGTAGGTTCTTATCCCAACTACCATCCAAATCGATCGCACATGCACGTAGCATTTCTTCTAACGTTTGAATAATACGCTCACTCTGACCGTCAGTCTGAGGATGATAAGCCGTACTAAAATTCAAACGTGTGCCCAAAGATTGTTGGAAACTCTTCCAAAAATGTGACGTGTACCTAGTATCTTTATCATAGATAATAGTCACAGGTATGCCATGCAAGGCTACAATCTTATCCACTTATAATTGGGCTAACATATCGGAGCTATAAGTCTCCTTGATGGGTAAGAAATGAGCTGACTTAGCCAGTCTGTCAACTATAACCCATATTTTATCATTTCCTTTCCTTGTCTTGGGTAACTTGGTAATAAAGTCCATAGTTACCATTTCCCACTTCCACGTAGGAAGTTCAGGCTGTTGTAGCAAGCCTGACGGCTTTTGATGCTCGGCTTTGACTTGCGCACATGTCAAGCATTTAGCTACATGGGTGGCTACAAACTTGTTCAAGCCTATCCACCAATAATTTGCCCTTAGATCCTGAGTAGCTGATGGCAAATTCTTAATCGTTGCTTAATTAGGGTTGCAGCATGTATGCATAAGCATTATGAACCGTCTTTCTTATTTAATATCATAAAACCCTCAGAATATTGAGTCAGGCTATATGAGCCTATGTCTTAAAACCTACTTAATCAAGGTTTCGTTTATTCCAATATCAATATGGAGTTTTCATAATACTCCAGCCCACAGCGGGGTGTTAATCTTAGTTCTACCTGTCTTCCAGGAGGTAAGCAGGGAAAACTTATGAGAAGATAATTAAGATACAAGGAGGCTATAGAGATTTTCCATATCTCATGCTCCAGTTCATCCATCATTGCTCGTGTTAAATGAGTGACATCTTTATGTTATAAGTCCACGAATTTCTTAATCGGGAGCATTTACTTGAAAAAAAATTCCATTTTTGGATATCTTCTTTGAATACTACTAGTCGACTTTAGTACAATATGATCATTGGGATATCTCAGGGGTTCCATGTATTAAACCTCCATGCTGATCAGACATGGAAATAATCTATGGGACACACTAGGATACGCCAATCCTCATATGACACTTTTATCAAACATAGTTTGGCATTCGCAGGCGATAGAAAAACAATGAGAAAAATAATTAAAATAACATATGTTGTCGTACTCTATGCGAAGAAAGAGTACTCTTAGATTTTTCGGAAGAATTCCTTGCCGATACTAGAAGAATCGGTTACTATGGTTTCCTTGGTAGTTATACCTTGTGGATGATAAAAAAATTTGCTAAGTTTATGGTTCATGAAGATTTATTATTGCCTGTATTAAAAATAGGACACTTAGCAGAAATTATCATTGATAAATGATAAGGAAGTTTATTGTACAAGTGCTTATATTTAATTAATAATGGAAGTTTCACAAACTAGGCACCTAGCTCGGTTGGCTAGGCGCGCGAAAGGGTGCGGCCGGCCTAGACCCAGGTTCGATTCCGGGGACGGCCAGTTCCACCATTTTTTTATGTTTAATATTAATTAATCGCACGGATACGTGTAATTATGAGAGTTGTCTCATAAGGAGTCTTGATAATTAATTGCTTCTTATTACCCACAATATGGGCTTGATTTTATCATTATATTGAGTCCTTGTATTTAACGGAACTAGGACATCAAAAAAGAAATGATTCCTAATGGATATAAAACATCCATCTATTAATGCTGAAGCAACCTCAGAGGTATACAGGCTTCTTACTGAACTTTCGTTGCTTTTTATTAAGCCTGTACTCGCTCTCTTTCTCAGATTTCTTGGAGTTATCCTCCTTCTTTGGTTCATCCTTCATATACGAAGTGTGTACAAAATCTCCTCATGAGTAAATTAACATGGTTTTGAATGAGATTTAGAGCGAGAAGTATTCAGCTCTTTGTATTGTCTCATGACCTTTTCCATGGTCCTTTCAATTGTTGCGTCAACCACAGCCCGAAGATTAACTCCATTAATATTGAGGTTTACGTTTGTAGTTTTATCAACTTTCGTCGCCTTAATAGTGTTGCGACTTTCGTCTACCTCACTCGAGTTTTATATACTCGAAACTTGGTACCAATCACCAAGATTTACCCATTATTAGTCATCATCCTGATGACCTGACTTACATTAGCCACGGCATTCATAATCCGTATGGGCTATTCTGTTCCGAACATTCGTTGTGAATGTTAATTAAACGTATTTCCATTATATTTAGCCTAGGTCACAAAAGGACCATCAATGGCATTCAAATTTTGGAACGAGTCCAATACTTGCTTGACAGGGGATCATAATGTCACAACTGTCTTTGTCACAAGTACGATTATAAATAGCTCAAAGGCTAGCCTTTCATGACTTCGGTTATATATTTTTATACATATATGGTACAGAAGCCTGTCGCGAGGGACGTAGAAAATGTGGCATAAAACCCAGTCATGAAGGACATAAATGATTATACGGCACGAAGGCCTCGTCACAAAGGACATTTAGATATGGCACAAACAGCCTTGTTATAAGGACATTCATCAAATCTGGTACAAAGGCATGTCACCAGGAATGTTAACATTTAATATGTTAACTTGTCACGAATGACCAATTATAGCACATAGGCTTGTCCTGAATGACTTTAAAACATAACTCGATGGTCTATTTTCAAGGACCTTAATTTATTAGCTGCAATCTTATTAGATTAGGACTTCCAGGTTTGAACGTGGTTCTTCACTTTTGGACAGGGAGTCATAGACTACAACTGTCATCGTCTTGAAAGACGATTCTTTTGGCAGAAAAATAAGCCAATCAACATCACTAATGGATGTTTATATATAACCATCGTATCTAATGATATTAGTCATGATCACATCGATCATATTGACTATTAGGTTTGGGTATAATCACACCATTTTGAACAGGGGATCATAAAGATCACTACTATCTTTGTCTTACCGACACTAGAATAAAGTATAGCCCGTAGGCATTTCATCACGAGGGATGTTAATATTATGATCATCATACTGAGAATACTAGTCAGGATCGCACTGATAGTATAGACTATGGGAATTGAGTATAGCTCACCCCCTTGGCAAAGAATCACAAAAGATTACAATTGCCTTGTCTCAGTTGGACGATATAATATAGCCCTTAGGCAAAACATCATTACGGATGTTAAAATTTTTTAATCATCGTATTGATGATTTTTGTCATGATCGTATTGATCATATGAACTATTAGGCTTGAGCATAGCTCACCACCTTGGACAGGGAATCCTAAAGATCACAATGTCTTTGTCACACATGGACAGTATAATTTGGCCCATAGGCGAAAACATCACTCATGGATGTTTATAATTGGTTCATCCTATTAGATGCTATAAGTCATGATTGCATTAATCATATTGACTATTTGGCTTGAGCATAGCTCACCACCTTAGACAAGGAATCATAAAGATAACAATGTCAATGTCTCAAATGGACAATATATTATAGCCCGTAGGCAAGACATCACTAAAGGATGTTAAATAATATGATCATCGTACTAGATGATATTAGTCATGATCGCATTGATCATATAGACTATTATGTTTGGACATAGTCCAACATTTTAGACAGGAGGTCAAAGACCACCACTGTCGTTGTCTTATCGGACAACAAGTTTAGTCCGTAGGCACTTCATCACTAACGGATGTTTATAATATGATCATCTTATAGGATGATATAAGCCATGATTCCTAGATCACTAGGCTAGATTTGAGAATTGGAAGAATCCAATATAAGGATGACTGTTGTGATTTTCTCGAGTCATATTTGTCAAAAGGGCTAACACATTCCTAGGTGTTAACAAGGATCTGAATCCCTTGAGTAGGTTTCACCATCTTGGCCGCGTAGGCTAGGTTTCACCTTTAAGATTCCCTTTCAATTGCATACTGACAGAGAAGGAAGGATATTTATTTTATTCAGGATTTTTATCATAAATTCTATTTCATAAGTTAATAATAATAGTACAAATGGCCTAGTCGCGTAGACAAGTTAAATTTATAAGCCATGATTTCAGAGAGTCGCGGCATTAAGATTTGAATCGAAGTTCATTACTTTTTCCTGACAGGGAGCTGTAGGCTGCCACTGTCTTCAGTCTCAGAGGACATTAACTATAGCCCGTAGGCACTTCCCTTATAAGGGGAGTTTATTACTGAATTGCCCCTTAGGGAAATTCATTAACCATGGTAAACAGAGACCATAATTGGTTAATTTATTAATCATATATTTATTTAGGATTTCTATTATAATTTATCCTAATTATAAAACATTAATAGTTTTATTGGTGGCACCCAATGGCCTGGTCACATGGACATTTATAAATTATAAGCTTATGATTTCAGAGAATCAAAGCATGACAGTATCTTGGCACAATAGGCCTAGTCACAAGGACATTTATAAATTTTTAAGCTATGATTTCAGAGAATCAAAGCATGAAAGTATATTGGCACAATAGGCCTAGTCACAAGGACAATTATAAATTATATGCTAGGATTTCAGAGAATCAAAGCATTTGAGGTTTGAACCTAGTTCATTACCTTTATCTGACAGGGAGTCATCGCTACCACTGCCTTTTGGCTCATATGGAAATGAGCAGGGCCCGTAGGCATTATGTTACCACGTATGGTTGAAATATGATCATCTTAATTAATGATGTAAACCCATGATTCAGAGATCATTAAACTGGGTTTGGAATCTTTTGAAGAATCCTTTATAAAATGAAGTGTGGGATTTTAATGAATCACATCTTCCAGGAGTGTTAACATGTTTTAAGATGTTAACAGGGATTTGAATCTTTTAAACAGGTCTTACCATCTTGGCCCGGTCTTATAATTGACCCTTAGGCTAGGTTTCACACTTAAGATTCTTAATTAATGATTTGAATCTTTTTAACAGGTCTTACCATCTTGGCCCAGTCTTATTATTGACCCATAGGCTAGGTTTCACACTTAAGATTCTTAATTAATAATTAAAGCAGAACAATTTTAAATTGAGATGTTAATATGGATCTAAATCTAATTATGGAACTACCATCTTGGCCCGGTCTTAAAATGACATGCGGCTAGGTCTTGTCCTTTTTAGACTTTGCCATTTTATTATAATGGTAGATCTTGTAAAAGAAATGTTATTTTACATTTATTTAATATTTCTTGTTTAGAATGAAAGTTTAAACTTAATCATTCCACTATATAAAAATAAAAGTATAAAGTTGCCCTAAGCGGGACTTGAAAGGAATAGTGTTGTCCTCGTAGGGACTGAAAGATAATTATGTCCTTATAAGGACTAATAAGGAAACGATCTTCAGTAAAAGGAGTTTCTTCTTCATTTTATTTCTGAATGCTTTCTCCTTGGATGCTCGTTTCACTCTAGCCGTGGTACGAAGCTCAGCATCTCAGGGCTCCGGGTGTGGAGAGCTCCTATTACGGCTTCTTCGCTTGGCGACATATCCAAAAAAAAATTGGAAGTAAAAATTTCTAGATTAGGATTGAGAATATTCCTAAGTTAAGTCTAAACTCAGAAGTTTAGATATGTGCAATTGTGTAACTGAGATTAAACACAAAAGGCTAGTGTTTAATTCACTAAGTGTTGGCTCTGATACCAACCTGTCACACCCCGATTTCCACGTGTCACCGGTGGGCCCGGTGGGGAGTATCGTGACGTCATGGTTGGCAACATAATAGTCAAACAACACAATATTATTAAGCACAGCGGAAGCAATTGTAAATATGATACAACCGAATTTATTATTGTAATATCAAATGTCACAATATTCGGAAGTTTATCCACAGAAGGATCGAACATAAAATGGAAACAGTAGTTCAACAGACTTTTAGGCATCTTAAGCTTGCGAGACTTCTATTGATGCTAAGGAGACATATCCAGCCAATTTCGTATAGTACCTGCATTTAGCCTTTTTGGAAAATACGTCAGTTTACACTGGTAAATACATTCAACTGACTCATTTTGGAAAAAGAGTTTGAAAAGTGATTCGAGTGCAAACGGCACAAAATATCTTGACACATTGATTAAAATGCACAGAGGCAAAATTAATCTTTTTAACTTGGGAGAATTATTTAATATTATAATCTTGTGAACGAATTACATGTTACTTATGCGTTCAGTAGCCCGGAACGTATCCGGGTTAAAGATCAATAGACACACCACTTTAAGTGAGTTATACACGGGAGTACGCCTACACCCCGTGCTCAGGTCGTGGCCATCTCGTAAGATGATGCCAGGGATATCCGGGACATGGTCATTAACCCCCCAAAGGCTGTAAAGTAAACAAATCTGTTTAAAACGAGCCGATCAAATTATTCAACTACCCACTAAGCGTGGAGATTTGATGCCCGATCAAGCGGTACGCTATGTACCGTAACCCAAGCCCGTATAGGGAAAATAAGTTAAAAGTATTTACCTGAGCTAAATATAATTTCATCGCAGCCGTATAGCAAATCAGCAAGTACAGATAGCTTTTACTGGGCTCCTAATCTGGAACGAAGGTTTTTAATAACCTATTAGAATCCTAACGGGTCTTTAATTAAGCTTAAGCTTAGACCGGCTAGTTTTCAGGATACGGTTCGTACGCACGATTAAGCGAAGACCGGATAGAATGTGATTTAGACCCGACAAGTTCGGAGACTTGTTTGATATGGGTTTATTATTCACATTCTGGATTTTGAGATAAAACCGATAAGGTTTGACCCGTATCTGCTAATTTATGTAAACTTGTTACATAAACCGAACCGAACGCGAAATAAGCGTAACGGGTATCCGTAAGAGCCATATACAGGTTTCCTAAGTTAATATGCTTCAAATATGTTGTGACATCAGTAGGATGTCTTTCGTTATGCCCGAAATGTGTTTAAACACAAACTAGGCCCCGTAGGGGTAGTTTGGTCATTTTAAAGTTTGTAAAAGAGTTTAAATGTCTAACTGAGTTAAAGGTCTGATGTAATCAGTAAATATACTCAATTTGATGAGTTTTAACAGTAGGCTAAAGCATGTATGTGAAACTTATCATTTTTAACCAAACTAGGCCCCGTAGGGGTATTTTGGTAATTTCACATAAGCCGAAAAGCTCAAAACTGAAGTCTGAGTTTATCAACCTTTGCTTCCTGTTAAAATATCATAATTTGCCTCTTATATCAGTAGGTATCAACCCGGGTATGTCCAATATGATTTGAAAACATATTATGCGTTAAAACGCTAATTAAGGCGATTAAAGGCCATTACCGGGTTTGATACTTAAATCTGACATTTTTATATTTCTAGAAGGCTTAAAATAATTTATTTATCATAACTAATCAGTAGCAAAAGTTTTGGAGTCGTTTAGATGTGTAAAACTCATTTTATGGCCCGTAAGGGCAAAACCGACAACTACCGAATTAAGCCTACGACTATGAGTTATGCTCAGCCTAAAATTAATTAAAAATATTTAAAAATCCCAAAATAATATATTACATCAGTGGGTAAAAGATTTGATACCAAAAAGTATGTTTAATTAGGCTATACGCTAATTTCGCCATTTTATTAACATAAAGCACCGTAATTACGCTAATGAGCATAACTCTTAATCTACAAGTCAAACTGATGTCAAATTTTGCATACAAGTTTATATATCAGTATTTAAGGTTTCTACACTTTTACATTTTCATAATTCATGTTTTAAGGTAATAAGGGCATAACGGTCAACATATGAGCGATTAACGGAAACTTGCATATTAATTGGATAATCAACGAAACAAGTACAGAGACTTATACTATCATGTAACCTAACCCTAATGAAGCATTAAGGCATTTCTAATTCCATCTAACTTGGGCCAGAATTGAAGTCAACGTGAAAGTCAAAGTTTCGGGACTTTCGGTTCTGATCCGGTTCAAAACTGAGAATTGTCGAGTCGAACGAGTTTAGACATGTCCGTACACTTATTACCAGGTTATATTAAGTCTAAAACAGTTTACACGCATTACGTATTGCTAATCGTGCATTAAATTGTAATTTACATAACTGTTGACTTTTTCGGTCAACGTTTGACTCGGCAAACGACCTAGTTAGGTCTGGAATCAGTACGTGCCCTTATAAGGGTTTAATACCCATATAATTACCTATCTAACGGTACTTTTAATTTGACATACGACTGAGCTATCATTAATTAATTACGAAGTCAAACCGTAGTTACGTCGGTTTGACTTTTAGCTAAAATACTAAGCTATAATTAATTTAGAAAGGTTAGGCAACTTACAAGGTGTTTAATGATGATTAGGGATGCCTTGTAATCAGCTTGAAAGCTCCCCAATTTGATCAGACTTGAATTGTGAAAGGAATGATCATGGAGTTGCAACTTATGTGGGTTTTATAGTGTTCATGGCACCATGAATTGATGACAACAAAGTCTACAATTCTCCACAATTGTTCAACACATGTGTCTAGTATATAGGAGCTGCCTAGGGGTCGTTTATAGTTGATAAAAACCGGTGGAACAGGTCAAAAATGCGCACAACAGGCAACAAAAGGTTGCTGGTCGCTGGCAAGGTGCTTACGCACCGTAAGCATATATATGCTTACGGTCCGTAAGCATACATCAGGGACCAAAATGTTGTTGTTTGTTGGTGTTTCGAAAGGGCAACTTGTATATTTCGAATGTGGGACTTATTTTATCAGTAGGGAGCCTCCAATAAGTGTCTAAATGCTGAACATACACTACCACTTTGGTTTGTTGTCTTAGAATTTAAATTAAAGTCCCGAAATTTAAGGATTTTCATGCTTTTCCTTCGTGGAATTCCATTCTTGTGCATGAATTCGATTATTGTGGGCATTTACCGGATTATATCAAATGTTGATAATAAGTATTAGGGTCTTGGAATTTATATGAGGTCGTTCAGAGGTAAAATTAACATAACGCCCTCTTTAAATCCTACCCAAATATTTTTATTAAGTCCGGGTTTACAACGCTTGTTGTCATACATGACACGTGTCGTTATTTTATTACACACGAATTTTCGAGGTGTTACAGTCCGTATACAACTGCTGCTACCTTTTCAACTGCTGACAAAGCCCTAAAGAAGTAAACACTGCTGGTTCTATCTACTGATGACAAAGCACTGCTCACTCAAGGACTGATCAACTTTGAGGAAAGCACTGATGGAAGAAGATAGCAGTAGTTTAGTGTATTACTTGTCTTATGTAGAATCAGTGGTTAACATTAGCAGTGTTTGTATAGGAACAGTTGTTACAGGTTGTTAGGATGTTAGACGTCGCCTTCATGGTGACGTCATCTGAGATGCCTCAGTGGTTTTGGTTTGCCTATAAATGGAGCAGTACCCTGTACTGTTACATTTGATCGTTTTGAGTGAGTTCTTCTCCTCAATTCAATCCTTTCATCTTGTACAACCAAACCATGAAGTATCAGGCTGAGGGGGAGTTTAGTTTGTAAGCTTGCATTGTAACCTTTTGCTTTGAATTGTAATCCTTCAACTTATGGTGAAGCAAATGTTTATCAAAACTTTCTCTCTTCAATTGTGTTTACAAAGTTTGTTATTCATTTCCGCTGCACTTTACATTGTTTTATATTCATTCATAGTTTAAATTATACAAACAAACACAATCATGAGAGCCTCCGATCCTAACAATTGGTATCAGAGCTTGGACAGTCAAATTCGATCTAACAGTCAATTTGACATAATAGTTCAGCTCAAAATTCATTGATACTAACGTTGATTGTATTTAGTTGAAAAACAGAGTAACGAGAGATCACGCTCAAAGTGACTACTCAAAGGCTCTGTAAAACAACCAAGATGTCATAGTACACACAAGCTTCACATAACAATCGATAGCATACATAAATCACCTACATGTTTCAGGTCTGAAAATATATCTGATAACTGTGGTAAAATTATTTACGAAAATTGATTTCAATTGATGTTTAAAGTTCGTGTTGTTTCCATCATGTTTGTTGCTAAAGTGTGTACCTCATGTCAACAAAACCTATGTTTAAATAAATAACATTAGTGTTTTTGTTAACATATAAAGAGGGATATTAAAAACTTTAGTTACCAGATCTTATGTGTTGAAAAACAGGTTGAATCCTGTTGAAAAGGACCAAATCAACTTTGTTATAAACATATTAAGAAAATCAGATGTTGAAATAGTCCAATTCATATGTAATGTGAGATTTGACATATGCATGAACAAAATATGACCAGATCTCTCAAAGCATTACTGCAAAATGATTCTGGATTAAGTATTTCTTCAAATAAAGACCTCCCAGTAAGTATTTCATTACTTATGAATGGGAAGGGTAAAAAGGGAAGAAGAAAATTCACAAAAAACTCGAGAGTGTGTTTATCTCAAAACTTTTGAAGTCAAAAGAAAAGAGTATAAATATAAAACACTTAAGAGTATAAATATAAAAAATTGGGGTAAAAATGGTCATCAAAGCAATTGTGTGCATTCATTGGTTCAGGAAAAAGGTTCAGGTAACTATAGTATTTCCAGTGAATAAACTCACAAGAGGACTAGACAAATTTTCAGAATCATCACATGGTAACAAAGTCTATAACAGGGTTTTCAAAAACTCATGTGAACATATGTCCTCATTTTTTTGTTGTAAATCAATCAACAAGAGAATGGTACCAAACACTGGTCAAAATGCATTTAAAATTTCATACCACTGTTGTCAAACCACTGACCATTTTCATAAACTTGAGAAAGATATGGTCAGGAGCTTTAGTGAAAAACTATACCAGATCCTTTTGATGTTGTTTTCAGAAAACCCTTTAATTTTTTTTTCTGAAAAAGGTTTTTCTCAAATAAAGCAGGATATATTATTCTTTATTTTTTCTTTAAGAATAATATAGTTTGAACTTTTTACTGGTTTTTGATAGTAAAAGTTTCAATCTCCTGTCAGGATATATAACCTTTATTTTTTGTTGGTAATATTATCCTCAAAATGGATCAAAAGGAAATGGTACACATGTCAAGGTCATGTCAAACTCAAAGTTTGTTTTTACACTGAGCAAAAGATTGATTGTTAACATATATTAAAATACTTGGGTACTTATGTTTTAATTCAAATATTATAACAAGAGTGAGTAGCCTTAGTAAAAAGTGTACATCATCTGGGGTACTAAATCACTGTCAGGGAGTTGTAAAACCTTCAAAATGTGTAAATGACATGTGGTAAAACCTTGAATGAAAATTCCTGTAAAAGTTGCTGACATAATGAGCCTTCAAATCATTACCATTATCTTACCCCTAACCACTGTTTTGTTCAAACATCTGCTTCCTAAATATTGTCCACTACTGAAAGTCAACCACTGACCGTTCATTTTTTTGGCAAGCACTGATGCTCAAAATCAGTGTCTTATCCACTGATATGCTATCCACTGATAGTAAAAATCATCCACTGCTCACAAAATTATTACCGTTATCACCACTGATATTTGTTTCATCAGTGGTTCTCCAAAAAAACTGTTCTCCATTATTCATCTTGTCATCAGAGGTTGGCACGTGGTCATTTTTTAGCCTTCAGATCTTTGTAACCACTGCCACATCAGCACTTACTTTTTCCCTAAATAAAACCCTGATCAAAACCCCAAACAGGGTTTTACAATGTCTAATTGAATTCCAAAAATTCTCTTCTCAAAGCAGTTTCCAACCTCCATTTCAAATCATTCTTCGTCTTTCTTCGTCTTTCCAACCTTCATTTCCTCAAAATGACGAAATCAAAATCAAAATCAAAGTCAAAATCATCATCATCTTCCAAAGAGGTCGCTCAAATGGCCGCTGAACCCATTGAAATCCTGTACAAATCCTCTCACAATTACTTGGGTCTACTCACAAAACCCACCAACAACCACACCTTGGATTCAATCATTGATATTCTCTCAGCATCAAAGTACAAAACTTTGTTAACTGCTGATGCACCAATTTATCAACAGATCTTGAGATAGTTTTGGAAAAATGCTACCCTTGAAAAACAAGGCGAGACCATCATTGCCATCAACTCCTCTATACAGGGTAAAGCGATTCAGATTACTCCACTATCAATTTCAGAAGTTTTTAAGCTCGGCGATCAGAAAGGTAAAACTACTTTTCCCAAAAACGAGTTGAAAACTGATTTTCTGAAAAGAGGGTATGTAGAACAAACAAAAATAGATACCTTACAAAAAGGTTATTTCCCTTCTGCACCTAGGTTTTTATTCCACACACTTTTGATGTGTGTCTCAAATAAAACAACTGCTTTTAACGAAATACCATTGAAGATCCAATGTCTGGGTTATGCTATTTTAAATAATGAAAATTATAACTATTCCCAGGAGATCTTTAATGACTTGGTAAAAAATGTTGATAGCAAATCATTTTTACTTTTTCCAAGATTTCTGAGCTACTATTTTAAACAAAAATTTGAAAAAGAAAATGAAAATTTGCTCAAACAAGGTGTTTATTTTCAAATAAAAGGTTTAACACCTGAAACATTCACAAGAATGTTAACACCTATAAAAACAGAAGCAGAGGTGCCTAAGCAGAATTTAGCAGTTACCACTGCTCCTCAGGTATCAGCTGCTGAGCCCACTGCTCCAGGTGATCATAGCAGCACAACCACTGCTTTGAAACCCTCACCTGCCATTACCAAAAAGACCAAAAATAAAACATCCAGAAAGCCCTCCAAACCCAAAACAAAGGCAACTCTGGAATGTGACAACTCGGAATTTAGAACCTTTCTTTATATCTCGATGTAACATGCATGAACGTTATGTGACTAGTTGACATGTTGATTAATTAATGATATAAGTGAATTTATGTGATTATGTGTTGTGCTTGTATGTATGCGTGTATTTATGTAACCCGAGACACAAGGACCCGACTCGAGACCATGCGGTCTCGAGTGAACAGTGTAACAGTGGGCCGGTTGGGCCATGCACCTCCTTTAGTCCACCCGAAAGCCCATTAGGGTGCACTAACTTGGAGTGAGTATATAACCTTGGTGGATAGCCAACCTTGCCATTTTTGGGCAACCTACACACACTCTCCTACACACACACTCCTACATTCTCTCTCACTAAAACCCTAGCAACACCACTCTCTTCTCTTGTGTCGGATCAAAGGTAGCAAACCAAGCTCTCGGATTAGCTCGTGTTCTTCACTCGGAGACTATCGGACAACAAACCTACTCTCCTTCACACACTCTTTATCAACCGGTTAGTGTTTTGGATGTTCACTAGTTGTTTTATATTCAATGGGGTGACTTGCTTAAAATGATTAAATGATGAATGTATGGGATGCTTGTGGTCATTCGAATTATGTTAGAAGTTATAGGACAAATGTTATTTTGATGATAATGTGCAAGATTGTTATGACATACAAGAATGTGTACACATGCTTTAGAACCGAGGAATGTATACTAGTTGTTAGAAGCTAATAATGATTCTTGATGCTAGTTAGAAACCGAATCATGTGTTATTGTTATTGATGATGTTTTGACCACATGTTAGCATGATTTCCTCATAAAATGGATGAACATATTTCTGGATGATAAATTCTGAAGTTAGTGTAGTAGTGATAGGATGAATATGTGTTAAAGGTTTGAAAACCCTAATGAAGAACAATTTGAACGTGATATGAATATTTGATAATGCTGTGTTTGATCCATTTTGAAATAGAATTAGACAACAAAACATGTTTGAGTAATTTGGTTGGATAGTACACAATTACATGAAATCGAAATCCTATTGGCTAGTACAAATGCCGGTTATCAGCAGGTGTGACAGTCGAGACCCTTGGTCTCGACTCGAGACCATGAAGATGACAACTCGAGATCCACGGTTGCGACACAGGTTGCGAGTCGAGAACCCCTAGTCTCGACTCGAGACCACACATTACCAGCGTATAAACATCATAACTCGAGACCATGGTTGCGGGTCCGGTTGCGACTCGAGACCGTCTAGTCTCGACTAGCACATGCATGACTCGGACCTCCTCAGTTGCGACTCGAGAACTTATAGGCTACAACCCAAAACCGCACAGTCTCGACTCGGGACCTCTAGTCTCGACTCGAGACCAGTCACACGTACACACTGTTTTGGACTTGCATGCTATTACGAGCCCAACTATTTGGGCCGCATACTTGGACTTTGCTTATTTACGTAGATGAGGCTATTGGTTGTGTTTGTGCCTTGTTGATTAACTGAAGTACTTATACGTGTGTGCCATGATCAATACGTGTATGCAAATGTGTGTAGAAAACATACGTGCACTACCTAAATACGAACCTGACTTGTGTGGTACAACTATGTTAGGACGTGGTTGACCACAACATAGCTTGATTGACCTTTCTGTGTATCTGCCGAGCAAACCAAGGTGAGTTCACACCCTCTACAAAGCATGGGATTCCCAGGGGTTTGGGAATGGGGTTAAGGAACATGGATTCCTCGTCCTTTCTTGGGTAGGACAGTATTGGTTCAGGAATATAATTCCTCGTCCTCATGGACAGATAACTCGTACTAGACCAAAACTCTATCACGAAGTCCCTCCTTTTTATATCGACATTAGTTAGATAGCGCTATTTAGGTCTGACAAGCCTCACACCGTGTCGCAGAGGACGGGCGTGAACTAATGGATCTGGGCACGTCAATGATGATAGACATTGACAGTTCAGGGCACATAAACATGACTACAGTCAACAGTCGATATGGTAACGAGTCTAGTGTATACATAGGGTAGCCCCCACGGCCGAAATGCCAGATAACTAACATGGGGTAGCCCCCACGGCTGTATTGCGAGGATAACTGGGTAAACAAATCACGTTTTCAACTATGGGGTAACCCCCACGGCAGGATGCCAGTTAAAGGAAACTGTTTTTGGAACAACTTAAAATGAACACCCAACCGTGAACTCACTCAACTTGTTGTTGACTCGTTACTACATGCTTTGCAGGTCAATAGGTACTTAGCTGGAGCTTGCATGGGAGACAGTCGTTGAGGGACATGGACAGCTGTGTGCCATGTTAAACTTTGAAACAATTAAACTTATGTGTTGGTTTTAAACGTTATGCTTCCGCTTGCAACTTAAACTATGTTTTTGTTTGGACACCAATTGTATTGGTTGGATTTTTTTATAATTACTTACATGCTTGTTCAATATGATTGGTGGCTGGATCCTGGTCAGTCACGCCTCCAAGCGGTGGTATTCCGCAGGTGGATTTTGGGGGTGTGACAAATGAGATCCCAGAGCAACTACCAGTGACAACACAAATGTCACCAAAAACCACTGCTGCTACTTCCTCACAGCAGTTGGTAGAAAGATCTACACCATTGCCTCAAACTCCTCCTGCATCCTCACAAAAGGATCAGGTTGTAAACACAGGGAGCCACAATATGAAGCTCTGGACCCAATCGGATCCATCTTCCTCAGTCCTGATCCTAAGGACATGAATCTTTCAACACCCATACCCTCACCAATCACAATGCCACAATCCATAATACCCTTGTTGCATGCAGTTGCTATAGCTCAGGCACAAACCAGTTCCTCTCTATCACCTATCACTGAGAGTATCCTCCCACAAGTGACTGGGTCTGATGCTACTACCCCTGCTATCCCAGCAACAACTGAGGAGGTTACACCCCTTGAGTTACAAGTAACTCTTGGTGGTAGCTCAAGTGGAGCAGCAACTACAAGTGATGGATCAACAGATCTACATTTGGACAGTTGTTTCATTAGTAAGACTCCCTTAAAGGCAATTTCTTCTATAGCACCTCTGGTAACCACCAGTGAGTTTGTTTTAACCACTGGTACCCTCAAAAGGTTATCAAATGTTGAAGAGAGAAGACCCCAGAACCAAGAACAAGGGGCATCAATGGGTGATTTTTGGGACTCAGTTCCTAAGTCACACATTGGTACAACCACTGCTGGTGGGGAATCAGATGATCCCATTAACGTGGGTGATGATTTAAAATATCAGGAATTGACGGGCAGAGTTGAAAAACTTGAAACATCAGTTATTGAAATAAAGGATAAGGTGCAACAGCTGTTAAAAGCTCAAAAAGCACAATTCACTGTTGTTCCAGCTCAAGCACCTGCACAACCTGCACCTGCTGCAAATGAGTAGTGGAACTTATTCCAACCCCTGCTTGAAAAACAAAAACAAATGGCTGATCAGCAGCATGCACTACATGTACAAATGCTGACAAACATGGTGGAATCAAGATTCAAAGATACTCAAGCAGACATCAAGGCTATAAAGGCCAGCATCCAAAGCACCACTGGAAAAGTTCCCTCCACTATCCTCTTCATGGATAACCCCCTTCCAGATAATGCCAAAAAGGGGGAGAAAATCAAGCAGTTGAAGAAGAAGGGAATTGAGGATGGTGTTTACATTGAACCGGTGAAAGAAAAACAGACATCTAAACCTCAAACCACAAAATCTCAAACTTCTATCCAAACAGCTGATATGTCAGTGGTTTCAAAAACTGCTTGTCAAACAGTTGCCATCTCTTCAACACACACCACTACAACACACACTACCACTGTCCTACCATCACAATCTAAAACTACATCACAACTCATCAAATTACCACCTGCTCAAAAGCAGAAGACATCTACTGACACATCAGTAGTTGTAATGTCAACAGAGGTTGAAACACCAGTTGTTTCAACAACTGTTTGTCAGACATCTTCCACCACTGTTCTCAACATTCCTACATCACAATCAAAACCCCCTTCTCCAAAAAGGCTTTACTCCAGAAAAAGAAAAATAACTCAGGCAGATGAAGACAAACATGATCCTAATGCTGCAAAATATCCACTGGAACTGGAAGCTGTAAAAAATGAGATGAGACAATTCTACACCGAGGATGATCCTTCAACAAGAAGATTCCCTTCTCTCATAGGCTTCATAGTCCCAGAAGATATGGATGAATATCTCAAGCTCAAAGCAAGGCAGGCTAAAATAAGAGCAAAATTTGAATGTGAAGGTCAAAGTGACGAAGCCATCTCTGAAAAATTGGACTTCTTGCTCACTAAGGTCAAGCAGATGGAAGACTATGCACAAGATCTAAACAAAGAAAAGACAGATCAACGAAATAAAATGAGAAAAGAATATCTTGCATATATCATGAAAGAAAAATTCTATCTTGCTGAAGAAAAACAATTTGAAGAATGGCCAATAGTTGCTTTAAAGCATGAGGCAAACAGGATTGGAAGAATTAAAAACGATCCAAGAAAGAAGAAGACAGCTCCAAATTGGAACAAATACAAAAAGCTCATTGCTGACCTTACATCTGAGTATAAAAGAAAGAAGCAAGAGCTGGTGGATGCTAAGGTGGATACTGCTGAAGCCATAGCAAAATGGACAAAGTAGTGTACCGACGAGGCTTATGAAAGGCTTAAGAAAAGAAGGATAACAGTCTCAGACACTTCTAAGAAGCCTGACTACAAAAAGCTAGAACAGCAGATTGATGCTCTTAAAACACTGATCACATCAGCAGATAACCCTATCCTTGTGGAAAACCATGAAAAAGGAAAACTGCTAACCAGTGAAGAAGAAAAAGAAAAGGAAGGTGAATACTTCACAGAAGCCATCAAGAAAATGGATCTAAAAGAAGACAAATCAGCAAAGCTTCAAGACCTTGCCAAAAAGGTATTAACCAAACCTGCATCACCAAACACTTCAGACATGACAGCCATTGAGATAGATCAAAAGAAGAGGCAAGAGCAGATTGAAAGAGAGACTGCAGAAGATATAGCTGTAGCAAGTAATGTCATTGAAATGGCCTTCAAACAAATTTCTGAAAGTTTACAACTTTTCTCAAGACCAATTTCTCCAAACTCATCTGAAAATAAATCTCTCCCAAGAAACCCATTGGGTTCAAAAGTACTAAAGTGGATGTCTGATCAAAAGACCCACGTATTGACCTTGGTCAGATCCAATGGCGAAGTGAAGTACATATCAAGGAAAGAAGCACTAGGTCTTGGTGTTGAAGATTTGCAGGATCTCCTTGAACTTTCACTGTGCAGGGATGAGGATGACTCAAGTTCCAAGGACTTTGAAGTAGAATTTAAAAGGCAAGTTAAGGAGCTTCTGATGAGAAATAAAAATCCAGAATAATGAAGAGTTTTGGCATTATCTGTTCCAGGGGAGATTGTTGGGATTGAACCCTACCAGAGGAACAGATAATAAAAGCCAAAACCGGATCATGACAGTGGATTCACAATAAGCAGCTGTTTACATAAGGCTTTCCCCTTGAAAGTGATTATAACAACTGATGGCTCTCTATCCACTGTCTGTAACAACTGCTGCTACCTTTTCAACTGCTGACAAAGCCATGAAGAAGTAAACACTGTTGGTTCTATCTACTGATGACAAAGCACTGCTCACTCAAGGACGGATCAACTTTGAGGAAAGCACTAATGGAAGAAGATAGCAGTAGTTTAGTGTATTACTTGTCTTATGTAGAATCAGTGGTTAACATTAGCAGTGTTTGTATAGGAACAATTGTTACAGGTTGTTAGGCTGTTAGACGTCGCCTTCATGGCGACGTCAGCTGAGATGCCTCAATGGTTTTGGTTTGCCTATAAATGGAGCAGTACCCTGTACTGTTACATTTGATCGTTTTGAGTGAGTTCTTCTCCTCAATTCAATCCTTTCATCTTGTACAACCAACCATGAAGTATCAGGCTGAGGGGGAGTTTAGTTTGTAAGCTTGCATTGTAACCTTTTGCTTTGAATTGTAATCCTTCGACTTATGGTGAAGCAAATGTTTATCAAAACTTTCTCTTTTCGATTGTGTTTACAAAGTTTGTTATTCATTTCCGCTGCACTTTACATTGTTTTATATTCATTCATAGTTTAAATTATACAAACAAACACAATCATGAGAGCCTCCGATCCTAACAATATTCCAATGATTCCAAAGGAGGTACAGAATTGCCCTAAACGGGGCTTGAAAGAATGATGTTGTCCATGAAGGGACTGAAAGATAAGTATGCCCTTATAAGGACTTACTAAGGAAATGAACTTCAGCAAAAGGAGTTTCTTCTTCATTTTATTTCTGAATGTTTTCTCCTTGGTTGCACGTTTATCCTAGTCGCAGTACAAAGCTCCGCATTCCTAGGATTCAGATGGGGAGGATTTCCATTACGACTCCTTTGCTTGGCGACATATTAAAAGTATATAGAATTGAAAGCAATAATTCTCCGAATAGAGACGAGAGCATTTCTATGTTAAGTCTAGACTCAGGAGGTCAAGGAATGTGCTATTGTGTCACTGAGATTAAACACAAAAGGCTAGTGTTTAATTCACTCAATGTTGGCTCTGATACCAACTTGTCACACCCTGATATTTCCATGTATTACCGGTGGGCCCGGTAGGGAGTATCGTGACGTAGTTGATATCATCATAATCAAACAACACAATTTAAATGCACAGTGGAAGCAAAAGATAAATACATTACAATCCGATAAAGAGTAATATCAAGTATTACATATACGGTTGTAAAAGATCCACAGGCGGATCAAAAAAATAAAAAGAAACTTTGTTCAATAGACTTTAAGGCATCTAAGCTTGCGAGACTTTTATTTGATGCTAGGAGAGGCCAGCCTATTCCGGTTAGTACCTGCACTTAGCCTTTTTGGGAAAATACGCCAGTTTACACTGGTAAATACAATTTAACTGACTCATTTTGAAAATGTTTAAGAAAATTGATTTGAATGCACATGGTACAAAACTTTTTATAACTTGGGATAATTATTTATATATAAACTTGTAAACGAATCACATGTTCGTTATACGTTCAGTAGCCCGGATTGACACCGGGTTAAAGATTAATAGACACACCACATGATATAGTCCCGCGGTGAGTTATTCCCGAAACCGGCGGTTATACCTTATTATTTATATATGCACTGTCGGGTGTACGCCTACACCCAGTGCTTAGGTCGTGGCCATTTCTTAAAATGATGCCAAGGATATCCGGGACATGGTCATTAACCCCCCAAAGGCTTTAAGCAAACAAAACAATTTAAACGGGTCATATCAATAAATTAACCTTCAAACGATCAAAAATTCAATGCCCAACCAAGCGGTATTTTATATACCGTACCCCAAGCCCGTATAAGGGAAAATAAGTTAAAAGTATTTACCTGAGCTAAATATAAATTCAATCTCAGCCGTATATCAAATCAACAAGTACATATAGCTTTTACTAGGCTCCTAAATCTGGAACGAAGGTTTTTAATAACCTATTAGATTCCTAACGGGTCTTAATTAAGCCTATGCTTAGACCGGTTAGCTTTAACGGAGGATACGGTTCAAAACGCATGATTAAGCGAAGACCGGATTTAGAATGTAGTTTAGACCCGACAATTTTGTATACTTGTTTAATACGGGTAAACTAAACATATTCTGGATTTTGAGATAAAAATGATAAGGTTTGACCCGTTTCGGCTAATTTATGCAAACTAGTTACATACGCCGATCCGAATGCGAAAAGTGCGTAACGGGTAACCACATGAGTCATGAACAGGTTTCCTAAGTTAATATGCCTTAAATATGTTGTGACATCAGTAGGATATCTTCTATTATGCCCAAAACGAATTTAAACTCAAGTTATGCCCGTAGGGGTATTTTGGTCATTTAAAAGGTTATAAAAGAGTTTATATATAAATCTGAGTTTCAGGTCTGATATAATCAGTAAAAATACTTAATTTAATAATTTATATCAGTAGGGTATTACATATATGTGAAATTTATCATTTATAACCAAACTATGCACTGAAGTGGCAGTTTGGTAATTTCACATAAGGTTTAAAGGTCAAATCTGCAAATCTGAGTTTAAAACTTTTGCTTACTGCTAAAGTATAATAATTTACTTAAAATATCAGTAGG
Source organism: Helianthus tuberosus (assembly GCA_030545235.1). Taxonomy (NCBI): domain Eukaryota; kingdom Viridiplantae; phylum Streptophyta; class Magnoliopsida; order Asterales; family Asteraceae; genus Helianthus; species Helianthus tuberosus. The sequence continues at coordinate 103,973,004 of CM060390.1, read as the reverse complement.
TATCAAGTCTTATATATTTAAAATAGTTTTAATATATACTATGCGTTTAAAACGCGTAAAAAGCGGTTTTAAGCGATTTCCGGGTTTTATAAGAAAAGCTGACATTTTTATTATTCCAGAAGGTTCAAAATATTTTATTTATCATATAATATCAATAGAAAAAGGTTTGGTATCAAAATGATTTGTAAAACTCATTTTATAGGCCAAAAGGGCAAAACCGACAATTACCGAATCAAAGCTAGAACCCTATGTTATGCTCAGCCTAAAAATAAATAAAAATCTTCAAGAATCCCAAAATATTATATTATATCAGTGGGTAAAAAGTTTGGTATCGAAAAAATTGGGATTAGATAGGCTTTATGCTAATTATGCCGTTTAATTAATAAAAAGTTTTTCATTTACGCTAATGAGCATAACTCCTAATCTAGACCTCAAACTGATGTCAAATTTTAGGGACAAGTTTATAATTCAGTAATAAAGATTTCTATCCTCTCACATTTTCAAAAATCTCATTTTAAGGTCAAAAGGGCATAATGCTCAGTATTTAGGCATATAACGGAAACATGCAAATGAATAGGATAACTAAGGATCCAAGTTGTATAACCTCAGAGGGTTGTACTAACCTATAACATGGTCCTAAAGGAATCCTAAGGCATATCTAAACTAAGCTAAATCGGGTCAGAACTGAAAGTCAAAGCAAAGTCTACTTTTGCGACTTTCGGTTCCGAACCGATCCTAAACTTGAAATTGTCGGGTTGAACATGCTTAGACATGTTCTTATACTAATTACCAAGTTATACAAGTGTTAAAACAGGTTTCATAGCTTCTATATTGCTAATTATGAATTTATTTGAAAAATAGCTTTCTATTGACTTTTTATTATTAGGTTTGACCCGACATTTGACCAAGTTAGGGTGATAATCAGTAGGTGCCCTCTTAGGGGTTTATTACCTACATAATTACCAACTTATATCTACTTATAATTTGACTAATGACTGGACCATTAGTGATTAAACACTAAGTCTAACTTTAATTACGATAAGCTTGACTTTTGGCCCTTAAACTAATCAAAACTGAAATTAGGAGGTTAAGGACACTTACAAATGGTCCTTAGGACTAAAAAGAACTTCAAGGAGGTTCCAAATGCACAGGATCCTCAGATTTGAGATTGAGAGCAAGAGGAAATGAATGAACAAGAATAATGGCCAACCAAAGGACCCTATTTATACTTGAAGGGGAGTTCTTAGGATCATTCCAAGTGTTTTGAGTGGTTCTAAGATCACTCCAGCTGTGAAGACAGGTGTCTAATACCATTAACCAGCTCATGGTTTCGAAAAACAAGTGCCTAAGTGGTTTGTGTGGGCTGCAAGGAAGAAGAAGGGTAGTTGTCCAGAATTTCTATGATCAGAGACGTATACGGACCGTATGGTCCATTGTATACGGTCCGTAAGGACCAGGTCTGCACATGTGAACTTTTATTAGTTGACAGGTTTGGCCCCTGCACTTGATAAATGTCATTCTGACACATTTAAGGCCCGATAAACCATTTTTAAGGCTCTACAATGATACCCAAACATAGGGAACATGAAACATGCTCAAAAACATGCCGGATGTCGGTTCGTTTGGTCGTACGGTCGCGTCGTTCGGCTAATTACGACGAAACACGAACGGACGCGAAAAACGATCCAAATTACGCGATGAATGGGATTTTCATATGCCAATCACTAAAATAAAATATTTTAGTGCTTACGTAAATTTTTGGGTGTCCGGAGATATTCAGAACGCAAGATATGCGCGAAAATGCAAACTTGTGCACTTTTTGACACTTTTAGTCCCTGCATGACTTAAAAGTTTATTTCTACGCATGAAACACCTCTAATCCTATTTCTAAGCTAGGTAAGGGATATTTAGGGTACGTTTAACTTATGATCATATTCCGGAAGGTCCGTTACTGACGCACATGCGAACACACATATTTATTTACAGTATCTTCACATGTAACGAAGTGCGTTTTATATTTATAAAAATGGTTTATACCTTAACATTAAAACACACACAACAAAGGACAAGTGTATCCCGTCATATATGCAGCAAAGTATTGGTAAGAGCTAGATATCGATCCATGGAACAAGGGCGTTATAATGTACTAAATCTTTGTCATTAGATTACCAGATATAAGGAAAGGTGAATTGTTGTTTAACTAATTTATCTAAATTACAACTAAAACATAAATATTCTAATATCTTGTTTCACAAACAACCTAAACATGTTATCTATCAGATATGTCACAAAAGAACTTAATCAATTTTCCAATTTCGAGACAGCTAGTTAACGGGTCTGGATTTCTAGCATTATGATTCTTCGGAAAGTTAACGCGATGGTCACACGTTAACCACCTAAAATCATTCATTAGTGAGCTATTGATATTTATTCAAGCGAACCTTTAAAGATAGGTTATTTACCAGGTCTGGATTCCTAACCTCACTTATCAAAGAAAGCAATACTGATGGTCACAATACAGCCACGAGGATAAGCAATTATGTAGATCATATAACAAACAATTTCACCTTTACAAGTCTAAAACACAAATCTACCATGTCAGCAATTTCAGACCAAAACTACTAAACAAGGATCATAAACCGCATCTAAGAACATGCAATCAACACCATATAATTCGTTAGAACCCTTACGTGCAAGAAAGTATTCCTAATCAAAATGAGATATATCTTGTATAAAACCAATACCCTGGTCTGGTTTCATGGTGTAAACAAAGTCTACAAATAAGTGATTAATCAAGAAATAGTTACCATCCCACTAACCATAGATTCATTATCCAAGACAATCAAACATAATCAAGAACTCAACATCAATGAAACATTCGTTATATAATCATGAAGATTCAACATGAAAAAGTACTAAGTTTCATACAAATAAGATTACAACATAAAGATTATTCAAGAAACAAGTTCATTACTACTATTACATAAACTACATTAAACATAAATTAACATCAGCTCATAACTTGCAAAATGATTAGAATACATGTTCAAGAACAAGGAATCGAACCATAAACAAGCAAGGAATTGATGGGTTGGATCGGCTATGCTTCCACTCGATCTTTAAGATTCAAATGGGTCTGATCAGGACTGCTTCGTAACCCAGAAATTGTCACACCCTGACCACGTGTAACATACAAAACGTGGCGGAAACGTCGGGGAGTGTTGTAACAGAATTAATGTTTCATAACCATGGATGCAAAAAAAATGTTTTGTTTTATTAAACATTGAAAAATTTCATCGTCTGGAAATCTAAATACACAATTTAAACATAGTCTATCATTGTTATTGAGTTACTAAGGCCTTGTCCAGTCCTATGTGAGCATGCATCCTATCAATCGATATCTTTCAACAATACCTGAAACACATGTGAAAACGAGGTCAACAAAGAAAATGCTGGCGAGTACATAGGTTTTGTGAAAATAAGATTCATGACTTCTGTTTAAGAAAATGTTTAGTCATGAACCATGTAATTTGCTTTGTCTTTGTAAATCATTTGAAAAATAATAAGTTCAGATGATATGTATAAATAAGAGAATAATGTATGGTTAAATGAATAACCATTGTAAAATGAGTTTGTATAAGATAAGTTGTTTGTAAATCAATGTCTTGTGAAAAGTATGTTATTTGTATAAAATGTTATATGTCTCAAACTGAAATGATTCAGATAACGCTACGATATGTAATACCATACAAACACTTATATATAGGAAGTACCAGCGGCGTATCCACCATGCTTGTATCATAATACACACGCATCGTTACTTAATCACTTAATCAAACCAAACCACCAATGTAAGATGTCTATGTTTAAACCAATTGTTAAATGTATTGAATAATATACCAAAATGTTTATGTTAAGATGTAAATCATGTTATGTATAACCAATGTCAAAAGTGTTTGTGTCAAATGTAAACCATGTAATGTGTAACCAAAATGATATGTATGGCTAGTGAAATGCATCAACTAAACCATAGGTGAAACGCACAAAACAAAGTATTGAAGTAAAACTTGGTTTAAATCAATACTATGTTTCGTGGAAATGCATGATCAAATGTAAATCATGTCCAAATGTTTACCCAATCGTTAAAACATTTTGTGAAATCGTTCTTGTTGTTTTAATCGTTCAAATCGTTCTTGTTTTAATTGTGAAACTACTTTATGGTCGATTTTCTAATAACATTCAAACCTTCTTGACTCGTTCATCGTTCCAACTCGTTTTCGTTCTTAACAAACCCTTACCAAAGGGTAAATTAATAATTACAGATTCAGTCGTTACCCAAAATACCCACACATAACCATGGGTATAGAGAACAACGGGATTTGTCAGATCCTATGGTACCATAACCTAATACTGGTCGGCTTGATCATTGCTAATGAATGTCATTGGTTATGTAACTACAACCAACAAGTTTGTTCACTTTATTGAAATCGTTCTTGAAACCATTGTAATTGTTTTTGAAACCATTGTAATCGTTCTTGAAATCATTGTTAAGACATTTAGCACATATGAGTCACCCCAAAACAGTTGAAAACAGTAAAAGAGGGGAATAATGTACTCGCCTGAGAATGCTTAGAGGTCTTGAACAACGACCAAACAAAGCTTGAGGGAGCACGGAATCAGTCGGCAATCTAAAACTATATAAATAAACCGGACTTAAATCGGGAGATCGGATAGGATGAGGCTTGGTAAACCAAATGAGTATTGGAACTCATATGATATGGTTTAACAAGGCCTACATACTACATTGAGGCTAACCTAAGTGCTTTCGACCCATCGCGACCCATTAAGGTAACATACGCTACTTTAACGCGTCGTGCGTGCAAAGCGCGTTCGAGACGTCTAACTAGTCCTATGACAAGTATTATATGCCTAAACGTGTTTAATCATGTTGTATAATTAGTTATGTACAAAAGTTTAGGTTACATAAGCTTAATTACCAATTATACATGAAAAGGGTATTCTGGTAATTTACCTAAGGCATATAAACTACCTATCATACAACTACTTAACGAAGCGACCATAAGGTATAACCTCGGAAGGTTATTCCCTATATACTATGGTTACCTAATGTGTTTGGTCGGATCCTAATGATCGACCAAATGGGTCGGGTTCGAAGGTATAAGCGATTTATTAGATCGCTTACCCTTACGACCCTAGACAACGTGGTAATCAGTAGGCATAGTCCCAAAGGACTATAACCAACGTGATTACACTCACGTTGCGAAGTTCAAACGAACTTCGCATTGACCATAAACTGGTCAACGCAGAAAGTCAAACAAAGTTTGACTTTCAGACTCGAAAAGACTCGAAAAGCAATAAAAGAACGAAAGAATACTTACGAAGGGTCCCCGAATGCTAATTTCGATCCAAGTAACTCAGGTAAGAAACAATGGTTTCAACTTAGAGCTTCTAAGATCAAAATTCTTGTGAGAAATGAAGTTGGGGTATGTGGGTATTTATAGGATTTGTAGAGCCGTTAAGATCGTTCCTCGTTAACCGTGCTTTGATCTCAACCATACACATCAAGATAGTGGTTTTCTAAAACCATTTGAGCCCACGGTATTGCCAAAACCATGTGCGAAAGTGAAAATGGACCAAATACAATGTTTCTGCCCAGGTTAGGCAGTCGCGTAGCGCCACTGCCTAGGCATGAGGTGCTCGCGCTACGCCATTGCCTACCAGTTTCAGCAAAGTTTCAAAAATGGCAGAAAGGGTCCCTGCAGCCCGTTTAAGCGATTTTTCGATGCGTTTGAACCCCGTTAACCTCATTTCAAGCCTCTAAAATGAAGTTAAAGTATAGGGAACTCAAAACATGCTCAAAAATATCTAGGATGTCGGTTCGTTTGGCCGTACGATCGCGATGTTCGCTTAATTACGACGGAATGCGCATAAGCGCGAAAAACGATCCAAATGACGCGACGAATGGATTTTTCTTATGCCAAAAACTAAAATAAAATATTATATTGCTTACATAAATTTTTTGATGTCCGGATGTATTCAGAACGTAAGATATGTGCGAAAGTGCAAACTTGTGCACTTTTTGACGCTTTTAGTCCCTGAATGACCCTAAAGTTTATTTTAGCACACCGAACCCCTCAAAGCCTATTTCTAAGCTATGTAAAGGATATTTATGGTATGTTTAACTTATGGCCATGTTTCGGAATGTCTGTTACAGTTCAGATTGGCATACTTTCGCAGTTTGTCAAATTTAGTCCCTGTAGACGAATTAACTTGTTTTTGCCATACCAAAGCCTTCAAAACTTATTTCTAAGTTATGTAAGGGTTATTTAAGGTATGTTAAGCCAATGTCACTATTCCGGAGTGTTTGTTGCGTTAAACTGGTTATATTTACGCATTGGTGCGCGTATAACCTTCCAGAAAGCGATTTAGAGTTTGAATTTGAACAAAAATTGATATGTGCAAATGATACACATAATTTTACCAATCCCAAGTATGAAATACAATATTTCCTTGGTTTGGTATTTGTTTGATGGTCGCAGTGACCCAGGTGTCACAGTCTCCCCTACTTTAGGAAATTTCGTCCCGAAATTTAATCAGAGGAAACTTGTGAGAGCTTGAAAACATGAAGTTGAAAAGACAAAACAACACTGGTTAGGGTTCTGAACTTCTAGTAACTTTAAATAACATTATGCTTTCAATGCAAGAGGGACACTTATATACAAGTATATGAAGCGTCATTGGTGCGTCCACCGTACCTCCATTACATCGTTCTCATTCCGTTATTGTTGTCACTATCGGTTCTTATACATAATAAATCTTACTGTGGTTACCGTGCACTGAATCTCATAATTATGTACGCGTCCATAATTAGACAATTCCTTGCACAGTTCACACAGTCTATTTTATAATGTGTAGGGTAAAACCAAATGAACAAACCTGTGATGAGTGTGACTGGACCACCATAGGGTCCTTTCAGCTGTATCATCACATGCCATTCTTAACCAGATCTTGAATCAATCTTTTAACTAGACCACTCAAGGGTCTCTCATCAAATCATGGAATGGTACTATATAACCCAAGGGTCTTAACTACCACGTAGAAGCCCATAAGGATTAAGGTAGTACCTTTTAAATATCCTACTATGAATCCCTCATATGAAGATATGAAAGATTTTATGAGGATTTGAAAATCGGATCACACAAAAACATAGAGGAGAACACATAAACACATATCACATAATTGCATAATCGCACACTCGCATTATTGTTTAATTTGACCTTTAAATTTGTTATCTTTGGACATGGGTATTTAAAGCATACAAGGAATCAAATCCTTAATTGTAGCAATTTGGATGGATCCATATGAATACCCTGCTTGTTGACTACATGACCCAAAAACTGAACTCCTTTAAGCCAAAATTTCCTCTTGGAGGATTTAGCGAAAAGTTTGTTCCTTCTTTAAGGGTTGTCAATGAAGGTGTTGATCGTTATCGGCTCGGGACATGAATAGATCAAGATGTCATCAATAACAACAATGACGAACTGATCCAAATAAGGCTTGCAGACTCTATTTATTAAGTCCATGTAGATGGCTGGAGCATTTGTCAACCCAAAAGGCATGACTATAAACTCGTAATGGCCATAATTCGTGCAGAAAACCGTTTTGGGAATATCTTCTTCGAGAATACAAAGTTGATGATACCCAAAATGCAAATCGATCTTGGAAAAGCATGAAACGCTATGCAGTTGATCGGAGAAATCGTTGATTTAAGATAGGGGATATCGATTTTTGATGGTAAGCTTACTAGGCTTACGTTAATCGATATACATTCGAAAAGATCCATTTTTCTTTTCACAAAGAGGACAGGAGTTTCTCCAAGGTGAAAAGTTCGGACGGATGAATCCTTTATCAGACAACTCTTGAAGCTGTTTTGATAATTCTTGCATCTCGAACGGTGCAAGACGATAAGATACTTTAGATTTAAAAGAAACAAGTGTTTGAGGTTCTTAGGGAGATCACAAGTGATCATAAAAATGACAGAACCACACGAGTAGTTTTGTCTTTGTGTTGACATCATAAGGTTGGATCAAACATTCATACAATTGCATTAGTTAAAAAAAAAATAAAACCACAAATTTTTATTTATATAACAACCGCATTGTCTTTAAATGTTACAAGATAACAACCAGAGGAAATACAAAATGCTAATTGTTCACTCCTTCATCATTGAGTGCCTCATTGATGTTAAACACTCGACCACGTGCTGGATTCACATTGACGTTGACGTTCGCATTTGGATTTGCGTTAGCATTTGCATTCACCAGTCTCGGACAGTTGTGGCGGAAGTGACCAATCTCTCCGCAGTTGAAACATGACCCCAGTGGGAATCTCGCAGCATTCCCTTGAACCGGAGCTTGAACTTGAGCAGCCTGATTTTGTCCCAAACGACAAACATTGGCCAAATGCCCAAGTTTACCACACGTCGTGCATTGCCAGCAAGCTTGTTGTACCGCGTGATGACTTTTGCAGCGTGCACAATGAGGTGCGGTACCGGCATATGCTTTCTTTGCAGGTGGCTGAGTTGGTGGGTTCCGCGGGTTCTGAGCAGTCTGTGCTGTAACAGCAAAGTTCTGAACACCCTTTCGCTTTCTTGATTTCTTTGACGTCTCACCTTCCTTACCCTTCTTGTTTTGACCTTTCTTGCTATCCTCCTTGTCAGACCCCTGCTTCTTACCCTTGTCACCCTTTCTGTGTAACTTATTCTTCCGAATCTGTGACTCAGTCAATGTCGCAGCTAACTCGATCGCCTGACGGAGTGTGGTAGGGCTACTACCAGTAAGGATGTCTTGTACCGAGTCAGGTAGGCCGTCGATGTACCTTTCGATAGCTTTGTCGAGTGGGGTAACCATTGTCGGGCAAAGCAGACTCAACTCCTCAAACCTATCAGTATACGCCCTGTGCTCACCACTATCTTGCTTCAACTCATCAAATTCCTTCTCCAAAGCTCGCTGCTCATGACGAGGATAGAATTCCCTCATCATAAGGGCCCTAAGTTCAGCCCATGTCTGTGCTAGAGCAACTTCTGCACCACGATCCCTCATAACCCCGTTCCACCATGTGAGAGCCCTCTTCTGAAACACACTCGAAGAAAACTCGACCTTGCGATTGTCAGGACACTGCACGTGGCGGAAAGTATTCTCAATGCTCTCAAACCATTGAAGAAGCCCAGTCGCTCCTTCAGAACCACTAAACTTGAGTGGTTTAGCCTGGTTAAAATCCTTGTATTTGCATGGAACATTGTTGTTGTTGTTGGCTTGGTTCCATTGAGCAAAGAGGTTTGGGAATTGAGCAGCCATTTGCTGCGCAATGATTTCTGCCAATTCGGCAGTTGCTATCTGGCTTTCGCGTCGAGGAGGCATTCTAAAAGAGGAAACATGAAAGGAAACGAGTGAGAGAATTAGAAGAAAAGAATGAGATGAAACAAATCTGATGAAAGCAAGGATAGTGGTCATTTGTTTGTTACTACAAAGCAACAACCGACACATAGTGACTAACCAAAGTAAATGGATCAAAAATAATGTATCGCGAAGACATGCTCGCCTATAAGTGAACACACATCCCAAGAATTCCCAGGTAAGCACAACTGGTCTCGCGTCTGATGAGATATATACGAAGTGCTTGCCTAGACAGAAAACCCAGAATACAGGCATTCACCCTTCCAGTTTGCACGTGTTCACATTATTTAAAACCCAAAACCTTGACGAGATTTTGAAAACTCAAAGGGGTTCAAAACCATATAACAGAGGGTTCAAAACCTTACAATAGAGGGTTCAAAACCTAGTAATCAATCATCCTAGAACAGATGATTAGTTTTCAAAGCGGTTTTGAATTTTATGTTCTTGTTGTGGTCGTCGCCTAAGGATAGGTGACGGTATTGTTTTATGACTAAACGCAAGTAAACTCGCGTTAGGGTCCTAAGAAGGTTATAGACTAGGTCAAAGCATTACTAATAACCTAATTCCCTATAACCATTGGCTCTGATACCATCTTTTCTGTCACACCCCGACCACGTGTAACATACAAAACGTGGCGGAAACGTCGGGGAGTGTTGTAACAGAATTAATGTTTCATAACCATGGATGCAAAAAAAATGTTTTGTTTTATTAAACATTGAAAAATTTCATCGTCTGGAAATCTAAATACACAATTTAAACATAGTCTATCATTGTTATTGAGTCACTAAGGCCTTGTCCAGTCCTATGTGAGCATGCATCCTATCAATCGATATCTTTCAACAATACCTGAAACACATGTGAAAACGAGGTCAGCAAAGAAAATGCTGGCGAGTACATAGGTTTTGTGAAAATAAGATTCATGACTTCTGTTTAAGAAAATGTTTAGTCATGAACCTTGTAATTTGCTTTGTCTTTGTAAATCATTTGAAAAATAATAAGTTCAGATGATATGTATAAATAAGAGAATAATGTATGGTTAAATGAATAACCATTGTAAAATGAGTTTGTATAAGATAAGTTGTTTGTAAATCAATGTCTTGTGAAAAGTATGTTATTTGTATAAAATGTTATATGTCTCAAACTGAAATGATTCAGATAACGCTACGATATGTAATACCATACAAACACTTATATATAGGAAGTACCAACGGCGTATCCACCATGCTTGTATCATAATACACACGCATCGTTACTTAATCACTTAATCAAACCAAACCACCAATGTAAGATGTCTATGTTTAAACCAATTGTCAAATGTATTGAATAATATACCAAAATGTTTATGTTAAGATGTAAATCATGTTATGTATAACCAATGTCAAAAGTGTTTGTGTCAAATGTAAACCATGTAATGTGTAACCAAAATGATATGTATGGCTAGTGAAATGCATTAACTAAACCATAGGTGAAACGCACAAAACAAAGTATTGAAGTAAAACTTGGTTTCAATCAATACTATGTTTCGTGGAAATGCATGATCAAATGTAAATCATGTCCAAATGTTTACCCAATCGTTAAAACATTTTGTGAAATCGTTCTTGTTGTTTTAATCGTTCAAATCGTTCTTGTTTTAATTGTAAAACTACTTTATGGTCGATTTTCTAATAACATTCAAACCTTCTTGACTCGTTCATCGTTCCAACTCGTTCTCGTTCTTAACAAACCCTTACCAAAGGGTAAATTAATAATTACAGATTTAGTCGTTACCCAAAATACCCACACATAACCATGGGTATAGAGAACAACGGGATTTGTCAGATCCTATGGTACCATAACCTAATACTGGTCGGCTTGATCATTGCTAATGAATGTCATTGGTTATGTAACTACAACCAACAAGTTTGTTCACTTTATTGAAATCGTTCTTGAAACCATTGTAATTGTTTTTGAAACCATTGTAATCGTTCTTGAAATCATTGTTAAGACATTTAGCACATATGAGTCACCCCAAAACAGTTGAAAACAGTAAAAGAGGGGAATAATGTACTCGCCTGAGAATGCTTAGAGGTCTTAAACAATGACCAAACAAAGCTTGAGGGAGCACGGAATCAGTCGGCAATCTAAAACTATATAAATAAACCGGACTTAAATCGGGAGATCGGATAGGATGAGGCTTGGTAAACCAAATGAGTATTGGAACTCATATGATATGGTTTAACAAGGCCTACATACTACATTGAGAGTAACCTAAGTTCTTTCGACCCATCGCGACCCATTAAGGTAACATACGCTACTTTAACGCGTCGTGCGTGCAAAGCGCGTTCGAGACGTCTAACTAGTCCTATGACAAGTATTATATGCCTAAACGTGTTTAATCATGTTGTATAATCAGTTATGTACAAAAGTTTAGGTTACATAAGCTTAATTACCAATTATACATGAAAAGGGTATTCTGGTAATTTACCTAAGGCATATAAACTACCTATCATACAACTACTTAACGAAGCGACCATAAGGTATAACCTCGGAAGGTTATTCCCTATATACTATGGTCACCTAATGTGTTTGGTCGGATCCTAATGATCGACCAAATGGGTCGGGTTCGAAGGTATAAGCGATTTATTAGATCGCTTACCCTTACGACCCTAGACAACGTGGTAATCAGTAGGCATAGTCCCAAGGGACTATAACCAACGTGATTACACTCACGTTGCGAAGTTCAAACGAACTCCGCATTGACCATAAACTGGTCAACGCAGAAAGTCAAACAAAGTTTGACTTTCAGACTTGAAAAGACTCGAAAAGCAATAAAAGAACGAAAGAGTACTTACGAAGGGTCCCCGAATGCTAATTTCGATCCAAGTAACTCAGGTATGAAACAATGGTTTCAACTTAGAGCTTCTAAGATAAAAATTCTTGTGAGAAATGAAGTTGGGGTATGTGGGTATTTATAGGATTTGTAGAGCCGTTAAGATCGTTCCTCGTTAACCGTGCTTTGATCTCAACCATACACATCAAGATAGTGGTTTTCTAAAACCATTTGAGCCCACGGTATTGCCAAAACCATGTGCGAAAGTGAAAATGGACCAAATACAATGTTTCTGCCCAGGTTAGGCAGTCGCGTAGCGCCACTGCCTAGGCATGAGGTGCTCGCGCTACGCCACTGCCTACTAGTTTCAGCAAAGTTTCAAAAATGGCAGAAATGGTCCCTGCAGCCCGTTTAAGCGATTTTTCGATGCGTTTGAACCCCGTTAACCTCATTTCAAGGCTCTAAAATGAAGTTAAAGCATAGGGAACTCAAAACATTCTCAAAAATATCTAGGATGTCGGTTCGTTTGGCCGTACGATCGCGATGTTCGCTTAATTACGACGGAATGCGCATAAGCGCGAAAAACGATCCAAATGACGCGACGAATGGATTTTTCTTATGCCAAACACTAAAATAAAATATTATAGTGCTTACATAAATTTTTTGATGTCCGGATGTATTCAAAACGTAAGATATGCGCGAAAGTGCAAAATTGTGCACTTTTTGACGCTTTTAGTCCCTGAATGACCCTAAAGTTTATTTTAGCACACCGAACCCCTCAAAGCCTATTTCTAAGCTATGTAAAGGATATTTATGGTATGTTTAACTTATGGCCATGTTCTGGAATGTCTGTTACAATTCAGATTGGCATACTTTCGCAGTTTCTCAAATTTAGTCCCTGTAGACGAATTGACTTGTTTTTGCCATACCAAATCCTTCAAAACTTATTTCTAAGTTATGTAAGGGTTATTTAAGGTATGTTAAGCCAATGTCACTATTCCGGAGTGTTTGTTGCGTTAAACTGGCTATATTTACGCATTGGTGTGCGTATAACCTTCCAGAAAGCGATTTAGAGTTTGAATTTGAACAAAAATTGATATGTGCAAATGATACACATAATTTTACAAATCCCAAGTATGAAATACAATATTTCCTTGGTTTGGTATTTGTTTGATGGTCGCAGTGACCCAGGTGTCACAGAAATCACCCAGAAACAGGGAGAAAAACCCAACATTTGAACCAGTAGCGAATGCTGCTATTTATAGAAGAAATTCTGATCAGCACGGTCGTGCCGATCTGGCACGGTCGTGCGGTCAGGTGTTGTCGGGTGACATCAGTTTCAGCGATCCCGAGTCAGCCAAGTGGACTAGTGGACAAGTTGCCTGAGTCATCAGATCGGCACGGTCATGCCTCGGGTGGCACGGTAGTGCGGCCCGAGAAACAGTTGGCACTCCTAGTCGCATGGGCAGTGCTTCCGAGATCGAAGCAATGGCACGGTAGTGCCGCTGGTGGCACGGTCGTGCGTCACCTGGCAGTTGATCAGATTTATGTTATTTTCATCAGAAATGCATCAGATTTTTCCCGTTTCCATCAGAATTTTCCTTTATGCTCTGTTTAAGACCTGAAAATATAAAAGTACCGGATTTGGCACCTAAACGTTGCGGTTACGGTCAAAAACGCTTAAAACGGAAGTGTTTTGGGGTATAAAAACATGTATAATTTAACGTATATCAAACATCCCCACACTTGAACTTTGCTTGTCCTCAAGCAAACTTAAAATAAAATATGGAATCAAAACTGAATATTTACAAAGTTTTTCAAATTTGTTTGGTGGTCAAATTGGTTTTCAAAAAGTCATCATCAAAGATTTACAATAAACAAGCTTTGTTAGATGTATGAAAGGATAATTATAAAGCAATAATTCATCTTTCGAATGACTTAGCATGCAAATCTTTATATTTCTCACAATGTTCACACACACTCGGTTAAATTTCTGAATCATACATATAATGTGTATGCAAAACACTCGATGCCTAGTCAATGAATCATGCAATATCATAAGCTTGTCAAAAGATCTAATCTCCACCAATTAATATGTGAAAAACATAAATCAAGAGGTCTTTGATGGGTTGTAATGAGAGGCTAAGGTTAAGGGTATGGAATGGATATTTGAAAGTGGCTAAATGGTTAAAACTCGGCGGTTATTTGTAACTAGCGTAAATGAATCAACAACTATACATAAATAACGCTTTAAAGACGATTTTATACTTTTCGAGCTATACAACATATTTGTACTATTTAGCGCTTAAAATTGCTCTAATTTGATTCGTCTTTATTCTGTTTTTCGACCTCTATTTTCTGGGTTTTTTTTTATTCAAGAAACAATTACAAACAAGCTAGTTGGACAATAACTTTGGCCGAGTTTTAACACAAAGGTTTAAAAATAAAAAGGCTAAATTTGGTTAAGTAGGCTAAGTAGTTGGGTAAAATTGGAAAAACACGAAAAATAGGCTCAACATGGCGAACTAATGGATAATGTTGGGTGCGGGATATAAACAAAGAAAACGGTTGACAAAAACAAAAACATATGACAAGAAAGCTTTAAAGGCTCAAACATATGCTCACGTAAACGGAAGGAATGAGTATAAATATAAAGATAAACATGCAAGTCTTTCGTTTTTGTTTTATCATTGCTTTTTAGTTATCTTTTTCAAACATAAATTTGGCTTGTCTATTTTTTATCAAATTTGATGCTTTCTAAAGAACACAAATTGACCATATTTTTTTTTCCGAAAATAAATACATAAATGATAACAATTAAGGACAAACAAAGTTTAAAACCCTTTAAACCCCTTCCCACACTTGAACTTCACATTGTCCCCAATGTGAAATACATATTAGTCAAGCAATTATGAAGAGCTAAACTAATAATGTGAAAAGGGAAAGATGTACTCCCTCAGAGTTGGAGTCGACTTGTTTGAGTAGAGTTTTTGTTTGAAGTCGTCTCAACTCTGCGTGCATTTCTTTACAAATCTGCCAATTATGTTACTCGCTAAAATAGACAACATTACCATTGATTAAAATGTTAGATAATTCAACCGGATCCGTTATTCAAACAAAGCAAACATACTAAAGTTCTTAAAACAGACATAAAGTAAAAATATTCCAAACAAATTACTGAAAAGAAATATCATAAACATAAGTTTCTGAATCATTTCACCCTACCTCCTCTTACTCCTCATCATCATCATCATGGTGGCGTGTTCCAGATGAACCCGCCCCATACATACCTGGAAACTGTAGAGGGTTACTGAACTGGCCAGGATATACGCCTTGTAGCTCCCCGAAGATGTAGGAAAATCCTGCATACATATCCTGCTGCATGGTTTGTTGAGATGCCCGTATAGCTGACTGGTCAGTCCTAATAGCGTCTTGAGCTGCTCGAATAGCCTCCTGCTCGACTCTTAGAGCTAACTGGTCGGCTCTCATAGTGTCCTGAGAGACCTGCATATGCTGGAACTGTTGATACAACTCAGGGTAGGAAGGTATACCTGGAGGCCAGTTTTGTTGGTGCTGATACTGATGCTGTTGTTCCTCATGTTGTGGTTGATTGTGTGGTGGTGGCTCTAGTGCATCCTGCTCTCCCATTTCGACGTCCTCGCCCTGTGGTGGTAGTGGTAGCGGATCCCATACTTCCCCATTTAGACCCCTCAGTCGCGATCCATTATATGTGTCTACTACCAAACCCATAGCCTTTAAACACTTCATATCCACATCTCCTCCTGCGTGAACCAAAGTGAGACCACTGACTACATCATCTTTCATAATACCTAAGTTGTGTGCCAACAGAGTCACATATTCACCACCATGGATTTCGCTGTTTTGAGTTCTCCCCGCACGGTTTATGAAAAATTCAGCCATTCTAGCTGCGAGTTTGACATGCACTCCAGTCACTAAGGAATATATGATAAGAAGATCTGGAGTGGGACAGTTTCCTGCACTGTCCATGCGTCCACAAATGGTGTGACTGATGATCTGATGAACGACCCTCAGAAGCGGGTCTCGTAGTCGTGAAGCTTTAGCTTTCCTAGCTTCATAAGGTGGTCCAACTGCCACTTGTGCCCAAAAGTTAGCCCGTTGCTGATCATTGTCAAACTTGTAGATATTTGTGAAAAGATCGGAATCGATTTCTTCAGATGAATATATGCCCAATTTTCTTCCAAGTTTAGCAACCGACCACTTATGCCATTTTCTCCCCAACCTGAACTGTATTGTTTCCCTGTTTTTGAAGTCCGGATTCTCACTTTTTGGTTTTTCATAAGTGTAGGAAGCGAAGAACTCCAATGTTAGTTCAAGATAAACGGGGCGTTCAATGTTGAACAACCTTGACATCGGATGTGACATCATGTCGGATAGTCTTTGTTCTTGGTTTAGGGATGTCAAAGTCCCCCAGTTGATTCTTCTTGGTTCACCAATTTGCCCCCGTTGATTCCATGAAGCTTCTAATCTTGCAATGCAGGGTTGTTCTCTCGGCTTGTTCTCACTGAATTGGAGGAATCGGTGATTCATCTGCACACAGGAATATAATAAAATAAGAGCAGATTATAAAATTTTCGTTGCTGCCACTAGAACAGTCTGTTTTCAAGCTTGTGTTTCTGTTTCAGTAGTCGCACGGTCGTGCGAAATTGGCACTGTCGTGCCATCTCCTGATCGCTCAACAGTTGATTTCCGGACAACGAGTCGCACTGCCGTGCCAAATCGGCACCACCGTGCGTCTCGGCGTCGCAGCTTTTATCCGACGATCTGTTCTTGATTTCCGAACGGCATTGTCATGCCGTTTAAGCGACGTGACCGTGCGACAGCAAATTTTAACCAGAAAATAGTTTATTTTACTGAATTTAACGTGTATCTTTCAAAATTTGACTTGTAATCAGTTAATAGACTTTGAATCAAGCACCAGAACTACCGATTTGCCATTAATCACCCAAGAACTAGGGTTTATTTGACATTTATGAAGAAAACCCCAAAATTTCTTGGTTCAAGCATCAGATCTACAACAGAAACTAAGTTCAATTTACGAAACAAGTAGGAAACATACCTTTGAAGACGATTGAAGCGAAATCTAGGCAAAAATTAGGTGTTTGGTGGGTGTAGCCGACCTAGAACTCTCGTGCGGCGACTAGGGTTTCGTAAAAGTGTTATGTTTTTACTGCAAAATCGCTTAAATACCCTAGTTTTTACTGTTCGGTTTTCGAGGCGCACGGTCGTGCGGATTTGGCACGGTCATGCCATTCCGGATCGCTGTTATGGTTCGGCCTGTGTTATCGGGAAGCATGGTAGTGCAGTGGTCGCACGGTGGTGCGATCCGATGACTGCCCTGTGTTTGAGCCACTGATCAGTTTTGATCAAGGATGGCATGCCCGTGCCGATTTGGCACGACCGTGCGGTACCTGGGCCTTTTGTGTAATTTTTCACAGTAAGCTTATAACTCTGAATTTTTACCCCATTTTCCCATTTTTGCACTATTTCATATATTCTAATAATAAAGTAGCTTCAAAATTCCAAAAATTATGTATCATGCTTGTATGTACCTATTTAAAATCGAGAAATTAACGAACTATGAAATAAAAAATATTAACAACTAATACATACAAAATTACCCTTAGCGTGTGAAAACACGCTCGCTAAATTTGTCAGCGAGTCGATAGCTAGACTCATTTTCCCCACACTTGATTTAAGTGTGCGGGACGTGGAGTTCGAGAATTTCCTCCGCCGGGTCAACCAGTCCATTGATGTAAAGTTTTAGACGATGACCGTTGACTTTGAAACTTCCCCCGCTTGGATCCTCGATAGTTACGGCCCCGTACGGAAATATTTCCTTGACTTTGTATGGACCCCATCCATCGGGATTTTAGCTTCCCGGGGAATAAACGCAGTCTTGAGTTATATAGCAAGACAAGATCCCCTACACGGAGATCTTTATGGTCTCTCAACCTCTTGTCATGAAACCTCTTGACTCGCTCTTTGTATTTGCTAGAACTTTCGTAGGCATGGTTTCTTAGCTCCTCGACCTCGTGAATTTGCAGAAAACGGGCTTCACCTCCGCTTTTTAAATCCATATTCGCCGTCTTCAAGGCCCAGAATGCCCTATGTTCTAGCTCGACAGGTAGATGACAAACTTTTCCATAAACCAACCTAAAGGGTGTGGTCCCGATAGGTGTTTTAAATGTTGTTCTAAAAGCCCACAGAGCATCATCTAACTTGTCTGACCAATCCTTGCGGTTGTTATTAATGGACCGCTCAAGGATTCTTTTTAAACCCCGATTTGTAACCTCTACTTGCCCGTTCGTTTGAGGATGATATGGCGTAGCCAATCTATGATGAACACCATAACGGGACAAGGCTCGTTCTACCTGCGCATTACAAAAATGCATTCCATTGTCACTGATTAGTGCTTTTGGAGCACCAAATCGGGCAAATAAACTCTTTAAGAACCTCACAACCACCCTAGCATTGTTTGTAGGCAAAGCTTGAGCTTCGGCCCATTTGGAGACATAGTCTACAGCAACTAGGATGTATTTGTTACCTCGTGAGGCTGGAAATGGTCCCATGAAGTCGATACCCCATATATCAAAGACTTCACAGACTTGCATTGGATGCTGAGGCATTTCATTGCGTGCGGAGATATTTGTTGCCCTCTGGCAAGCATCACACGCCCTAACCCATTCATGCGCGTCGCGAAAGATCGTGGGCCAGTGAAACCCAGAGTCTAACACTTTCTTTGCAGTGTAGTTTGCTCCATGGTGACCTCCGGTTGGCCCTTCGTGACAGTGACGCAGAATGCTGGCTGCCTCTTCTCCAAATATACATCTTCGGACCACCTGATCGGCTCCGATTCTAAACAAGTATGGTTCGTCCCAAATGTAATATTTCAAATCTGCAAAGAACTTCCTCTTTTGCTGATATGACAATCCTTTGATAAGGATTCCACATGCGAGGTAGTTTGCAAAGTAGGCGAACCAAGGTGACTCGTCATTCATCTCGATACTTAGAAGAAATTCGTGGGGGAAATTGTCGTTTATTGGTTCCTCCAGTGAATTTTCAGAACTTCCATGCTCGAGTCTCGAGAGATGGTCGGCTGCAACATTTAAAGCTCCCTTTTTATCTTGGATTTCTATGTTAAACTCTTGTAGTAACAAGATCCATCTGATAAGACGCGGTTTTGCGCCCTGTTTGCTAAAAAGGTATTTTATTGCTGCATGATCCGTATACACAATTGTTTTGGACAACACAAGGTACGACCTGAATTTGTCGAAAGCATATACTACTACCAAAAGCTCCTTTTATGTGGTCGTATAATTCTCTTGAGCATCATGCAGAGTCTTGCTGGCATAGTATATAGGATGAAAATGCTTCTCCCTTCGTTGTCCTAAGACTGCTCCTATTGCGTAATCACTGGCGTCGCACATTATCTCAAATGGCAACGCCCAATCTGGTGCAACTAAAATAGGGGCTTCGATAAGCCTTTGTTTAAGCTGCTTGAATGCTTTCATGCATTCGTCGGAGAATACAAATGGAGCATCTTTTTCTAACAAACGGGTCATAGGTCTTGCGATTTTTGAAAAGTCTTTTATGAATCGCCTATAGAACCCTGCATGACCCAGGAAACTTCTAATCGCTCTGACCGAGGTAGGGGGAGGAAGTTTAGAAATGACATCTACTTTTGCTGGATCAACTTCCAACCCGGATTCAGAGATTTTGTGTCCAAGAACTACCCCTTCTTGCACCATAAAGTGGCACTTCTCCCAGTTAAGCACAAGATTAGTTTCCTCACATCTCATTAACATTCTTTTCAGATTTCCAAGACATTGATCGAAAGAACTCCCGAAAACAGAGAAATCATCCATGAATACCTCCATGGAGTCTTCAATCATGTCATGAAAAATAGCAACCATGCAGCGCTGAAATGTGGCCGGTGCATTACATAGTCCAAAAGGCATACGCCGGTAGGCGAATGTGCCGAAAGGACATGTGAAAGTAGTTTTCTCCTGGTCTTCAGGAGCGATAGGAATTTGAAAGTATCACGAGAACCCATCCAGAAAACAGAAAAAAGACTTGCCCGACAGACGTTCCAACATCTGGTCGATGAATGGAAGCGGGAAGTGGTCCTTACGGGTGGCATCGTTGAGTTTGCGGTAATCGATGCAAACTCGCCATCCGGTGACGGTACGGGTAGGAATAAGTCCATTCCTATCTTTTGGGACTACAGTAATACCACCTTTCTTGGGTACTACTTGCATTGGACTTACCCAAACAGAATCAGATATTGGATAAATCAGCCCTGCATCTAACAACTTAATTACCTCTTTCTTCACTACGTCCTGCATATTTGGATTCAGACGCCTTTGATGCTGTGCACTAGGCTTGTAATTATCCTCCATGAGAATCTTATGCGTACAAAAAGAAGGATTAATGCCTTTGATATCCATGATCTTCCACGCCATAGCTTTCTTGTGGAGCTTTAGAACTTCGAGAAGCTGTCTCTTTTCTTCTTTTTCTAAAGACGCTGAAATGATGACAGGCAAGTGACACTCCTCGTCTAGGAATGCATATTCGAGATGTGGTGGGAGTTCTTTTAACTCCAATGACGGTGGGTCTTCAACCGATGGTTTGGACTTTTCTTCAACTTCACGGTCAATCTCCACAAATTGATTTGGACCTTGAGAACCATCATCATCGATTTTGCAGACTGGCTGCTCTTGTGAAATGTCGTCTTGGTTCTCACACAAAAGAGGTGTGTCCATATCAATTTCTTCCATCGTGCCTTTGAAATGAGAGCTTACACAAGTATCGACATAGTAAAGCATGTCATCATGACTTTGCGGATGCTGCATTGATCTTTTAATATCAAAAGTCACGTGCTCGTCATTTACTCGGAGTGTGATTTGGCCAGCTGCCACATCAACGATCGTCCTCGCGGTATTGAGGAACGGGCGTCCAAGTATTAATGGCACTTTTGAGTCTTCGTCCATGTCGAGAATAACAAAATCCACGGGAAAAACAAATTTATCAATTTTAATAAGCATGTTTTCAACGAATCCACGCGGATACTTGATTGAACGATCTGCAAGTCGAATGCTCATTCTAGTGGGTGAAGGTTCACCCAGATCTAATTTAGCAAAGACCTTATATGGCATAAGGTTTATGCTAGCTCCTAAATCGGCTAATGCGTGACTGACAGACATGCTGCCAATGAGACAGGGAAGAGTAAAACTGCCCGGATCTCCCATCTTTTCAGGTAGACGGTTTTGGAGAAGGGATGAACAGTTTTCATTCATCAACACACAAGATAAGCTTTCGAGCTTCTGCTTGTTTGTGAGGATTTCTTTTAAGAACCTTGCGTATTTTGGCATTTGCGCCAACGCCTCAACAAATGGTATGTTTATGGGTAATTGTTTAAACATTTCTAAAAACTTACCATGTTGTTCATCGTTCTTTTGTTTCTTCAGTCTGCTCGGATATGGAATAGGAGGAATGAAATCTTTAACTGGCTCCTGGAACTGTGCTGTACTTGCTGGGACTCGCCTAGCGTGCACCTCGTCTGAAGCGTCAGTTTGGAACGTATCAGTGATCGGTGGTGAGTCCGATTTGTCAGGTCCCGTGGTTTTACCACTCCTCGTCATTACTGCATTAACGTGCCCTCTCGGGTTTGGTTCTGTGTTACTTGGAAGACTACCTTGCGGTCTTTCAGACAACATCTTGGCCAATTGGCCGACTTGATTCTCAATGGTTTGAATTGAAGCCTTCTGGCTCCGCATTTCCCCTTCTTGTGCCATGAAACGCTCCTCATGCTGCTGGTATCGCTTTTCAGATATTTGGTTGGCATTGTTGGAGTTGTTTAACAGCTGCGCCATCATCTCTTCTAGTTTTGAGTTGGTTTGAGAGGTTTGTGGCTGGGAAGTGCTTCCTGAACCTAAATTATTATAACGCGGTTGAAAGGTTTGCCCTGATGGCTGAAAAGATGGTCCATGGGGCTGAAAGGATTGCCCCTGAGGCTGTTGTGGTGTGGGAGCGCGTTGAGCATACCCGAGTGGGTTTTGGTTATTGGAATTGGCTTTCCACCTGAAGTTTGGGTGATTCCTCCAACCCGGATTGTACGTGTTGCTGTAGGGGTTATTTTGGGGCCTAACTTGATTGCCCAAATAGTCCACCTCTTCGTGGCCTGTAAACATAACACCCTACTCACATGTTCCTGGCTCGTGTGACACTCCACACAGTTCACATAATGATTGTACTTTTGAAATGTTCTGAGCTTGATCAAACCTTGCCGCCAAAACTCCGATCTGCGCTGCAAGAGCCGTATATGTATCCACTTGATGAACTCCAGGTATAGATAAAGCTTTACTTCTTACTCCACCGTGACGCGAACTTGACTTCAAGGTAGCTTTCTCTATGATTGCATAGGCTTCATTTGGGGTTTTTGTTCCAAGATCGCCTCCTGCATAAACATCTAAACGTTCTTGTGAGTCGTAGTTGAGTCCTTGGTAGAAGTTCAACACAAGTTGCCTTTTTGAAAACCCGTGATATGGAACATCGATCAGAAGATCTTTGAATCTCTCCCAAGCTGCATGTAGATATTCTCCTTCGTCCTGTTTGAATGTCATGATACGATTCTTAAGCTTAGCTGTCTTTTCCGGCGGGAAATATTTTTGCATAAAAAGATCTGCCATCTCGTTCCAAGTCGTGATGGACCCTGCTGGAAGTGACAAAAGCCAAGCTCGGGCTTTGTCTCGCAAAGAAAATGGAAAGAGTCGCAAACGAATTGCGTCTTCAGAAACGTCTCGAATTTTGAAAGTCGAGCACACTTCGAGAAATGATGCAATGTGTCGACCTGGATCTTCGTGATCCTTCCCATCAAACTGCACAGAATTTTCTAACATGTTAATAATACTAGATTTAATTTCAAAACTCGGTGCTGCTATCGTAGGTCGGGCAATGCTCGGTAGCAAGCCCTCTCCTCCTGGACGGCCGGTCTCATTTAAAGGCTGGTCGTCCTCTGCCATAATGCTTCCTGTGTCGTCCTCTGAACTCTCGCTATCAGAAAGAATCACTGGTTCGTCGATTGCGGCCGCAATTCTTTGTGCAACGACAAGTGATCTTTCACGAAGTCGCCTACTTCTCCTTAGGTTATTTTCTGGTTCGTTGGCTAGCTCAGCGTTAGCGGGTGAAGGGGGCGTGGACATTAGCCTGCACGTAAAAAGGAAGGCATTATACATAAAAAGAATATAATAATAATATAAGAAATAAGTATTAATAAGGAAAAAACAGAATATACATACATAAGAGTAACGAAACAAATTTAACTAAATACTTACTGGATTATTTACTTATTTACATCCGAAAGCTATTTTTGTTGGTTTACCATAAATTCTGATGACGATCATCAGGATTCTGAGTAAAAAAAAAAAATTTATATATATCAGAAAATCTGATATATCTGATAAATTCTGATAAAAATCTGTTGAAATTTTTCATTCCATCAGAATTACCAGAAAATCTGGTAAATCCATCAGAATTACCAGAAAATCTGGTAAATTCATCAGAACTGTAAACTGTTGTTTTTAGAACATCTAATGGGTTTATCAGAATCCATCAGAAAATCTGCTGAATTCATTGGAATTTACCAGAAAATCTGATGATTTTATCAGAAAGGTTTGTTTTATTTTTATGGAGTAATTAAATAAACAAATGAGTACAAAAATTAAGTGACTAAACAGTTAAATAAACTGACAGAAATAAATAAATAAATAAATAACTGAACGTAAATAAATAAAATACTGAATTAGGAATACTGAACTGAAATAAATAAATAAACGAAGTAAAGAAACGAAATTACTGAATTGAAAAAATAAAGGAAAAATGGTTCGATTCCGAACACATTAACTGAATTAAATAAATAAACAGAAATAAATGTTAGTTAAAGAGTTAGTAAAAAGTTAGTAATAAGTTAGTGAGGTTAGTAAAATAGAAAAAGAAAAGCTAGTCAAAAGTTAGTCCTAATGGGCGTGTCAGGCTAGGTATTCACAAGTTAGTAAATAAAAGAAAATAAATACAAAAATGTACAAGTATTAACAGTTATTAACAGTTTGTACACTGGTAAGATATTGACTCGGATTGTTCCATTAATTTTGCCGTGAAGTTCCCCGGCAACGGCGCCAAAACTTGACGCACATGCGAACACACATATTTATTTACAGTATCTTCACATGTAACGAAGTGCGTTTTATATTTATAAAAATGATTTATACCTTAACATTAAAACACACACAACAAAGGACAAGTGTATCCCGTCATATATGCAGCAAAGTATTGGTAAGAGCCAGATATCGGTCCATGGAACAAGGGCGTTATAATGTACTAAATCTTTGTCATTAGATTACCAGATATAAGGAAAGGTGAATGGCTGTTTAACTAATTTATCTAAATTACAACTAAAACGTAAATATACTAATATCTTGTTTCACAAACAACCTAAACATGTTATCTATCATATATGTCACAAAAGCACTTAATCAATTTTTCAATTTCGAGACAGCTAGTTACCGGGTCTGGATTTCTAGCATTATGATTCTTCGGAAAGTTAACGCGATGGTCACACGTTAACCACCTAAAATCATTCATTAGTGAGCTATTGATATTTATTCAAGCGAACCTTTAAAGATAGGTTATTTACCGGGTCTGGATTCCTAACCTCACTTATCAAAGAAAGCAATACCGATGGTCACAATACAGCCACGAGGATAAGCCATTATGTAGATCATATAACAAACAATTTCACCTTTACAAGTCTTAAACACAAATCTACCATGTCAGCAATTTCAGACCAAAACTACTAAACAAGGATCATAAACCGCATCTAAGAACATGCAATCAACACCATATAATTCGTTAGAACCCTTACGTGCAAGAAAGTATTCCTAATCAAAATGAGATATATCTTGTATAAAACCAATACCCTGGTCTGGTTTCATGGTGTAAACAAAGTCTACAAATAAGTGATTAATCAAGAAATAGTTACCATCCCACTAACCACAGATTCATTATCCAAGACAATCAAACATAATCAAGAACTCAACATCAATGAAACATTCGTTATATAATCATGAAGATTCAACATGAAAAAGTACTAAGTTTCATACAAATAAGATTACAACATAAAGATTATTCAAGAAACAAGTTCATTACTACTATTACATAAACTACATTAAACATAAATTAACATCAGCTCATAACTTGCAAAATGATTAGAATACATGTTCAAGAACAAGGAATCGAACCATAAACAAGCAAGGAATTGATGGGTTGGATCGGCTATGCTTCCACTCGATCTTTAAGCTTCAAATGGGTCTGATCAGGACTGCGTCGTAACCCAGAAATCGCCCAGAAACAGGGAGAAAAACCCAACATTTGAACCAGTAGCGAATGCTGCTATTTATAGAAGAAATTCTGATCGGCACGGTCGTGCCGATCTGGCACGGTCGTGCTTTCAGGTGTTGTCGGGTGACGTCAGTTTCAGCGATCCCGAGTCAGCCAAGTGGACTAGTGGACAAGTTGCCTGAGTCATCAGATCGGCACGGTCATGCCTCGGGTGGCACGGTAGTGCGGCCCGAGAAACAGTCGGCACTCCTAGTCGCATGGGCAGTGCTTCCGAGATCGAAGCAACGGCATGGTAGTGTCGCTGGTGGCATGGTCGTGCGTCACCTGGCAGTTGATCAGATTTATGTTATTTTCATCAGAAATGCATCAGATTTTTCCCATTTCCATCAGAATTTTCCTTTATGCTCTGTTTAAGACCTGAAAATATAAAAGTACCGGATTTGGCACCTAAACGTTGCGGTTACGGTCAAAAATGCTTAAAACGAAAGTGTTTTGGGGTATAAAAACATGTATAATTTAACGTATATCAGTTACCATACGAATCGACATACTTTTGCAGTTTAACGCAATTAGTCCTTTAATCGCACAAAGTAGCGCAAAACATCGTTTAATGATATCCAAGCCTTCCATGGCCCATAATGGGCATTCCCAAGCATGAGTTTAATTATTTCTACGCTCTCGATCGCTTAATTGGTCACCAAAAGGCGTAGATTCAAAAGTTGACGCTTTAGGTCCTTCTAATGCGCAAACTTGCGCATTCCATTGTTTAATATCATCGAAGCCTCATCTAATCCATATTAGGCATTCTTGAGAGTATTATTAAACATCACGATGCTTCAGGTTCGCTAAAAGGTCATTCAGAGGTGTAATTAAACATATTGACACTTTTAGTCCTTCTAACTTGCAAAGTTGCGCGTATCTTTACTTATAGGCATAAAAACTTTAGATGGCCAATGTTTGGCATTCCCGAGAGTATAATCAAATATCATGAAGCTCCCGATTTGTTAAAAGGTCACTCAGAGGTGAGAATTAACATGTTGATGCTTTTAACCCTTCATTGCGCAAACTTTCAATTAATTACGCGAACGGCTATACTCGATCAACAAGTGGCTCATTTGTGAATATAAATACCGTACGAGGTTATTCAGAAACTTATTTTAGGTATACAAACACTTCCAGTCCTTTCATAATCAAGGTTTTTGATCTTTCGAAAAATTAGTCCCTTAAATTCAATATTTGACTTCATTAGGGTTTATTACATGTGTCAATACATCATTGGACATGATTTTACGGGGTGTTACAATATCGAATTTCACAATCATAATCGTTTAGATCCTTCTGATTAAACAGATGTTGATGGCTTTTATGATCAGAATAGATTACGCACTTTGTTCCAAAAAGATAATGCCTCCAAAGCTTTAGTGCAAATACAACAACACCAAATTCGAAATCATGAGTGGTGTAGTTCTTTTCGTGCACCTTTAATTGACGGGATGCATAGGCAATGACCTTGCCTTTCTGCATAAGCACACAACCCATACCTGTGTGCGATGCATCGCAATAAACCACAAACTCTTCAATTCCTTCTGGTAATGTCAACACAGGAGCATTCCTTAATTTCTACTCAAGAATCTCAAAGGATCCTTGATGTTTGGGACCCCAGTCAAGCTTTATATTCTTGCGAGTCAATGAAGTTAGGGGTGCAGCAATCCTTGAAAAGTTTTCAATGAAACGCCTGTAGTGTCCTGCTAGACCCAAGAAGCTGCGAATTTTCAGTAGGTGTTTTGGGAGCTTGCCAATTCATAATCTCTTCAATCTTAGCGGGATCCACCTGGATACCATGCTCGGTTACCACATGTCCAAGAAATTGGACTTCATGAAGCCAAAACTCACATTTGGAAAACTTGGCGTAGAGCTTCTCTTGCTGCAGAAGTTTGAGAATACACCTGAGATGTCTTTCATGATCAGCTTGACTCTTTGAATAAATAAGAATGTCATCAATGAAGATAATGACAAACTTGTCTAAATATGGCTTGCAAACGCGATTCATGAGATCCATGAATGTTGCAGGTGCATTAGTGAGCCCGAAAGGCATCACCAAGAATTCGTAGTGGCCATAGCGTGTTCTGAATGCAGTCTTGTGCACGTCTTCGTTTCTGACCTTCAACTGGTGATATCCTGACCTTAGATCGATCTTTGAAAAGTAACTTGCTCCTTGAAGCTGATCGAACAAATCGTCGATCTTGGGCAATGGATATCTGTTCTTGATTGTAACCTTGTTTAACTCGCCATAATCAATGCATAAACGCATTGAGCCGTCCTTTTTCTTCACAAATAGAATTGGCACTCCCCAAGGGGATGAGCTAGGTCGAATAAAACCCTTTTCCAACAAATCATCCAACTGTGTTCTCAATTCTTTCATCTCAGTTGGTGCCAATCGATAGGGTGCTCTTGCAATTGGTGTTGCCCCAGGAATGATATCGATTCTGAATTCCACTTGCCTATCTGGAGGTAATCCAGGTAGTTCTTCAGGAAAAACATCTGGATATTCAGAAATGACAGGGATGTCTTCAATCCTGGGCTTTGGTTCATATATAGTTACCTGTGCCATGTAGATGACACAACCCTTCTTCAAACACTTCGATGCCTTAAGTATAGACACTTGCTTAGGTAATCCGTACTGCGTATCTCCCTGAATTGTTAATGGCTCACCATAAGGAGTCTTGATAACCACTTGCTTCTTATCACATACAATTTGGGCTTGGTTATGAGACAACCAATCCATGCCTATCACTATATCGAATCCTGCCAATTTCAACGGAAGCAAGGATAGCGGAAAAGAGTGATTCCTAATGGATATAAAACATCCATCTAGAACTGTTGAGGTAGTCTCTATAGTACCATCGGCCAGTTCTACTTCACATTTTATGCTTAGAGTTTTAACAGACAGATTTAATAACTTACAAAATTTATTGTCTACAAAAGACTTGTCTGCACCTGAATCAAACAACACTCTAGCATAAACATCATTGATAAGGAATGTACCTGTTATGACATTGTCATTCTGAACGGCCTCCTGAGCATTCATTTGAAAGACCCGAGCATTGGTCTTTTTAGCCTCCTCAGGCTTCTTTGCATATTTTGGGCAGTTGGTCTTGATATGCCCTTTCTCGTTACAATTGTAACAAGTTGCATCTTTCATTTTCTTGCAATCCAACGTTCTATGCTCTTTTAATTTGCAGATCCCACAAACTCTAGGCTGCGATTGTTGTTGTGATCTCGATTCGAGTCTGCACTTTCCAAAATGATTCTTTTTGCAGATCTTGCACTTGGGCTTCTCACCTGACTGTTGTTTGTCCTTTTTGAATCCAGAACCCTTCTTATGCTCAAAGCGGCGTGAGTTCTCATCCTCACGTTTCCTCTTCCCTTCATCAGAAATCGCATCGAGAGTAAGAGATAAAGACAGATCAACCACTGACCTAAACGTGGTAGGTCTGGATGCTTTCACATTTCCCTTGATTTCTGGAGCTAGACCTCCAATAAAACGAGCTATGCGCTTTGGTTCCGGGGTGACCAAATAAGGAACCAATCGGGACATGGTGTTGAAGCTTGTAAGGTACGCCTGACAATCCAAGTTCTTCATGACCAGAGTCAAGAAGTCGGTTTCAATCCTTTCCACCTCATGCTGAGGACAGAAGTTTTCCCTGATCAATGCAATAAACTGATCCCAAGATAAGTTATACAACGGAATCTTTCCTGTAGCTTGGATTAACGACCTCCACCAAGCTAAACCTTCACCCTTAAATGATTGTGAAACAAACTTCACAATATCTTGTTCCGCACAACCACTGATATCAACCACAGTATCCATCTCGTCTAGCCATGTCATACAATCAATGGCTCCTTTTTCTCCTGTGAAGTCCCTTGGCTTGCAAGAGACGAAGTATTTATAAGAGCAGGTCTTAATACGTGGCTCCTGATTGAGCACAATTTGTTTGGATGGAACACTTCTCTGATTCGACGAATGATGAGAATCGCCCTTATGTGATGTGTGCGACTTGGAAGGTGGTTTTGTATGAGGTACAGATTGGGTCTTGCTATGAGTACCACTTGATTCTTTGAACTATCTGTCCATGGCTCGGGTGACAGCATTATCTATCATTGCTTGCAAATATGCACCAGCTACATTAATTTTGGTGGTATCATTACTTTCCCTAGGATGATTGTTAACCTCTTCTGATTCAGACATGCTGAGGCTTGATTGCTATAAAACAATTGACAATATTTTATTCAGAGGTTACTATGGAATCATCATTTTTGACGGTTCATTAGGCATGGTAACTATAAACCATATTGGTTAATTTGTCAGTCATATTTATTTAGGATTTGCATTATAATTTATCCCTAGTTATAAATCATTAAAGATATTAGAGTGGCACAAAAGGCCTAGTCACAAGGACAGTTTTAAAATTATAAGCCATGATCTTATAAGATCGAGGCATTAAGGTTTGAACATAGTTCTTCACCTTTTCTTGACAGGGAGTCATAGACTATAACTGTCTTTTGTCTTATTGGACAATGAATATGGCCTGCATGCACTTTTATCACTAATGGATATTTAAATTAGGTAAAAATAAGGAATTGGAAAAAATCCAATACAAGGATGACTAGTGTGATTTTATCGAATCACATTTTCCAGGAGTGCTAACATGTTTTCAGATGTTAACAAGGATTTGAATCTTAAAAAGGTTTTACCATCAGGGCCATGTCTAAGACGACATATGGGCTAGGTTATACCTTCAAGATTTCCTTTAATATTGAATGGCAGATCAATTGCAAAATGGAATGATATTTTGATTTATAATATATTCACACATATAATGACAAATGAAATTTAAATTAAAACATCCCATAAATTGAAAGAAGTACATAATTGCCCTAAACGGGACTTTTAAACAAATAACATTGTCCACGCAGGGACAGAAATAAGAAAAATAAGTCCACGCAGGGACCAAGTACATAAATAAAATGTCAACATAGGGACTTGATTGAAAATAAAAACTACAAAACAAATAAATAAGGAATTTCAGTAATCCCTCTTCTTCTTCCCCTTTATCAGGTTTGCCAAACCCTTAAGTAGACCTCGGCGGCTCCTACGCTCCTCATGTACCTGTTGCTCCACCTCGTGCAACCGTTGAAGGATTTACTGCTACTGCGGTGGTTGGATCTGTGGCGGCTGCGGCGGCAGCTGCTGCTGCTGCTGAGGTTGAGGAGGTGGTGGGTATTGATACCCATATGCTGGGTACCCAGTTTGGTACGAAGCTGCGAAGGGTCCCCCAGGGTAGAGAGTATTGTAGTTTGCCGCTTCGAGGTACGGGTCGACGGCAGGGGTATTGTTGTAATTGTAACCCGAATAAGCCTGATGCTCAAGCGAGTTATACGCTGCTGCACCGGGGTAGGAAGGGATTGGGTTTTCATAACCCATGGGCGGTGGTGCGACTGGAGCAGAGTCGACTTCAGAAGCTGGGTTTGAAGGCCCACCCATTTGCAGGTCTTCATACAGCGGCGGGTAATGGCTGCCGCTGGAGTGTTGGGGGGTGCTGAAATGAAATCCCCCATGCACGGACATCCGTGCACCTATTCTTCTTCGCCTCGGTGGTTCTGGGGGCAGTTGCTGCTCTGGCGGCGGTGGTGGCGGTGGCGTAACCACTTGAAAATGCGGGTCCTCAGAAGGGACCTGTTGGTGTGGAGGAGAGTCGTGGTGCGAGGGAGTGTACTCCCACTTGTATGTAGCCCATCTCTCAGCGAAAATGTCTGGGTCCTTGACCGGCGAACCATGAAATGATGATCCGCTGGATATATTTATGGGATGCGTCGGCGTCCCAGTCGGTGGTAGCTCAGGGTCTGGATCCTCGTCCATCTCCATATCCTGCATCTCAGTATAATGATCAACTGGCCCCAAAGGGTTTGGTCCCTCTGGTTCTTGCACCTCGTTCATCGGATTGAACCGGCTCTGGAATGTAACACCTCGTAAATTTATATCCAATAATGTATCGACACGTGTCATGAGCTTTAAACGTGTAAAAGATCACCTATGAAGGACTAAAGTTGACAAAGAAAGAAAGTATGTGAATATAAGGGTTCAAAGTGTCAACAATGGATAAATATACCTTACAATAACCCTACACGACGTTTATACCCTTAAACGAATGAATTATGGATCATACGAAGCTAATTGTGGAAGATAGTGAGAAATTGCAAACTACAGGGGTTAAATGTGTCAACATGTTGAAAGTATACCTCTGAGTGACTGAAGGGGTAAGGTCCCAAAAACCTCATAAAAAGGATTTGAGACCATACCATAAACCAACCTTTTAACCTTTTTGACCCTGCGCGGCCGCGCATTGGTCTTACATAAGAAGAAGAAATCAGCGATCTATAATCGCGCGCCCAAAGGAAAACATAAATCCTTGCGCCTTCTCCCATTAACAAAGGATTAAAATCCTTTGTTCAATACCTCCGCATAAATATCCAGACTTGGATATCATTTTACCCAGACTTGGGAGTTATTCGTCTGTGTCCACACAGCAAGGTGTCACACCATATTACAGCAGTAATCTTCTAGAAAGAAATACAATCGTGCACCACCCAGACGGTTATAACCGTCTGGACACGTGTCATTACCACATGCAACCCTGGAATCACAACGAAAGCATGCAATTGGAGAATAATCTCCACTTAATCACTTTCCACGTGGCAATCCCCCAGCCATAGATCGAACCACGATCCGTGTGCATTCACATCGGATCGAGACAACTTAACGTTGGATCAAAGAACTTAACGGAAGAAAAGATAACCGCTACGGCGTTAGCATCTTCCGTCATCTTTTCAATAACAGGTTTTCCCTCCCAAACTCCCGGTTATAAATAAGAGAACTGTTCAGGTATAAACTCAGATCACACTCACTTCTCAAATACTTCTCTTCTCCATTACCAATACTTATTCTCACACCGGAGTCGGGTCAAGGAGAGAACCCTCTTCTGCCCTTGACGAGGCTAACGGTGTTCTTTTTTGCAGAACCGCCGGAGAAGAAGTTCAGCTGCAACTGAATCAACCGAGATAGAGCTAACCTTTTTATGCGGATTCAAACCCCCTAACTATATCGGTTCCGACCATTTAGTTAGTGTTTCTTCATTGGCGCCCACCGTTTTCTCAGTTTTTCTAGTTTCTACCTCGTTTCGATTCAGTTCATTCCGTTTTCTGTTTTTGCACATGGCAGAAAATTCATCATCTCACCGGCAACCTGGTCCTCGACCAAACGTCGGAAACAATTTACCAGTAGAAGGGATCGTAGAAGAGGCCTCGGACGATAATGAGGTTCAATCTAATCGAGCAAATGATCCTGTTACTCCAGGAATGTTACCAGCAAATCCTGCACAATCAATTTTACCACCAGGAGAAACTCCGATATCATGGTATGTCCGGTCCCAAGGGGCATTAAACGCAGTGTACACACAGTTGTGTGCTCAAACTGCTCCCGTAACCCAATCCCGAAGGCCGGGATCTAGAGCTCATGCCTCTCGGCGAGAAGAATCAACTTATGATGATACAGACAGTTACCAGAGACAACACCATGGTGAACCACATCCTCGTCAAAGACAATCGGTTCATGACAGGTTGGGTTCCCAACGGGATGCTCATACTGATGAATCCGATCAAACATATCGTGTGAGTGCAAACACCAGCGTATTCAACAGACTACAGCCAAACTATAACAAATGCAGGCCTCGAGCGGTTTATAACCCTGAGGCAGAGCATAACTATGACTTAGTTTATCGCCCTGCTGAAGCGGCGGAAAACTTGAAGTTCATATTAGAGATAGCTCTGGCTCCATTGGAAAGGGCCAAATTACCATCTAACGTTGGGAAATTCAATGGGTTAACTGACCCTGATGATCATCTAAGAGTATTCACCAGCGCAGGGTTGGTTGGCGGTTGGACTCTTCCGCTATGGTGTCATTTGTTTGTGCAAACACTAACCGGCCCAGCGCGAATCTGGTTTGATAACCTACCAACGGGACAGATTGAGTCGTGGAAAGATCTGCGCAGAAAGTTTTTAACACACTTCAGCCAACAAAGGCGATCAATGCGCGATACATCCGACGTCAAGAACATCTGGCACCGCGATGACGAGAATCTGGAAGATTTTATCACCAGGTACAATAAAGAAGTGTTAGAGATTGGAGGTGTTAACGAACAACTAATCCGTGCTCAGTTCAAGTACGCGGTTAGATGTGACGACATGGTCAAGGTATTATCGGGAACAGAGGGCCTTCCCACGAGTTGGGAAAAGATAATGGCAGCGGCCAAGGTTTATGCGCAGACCGAGAAAAACCTTACTACAAACAGGCCACCACCACCACACAACAGGCCCGCAGACTTAAGCGCAACTGGTGAAAGAAGGTACAAAAAGTCATGGCGCGAGTCATCAGGAAGTCGTTCCTCTGAAGATGCCCGCGCAACAATCAACAAGCTCTCTGCACAAAGAGAGAACAGGCACGAAAATAGGGAGAGGCAGTGGACTCCCCTAACAAAGACCCCGGCGGAGGTTCTAAGTACTGAGGACTACCAATTCAAACCTCCGATTCCGATGAAGAGTAAACGTGGTCAAGACCCGGCGCAATACTGCAAATATCATAAAGACAACGGGCATACCACGAACAACTGCATATCTCTGCGCACGGAAATAGAGAAGGCCCTCAAAAATGGAGAATTTACGCATTTACTCCAGAATATGCGCAAGGAGATTAAGCAGATTACCCGGGGAGAAGAAAGCTCAAGCAAACGGGCTAAAACTTAAAGGACTCTATAAGTTTTCCGCAGAAAAGACATGACTTATCAAATGCGGCGGAACTATCAGGGAGTAAGTTAAGTTCCATTTAATTATCAGAAAAACTTTGTAATGCCTCTGAGCACTATCCATGAATAAAATTACAAAGTTTCTATTATTTTTGTGTTTACAAAGTGCATGCAATTTCTTTTCAGTAAGTGCAAAAACATTATGGTAGTATAACACAAAGCTCCATGCGCGGTCAGTGATCACGTCACAAACGACCATAAACTCACACATGAGCTTCATACCAACTTTATTCTCCTTACTCAAAACAAAACAAAACAAAACAAAACAAAACAAAACAAAACAAAACAAAACAAAACAAAACAAAACAAAACAAAACAAAACAAAACAAAAGTAATTGTACTCATGCAAAATATTGTAAAGTCATTTAACAAAACAAATAGAAACATACTATTTTTAAGCGTACAAATACGCCCTAAAGAGTTTTAGACACAGCAGTGTTTAAAATCCTTGCGCAACAGCGCACCGACAAAACAAGGATCTACATCCTACATAAAAAAAATTGTTCAATACAATTTCATCCTACTCTAAATCTTCACCCTCATCCGGAAAGATTTCTTTGAGTTGCGCAACGTAATCATCCGATTGCAGCGCCACATTTATTAACTCCATCACTGGAAGTTGTAAATTATTAAACTCTGTCTTCATGGAAGCAAGCGCGGTGGCAGTATTAACGCCAAAGGTAGCAGACTTGCTATCATTCCAGTTAACTTTCAAAGCACTATTCACATGTTGGGAACATTCCGCATATCCTTGCGCGTAACCATCTCGTCGCGCAACAACCATCAAATTAGCGACAGTTTTATCCAGATCTTCAGAGTTCAACACAGATTCGGCAACCTATGAAATCAAGCAAAGATAAGCATCAAAAAAGCGCATACATAAACAAAAAAGAAGAAAGAAACTTACACAAGCAATCCCGCGATCTTTCAACCAGGTCATATCATTCTTTAAAGGTTCAAGCTCACTTTCCACCGAAACCCGCGCCATTTCTGAATTCTCCAATTTCTCTTCAACCTCAGTCAAACGGCGGGAAGTTTCAGTATTCTCAGAATGCGCAAGCTCCAGATCCTTCTTCAATTGTTCCTGGTCAGAAACCAAAGCGGTAAGTTCCTCTAATTCTTTATCTCTAACGGCAAGAGTGGCTAAAGCTTGTACCTCCCGTTGTTCACTTCGTTCCCTATGAGAGCGCGCTTCCACCAACATAGCTTCCATATCATCTTTTTCTTTCTTCAATCTTTCTACCTCCACATCTTGATTCTTCAGATTTTCAACCTCAGCCTTGAGATTATTTATGATACTGCGGAGATTTGCCTTCTCAGCATTATCTTTCTCACAAATTCTCCTCCAATTTTTGCGTTCCTCAGATAAAAGCGCAGCTTCAGCTTCAGCTTTTCTTTTCCAACCAGCAACAGACCATTCCTCAGTCTTGCGCTCAGCTTCAAACTTGGCTTGCTCAGCTTCTAATTTAGCCTTCAATTGAGCCACATGTTTCTCATCTTTAGCAAACTTCTTTTGCGATGTCATAAACGATGCTCGCTCCTTATGCATACTATACCACTCACGCACTATACGGTGAGTAGTTGAAACATGAGAAGCAGTTTTTGCAAGATAAGACTGGTAGGTCTGCTCATAAGGCTTATTTTCCTTAAATTTAATCTCACCAGGCGGAAGTATCCCCTGCAACCAATCCTGGCATACACGCCAATCCGAGAAGGTATCACCTTTTTTCACGTTCCAAACAGGGACATGAGGATCAGAAGCATCTTTCTCCGTATAAGTCCGGTAATAATATTCTCCCAGAGTTTCTTCTGGACGAATTGGAGATTGTTTCTCAACACCAGCAGATGAACCTGTCTCCTCAGTTGTGGCCTTCTCAGTATGCTCAGGTATAGTTTCAAAAGGTCTGGGGGGAGAAGACTGAATTTTTTCAGCAGTTTCCTTTTTTCCCAAATCTTGAACAACAGTTTCCGGTGTCGGTGGATTATCAGCATCATCTACCACACCCGGTTCAACAATTTGTTCAGTCTCTGTATTAGCACCAACAGGCTCCTCAGCCTCAACAGTTGTCTCAACACCTTCCCCAGCTACCTCTGAAGACTCCAACGGGTCTGCAACGGCAGCGCGCGGCAGAGTAGGGGGAAGTTCTTTATCAATCACAGATAGTACTTCTACAGGAACAGGGGAAACAGGAACTTCTGGACAAATAAAAGTCTGTAAGAATCCTATCCGCTTAAAGAAAACAAAGAAAAACAATACTTACCAGGAATAGATTCCGAAACAAAAGCATCAAGGTTCCCTTTTCTGGTAATTTTCTTCCTCTGCACTTTCTTGGGAGGTTGACCCTCCGTATCAGCATTAGCTTGCTTTCTTTTACCAACCTTCCTATGAACCAAATGTTCGGGACTGGAATCCAGATCGATAGGCTCATTCGGGTTAGAAGGAGGAATATCAGCAGAATCTTTCGGTTCAGGCTTCGGTTCCCGCATAGTCACTACAGGAGTAAGACCCTCCAAAGAGTTAGAAACCACCACATAATCACACCTGGAGACAGAAGAACGGCGCGTACCTTTCTTCTCTCCAACATTTTTCGCCTTCAAAGGTTGAGTCTTAACAGTCTCACTTCTCTTCGGCGCGGAAGTGGACGTAGTTGCGCGTTTTTTCTTTTCAGGGCCTACGCCAAAATTCAACAATTCACCTACGAAAAGCGCAAGACAAAAAATTATTCAAAGCAAAAAAGAAAGGAAAAGCAGATATAAACTCACCAACACCAGCTACCGGTTGAACAGATAGGTCCGCATCCCGCAGAAGAACAAAATTTCTCACGATACGATGATACCAGAGCTCCTCTTCAGGCTTCTTCTTGATAGTACCCATTCTTCCGCCTTCCCTCTTGAAGGCAACAACATATAGAGAAACAACTACATTTGAAGAGAGAGCAGGTCAAAAAAAAAAAAGAAGTGGAAAAGAGAAAAAGCCCCAAACTTACTGTGACCATCCTCCGTGTATACGGGTTTGTCTTCACGTTCCATCTTCCAATTTAAACTCATGCCGGCTCCGACAAGAGCTTTCTCCGGCAATGCAATATTGGGCACATCCTTCAAATCCTGATACCAGTTTTCGTCAACCGGAGTCTGAAGGGTTTCGATCGGAATATCTTCTTTCCCCCTAAGAACCATCCTCACAGGAATTACTCCGGCTTTGATGAAGAAGAATTTTTGCTTCCAATCATGAAAAGATTTTGGGGGTTGATGTAAAATCTTCTTTGCAGAAGCCCTCTGAACAAATGAATAAAATCCTTGGGTACAATGCATCTGATAAAAAACCCTAAATCGGGGAACGGTTGGCTCCACATGCATCGTCCGACATACGAATTCGAAATGTCGAACCCTAACCATACCAATAGGGTGAAGTTGGGAGATGTGCAGATTATAAAATCCAAGAATTTCAAGAAAAAATCTGGTAACAGGCAAGCGAAAGTTACCGTCACAGAAAAAATCCCAAAAGAGGGTAATATACCCGGCCGAAGCATCTGCTGCCGTTTGCCCCTCTTCAGGATACAAAGCACCCCAATTCTCCGGAAATTTGAGATTCTGAATCAAACCCTCAAAGGATGCCCTAGGCCACTTCAATGGTGGAAGTTCGGTCGACATATCTTCAACAAGATCCTCTTGACGTTCTCCGGTTGACATAAGAGGAAGAATAATAGAAAATTTTCTCAGGAACAAAGAATGGGGAAAAGTTTTCAAACAAAGCAATGATTGCACAGAGGAGGTTACCCAAACTTTATATATACTTATCGCAATAAATAGTATCGGTAACCGTCACAGCGACTGTTCCGGATATCACAGTTCCCCAAGCAGCAGAAAAAAGAAGATGTCAGAACACACACGCGTTTACACGCGCGCGTGTAAGACACGGACAGTAAAAAACAACTGACAATGACAGGTTGTCAAAATCAATTTACTGCACTAGCTTCAAGTCAAATATTTTCCATAAAAAATCTTTTACAAACTCAACAAATTCAAATCTTCTCATAAAAGTTTTCTCATTTTTTTCGCGCCCAGAAACATTTCCCTCTCACAAGTCCAGTGCTCCACTTACTTGCATAAGTACAACACTAGACTGGGGGGACTTGAAGGGGTAAGGTCCCAAAAACCTCATAAAAAGGATTTGAGACCATACCACAAACCAACCTTTTAACCTTTTTGACCCTGCGCGGCCGCGCATTGGTCTTACATAAGAAGAAGAAATCAGCGATCTATAATCGCACGCCCAAAGGAAAACATAAATCCTTGCGCCTTCTCCCATTAACAAAGGATTAAAATCCTTTGTTCAATACCTCCGCCTAAATATCCAGACATGGATATCATTTTACCCAGACTTGGGAGTTATTCGTCTGTGTCCACACAGCAAGGTGTCACACCAGATTATAGCAGTAATCTTCTAGAAAGAAATACAATCGTGCACCACCCAGACGGTTATAACCGTCTGGACACGTGTCATTACCACAAGCAACCCTGGAATCACAACGAAAGCATGCAATTGGAGAATAATCTCCACTTAATCACTTTCCACGTGGCAATCCCCCAGCCATAGATCGAACCACGATCCGTGTGCATTCACATCGGATCGAGACAACTTAACGTTGGATCAAAGAACTTAACGGAAGAAAAGATAACCGCTACGGCGTTAGCATCTTCCGTCATCTTTTCAATAACAGGTTTTCCCTCCCAAACTCCCGGTTATAAATAAGAGAACTGTTCAGGTATAAACTCATATCACACTCACTTCTCAAATACTTCTCTTCTCCATTACCAATACTTATTCTCACACCGGAGTCGGGTCAAGGAGAGAACCCTCTTCTCCCCTTGACGAGGCTAACGGTGTTCTTTTTTGCAGAACCACCGGAGAAGAAGTTCAGCTGCAACTGAATCAACCGAGATAGAGCTAACCTTTTTATGCGGATTCAAACCCCCTAACTATATCGGTTCTGACCATTTAGTTAGTGTTTCTTCAGTGACCTTTTGGCGAACCCGAAGCTTTGTAACAATAAATTATACTCACTAGGATATGTGGTAAAACTTTCACCAAGTTTCGTTATCATATGAGAAAGTTATGATAAAATTCGTATACGAAGCGTTAAAAGCGTCAACGTTGAATTCTAGGGCCTTATGGGTGAACACAAGGTTAACCGAGGACTTAACGGTGTTTGGTTATGTCATGGAGCCCTTAAAAGTCAAGTTAAAGGGCCAAAAGTGCAAGAAATAAACTCAAAACCATGTTTAGAAGGACCAGGGACCTAAAATGCAATTAATGAAACATTTTTAACCTGTTCCTGGATCTCATACCGGCCGCGTAAGACCTTAAGGGTCCTTACGCGGGCCGCGTCCCACCTGCCAGCAACAAAAACAAACACAGGTGCCAGTTGCAGCCTGTTAACCGACTTCAAACGCTTGTTTTACATACCAGGGGATGCCCCAATGGTATTTCATGCATAGGGGGCACTTGTAAGCATCTCATATCACCTGTAGACTTCCTTGGCACGATCCTAGATGATCAAAATGAGTATATAAGGAGCTCCAATGTTGCAACTCTTGTGCACACTCACTTGAAACTCTCACAACTTCACTTCTGGAGAATTTTGGAGCTCAAGCACCCTTCCTAGGAGTCACTAGTCGTGCTTAGGACTATTGTAAGTGTCCTTAACTTTCTTTAATTCAATTTAGCTTAGTTAATCAGCTTAAAGTCAAACCGTCGTAATTAGAGTTTGACTTCGTAATTAATTATAATTTGTCCAGACAAATTTCAAATTGAAAGTACCTATGAGTTGGTAATTATGTGGGCAATAAACCCTTAAAAGGGCACACTCTGATTCCCACTCTAAGTAGGTCAATTAACGGGTCAAAGTTAATCTTAAAAAGTCAACAGAAAGCTTATTTTCAAATTAATGCATAATTAGCAATGTAGGAGTCATGCAACCTGTTTTATCATTAATATAACTTGGTAGTTAATGTAAGAACATGTCTAAACATGTTCAACCCGACAATTTTCAGTTTAGGCTTGGTTCGGAACTGAAAGTCGCATAATTTGACTTTTGCTTTGACTTTCAGTTCTGACCCAATATAGCATGTTTTAGAAATGCCTTAGAGCCTTATTAGGACCAGGTTTCATGTTAGTATAACTCTCTGTGATTATACAACTTGGTTCATTAGTCATCCGATTCATATGCATGTTTCCGTTAAATGCTTAAATGTTGACTATTATGCCCATATGACCTTAAAATGTGATTTTTGAAAATGTAAAAGAATAGAAACCTTAGTTACGGATTATTAGATTTGTCCCTAAAATTTGACATCAGTTTGGGGTCTAGATTAGGAGTTATGCTTATTAGCGTAAATGAAAAACTTTTTATTAATTAAACGGCGTAATTAGCATATAGCCTATCTAAACCCAAATTTTGATACCAAACTTTTTACCTAATGATATAAAATAATATTTTAGGATTTTTGAAGATTTTTATTTAATTTTAGGCTGAGCATAACATAGAGTTCTAAGCTTGATTCGGTAATTGCCGGTTTTGCCCTTTTGGGCTATAAAATGAGTTTTACAAATTATTTTGATACCAAACCTTTTTCTACTGATCTAATATGATAAATAAAACATTTTGAGCCTTCTGGAATAATTAAAATATCAGGTTTCCTTTAAAAACCCGGAAATAGCTCAAAATCGCCTTTTTAAGCATTTTTAACGCATAGTATGTATCAAAACTATTTTAAACATATAAGGATTGATGCCTACTGGTATTTTCAGTAAATTTTTATATTTTAACAGTAAGCAAAATTTTTAAACTCAGATTTCCAGTTTTGACCTTTTAGGCTTAAGTGAAATTACTAAAATGCCCTTTTGGTGCATAGTTTAGTTATAAATGGTAAATTTCACATATATGTAATACCCTACAGATATAACCTATTAATTTAAGTATATTTACTTTTTATATCAGATCTGAAACTCGGAATCATATTAAATCTCTTTTATAACCTTTTGAATGACCAAAATACCCCGACGGGGCATAATTTGGGTTTAAATCCATTTCGGGCATAATAGAAGATATCTTACTCATGTCACAACATATTTAAGGCATATTAACTTAGGAAACATGTATATGACTCATATGGTTACCCGTTACGCATCTTGCGCGTTCGGTTCGATTTATATAACTAGTTTGCATAAATTGACCGAAACGGGTCAAACCTTATCATTTTTATCTCAAAATCCAGAATGTGTTTAGTTTACACATGTTATACAAGTCTTCAAACTTGTCGGGTCTAAATCTGTAACACCCCAAAAACGGGTTTGGTAATCAAACCACGTTAATACTAAAAGACGGGTAAAGTACCGTTAGTGGTAAACATTAACCCGGTAAATATTAGGATTTAAATAAATAAACCTAATATTAAATAAAACATGAATAAAAGTTTTAAGGAAATAAGGTTATAAGAGGTCCGAGTTAACCGGACTTAAAATAAACCTAGGCATAAATTCCCCGAACCCACTAAATTAACTAGGAATATTTAACCTAGTTAATTAGTGGGAATATTGTTGAAAATAATTAGGTTGTGACCTAATTAATAACAAACCAAACATGAGGGACTAAAATAGGGTAACTTGAAAATGATTTTATAAAAGTAATAAAACAACACAACACACACACAAGAGTGTGTGTGGTGCGTGTTCTGGAATCGACCAGGAAGGGCTCCATGGGAGCTAACCCTAAAACTCAACAAAACCTTCAAATTGGAGGATCAATTGAAGGCTAAATTCAGATTTGAATACATAGAAACGATCACCAAGTCAAGAGGATCGTAAGGTATGTCGAATTTCTAACATTCATGAAGTTGTGAAAATTAGTTATCTTTGCATGATAGTTGCTTGGATGAAATAGGAATGAGATAGTGATTAGGGATAAACCCTAGTCAATTACTTGTTGAAATTTTACTTAATTCTTGTGAATTCACAATCACCATTGAAGATGATAAGTGGGTTTTGTAAGAATATGTTAAACACTAGAATTTTGATTGTCAAACTAGTGTTATTTGAACTCTATGAAGTTAATCTTGACATTTAACCATGAATTTGATGATTATCTAGTA
This sequence comes from Helianthus tuberosus, assembly GCA_030545235.1. Taxonomy (NCBI): domain Eukaryota; kingdom Viridiplantae; phylum Streptophyta; class Magnoliopsida; order Asterales; family Asteraceae; genus Helianthus; species Helianthus tuberosus. Next base: position 103,930,213 of record CM060390.1, on the reverse strand, counting down.
AAAGATGTTGAGATACGCAAAATAGGTAACCATAAGTTTGATTGTTAAATTTTATAAAAGAATGCTCACTAGGTGTTTGACATAATGCCTAAGAGAAAGCTAAATGTTGAAATTTCGAATAAAATGCGCATTTGAATAATATGGAAAATTATGTGAAATGTGAAGTAATAAGGGTGCTAAACATCATGTTGAATTAGACTTAATTGTGTAAATCATGTGATCAAAAGTAGTTAACTTTTAATAAGTTGAATTAATAAATAATGAGGTCGAACGGTAGATTTGACATAGAAAACACGTAAGGTGGAATAGTCGTGAATATTAATGACTAATCTAACCACCTTTGAATGATGACGATAGTTTGACACTTAACGAGCAAGGTGGAGGCTTGGGAATAAATGGGTCAAACGAATCAAGAAGGAAAAGAAAAGCGTAGCTTGGATACGAGGTAAGTAAACTTACACCCTTTTGTAGGACACATGTTTATTTTATAACTATAAATGTGAATGACGTAATATCCAAAATAAGGGTTCCGACACGATTGATACAAGTCGGAACAAGTATAAATGATGAAAACCATGGTTTATGGTAAACGGGGCAAATGGGTGAATTTGGAAATTTAAAACCATGCTTTTATTCTAATTTATGTAAACGTTTGGTTTTATAGTCCAAACGGGTCAAATGGTGATGATAACACCATTTGACAATATCAACTAATGTGATTGTCAAGTCGTATTTTATCAGGAGCGATTAGCAATTTGGATAATTGCGACGCCATAGAATATTGGTTAATTTAACGCGAGGTATAAAATGGGTCTATATGTTGACTCGAACCAGGTACGTATATATATAAATTTATAGTTAAAAATGCAATGGGGGTCAAATACCTTAGCAAAAGGACCTATTTCGTAAAAGGAGGAAATAAGTTGACAAAAATGCCCTTGATAGGTAAATCGGGCAAACAACCCTTAGAAGTCGTTTAGATACTAGTATTATCATTGTGTAATTCTTAGACACATGTAAGAGTTGTAGGTACCAACCTTGGGGGTCAAATTCGCTCTAAACGGCTCAAAATAAGAACTTGAGCGTAAACGGGTTTTATTATGTAAGAATCCCGTGATTTGAAATTAATAAGTTAGGAGATATGGAAATTATGAATTTCATGAGTTTAAGGATCAAATAAACATGTTTGTTTGATAAAAATCGAACGGGTCAAAATTTGGTAAAAAGGGGTAATAAGCCGAAGACATAAAAGTCTAAAATTTTATTAAATCGGATGTTGGATTTTAACTCCATAAGGTGGAGAATCAAATTACAATCACGTAGGAAGAAACGGTAGGCTAAACGGATAAACGGGTCGAAAGATACGAAAGTTTTCGTTTCAAAAATGACAAAATGGAATGGGCTGATACAGGGGCCACCGTAACTTACGGTGCCCACCGTAAGTTACGGTGGGGGGCTGAAACCATTACGCCAGATAACTCCTGCCTTACGGTGGGGGTACTTGGATTCAGGGGCCACCGTAACTCGGTGGAGGCCAGTTTCATCTCCTTGTTTATGGAATCAAGAGACTAATGTTGGAATTTCTTTCCATTATCATTATCTTGCCTAGTACCGTAAATTAAACTATCAATACTAACTCTTAAGCTGGTATCGATCATAGGTTTATGACGAGAGACCCGGATGAAGATCAAGCGTCGAGCAAGAACCGAACACACACTAAACGAAGCTTCCGCAATGTTGTTTTGTCGTTATTCTAAATGGCGAATGAAATCACACTATGTTGTTTTGCTTTTAAGTTAGAAAAGTTTTAACAAACCTGTATTTTCATTGTAATTGTGACTGTAATTATTTGATTATGGACTTAAATTATGCGAAAAACGTAAAATAATAACAAGGGTGTTACAAGTTGGTATCAAAGCCTTGGTTTAAGAGATTCAAGTATGGTGGGAAAACTATGCTTGGACTTAAACCTTATGCTCTTGGTAAAGATTGGTGTTCAGTTCGAGGCTTGATCGCAAACCCGGTAAGTACATGTATGTTAATAGTTTAGCATGTTAAAGTGTTGTAAACAGCACATAGGGCTATCGTGTGATACACGTTACCCCAATTAAAAGGATTGATATGGTTGATGAAAATACGTGCGTTGACGCGTATGGTAAAAAAAAAGCCTTGTATTATAATACGGGCGATTATTGAAGTTGACTTTATTAACTCTTGTGATTGTTTTAATTGAAGGACACTCGCGTCTGAAGATGACAAGGGTTAAACAAATTACAGATATGATAGAGGAACGGTCTAAAGTATGACAAGAGGAGCATGCTCACCAAGGACTAAATCGCGTAACGACCGCGAACAAAGTTAGCGGCAAGAGAAGCCTGTTAGGACAAGCATTACCAGGTGCACGCTTTTAAATTAATCGCACAAGTAGTAATATGCAACTAACACGTAGGGGATAACGGTTGCATATATCTGATAAAACCTGAATAGGATATCTATTCGGGATGATGTTTCTAAGAAAAGTTTAATAGAAATATGTGTTATTCACGATGATGAATAACAAGGAAATAATAAGATTAGTTCATATGAGAACTTGGACGGGGGGTAATTATCCAAGTGAGAAACTCTCAATATAACACTATTGAGAAAGGTAGCGATCACCTTAATGAATGTGATTATATAGTAGTTCGATAGAAAAGAAAAACATTTTATATGTTCGAATGTAAAATTAGTAAAACTAATGATTGTTGTTTTGCAATTAAATAAAGTTTTACTAATTGAAATTAGAAGTATGAAATAAATAGAGGCATTACTTATATAGGGGGTGATGTGAAAGCTATAAAAAGGTCATGTGTGTCATGTGCCGATCGCTTACTCTGGCCAAGTAAGTAGTGGCATATGGTACCACGAACTTCTTGTAGCAGACACATTTACGTCCGATGTAATAAGGACGGGGCGAGTGGGACAAATTAAAAAGTACCCAAATAAATCAGATAAGCAAAATATTTGATAATAATGTAAACGCACAGCCGAGTGATGGAATTGTATTATATTAGGATAATGAGCCCGAGTGAAGGGACAAAGAAGCATGTAAAATGATTAAAGTACGCACTGGGAGGGGGTGTACATACACTCGAACCCGGAGAATGCAAACATGTAAAATGATTAGGATATGCACTGGAAGGGAGTGTACTTACACTCGAACCCGGAAAATGCAAATATGCCTCTTAACGGGCTGTTTTTGTAAAACGCCAAACTTGAGGACAAAGTCGGAATATAAAATGAAGCAAGGTCTTAATGCGTACCGGGAGGGTTGCAATGATAACGACTTCGGTAAAACACCCGGATGATGGGTAAGAATTAAACACATGCGTAGACCGTGAAACGGGAACTCGGATGGGAAGTTAAAGGACTCGGGTTTTGAGTCATAATTAAAATACGATAAGATAATGTAAATAGAAATTTTGAATAAATTATGTTCAACTATTTTAAAGTTGAACGGATCGAATATAATATCATACCTGACGGCATGAGTAAACGCAAGCGGGATAATAGTAGAGTTAAAAGTAAAAGAATAATGAGCCCGGTAATGGGACATAATCGAATACTTATATATATAAACTGGAGAATGGTGAGCATAAGATGAACCGACGCATAAATGACATGAGAAGTCATAAAGTCGGAAAATTTTGCCCGAAAATAAACAAATAAAGCCTTAGACTACGGTCAAGGTCAACTAAAGTTCAAAAGCGAAAATATATGATTCCAAACATAACAAAACATGCTTTGAAGCTATATATGCATATATACATTTGAATGTAGATACAAATAAAAAGATGAATCTGTGGGATCATCATAACCAACGGGAATGCGATTAGTGTTAAGGTCTACGGGACCAGAATGACCCTCGGGTCACGAAAAGAAAGGGAAATAAACCTTAGGGTTCCCATTAAAACGGGGGTGAAGACCTAAGGAAATAGCCTACGAGACTACGTGAGAGAACCTCCGGGTTACTTAAAAAAAGCGAGAGAACCAGTTAAGAATCATCGCGTAAAACAAAGACTGTAAAAGAGTAAATGTCAAGTCGTCAGAATTGCTTGACATAAATTAAAGATAAAACGTTAAACTAAAACTTCAGTTTTAATAAGAAATAACGTTTTTACAAATATAAATTCTGATAGGAATTTAAATAGTAAGCATGAAGAATACAAGTCTTGACACTAATAGGCGCAAGACAATATATTCGAAAAAGTGATGTTTTCGAAATGAAAGGTTGATATGAACTAAGCATGATGTGACACGATCACGGTCAAGAAATGCAATGTGAGGTAGAATAACATTATAACCAAGCGAGCGATAAAAGTAACTGGACTAATAAGTCTAGTTAGTGAGACCGGTTAAGGTCAACTATTCAAATCAAGAAATTTGGTTTGCTTGTAAGCAGTAGGTTCGGTATAACTGAACTGAATAAATAAATTTGAAGACAAAAGAATTTGTTGCTAAAAGTGAAAGAATTCACTAAAGACCTTTAAACGGGTCAAAGTAACGGATTCATAAAGAATTCGATAGTATATGAAAGCGATGGATATCGCTAAGTTAACTAAACTAGTAGAAATAACGAGATTACGCTATTTCAAGTTGCATTATGTCATATAAGGTACGTAGATGATTAATAACCAAAAAGATATTACCATACTTTTCTGGTAATACTAACAATTGGTTAAAATATGAGCAATGCTCAATTGATTATCGAGAACAAATGCATGGAGTTAAACCCGATAAATTATGTAAGAAAAAGGTTTCGAGGATGACACCTCTTTAAGGGGGGTAGACTTGTAACACCCCAAAAACGGGTTTGGTAATCAAACCACGTTAATACTAAAAGACGGGTAAAGTACCGTTAGTGGTAAAAATTAACCCGGTAAATATTAGGATTTAAATAAATAAACCTATTATTAAATAAAACATGAATAAAAGTTTTAAAGGAATAAGGTTATAAGAGGTCCGAGTTAACGGGAGTTAAAATAAACCTAGGCATAAATTCCCCGAACCCACTAAAATAACTAGGAATATTTAACCTAGTTAATTAGTGGGAATATTGTTGAAAATAATTAGGTTGTGACCTAATTAATAACAAACCAAACATGAGGCACTAAAATAGGGTAACTTGAAAATGATTTTATAAAACTAAATAAAACAACACAACACACACACAAGAGTGTGTGTGGTGCGTGTTCTGGAATCGACCAGGAAGGGCTCCATGGGAGCTAACCCTAAAACTCAACAAAACCTTCAAATTGGAGGATCAATTGAAGGCCAAATTCAGATTTGAATACATAGAAACGATCACCAAGTCAAGAGAATCGTAAGGTATGTCGAATTTCTAACATTCATGAAGTTGTGAAAATTAGTTATCTTTGCATGATAGTTGCTTGGATGAAATAGGAATGAGATAATGATTAGGGATAAACCCTGGTCAATTACTTGTTGAAATTTTACTTAATTCTTGTGAATTCACAATCACCATTGAAGATGATAAGTGGGTTTTGTAAGAATATGTTAAACACTAGAATTTTGATTGTCAAACTAGTGTTATTTGAACTCTATGAAGTTAATCTTGACATTTAACCATGAATTTGATGATTATCTAGTAAAAGATGTTGAGATTGGCAAGATAGGTAACCATAAGTTTGATTGTTAAATTTTATAAAAGAATGCTCACTAGGTGTTTGACATAATGCCTAAGAGAAAGCTAAATGTTGAAATTTCGAATAAAATGCGCATTTGAATAATATGGCAAATTATGTGAAATGTGAAGTAATAAGGGTGCTAAACATCATGTTGAATTAGACTTAATTGTGTAAATCATGTGATCAAAAGTAGTTCACTTTTGATAAGTTGAATTAATAAATAATGAGGTCAAACGGTAGATTCGACATAGAAAACACGTAAGGTGGAATAGTCGTGAATATTAATGACTAATCTAACCATCTTTGAATGATGACGATAGTTTGACACTTAACGAGCAAGGTGGAGGCTTGGGAAGAAACGGGTCAAACGAATCAAGAAGTAAAAGAAAAGCGTAGCTTGGATACGAGGTAAGTAAACTTACACCCTTTTGTAGGACACATGTTTATTTTATAACTATAAATGCGAATGACGTAATGTCCAAAATAAGGGTTCCGACACGATTGATACAAGTCGGAACAAGTATAAATGATGAAAACCATGGTTTATGGTAAACGGGGCAAATGGGTGAATTTGGAAATTTAAAACCATGCTTTTATTCTAATTTATGTAAACGTTTGGTTTTATAGTCCAAACGGGTCAAATGGTGATGATAACACCGTTTGACAATATCAACTAATGTGATTGTCAAGTCGTATTTTATCAGGAGCGATTAACAATTTGGATAATTGCGACGCCATAGAATATTGGTTAATTTAACGCGAGGTATAAAACGGGTCTATATGTTGACTCGAACCAGGTACGTATATATATAAATTTATAGTTAAAAATGCAATGGGGGTCAAATACCTTAGCAAAAGGACCTATGTCGTAAAAGGAGGAAATAAGTTGATGAAAATGCCTTTGATAGGTAAATCGGACAAACGACCCTTAGAAGTCGTTTAGATACTAGTATTATCATTGTGTAATTCTTAGACACATGTAAGAGTTGTAGGTACCAACCTTGGGGGTCAAATTCGCTCTAAACGGGTCAAAATAAGAACTTGAGCGTAAACGGGTTTTATTATGTAAGAATCCCGTGATTTGAAATTAATATGTTAGGAGATATGGAAATTATGAATTTCATGAGTTTAAGGATCAAATAAACATGTTTGTTTGATAAAAATCGAACGGGTCAAAATTTGGTAAAAAGGGGTAATAAGCCGAAGACATAAAAGTCTGAAATTTTATTAAATCGGATGTTGGATTTTAACTCCATAAGGTGGAGAATCAAATTACAAACACGTAGAAAGAAACGGTAGGCTAAACGGATAAACGGGTCGAAAGATACGAAAGTTTTCGTTTCAAAAACGGCAAAATGGAATTGGCTGATACAGGGGCCACCGTAACTTACGGTGCCCACCGTAAGTTACGGTGGGGGGCTGAAACCATTACGCCAGATAACTCCTGCCTTACGGTGGGGGTACTTGGATTCAGGGGCCACCGTAACTTACGGTGCCCACCGTAAGTTACGGTGGAGGCCAGTTTCATCTCCTTGTTTATGGAATCAAGAGACTAATGTTGGAATTTCTTTCCATTATTTTTATCTTGCCTAGTACCGTAAATTAAACTATCAATACTAACTCTTAAGATGGTATCGATCATAGGTTTATGCCGAGAGACCCGGATGAAGATCAAGCGTCGAGCAAGAACCGAACACACACTAAACGAAGCTTCTGCAATGCTGTTTCGTCGTTATTCTAAATGGCGAATGAAATCACACTATGTTGTTTTGCTTTTAAGTTAGAAAAGTTTTAGCAAACCTGTATTTTCATTGTAATTGTGACTGTAATTATTTGATTATGGACTTAAATTATGCGAAAAAACGTAAAATAATAACAAGGGTGTTACAAAATCACATTCTATTCCGGTCTTCGCTTAATCGTGCGGTTGAACTGTATCTTCCTTTAAAACTAACCGGTCTAAGTTTAGGCTTAATTAAAGACCCGTTAGGAATCTAATAGGTTATTATAAACCTTTGTTCCAGACTTGGAGACCCGGTAAAAGCTACGTGCATTTGCTATTTGTGATTATCACTTGCAAAGGTAAATACTTTTAACTTATTTTCCCTACACGGGCTTGGGGTACGGTATATAAAATACCGCTTGGTCGGGCATTGAATTTTTAATTGTATGAAGATTAATTTATTGAAATGTCCCGTTTAAATTGTTTTGTTTGCTTAAAGCCTTTGGGGGGTTAATGACCATGTCCCGGATATCCTTGGCATCATTTTACGAAATGGCCATGACCTAAGCACGGGGTGTAGGCGTACACCCGACAGTGCATATATAAATAATAAGGTATAACCACCGGTTTCGGGAATAACCCGTCGCGGGACTATATCATGTGGTCTGTCTATTAATCTTTAACCCGGCGTCAATCCGGGCTACTGAACGTATAAGAAACATGTAATTCTTTTACAAGTTTATATATAAATAATTATCCCAAGTTATAAAATATTTTGTGCCTTGTGCATTCAAATCAATTTTCTAAATCTTTTCAAAATGAGTCAGTTAATTGTATTTACCAGTGTAAACTAGCGTATTTTCCCAAAAAAGGTTAAGTGCAGGTAATACTCGAAATAGGCTGGCCTCTCCTTAGCATCAATAAGAGTCTCGCAAGCTTGGATGCATTTTAAGTCTGATGAACTATGTTTCTTTTTATTTGATCCGTCTGTGGATCTGTTTCAACTATTTTGTGATATTTAATATTACAGTTTATTCGGTTGAAATAAATCTATCTTTTGCTTCCGTTGTGCATTTAAAATTGTGTTGTTTGACTATGATGATATCAACTACATCACGATACTCCCCACCGGGCCCACCGGTAATACATGGAAATATCGGGGTGTGACATGGAAGTATGGGGTCGGGTCCTTGAAAGCACGGTGCGAACCCGATCGCTGGAACGGTATGAAGGAATGGTGAGAATGGTCGGACTCGTCGTTCTGATGCAGCCCGAATGAATCATCATAATAAGATGGAGATGAACTGAGGGAGACAGAGCGTCTCGCAGGCTCTAAATAAGTTCTCCAATCCTCGTGAGGACTAGAGCTAAGGTTCGCTGATGGAGTACGCCGGTGAGATGGCCCGGACTCGTGGTCATTTCTTGCAGTCATTGGTGCCTTTCCTCTTCCACCTCTACCTCTTACACGTGGCAGTATTTTGTCTTTGGAACCTGTCAAAACAAAGGAAAACAACAAAAGACAAAAACAATTAAGATTAGGATTAATCCTAAGTCCTTTGCCTAGACTCGAAAGTCGAGGAATGTGCAAACTGTGTCATTGAGATTAGACACAAAAGGTTAGTGTTTAATTCACTCAATGTTGGCTCTGATACCAACCTGTCACACCCCGATATTTCCACGTATTACCGGTGGGCCTGGTGACGTAGTTTATATCATCATAGTCAATTAATCACAGTTTAATGCACAGCGGAAGTCTAAAAGTAATTATACAAACCGACTTGAAAGTATAATAAAATATTACACAACGGATTGTAAGTGGATCCACAGGCGGATCTAAAACAGAAAGAAATATTGTTCAACAGACTTTAAGTATCAAAAGCTTGCAAGGCTCTTTATTTAATACTAGGAGCATCCAGCCCATTACGCGTAGTACCTGCACTTAATCTTTTTGAAAAATACGTCAGTTTACACCGGTAAATACAATTAACTGACTCATTTTGAAAATATTTAAGAAAATTGATTTAATTGCACAAGGCACAAATATTCTTTATGTAACACCTGTGCCTTCACGGCCATCAAACAAATACCGAACCAATGAAATATTATATTTCATACTTGGGATTTGTAAAAATATGTGTATCATTTGCACATATCAATTCTTGTTCAATTTCAAACTCTAAATCGCTTTCTGGAAGGTTATACGCACACCGATGCGTAAATATAACCAGTTTAATACAACAAACACTCCGGAATAGTGACATAGGCTTAACATACCTTAAATAACCTTTACATAACTTAGAAATAAGTTTTGAAGGCTTTGGTATGGTAAAATCAAGTTAAATCGCTTACAGGGACTAAAGTTGACAAACTGCGAAAGTATGCCAATTTGAACTGTAACAGACATTCCGGAACATGACCATAAGTTAAACATACCATAAATATCCTTTACGTAGCTTAGAAATAGGCTTTGAGGTGTTCGGTATGCTAAAATAAACCTTTGTGTCATTCAGGGACTAAAAACGTCAAAAAGTGCACAAGTTTGCATTTTCGCGCATAACTTACGTTCTGAATACATCCGGACTTCCAAAAATTTATGTAAGCACTATAATATTTTATTTTAGTGTTCGCCTTAAGAAAAATCCATTCGTCGCGTCATTTGGATCGTTTTTCGCGCTTGTGCGCATTCCGTCGTAATTAACCGAACATCGCGTTCGTACGGCTAAACGAACCGACATCCGAGATATTTTTGAGCATGTTTTAAGTTCCCTATACTTTAACTTCATTTTAGAGCTTTGAAATGGGGTTAACGGGGCTTAAACGTGTCAAAAATGCATCGAAAACCAAGTTTAGGGGCTGCAGGGACCAAAACTGTAAATCTGCCAAAGTTGTTACCTTACGGACCTCAACATTGGCAGCTTTGAGGTCCGTAAAGCAGTCTGCAGACCAGATTCAATGTTTAAACAGCCTGTTTTCAGCAGATTTAACCACAACCACATGTTCTCAATTGCTTAGTCACTAAGATAAGGAACATATGTAGCCACCATAAGGTTCCGACAAGTGTACGGGTTGGATTCATGGCACGTTTTCCATGGAACGATCCTAACGGTTCGGGTATTCCTATAAATACCCAACCCACACAACCTCATTTTGCACAAGAATTCTGATTTGAGAGCTCTAAGTTGAAACCATTGTTTCATACCTGAGTTCTTGGATCGGGATTAGCATTCAGGGACCCTTCGTAAGTATTCTTTCGTTCTTTTCCTTATTTTTACTGCTTTTCGAGTCAGAAAGTCAAACTTTGTTTGACTTTTAGCGTTGACCAGTAATGGTCAATGCGAAGTTCGTTTGAACTTCGCAACGTGAGTGTAATCATGTTGGTTATAGTCCCTTGGGACTATGCCCACTGATTACCACGTTGTCTAGGGTCGTAGGGTAGGCGATCTAATAAATCGCCTATACCTTCGAACCCGACCCAGTTTGGTCGATCATTAGGATCCGACCAAATACATTAGGTGACCCTAGTATAGGGCATAACCTTCCGAGGTTATACCCTATGGTCACATCGTTTAAGTAGTTGCATGATAGGAAGTTTATATGCCTTAGGTAAATTACCAGAATACCCTTTTCATGTATAATTGGTAATTAAGCATATGTAACCTAAACTTTTGTCACATAACAGATTATGTAACATGTTTAGGCATATAACACTTGTCATAGGACTAGTTAGGCGGTCCGAACGCGTTTCACGCGAACGACGCGTTAAAGTAGCATAAGCTACCTAAACGGGTCGTAATGGGTCGTATACAATTAGGTTAAGTTTCATTTAGTATGTAGGCTTTGTTAAACCAAATGACACGAGTCTCTACACTCGTTTGGTTTACAAACCCTAATGCTACCCGATCTTCCGATTTAGGTCCGGTTTATTAATGTAGTTACCTATAGTAGGTGCCGTTTGATTCCGTGATCTCTAGCTTTGCTTGGTGGTTATCCTAGGACTTCTGAGCAATCTCAAGTGAGTACATAGACCCCTCTTTTACTGTTTTCCAAACTGTTTTGGGGTGGAACACATGTGCCTACTTGTTACTTTCATGCTTTCCTGTTTTCACATCATATACATGCTATGTTCGTTAGTACATTATAGTACATGATTTCATTACATCTTATGCTAGGTGTGCCCATTGTGTGCATTACTTGGTACATTGTTTTACATTACATTTTATGCTAGGAGTGCCCATTGTGTGCATTACTTAGTACATTGTTTTACATTACATTTTATGCTAGGAGTGCCCATTGTGTGCATTACTTAGTACATTGTTTTACATTACATTTCATGCTAGGTGTGCCCACTGTGTGCATTACTTAGTACATCGTTTTACATGACATTTCACGCTATGTATGTTCATTTGATTACATACTTAGTGCATTATTTTCACATGCTTACATTTTGGTATGACATTTGGTTTGTTTACATGGGACAATACATTCATTAACACCGATCATGCCGTTCGTTAGTAGGTAGTGGTACCATAGGAATTGACAACTCCCGTTCCGGACATCCCAGGGAAAGGGGACAGAAAGGAATGACCGAATTCGTTGACATAAGACAGATAGACCTTCAATTTGTTTAAAGGGTTTATCACCACAGTCGCCAGGCTTGGATGTATGCATTTTTACAATACCGCATAGATGTTCATATTAAATATTTGCATGCATTTACACAAAACATAGCTTTGATTTAAACCAAGTTTTACTTCAATACTTTGTTTTTGTGCATATGGTTTAGTTGAGACCTTTCACTTGCCATACATGACATTTTGACATAGACATTTGACATATACATTTCGGCATAGACATTTTAACATGATTGACATTTGATCATGCATTTACACAAAACATAGCTTTGATTTAAACCAAGTTTTACTTCAATACTTTGTTTTTGTGCATATGGTTTAGTTGAGACCTTTCACTTGCCATACATGACATTTTGACATAGACATTTGACATGGATATTTGACATAGACATTTGACATGGATATTTGACATAGACATTTGACATGGATATTTGACATAGACATTTGACATGGATACTTGACATAGACATTTGACATGGATATTTGACATAGACATTTGACATGGATATTTGACATAGATATTTTGACATGATTTACATCTTGACATGAACATTTTACATTGTTTAGTTTGGTTTGATTAAGTGATTAAGTAACGATGCGTGTGTAATATGATACAAGCATGGTGGATACGCCGCTGGTACTTCCTATATATAAGTGTTTGTATGGTATTACATGTCGTAACGTTATTTGAATCATTTCAGTTTGAGACATATAACATTTCATACAAATAACATACTTTTCACAAGACATTGATTCATAAACAACTTATCTTATGCAAACATATTTTACTTGGTTATTCATTTAACCTTATTTATACTTATCATCTGATCTTATCATTTTTCAAATGATTTAAAAGACAAAGCAAATAACAAGGTTCATGACTAAACATTTTCTCAAACATAAGTCATGAATCTTATTTTTCACAAAACCTATGTATCTCACAGGCATTTTTATGCTGACGTACCTATTTTCACATGTGTTTTTCATGAGCTGTTGCATAAGATGATCAAGATACACATAGACAGACTTGGGCTTTAGTGACAATAAAAGATGCAAGACTAGTTAATTATGTTGTTTTTCTTTGTTTGTTAAGACATTATAACACTTTTAATCAATAAAACGAAACTTCAATTGCCATGGATTTGAAACAATTAATTCTGTTACAACACTCCCCGATGTTTCCGCCGCGATTTGTTGTTTTACGCGGTCGGGGTGTGACACTTTATAATTTGGGACAATTATTAAAATAATCTTGTATACAGATTTATATGCTTGTCGTACGTTCAGGACCAAGGATAGAATCCGGGACAAGATTAATAGACACACCACATAATATAAACCCACGACGAGTTAGCCTCAACAAGCGGGTTGTAAGGACCTGCAAAAATACCCCAAAATGACCCGTAAGTGAAAACCCGGACCCCTGAAGCCTTAATGTGCATGAAAACCCAAGAAAATAAGAATTTTGAGTTTCAGGCGGGCCAAGTAAAACGTAAGCTTAGGCTTACGCGGGTCGCGTCAACTTAAAGTTGACCAGATAAGCATTCCGGGCCACGTGTCGCACACGTGGCAACCCTACTCGTGACACACCAGCCCTACACGTAGGATAGGGGTCCTCGCGGACCGCGTAAAAGCCATGTTAAGGCTTACGCGGGCCGCGTAAAACTTAAAATGTTGCTATAAGTAGCTTGTACATGGGACTTGTTTCAGCATTCGAAATTTCAGTTTCAAAACATCCCAATTCTGCTAAAAACGAGTATTACGGTATCGAGGCGCTGCTACGAATACAGGGTTTTAACTCGATCACTGCTACGATGTAATGTCCGATTGATTGAAACCGATCCGATGGATGTTTAAGTGCTTCCCAAATCAGGGCTATACTTTGTCATTCTTCGTGAGGGTTTTGATCTCGGGAAGTTTATCGTAAATGTTGTATTAAGTTTCTGACCTTGTTTCGTATGCATGTCATTTTAACTAGGTTACACGGCTAAATCAGTAGGCTAAACTCTGCCCGTCTAAACTTGCAATGTGGGTCATTCTCTTTTTACCAACTATTTTATTTAAATCTCAAAGTGTTTTCAAAAGTTATAATTACAGGGATTAAGTCATGGTTATCTTGAATCACTGGCTAGTGGGGTATTGTGCACATTACTAATTTCTCACGGTTAGGTAAACAAACCTAACAGTGATAATCATCACTACTTGGGTGAAAGGACCCAATAGTGGTATGTCCATCGTCACCAGGGTGTGACACGGTGCCAGATAAAAATAAGATAGTAGCCATTGTAATCGCTCTTATGCTGTAATTTATAACTATGTGTTGTTTTATTGAAATCGAGTGACTCGCCAGTATTTCCCCGCTGATAAAATATTTTTAAACATGTTTCAGGTAACCTACTGTGAATCAAGGAAAAGTGCTACGGAGCACTAATAAAGCTTGAAGTGGTGGCTCAGTTAAATAAATAAACATGTTTTGTAAAACATGGAATTTCCTCGTGAAATTCCTCTATTGTAAATTACGGGGTTTGTCCCAAATTATGAAATAAAATAATTGGGTATTTTCAAGTTTTAAAGATCATGTAAAACTTCCGCTGTCAAATAAAATAATAATAATTACCACGGGTTTCTGTCCCGCGGCTCCTAGACCGGGTTACACCGGGACGGGGGCCGTGACAGAAAAAGGTGGTATCAGAGCCACTGATTTAAGCCAATTAAGTATTTAGAAATACTTAATTTCTCAATTTGCCACTCTGTGATTCTGTGAAATTTAATTTGCAATATATAACTTTCTAATTAGAATTTTGTGTTTCCTATATATCTGCTAAACAGCATGAATGAGTTATCTGAAGCTCTTCAGAATCTCACTATCTATCCTGCTGACGTAGAAGTTTCCAGAGACTTTTCCAATTATCTGGCAGACACTGAAGAACCTATGGAATTCCAGGCTCAAGCCCAGGAGAAACCCAAGACGAAGAAAAGAAGGAGAATTATAGGTTGGAGACGCGCACGGAGGAAGAAGACAACTGCCCAGAGGATTAAAAAGACTGAGGAACCAAAAGACAAAGGTAAAGGAAAGGAGATCGGGGAAAGTTCAGGGCAAGCCCAGAGAATGCCACCATGGGAAGAGCTGGATCGCAAACTGGCAAATTGTGACCTCATTGGACCTGCCTACGAGAACCTCTTCAATTACCCAATTGAATCACAACTTCCAGTTAATTTGGAACCTGCTATCCCAGGTCCCATTGTCAACCACCAACTTCTACCCGGAGAGCTGGAAGAATGGTGGACAAGTGATTGGCAATTTCAGAATCTTTTAAATAACCCTAACACCTTTTCCCCCCAGTTTGACCCAGAGCCTGCACCAAACCCACCTATGAGCACTGAGAACTTGGCTGAACTCCGCCACTATGGCGAGGAGCTGGTGGACGCAGGAAATAGAATCCGGGAAGTGGGGGAAAGGATATCATGGAAATACGACGAGAGGGAACGTCGTTTCTGAAGTGCCAGCCGACAGGGATCGTATGTGGTTGTGTGGTTACGTTGTTAATAATAAATAAAATAATAATAAAAATATAATCATATAAAAATAACTTAAAATAAAACTTTTGTAAAATAACTGGTGTGTATGGATGCATACTAATATATAACGTCGCAAAGTCGACAATTTTGGCTATACGTGTTGACATGATTATGTGTGATTGTTTTATTGTGACTAATTATTATTTATTTTCTTTTGTGCCAATAATTTATACATTTAAATATTGAAAATTATCAGATGGAACCCGCCGTCAATGAGCCAGTTAATGAAGTTAACCAATCTGAGCAAAACAATGAGGATCACTTTCTTAATAGGCAAGATATAGAAAACATTGTTGCTCAAGGAATAGCCAATGCTATTCCAGCAATCCTTGCTGCTGCTCGAAATCCAGTTGAACCTCAACCAATTATTCCCAGCAAACGTACTCGCGACGACAATTTCAGTAATAGTGTAAATGGAGGTGGCAACAATAATAATAATGATAACGATGTGATGCAAGCCCTGTTTCTTAAGAGAATGAAAGCTGCAACGCCTGGTTGCACTTACAAGGAATTTCTTGCATGTAAACCTGTTGAATTTGCAGGTAATGAAGGGGCAACTGCTGCACTGCGTTGGTTGGATAAAACCGAGGCGGTGATTAAAATAAGTAAATGTGCCGAGGAAGACAAGGTCATGTACGCGTCGCATCTTTTTAAAGAAGGGGCACTCGAATGGTGGAACACCGTACAACAAGCTAAGGGAAGTGATGTGGCGTATGCCATGAATTGGGCAGAATTTAAGAGTCTAGTAGAAAGAAAATTTTGTCCCGAATATGAAAAGGAACAAATGACAAATAAGTTCCTGAACCACCGGATGGTGGATGTAGACTGTCGAGGATATACTTCGACATTCTTCGAGTATGCTAGAGTTGTACCAAGCCTGGCTTCGCCAGAACCGGTACTTATTTCTCGCTATATTTGGGGTTTGATTGGCGAAATCCGTGATATCGTTAAAGTTGCGAGACCGCGCATAATTGACGATGCAGTGGAATTAGCCAACACTTTGACAGACGGACTGGTGCGTACGCGAGAAGAAAATAGAAAGAAGGAAGTGGCCCAAAAGATTACCCAAGGATTCCGTGTGGGTAATAGTAGTAATTTCAAGAAAAAGGGAACCGGGCAATCTTCCACTGCTCCATTTTGCAGTACCTGTAAAAGAAAGCATTTTGGAAGATGCAAAGGGTATTGCAATTTTTGCAAAATTCCAGGGCATCAAGAAGAAGACTGCAGAAGGAAGAAATCCACAATTTGCTTCAACTGTGGAGAAGCTGGACATTTTAGACCAGACTGCCCTAAATTGGTCAAACTAGTTGACAACAAAGCCAAACCTGCAGAAGGAACTACCAAGAAAAATGCAAGAGCCTTCCAGTTGACTACCCAGGAAGCAGAGCTAATCCCTGATGTGATTGCTGGTAAATTCCTAGTTCACGACGTTTATGCAAAAGTATTATTTGACTCTGGTGCAAACCAAAGTTTTATAAATACTTCATTCTGCCAAGCTCTTAACCTACCCTTAACCAACCTTAGACAAATTTTTACGGTAGAAACAGCAGATGGGAATTCTGTTAACATAGATAAGGTTTTGCAAGAAGGAAAGATAGAACTCTTAGGCCATAAATTTTCTGCAAACCTGTTACCTATGAATTTAGCCGGATTCGATGTTGTATTAGGAATGGATTGGTTAGTAGCCAACCATGCTCAAATTCGCTGTGATAAAAATTCCATAGAAATTCATACACCCACAGGAGAAATAGTAGTGATTACAGGAGATAAGCCACGTAAGCCACTGAAATTCATTTCAGTAATGAAAATGGCCCATTATTCAAGAAAACAAGGAATAGTGTATATGATTTCGGTAATCATTAACACTAAAGGTAAGGAACTTAAGGAAATTCCAATAGTATCAGAATACCCGGATGTATTCCCAGAAGAACTACCTGGATTACCACCCGATAGGGAAGTAGAATTTAGGATTCATCTAATTCCTGGAACTACACCGATAGCTAAGGCACCTTATCGGTTAGCACCCACAGAAATGCTAGAATTGAAAAAGCAGTTAGATGAATTGCTTAGTAAAGGATTTATACAACCTAGTTCATCCCCTTGGGGAGCACCCGTGTTGTTTGTGAAAAAGAAGGATGGTTCAATGCGAATGTGTATCGATTACAGGGAATTGAACAAAGTTACGATTAAGAATCGATACCCATTACCTAGGATTGATGATCTTTTTGATCAACTTTAGGGAGCTAGATATTTTTCTAAGATAGATTTACGCTCCGGATACCATCAGTTGAAAGTACAAGAAGAAGACATACCTAAAACTACTTTTAGAACTAGGTATGGTCATTACGAGTTTATAGTCATGCCCTTTGGATTAACAAATGCTCCTGCAGCATTCATGGACATGATGAATAGGATCTGTAAACCGTACTTGGATAAATTCGTAATTGTCTTCATCGACGATATACTTATTTATTCCAAAAGTCAGGACGAGCATTATGAGCACCTACATGCACTCTTAACCTTATTAAGAAAGGAGAAGCTTTACGCCAAATTCTCAAAGTGTGAATTTTGGCTACAAGAAGTGCAATTTTTAGGACACATGGTGAATCATGAAGGTATTCACGTAGATCCCTCCAAAATAGAAGCGATCACCAAATGGAAAATCCCGCAAACAACTATGGAAGTTAGAAATTTTCTAGGGTTAGCCGGATACTATAGACGATTGATTAAGGATTTTTCTAAAATAGCCGTGCCATTAACTAAGCTAACCTGTAAAACGGTGAAGTTTGAATGGGGATCTAGACAAGAAGAGGCTTTTAAGATTTTAAAGCAAAGGTTAACAAACGCCCCAATTCTTGCCTTACCAGAAGGGACAGAAGATTTTGAAGTTTATTGTGATGCTTCTAAACTGGGATTAGGATGTGTGTTAATGCAACGCAAGAAGGTAATTGCGTATACCTCCAGGCAATTGAAAAGGCACGAGGAAAACTATACGACTCATGATTTAGAATTAGGATCGATAATTTTTTCCCTTAAGATTTTGAGACATTATCTGTACGGAAGTAAGTTTACTGCCTATACAGATCATAAGAGTTTAAGATACATATTTGAGAAAAAAGAATTAAACATGAGACAAAGAAGATGGATGGAAATTCTAAGTGACTACGACTGTGATATTCAATATCACGAAGGAAAGGCAAATGTAGTAGCAGATGCCTTAAGTCGTAAGTATCATGAGAAACAACGACGAGTTCGTGCTCTTAGGTTAAGCTTACAATTTGATTTAATGGAACAATTGAAGCATATTCAAGAAACAACAATCAAGGATGATGCTGAAGGAATGAAAGGACGAATAAAAGAATTAGAGCAAGGAGGTGATGGAATTTGGAGATTCCATAAGAAAAGGATTTGGATACCTAAGCAAGGAAATTTAAGAGATAAGATTTTAGAAGTGATACGTGGTCGAAAACCGGTGCTTGTAATTGCTTAATTTGATGTTATTGCATAAGTTTTAGTTTTGAATAGCCTACTTTTGATTAGATATGTATTTTGCAGATCTAGCAGAGTTTAAGGAGCTTTTCGGAAGCTTTACGGGTCACCGGAGCGAAAACGGAACCACCGGGATGCGAAATGGGTCAACCGGACTTGAGAAATGAAGAAAACAGAAAGTTGGAATTCCAGGAGCCGTCGCCGACGACCATATGGTCCGTCGCCGACGGTGTGTACAATTCTCCGTCTCCCAAATTGTCCGTAAGCAGTAAATTAACACGTCGGCTCCAGATCAACATGCATGGACCGTCGCCGACGGGGCATCAGGCCGTCGGCGACGGCCCTCCAATATTGTTGCGCGTCCAATGTTTGGTTTGGGTCAAATAACGAATGAAAGGGGGTTGTTGGACATCAATTCGGGAGTTACACATTGTTTTGGAGTTGGAACTTGATCTTGGAGCCTAAACAAAAGATCATTGACCTACCATCCACCTATCTTCATCTTGAACAACCGAAATCGTCATCAAGAATCATCACTATCATCACAATTAATCCATCATCCACAAACCCTAATCCTTCCACCATCATCATCTTTCACCAAACCTCATCATTCACCATTCTCAAGGCTTCAAGATGTCTCCATCCGCATTCCAAACATCCGGTGATCAAGTTGCATCAACCATGAGCGGCTAATCATCTCGGTTTCACCCCGGTGTAGGTAGTTTTTAATTTTAGGGTTTCAATTTGTTCTTGTTTCATCTTAGTGACAAATTGTATTTGGTTTTTGAAACTTTTGACAATAGTATTACATTTGTTACGAATTCGTGAATTGTCGAACGATGTTAAAAGTTATGACTTTGCGAAACGGTGATATGTAATTGTACGTTGTCGTTGTTAGGATTTACTTGTGTTGATTACAAAGTGTCTTTTTGTCCGTTCTTCGGGGCGTTGATAGTTAGTAGCACCTAAGTCACGGTACACTAAATCCGTTAATCGAATGCATTTGAGTTGAAACTAAAACTTGTAGAAATCCTAGGCTAACAATTACCGAAACTGGGTGTGATTCCTTTTTATAATTATTGTTCTAGTAATCATTTTCTCGTAATTGTTAATCATTAGTTGTTCATCAATTTAATCAATTCAATTAGTCTAAACTCATATCTCTTAATTAAACAAAAATACAAAAACATTCTAGTAAGCTTCATAAATCGTGACATTAGTTATAATTCATTCGAATCCATACACAAACCACATACTCTTCGTGGTTCGACTCCTTACTACCACTAACTATTTGTTAAGGGTAATTTGGGCTTATAAATATTATCTTTGACCGGAGCGCGACACTCCGATCAAATTTTGGCGCCGCTGCCGGGGTGTGCGTGCGCTTTGTGTTTGGATATTGTTTGAATTTGTGTGATTAACTGTTTAATTTGTTTAGCTTTCTTTTTGCACTTTGTCTTTTTCCTTGTTACGCGGGGTGTGTCAATTGTGCAGGTTACAGGTAGTGCATGCATACGCGGAACTCCGGGAGGACTTCATCGTTAGTCTACGAACCGGAACTCGAACGAGTTGCAAGAAGAAACCTAGCAAGCCGGTTAGAAGCAACACTTGCTTCTAATCAAACCAACCAAACACCACAACATACACCATCCATTGAAACTGATTCAATGGCGAACCAAAACTCAAACCAAAACCTTAACTCGAACCAATTCCAATACCGAAGCAACTTCAATCCCTCCCCAAATATGCAACCTATACCTCCCGAGCGATCGGGTGGTAATAACAACAATACCGGACCACCTACACCACCTTTCCAAAACCAAAATCCCAACAACAATCAAAGAACACCTCAACAACAAAACCTTCATAGACACAATTCCTTACCCATTAACTTAGATGACCGGAATGTCAATTCCGACCGTCGGGGAAATCGTGATCGCGACAATCCCGCGAATGAAGACCCATTCTTCAACATCGATGACTTGAGGAATGCAATCCCCGATGATGAACCGTATAGTGTTCCCGGTTATCAATCGCCGGAACATGTGAGTGTTCATACGGAAAATTCGGATGACGGGGGATATTATGATGATAGGGCTAACGATGACGAAGATTGGGGTTACGTGAATAGGGGAAACGTCTACAATGCAAGAAGGTATGATGATGAGGAATTTGGCTATCAATATGCCAATTACGTTGGGGACGACGAATACGGTTACGGAGGTGGAAGAAATGATGGTTATGGGAACAACCGTCAACCACGAAACAATGACCAAAGGAACCGGAATGATGGGTTTTATAACAACAACAACAATGCAAACCCTAACCGGATTCCTCGTTTCGTGGGAGGAGGTAACCCAAGGGATAATAGAAGAGAGGATAGAAGAGATGATCGAAGAGGTGAAAGACGGGATAATAGAAGACCGGTTGATCAAGAAGTTAATGGTCCTCATCGTCATCAACGACCTCCACGGGGAGTGAATGATCGTTTTAGGCCGGTTGTCACCGAGAATGATTCACCAATCGTTTGTGAGAGGAGGATGTTTGATTGTAAACCACATTACATCAACATACTTCCTCATTTTAATGGAAGATCTAATGACGAACCGTACACCCACTTGACAGAGTTTTCTTCTATTTGTGGCACTATCGGGGGGCACAACTTTGCATTAGATGAGGTTAAACTTCGTTTGTTCCAATTTTCATTGAAAGACAAAGCGAAGCAATGGTTCCTTACCCTCCCGGCCAACAGCATCCGCACATGGGGAGAAATGCAACAAGCATTTTTAGATGAGTACTATTCTATGGCAAAGACCGATGATGCTCGTGATGAAATTAGGTCTTTTCGCCAATTATCGGGTGAGCCATTGCATGAGGCGTTCACTCGATTCAAAGAAATGATGCGGAGATGCCCACATCATCAAATTGAGAAGTGGGAGTTGGTTAAGTGCTTTGTACGGGGTTTAGATGACACAACATGGAATCGTCTCGAGTCGACAAGTAATGGGACTCTTTTGAGCAACCATGAAGACGATGATTGGGAATTCTTGGAACGAATGAGTAAACGTTCAAAAGAGAAAGAGTCGGCCGATCGAGCCAAGAAACATCCTATTTCCTGTTCCCTTCCCGATCTTGACTCTAAAGATCGGATTTCCACCTTAGAGCGGGAAATGGCTCGAATGAAGAAAAAAGAAGTAAATGCGGTTCAATTCGAGGTATGTGAAGATTGTGGTGATATTGGACATAGAGCGGAACAATGTCCAACGGGGTCGAGTGGCTACACTGAAGAAGTCAACCAAGTGTATGGAGATAGGAAGCAATATGACATGAACTCCAACACTTACCATCCGGGGTTGAGAAATCACCCTAATTTCCGGTACGGTAACGCTTCGAATCAAATGAACCCGAACTTTCAATCGGGTAATCAAGGTAATCAAGGTGGATCATCGTACAACAACCGTCAAAGTGGTAACCAAGGGGGTTATCAACGTAATTTCAATCAAGGGTACCAAGGTAGAGACAATAATTACCAAAGTGGGTACCAAAGGAATTACAATAATCAAGGCGGTAATGGAAGCGGGTCGAACAATCAAACCGGTGGCGATGATTTGAGTGCCAAAATGGATGCTTTGTTGAACATGCAAAAAGAATCTCAAAAGACAAACGAGATTAGGGATAAAGCACATGAGGCATTAGCAAAGCAAGTGGGCCAACTTGCGGAAGAAATGGCTCAAATGAGAGGAAGCGCGGGAAGACTCCCAAGTGACACCGCAGTGAACCCTAAGCATCAAGGGTCAAACTCAAGGAACACACGTGAGGTACCAATTAATAAAATCACTTTACGTAGTGGTCGAGTTGTTGATGATGGTGTCAAAACACCATCACCCCAGTTTGTTGAAGGGGTGGTGGAGGATGCTAGTGAAGATGAGAATGAGAATGAGAATGGTCAAACGGGTCAAAATAAAAATGACTTGAAAAAGAACAATGATACCCCCATTGTGACCATCCCCATCCCCAAGGCTAAGGAAAAGGGTGTGGAGGCTAATACCGCCCCTTATCCCGAAGCATTGAAGGGACCCGTGAAAAAAGTTGTAAACAAAAGAGGTCCACAACAAGAAGAGTTGTTGGAAATTTTTAAACAAGTCAAAATCAATTTACCTCTTTTGGATGCAATTAAACAAGTACCGTCGTATGCTAAGTACTTGAAAGATTTGTGTACCCAAAAACGCACTCACAAATTTCCAAAAAAATTAGATTTAACCGAAAATGTGAGTTCGATTCTTTCGGGTGCACTTCCACCTAAGCTCCAAGATCCGGGTGCGCCTATCATTTCAATTCAAGTAGGCGATTTTAAAATCAACCGGGCACTTCTAGATCTTGGTGCTAGCGTGAGCATTCTACCGGGTAGTTTGTATGACCAATACGAGTTTGGTCCACTTCAGTCGTCTAACACCACCGTGGTGTTAGCCGATTTGACACCTAAACTACCCCGTGGAATTGTTTCGGATGTGATAGTGAAAATCGAGGATTTCTACTATCCGGTGGACTTTTTAGTGCTTGATTATGTGGCCAAGGACCCAACCAAACAACCTACGGTGATTTTGGGTCGACCGTTCTTAGCAACCGCGAATTCTCAAATTGATTGCAAAACGGGAACGGTTGACATGACATTTGGAAACCGAAGGTTGAGGTTGCATGTTTTTTCCGGACTTATGAACCCTCCAGTTGATGATGAATGCTATATGGCGGACGTCGTTGACACATGTATACCTCTTTGCGACATAGTCGTAGATGGGGAAAACACAATGGAGGATTGTTATATGTTTGACAAGTCACAGGTGGAGATGGATAAGAGCATAGACGAGGAAGTGAGAAGTTTGGAGGTGCTTGCGGTTAGAGAGGGAAAACCGACATGGACGCACCAAGTTGAGAGTTTACCGGAGAGCATCGACACCAAGTTGAAGCCGTCATTAGTAGAGCCTCCGGAGGTTGAATTGAAGGTGTTGCCTAAGCATCTCAAGTATGCTTATGTTGGTGAAGGCAACACGCTCCCGGTTATCATTGCATCAAACTTAACCGTGGAGCAAGAGGATAAATTGATGGGTGTTTTGGTCACTAATAGGGCGGCGATTGGATGGACCATTGCTGATTTGAAGGGTATTAGTTCCTCGGTGGTGATGCACAAAATCATCACGGAAGAGAATGTGACTCCCGTTCGAGATGCACAACGGAGATTAAATCCGAACTTGCGGGAGGTAGTGAAGAAGGAAGTGCTGAAATGGCTAGATGCGGGTATCATTTACCCGATCTCGGATAGCCAATGGGTGAGCCCAACACAGACGGTTCCCAAGAAAGCGGGTATACAAGTCGTCAAAAATGATGCAGGTGAAGAGGTAGCCACTCGGCCGGTAACCGGGTGGCGAATTTGTATTGACTATAGGAAGTTGAATACCGCAACTTCCAAAGATCATTTCCCTTTACCGTTCATTGATCAAATAGTTGAGAAATTATCGGGGCAAAAATTTTATTGTTTCTTAGATGGCTATTCTGGTTATAACCAAATCGCCATCCATCCGGAAGACCAAGCAAAGACTACGTTTACTTGTCCCTATGGCACTTTCGCATTTAGGCGAATGCCGTTTGGATTATGTAACGCCCCCGCCACCTTCCAAAGGTGTATGATGAGTATCTTTTCAGATATGGTGGGGAAGTCTTTGGAAATCTTCATGGATGATTTCTCAATTTTTGGGTCATCTTTTGAGGCTTGTTTGGATCAACTAGATAAAGTGTTAAGAAGGTGTGTCGAAACTAGTTTGGTCTTAAGTTGGGAAAAGAGCCATTTTATGGTTCAAGAGGGAATAGTGTTGGGACACGTGGTGTCAAGTCGTGGGATAGAGGTTGATCGTGCAAAGGTACAAGTCATATCTACTTTACCGTATCCCACGACCGTTAAAGGTGTTAGGTCATTTCTAGGTCATGCGGGTTTTTACCGGCGGTTTATTAAGGGTTTTAGTGACATAACCAAGCCTTTATGTAACTTGTTGTTAAAAGATCAACCGTTTGATTTTAATGAAAATTGCCAAAATGCTTTTAACAATTTGAAAGAGAAGTTGGTTGAGGCTCCAATCTTGCAATCGCCAAATTGGTCTTTTCCTTTTGAAATTATGTGCGATGCGAGTGATTATGCGGTGGGGGCCGTGTTAGGACAACGGGTCGATAAGAAACCCGTTGCCATATACTACGCGAGTAAGACTCTTTCGGATGCACAATTAAATTACACCACTACCGAAAAAGAGCTACTCGCGGTGGTATATGCTTTGGATAAATTTCGGGCATATATATGGGGTAGTAAAGTGATTATTTATTCTGATCACACTACAGTTAGGTACCTCATGGAGAAGAAAGATGCAAAACCGAGGTTAATCCGATGGGTGTTGTTGCTCCAAGAGTTCGATCTGGAGATACGGTACAAGAAGGGTACCGAGAATGTGGTAGCGGACCATTTGTCCCGGTTGATGGTTGATGAGGATCCTAAATCGTTAGAGATCAATGAGTCGTTTCCCGATGAGTATATTATGAAATTGGATAAGTTGCCTTGGTATGCTAACATTGTGAATTATCTTGTTACAGGTGACTTACCGGCACATTGGGATAGACGGAAGAGGCAACACTTCATGTCCCAAATCAAGTACTATCGGTTGGAAGAACCGCATTTGTGGAAGGAGTGTGCAGATCAAGTTATAAGAAGATGCATTGATGACGAAGAGATTCCAAG
The DNA here is from genome assembly GCA_030545235.1 of Helianthus tuberosus. Lineage (NCBI taxonomy): Eukaryota > Viridiplantae > Streptophyta > Magnoliopsida > Asterales > Asteraceae > Helianthus > Helianthus tuberosus. Next base: position 103,904,329 of record CM060390.1, on the reverse strand, counting down.
CGTGTTGCAGCATCTACACTCATTTGCATGTGGTGGTCACTTTAGTGGTCACAAAACGGGTCATAAAGTGTTAAATAGTGGTCTTTTTTGGCCTACTATCTTCAAAGATGCAAATGAGTTTGCCAAAAATTGCATAGAGTGTCAAAAACTAGGGGGTATTTCAAAAAGGGATGAGATGCCCATGCAACCAATCCTTGTAGTCGACATCTTTGACGTGTGGGGAATTGATTTCATGGGCCCATTCCCCAATTCCTATGGCAATTTGTATATCTTGGTGGCCGTTGACTATGTGTCAAAGTGGGTCGAAGCAATAGCCACCAAGACGAACGACCACTCCGTAGTGTGTAATTTTGTTCAAACCGATATTTTTTCAAGGTTTGGGATTCCTCGGGTCATCATAAGTGATGGAGGATCTCATTTTAAAAATTTTCGGTTTGGGAAACTTCTTAAACGGTTTGGTGTTGACCATAGGATTGCTACCCCCTATCACCCGCAAACAAGCGGGCAAGTTGAGGTGTCAAATAGGCAAATCAAAGAGATTTTGCAAAAGACCGTGCGGGCGGACCGTAAGGATTGGTCAATTAAATTGAACGATGCTTTATGGGCCTACCGTACGGCACATAAGACACCTATTGGCACTACACCTTACCGGTTGGTTTATGGTAAAAATTGTCATTTACCGGTTGAACTTGTGCATAAATCATTATGGGCTCTTAAGGAAGTTAATGTTCAATATGATGATGCAGGAAAGGAAAGGAAACTCAAGCTATGCGAGTTGGAGGAGCTACGGGAAATGGCATATGAATGCGCGTCCAATTACAAGGATGGGATGAAGAAGGCGCATGATGCTAAGTTAAGGAAGAAAGAATTCGAGGTTGGGCAAAAGGTGTGGCTTTACAACTCGAAGCTCAAATTCTTTCCCGGAAAGCTCCGAAGCAAATGGATGGGACCCTATGTGATCACCCGGGTTGGACAATTGGGTGATGTTACCATCGAGGACCCGAAGGATGGGATACGACAAACGGTAAATGGTCATCGGCTAAAACCGTTTCTTGATGGTAACGAGAAGGTAGACGAAAACAAGGAATGGGTGAGCTTTGTGGTAAGCACACCAATTTACGAGGTCGACTAACAAGGACCGGTAACATTTTGTGTAAAGTTATGTACAATTATTTATTTGTTTGTGTGTGTTTATGTTAATCGTTTTCGTTCCATACTAATCTCTCTTGATTGTGTGAAGTCCGGACATTCCGAACGGGTCACGCAGATACAAGGTATGTTTTAGACTTGGTTATGTGCATTGAGGACAATACACGATTTTTTTGGGGGGTGGTAGGGCCGTTGACGGTTGTTGCGTTTAAAAATTTTAACTTATAAAAATTCACAAAAACAATTTTAATAATTTTTAGGATTTGTGATTGTACATAGTCCCTTTATTAAAAGTTCATAAAAATCCTCCTATTTTTCAAAAAAAAAATGGATTTTTGCGAAACCGTCACCGACGGGGTAAGACATCGTCGCCTACGACCCTTCTAAATTGTCTGTCGCCCAACATTGACCGTAGACAGCGTGTTAGGCCGTCGGCCACACATGTGTTTTCCAGAGACCGTCGCCAACGGACCTCTTCATCGTCGCCGACGGTCATCCTAAATCGCTCCGATGCTGAATCAAACTTTGGGTCTTATTGCAAGTCAAATCAAGTATATAACCATGAAAATTGTTACGAATCAGTTTTTAACCATACAAGCAACCCGAATTCGACCCATCATCAGATTCATAATAATAATTCGTGTATCACTTACCCTATCTCTACTTCATCTTCATCTTCTTCACCCAACACACCAAGAACCCTAAATCCTTCTTTTTCTCATAACTTTCTCAAATCTCCACCAAATCAGTTGATTCTTAAGCCTAACTTGTGTAGTTTTTCGAGAGGAACAAAACCCCCATAACGGTTTCCATCAAATCTTGCTCATTTGCACGATTTCTGGACGTGAGTTTTTAGGGTTTTGAAGAGTGTTCATCCAAGTTTCTTGTTTTGCACTTGTTCTTAGTTCTTCTTGTTATCTAACATCAAAGGTATGCAATTTCAGTAAATTTATGCATGATTATTATATACATTGTTGATTTCTTCCGAAATTTTAAGCATATTGTTTAAGAGTAGGTTGTTTATCATAATGTAGGATGTTTTAGCATAAACTTAAGAATGTTTGCTTGATTTGGGTGGGATTTGAGCATGCTTTAGTCTTGGTGATGTGATTACACTAGATTTGTGTATGATTGAACATAGTTGTGATGTTGAATAGTGTTGAAAACATGAATTTTTGAGAAAATTTTGTGAATGAACATGTTTAATTGATATAGATGATAAGATGTGCAACTTTGGAAGTTTAAAAAGGCGATTTTACATCTAATTATTGATTGAAATTCAACACTACATATTATGTTCAAAGTTTGAGATTGTTTGAAGATTTGGGGTACACTAATTGTTGTCTTGTCTTTTGATTGTAGCTATGTTTGGAAGAAGCAAGAAAGCAAAGACTTCCGGACAAGGCTCGTCTTCGGGAGCCGGGTCAGGTTCGGGGGAATATCAAAGGCGATGGGAACAACTAAGTAATGTAGTAGAGGGTGATGGGCAACTTATTCGACAGGATTGGGATTGGGAAGAAGAAAAAAATAGTAGATCGGCTTTGGCATGGAAGGACGAGAAAACAAAGGCTCTTTCTCGTTACAACAATAAGAGGTTAGAAGCCAAAATGTGGAAGATGAAAATGGTTACGGGTGTCTCAAAATCCGTACCCGAAAGGACAGTTTGTGAACGTACGGTAGATGTTGAAGAGTTTAGGAAGATTGGTATAGTGAAAAGGTTTGAGAAACTTGGCTGGGAACGGGTGATTGACTGGTGTGAGGATATCACTACTCGGGTATACTTGGGGGCAGTTTGTGAGTGGTTATCCACCCTTCGTTTTGAACACTCTGATAGACCGGCTCATAGGTGGAAGTTGATTGGTAACATTGGAAAAAATCAAATGGTCATGTCTTTCGAACATATGAATGCTATAGCGAGGTTTGACTCACTTGGGGTCGACGCGTATGAATATTATGGGTATGATCAGTTTTTGGACAACAAGAAAAACGATGCTGACCCTGTGAGGCTTTTAGAGGACACCCTACTAGGTTCTGGGGGTGCGGGAGAGTCGAGAAGTGATTTGTCTTTGATGGGAAAGATACTCCAAGGTATCTCGTTAGAGAACATTATGGTACGGTTCGGAGACCGTGGAAAGGTGAAGGCACCCGACTGTCGGGTTTTGCATGCATTGTTATATGGGACGCCCAAGCTCTCGTGGCGTCAAATTGTTATGATCAACACATGGGATACACGAGAATCGTTTAAACGAAAGATGATTCCTTATGCAAGGTTGATTAGCGCCATGATTATCCAACAGAATGCATTACCTCAAGACTCACTGTGGGTGTCTAAGCCAATTGATCAATTCAACTTCGCCTCTATGAGGCGACATTGGAAAATAACTGTGAAAGCTTTTGGGCATTTGCATACGGTCGAAGATGAGCAAGGGGATAGTTATCGGGTTAATGACAAAGAGGGTGATGAAGAAGGTGATGAAGAAGAGGGCGATGAGGAGATGCCCGATGTTGAGGAGGAAATTGATCCTTCTGGTCCGCGGGGACCGAGGCAAAGGTATAGGAGGAAGCATAGGGAAATCTCTGCCAATGTGGCAGATTTTGTGAATCAAAGGCAAATACCGTCGTATCGGTTGTGGAACCGTGGAGATCAAGCAATCTACGACAATGTGTCGGCGGGTATTGGTGAAGCAAGAGAGTACCATGCTAGTAGGAACGAATGGGAAGAGGCGCAAGGGGCGTACTCGCTGCAAAAATGGGGTTTTCAAACATCTTTCCGCGAGAGGGTGGAAAAACAGTTGGAGGAACAACAGCTGCAACATGCGTTACAACAGTCACAAATGGAACGCATGATACAGTTGCAAGAGGAAGAAAGGGCCCATAGACGGGCATGGGAAGAAGAGGAGGCTAGGCGCCAAACCGCACAAGGAGAGTTGGACCAACGCCGATGGGGAGCGTTGGCCTTTTCTAACCAGATGGCGATTAACAACTTCAAAGTACTACATGACCAAGAGCGCCATCAAAGAGATTATCAAGCCGGTCTCCCATATGTTGAACACTCGGGGTGGACCGATTACCCCAATCTTCCTCATCCGCAAGGCCCATCCGATCCAACCCCTCATTGGCCCGAAGCCGTTGGCTCGAGTTTTGTTCCGATGCCGTACCAACCGCCACCCCAAGGAGAGTCGAGCCCATTAGATAACTATAGGGATATGCTTGAGGCCCTCACTGGTTATCCGTTTCAGCCGAACCCGCCAATGAACCCTAATGAGAGATATCAGCGGTAGAGGCGAGGTATGGCGTTTGTTGTTGTTGTTGTATATTATTTTATTTTATTTTTTGTTATTTTCATTTTGTTATTTAAATTCTCGCCTAGTTAAATGAACTTTGTGGGTGTGTTCCCTATATAACCCTCACGAGACCTCTCGTCCTCCCAAGCTATTGGGGGGTTTAAAAGGGCTTGTTGCATAAGCTAAATGCAACCGTGATTCCTACGAAAGTGAGTTAGGTTTGTTGTTGTTGTAATTTATTTTCCACATAAATTAAAGTGAAATAACGTATAGCTTGGTAATATTTTCATAAAAGTGGTAGAACTAGGTAACTAACAAATTTTAGTGGTTGTGAGAAGCATGCTTCTACACAAGGGTTAAGATTTGTAGGTACATTTGGTTCGTGGGACAACCGCTTTCATGAAGAGGAGAGGAGCATACGAAGAATGAGCTCACAAACCAGGTGCATACGTTTCTTTTTACTTTTGATTTTTAGATTAGCAAATAAGTGGAGTGTATTTTGTATATTATTTTTTCCGGGTTGAAATTTTGGGGGAATTAGCCGTGTCACATCCCTTGTGCGTTTAATACTCTAGTTCTTACACATTGAGGACAATATGTATCTCAAGTGTGGGGATGGGGGAGTAGTAAAAATTTTAGATTTTGACCCATTCATTTAAATACTACACATTGAGGACAATGTTCACCTCAAGTGTGGGGATGGGGGAAAATTTCAAAAAAAAAATTCAAAAATATCTTGTTTCAAAAGCGATCTTAAAAGCACAAGTAACTAAGTCAACGAGGGATGTCACAACCCATTTGGTCTATTGTCATGGTCAAGTTCGAATTAATAGCATGACGGGTATTTAACGGGTGGTTATTTGGGAATAATCCGCCTAAGAAACTAGTCTTTTATGCATGTCACATACCATACCCTTTTAGATATGTGAGGTTTTGAGCCACTTTTATATCATAGATTACATACCTATGTTTCTTTGTTTGAGTGGACCATTAGCCATATATTGTAGAACTTGCAACTTTTGATACGTTTGAGACTATAGACCGAATACAAGCACAAGAATGATTAAGGCATTAGGTAAACCTTTTCTCTTAAAAACCATTTATCTATCCTTACCCAAACAAATCCCCTAGTCGCCCATTTTGAGCCTAAACCTTTCGTTTGACCACCCTATAGCCCATAACCGTTAAACCTTTTCTTTTAAACCCGTGTGATGGAAATTCGATTATAGGAGTCGTTTTTGTATAGTTGTTCTTGTTTGTTTGCATATATGTTAAAAAAAATCAGAAAATGTCATGAAAAAGAATGGAAAATCATTGAAGAAAAACACAAAAAGAAGTGTTGATAGTTGTTGAATAAAAGGCGAATGTTGTTGCCTTAATTTTGGTGTTTATAGTTAGTTTTGTTAGACTAGTCATTTGTAATAAAAATCGAATTTTCATCACCTTAGCCACTTTAAAATATCCTAATTCCTACCCTTCGCCTAGCCCCATTACAACCCTTCAAAGACCTTTTGACTTGTGCTTAGTAGTCGTGATCAATGGTGGAGAATGATTGAGTTGCAAGCTTATGCGGGTATGTGTTCTAATCGGTTTTGAGTGAATAGTCTTTGAAGTGCTAATACATTATAAATATTAGCCAATTTATAAGCCGAGTGGAGAGAACATTGTGAGGGACATGCATGAATTGTTGGTTTTACAGGCGGGTTAATCTTGGGTAACCATTTGTGTATGTAAAATCACATTACCGTTAAATATATTGAAAATTGTAAAGAATTTGAACTTTAGCATGACATTGGACCTTAACCTTCGTCTCGGGAATGGGGAGTGTATTTGTTGTTCGACCCACGTGAAAGTGAAAAACAGATTTGCTTGAGGGCAAGCAAAAGACAAGTGTGGGGATGTGATACGTGGTCGAAAACCGGTGCTTATAATTGCTTAATTTGATGTTATTGCATAAGTTTTAGTTTTGAATAGCCTACTTTTGATTAGATATGTATTTTGCAGATCTAGCAGAGTTTAAGGAGCTTTTCGGAAGCTTTACGGGTCACCGGAGCGAAAACGGAACCACCGGGATGCGAAATGGGTCAACCGGACTTGAGAAATGAAGAAAACAGAAAGTTGGAATTCCAGGAGCCGTCGCTGACGGTGTGTACAATTCTCCGTCGCCCAAATTGTCCGTAAGCAGCAAATTAACACGTCGGCTCCAGATCAACATGCATGGACCGTCGCCGACGGGGCATCAGGCCGTCGGCGACGGCCCTCCAATATTGTTGCGCGTCCAATGTTTGGTTTGGGTCAAATAACGAATGAAAGGGGGTTGTTGGACATCAATTCGGGAGTTACACATTGTTTTGGAGTTGGAACTTGATCTTGGAGCCTAAACAAAAGATCATTGACCTACCATCCACCTATCTTCATCTTGAACAACCGAAATCGTCATCAAGAATCATCACTATCATCACAATTAATCCATCATCCACAAACCCTAATCCTTCCACCATCATCATCTTTCACCAAACCTCATCATTCACCATTCTCAAGGCTTCAAGATGTCTCCATCCGCATTCCAAACATCCGGTGATCAAGTTGCATCAACCATGAGCGGCTAATCATCTCGGTTTCACCCCGGTGTAGGTAGTTGTTAATTTTAGGGTTTCAATTTGTTCTTATTTCATCTTAGTGACAATTTGTATTTGGTTTTTGAAACTTTTGACAATAGTATTACATTTGTTACGAATTCGTGAATTGTCGAACGATGTTAAAAGTTATGACTTTGCGAAACGGTGATATGTAATTGTACGTTGTCGTTGTTAGGATTTACTTGTGTTGATTACAAAGTGTCTTTTTGTCCGTTCTTCGGGGCGTTGATAGTTAGTAGCACCTAAGTCACGGTACACTAAATCCGTTAATCGAATGCATTTGAGTTGAAACTAAAACTTGTAGAAATCCTAGGCTAACAAGTACCGAAACCGGGTGTGATTCCTTTTTATAATTATTGTTCTAGTAATCATTTTCTCGTAATTGTTAATCATTAGTTGTTCATCAATTTAATCAATTCAATTAGTCTAAACTCATATCTCTTAATTAAACAAAAAAACAAAAACATTCTAGTAAGCTTCATAAATCGTGACATTAGTTATAATTCATTCGAATCCATACACAAACCACATACTCTTCGTGGTTCGACCCCTTACTACCACTAACTATTTGTTAAGGGTAATTTGGGCTTATAAATATTATCTTTGACCGGAGCGCGACACTCCGATCAAGAAGAAGCCCATAAATCTAGGTATACCATGCATCCTGGTAATAATAAGATGTACCAAGATTTAAGGAATAATTTCTGGTAGATAGGTATGAAAAAAGACATAGCTAGATACGTTTCTAAGTGCCTAACTTGTTCACAAGTTAAGGCGGAACACCAGAAACCCTCAGGTCTACTTCAACAATTAGAAATACCCGTATGGAAATGGGAACTAATAACCATGGACTTTGTTACTAAGTTACCCAAAACCAGAAAGGGTAATGACGCGATTTGGGTAATTGTGGATCGATTAACCAAATCAGCTCATTTTCTACCCATGAAAGAAACCTTTAGCATGGAAAGATTAGCAAAACTGTATGTAGACGAAGTAGTATCCTTACATGGAGTCCCACTCTCTATTATGTCGGATAGAGATAGTCGTTTCACTTCACATTTTTGGACGAGTTTCCAAGAAGCAATGGGGACACGATTGAATTTAAGTACTGCATATCATCCCCAAACAGACGGACAAAGTGAAAGGACGATCCAAACCCTGGAAGACATGCTTAGAGCATGTGTCATAGATTTTGGTGGAAACTGGGAGGACCACCTACCTTTAATTGAATTCTCCTATAACAATAGTTATCATTCAAGCATCGAAGCTGCCCCGTTCGAAGCACTATACGGACGTAAGTGTAGGACTCCAGTCTGTTGGGCAGAAATAGGAGAAAATCAATTATCGGGTCCCGAGATTGTGCAAGAAACCACCGACAAGATCACTCAAATCAAGGAAAGACTAAAGACGGCTCTAGATTGCCAGAAGAGTTATGCAGACAATCGACGCAAGCCACTAGAATTTCAAGTTGGAGACAGGGTACTCTTGAAAGTTTCTCCTTGGAAAGGAGTAGTTCGGTTCGGTAAGAAAGGAAAGCTAAGTCCAAGATATATAGGACCCTTCCCCGTAATTCAACGCATAGGACCGGTTGCCTATCGCTTACAACTACCAGAAGAGTTAGCCGGAGTACATGATGTATTTCATGTATCCAACCTTAAGAAATGTTTATCTAACGAATCCCTGGTAGTCCCTCTTCAAGATATACAGGTGAATGAAAAATTGAAGTTCGTGGAGAAACCGCTTCAAATAGAAGATAGAAAGATTAAGTTTCTCAAACACAAAAGATTGGTACTGGTCAAAGTCAAGTGGGATTCAAAAAGAGGACCCGAATACACCTGGGAGTTGGAATCGGAGATGAAGCGAAAGTATCCTCACTTATTTCAATAAATCTCGAGGACGAGATTTTAAATAAGGTGGGGAGGATGTAAGGACCTGCAAAAATACCCCAAAATGACCCGTAAGTGAAAACCCGGACCCCTGAAACCTTAATGTGCATGAAAAAACAAGAAAACAAGAATTTTGAGTTTCAGGCGGGCCGCGTAAAAGGTAAGCTTAGGCTTACTCGGGCCGCGTCAACTTAAAGTTGACCAGATAAGCATTCCGAGCCACGTGTCGCACAATTGGCAACCCTACTCATGACACACCAGCCCTACACGTAGGATAGGGGTCTTCGCGGGCCGCGTAAAAGCCATGTTAAGGCTTACGCGGGTCGCGTAAAACTTGAAATGTTGTTATAAGTAGCCTGTACATGGGACTTGTTTCTGCATTCGAAATTTCAGTTTCAAAACGTCCCAATTCTGCTGAAAATGAGTATTACGGTATCGAGGCGCTGCTACGAATACAGGGTATTAACTCGATCACTGCTACGATGTAATGTCCGATTGATTGAAACCGATCCGATGGATGATTAAGTGCTGCCCAAATCAGGGCTATACTTTGTCATTCGTCATGAGGGTTTTGATCTCGTGAAGTTTATCGTAAATGGTGTATTAAGTTGCTGACCTAGTTTCGTATGCATGTCATTTTAACTAGGTTACACGGCTAAATCAGTAGGCTAAACTATGCCCGTCTAAACTTGCAATGTGAGTCATTCTCTTTTTACCAACTATTTTAATTAAATCTCAAAGTGTTTTCAAAAGTTATAATTACAGGGATTAAGTCATGGTTATCTTGAATCACTGGCTAGTGGGGTATTGTGCACATTACTAATTTCTCACGGTTAGGTAAACAAACCTAACAGTGATAATCATCACTACTTGGGTGAAAGGACCCAATAGTGGTATGACCATCGTCACCAGGGTGTGACACGGCGCCAGATAAAAATAAGATAGTAGCCATTGTAATCGCTCTTATACTGTAATTTATAACTATGTGTCGTTTTATTGAAATCGAGTGACTCGCCAGTATTTCCCCGCTGATAAAATATTTTTAAACATGTTTCAGGTAACCTACTGTGAATCAAGGAAAAGTGCTACGGAGCACCAATAAAGCTTGAAGTGGTGGCTCGGTTAAATAAATAAACATGTTTTGTAAAATAGGGAATTTCCTCGTGAAATTCCTCTATTGTAAATTACGGGGTTTGTCCCAAATTATGAAATAAAATAATTGGGTATTTTCAAGTTTTAAAGATCCTGTAAAACTTCCGCTGTCAAATAAAATAATAATCATTACCACGGGTTCCTGTCCCTCGGCTCCTAGACCGGGTTACACCGGGACGGGGGCCGTGACACGGGTATATCTTTTTACATACTCAACTGTCAAGTGTATGCCTACACCCCCGTGCTTAAGTCGTGGACATTTCAAATGAATGAGCCAAGGATATCCAGGACACGGCCATTAACCCCCCAAAGGCTTAGATCAAACAAAACAGATTAAACGGGTTATCTCAATGATTTAACCACTAATCAATTAAAGAGCGGTAATAATTTACCGTATCCAAAGCCCGTATAAGGGAAAATAAGTTAAGAGTATTTACCTTAGCTAAAAGTAATTTTTATTCTCAGCCGTATATCAAATCAGCAAGTACAAGTAGCTTTTACTGGGCTCCTAATCTGGAACGAAGGTTTTAATAACCTATTTGATTCCTAACGGGCCTTATTTAAGTTATAACTTAGACCGGTTAGTTTTAAAAAAGGTTTACGGTTCAAAACGCAAGATTAAGCGAAGACCGGATTAGAATGTGATTTAGACCCAACAAGTATGAAGACTTGCATAAAATGGGTAAACTAAGCACATTCTGGATTTTGAAGTAAAAATGATAAGGTTCGACCCGTTTCTGTTAATTTATGCAAACTAGTTACATAAACCGTACCGAACGCGAATATGCATAACGGTTAACCAAAAGAGTCATGTACATGTTCCACAAGTTAATATGCTTTAAATATGTTATGATATCAGTAGAATATCTTCCATTATGCCCAAAACGAATTTAAAACCAATTTATGCCTCGTAGGGGTATTTTGGTTATTTTAAAGTTTATAAAAGAGGTTAAATAGCAATCTGAGGTTCTAGTCTAAAATATACAGTAAAAATATAAATTTTATCAAGTTATATCAGTAAGATACCATACATATGTGAATTTTATCATTTATGGCCAAACTATGTACCGTAAGGGCATTTTGGTCATTTCACATATGCTTTAATGGTCAAATTTGGAAATCTGAGTTCAAAAGTTATACTTACTGTTAAAGTATAAAAATTTATTTATAACATCAGTAGGTAACAAGTCTTAGGTGCTAAATATGGTTTTAAATCATACTATGCGCCTAAATCGCATAAAAGTCGATATTTGACGATATTCGGGTTATTTAAGGAAATCTGAGATTTTGAGCAGTCTCAACTGTTTAAAATATTTTATTTAATGTATAAAATCAGTAGAAAAAGGTTTGACATGCAAAAGATGCATAAAACTCATTTTATTAATGAATAGGGCATTATCGTCAATTACCGAGTCCATGCAAGAACTCTATGTTATGGTCAGTATAAAATTTGAAAAAAAAATTCTAAAAATCCCTAAATATTATATTACATCAGTGGGTAGAAAGTTTGGTGCCAAAATTTGGGTTTAAATATGATTTATGCTAAAAATGCCATTTAATTAACAAAAAGCTTTTGTTTTACGAGATCGTGTATAACTCTTATTCTAGACCAGAAACGGATGTCAAATTTTTAGGACATACTAATATATCAGTAATAAAGGTTTTTGTCCTCTCACATTTTCAAAAATCTCGTTTTAATGATAAAAGGGCATAATGGTTCATTTTTAAGCATTTAACAGGAACATGCAATGAATCAGATTTCTATGGAACCATATAGTATAATTTCAGAGGGTTATACTAACATGTAATGTGGTCCCAAAGGAACCCTAAGGCATAACTAAACTAAGCTAAATCGGGTCAGAACTGAAAGTCAAAGCAAAAGTCTACTTTTGCGACTTTCGGTTGCGAACCGAGCCTAAACTCAGAATTGTCGGGTTGAACATGCCTATACATGTTATTATATTATTTACCAAGTTATTTAAGTGTTAAAACATGTTCCATAACTTCAGCACTATGAGTTATGAATTATTTTGCAAAAACTGACCCGTTTGACTTTTTGTTAAGAAGTTTGACCCGACAATTGACTGAGATAACGTGATAATTTGAAGGTGCCCTTTTAAGGGTTTAATATCTACATAATTACCAACACATATCCATTTTTAATTGAATAATGGCAGGACCGCTAGTGATTAATCACCAAGTCAAAGCTTAATTACAATATCTTTGACTTTCGGTCATTAAGCTAATAAAACTTTAACTATAGAAGCTAAGAACACTTACTAGAGTCCTTAGCACGAATTTTGAACTTGAGAAAGCTTCCTTGAATAGCAGGAGGCTTCAGAGAGTGAGTTGTGAAGTGAAATTTGAAAATGTGCAAATGAGGAACCCAATATAGGAATTTGGAGTCTTTAGGATCATTGCAACTGTCCCTATGATGTTACCAGATGTTCCCAAGTGTCCCTAGGGCAGTAAAAACCATTTACAAGCCCCACGTATTGCTCAGAGCTCATGCAAAGGCGGTGGACAGGCTGCAACATGCAGCTGTCCATTTTTTGGTCGCCGGCACCTTCTACGCGGCCCACGTAAGAATTGGAGGTGGCCTACGCGGCCCGCGACAATGGTTAATTCCGGTTAAAAGTTTCCAAACTTTGCATTTTCATTCCCTGGTACAATTTAAGTTTAAATAACTTTCTTTTATTGCACTATTGACCCTCATAGTTAACTTTTAAGAGTCTTGGGTCATAAATTAACTCCGTTAAGCTCCCGGATAGTTGTGAGATCACCCGAAAAGTCTTGTTTTCATCGAAACTCTATGAGATTACTATCCGATATTCGTGAAAGCAACAATATAATTATTACAATACTTTTGGGATCGTTAAAAGGTCACTCAGAGGTAACTTTTAACATGTTGACACATTTAACCCCCATACTTGTAAAATTTTCACTTTAAGCACCAACGGCTCTTCTATGTCCAACAATTTATTCATTAAAGAATACGAATGTCGCGTAAGGTCAATCAGAGGCACAAGTTAGGCATGTTGACAAGTTGGATCCTTTTACATACATAATTACATTGTTTGTCACTTTTAGTCCCTCGAAACTCAATTCATCACACGTTTAAAGTTCATGACACGTGTCTTTATTACATTGGGCATGATTTTGCGAGGGGTTACAGAGATAGAGAGAGCGACAAGAGAGGGAAGAGACATATGTGAATGGAGTAGGGTTTGAGTTGTATACGTTGCATGAGTATATAATACAAACACATATACATAGGTGGTTTGGGTTTTAGAGGGTGGGCCGAAGAACATGAAGTGGGTTTGAGGTTAGCATAAAGGGTTTGGGTTTCGGGTTGGGCCACCAAGCCTGTTTGGCCCAACGTGGCCTCGGGTTTGGTTCGGGTTTCGTTTCGCGAGTAGGGTGTCGTTTGAATATATATTATAAACTAATAGGTATAAGTGAAACCAAGATTCGAATACGTTAATTATATTTTATAAAACTATAAAATATAAAGGAATCGAGTTTTGGAAATACCTGATTTTACGGGATGTCACATTATCCTCATGTTGAAAGAATTTTCGTCCCAAAAATTGAGTGAACATGAGTTGAGTCGCTAAGTTTGATTGAGAATTTCCCAGGCTGTCACAGGCATGGTTGCAGAAATCGGCCTAGGCGGCCGATTAATCGGCGCCTAGGCGCTAGGCGGCCACTTACTGCCTAATTTTGAGCTAGTCGGTCAATTAATCGGCCATGGTCAAAGTCGGTCAAAGGCAATCGGATTAATCGGACTATATTAGTCGGTCAAAATCGGTCCTAGGCGGTCAGAATCAGTCAAAATCGGTCAAAATCGAACCATACTATCTGAAACTTGAAGTATTTATGTGAATTTTGAAGTATTGTTTTTATATTATTGGGTATATATATATAATTTTGAAAAAATACATATAAAAATCCCATTCCGATTAATCTCGATTAATCCCGATTAATCCCTAGGCGGTACCTCACCGCCCGACTAGCGCCTAGCGCCTTCTACAACATTGGTCACAGGTAGTCCTCTTTTGGTATTCCTGGCTTTGCTTTCTTACGACGGCATGATACGGTGTTAAGATGATGTTATGTTAAGGAAGAAGAAAAGGGGTACAAATGGTGAAGAAGAAAAGGTTCGCCATCAACAAATGATTTACGTTTCCTGCATTTAAGTCCATTTCACATCAGACGCAAAATGGGCCAGATTGCCAGGGGTAAAGTCGGTCAAGTGGTTTTTCGTGTGGCGTGCTATTGTGACAAGTTGGGGACATGTGGTAACATTTCAAATGTTTCTCATTTATATACTTAAATTTCGTCTGGTATTTATTTTTACAAAATAAGACACTAGACTATGGAGACTTAAAGAGGTATAACCCATATTAATTTCATAATATCCGTAATTCCGTCTTTGATACTCTCAACCCGGGTCACAAAATAATGGTAGTTATGCCTACATAGCTTAAAGGATAAAAGGAAAGATATCTAACCATTTTGAAAAGGAGACAAGGCCTGATTCTCTATTTGTATAAACAAGGAAGAAGGAAACTCTATTCTCCAGCTCTATAAGTACTCTTTGATAAAAGTAAACTCATTCTCATGCACTCTCACAAACCTTAACATTTACTTACATTCTTTACATGCCTGTTCACTCCTAAGAAGTCGATACTTATTCTCATGCCAGTCCCTTAAACAAGACTGGCAATGTCAGTTTTATAGAAATCATTATTCCAATATCCGTGAAGATATTCGGTTGAAGGCAAGTACCCACCCAGAACCCATTCTAGGGGTGTTCATCGAATCGAATATCGAATTATTCGAATCGAATTATTCGAATAATTTTTATTTTCCCTTGAATTCGAATTCGATTAAAATCTACCAAATTCGATTCGAATTCGTATTCGAATAAAAAAACCCAATTCGTATTCGATTAAAAATTCGAATTCGAATTGAAATTTTAAAAACATGTAAAAAAAATTTAGATTCTTTAAAAACAGTTCCAAATAAAGTATTATAAATCTAAAATTCAAAACGAGAAGTCCGGAATCACTCCACATTACAAGTTAATATTTTTAGGGTTAGAAATCTATTGATAGATTCGTTACTTAGGTTTTAGTTATGAGACATGTAGTTGGTTTGGTAATAGGTAATTTTAATACTTGGAATAAATTTTGAAAATAATTTATAGTATAGCCTAATAAAAATTATATATGTATTCTATATAAAAATAATAAATATATAATTTTTATTCGAATTTCAAATCGAATTTAAAATTGTAAATTCGTATTCGATTCGTATTTGATTTACTTGACTCGAATTGAAACGAATTCGAATTCTTATAATCGAAACGAATTTAAACGAATTTCGATTTTTTCAGATTCGAAACGAATTCTGAACACCCCTAACCCATTCTAACATTTATTTCTTTAATTCTCTCCTCCATTGGCAAAGCGTTCATGTTGACAGTGAAGAAATTCTTATGAGATTTGCTTAAGGTGTAACAATTTTATTATTCTTCTTCAAATAAAAATCTTTTCCGTCTTTCAAACGCTAGGCATTTTCTAATGGTAGCCTGTAGGGGTGTGCACGGTTCGGTTCGGTTTTCATGTCGGTTCGGCTTTTCGGTTATTTCGGTTTTTTTAACCAAATTATGTAAGATTCAAAAACAAATATAAAGTATAATTTAACATATAAGAATCTTTATAATATGTTTACATTTAAGTTATTATAGTTAACTTCTTTAATTAATATTATTTACATAAACCTAACCTTCTAATCTATTTTTATGTTTCTCTAAAGTTTTTATTAAAACATTTTCTTTTATAATAATCTGAAAATCATTTAATTTTTATATAAAATTTTGTTATTTCTTGTAGGTAACAAATAGATCACTTCAATTATAAATAAACATGTAATGTTTTTAGTATACACTTTACATTCAAAAATAAAATTAATAATTTCTACTAGCATTGGGTTAAACATTTAAACAACTTAAATTTAAAAATATACGGATTGTAACTGATCGGTTCGGTTCGGTATTTTTCGGTTATTGAAAATGGTTATCCAAAAACCGAACCGAACCGAAATTTTCGGTTATTAAAAATCTGAAAACCGAACCGTCGGTTTTTGTTTCGGTTCGGTTTTTTTGGTTATTTCGGTTACGGTTCGGTTATTTCGGTTTTCTGCTCACCCCTAGTAGCCTGTATAAGACAGTTCTGGCTCGTACAAGCTTTGCCTACCAGGGTCGGCCCTGGGGTGGGCGGGGAGGACCACGGCCAGTACCCGATGTTTCGAAGGGCAAGTTATTTTTAAAAAAACACGATATGTATATGTAATTTTTTTAATAGGGTATACTCATACAAAAACCAACATAGGCTCACTTAAAAAACTATTCTTATGGTTTAGCTTAAAACCCAAGGGTACACGAATTCTAAGAGCGTCCAAACCCGGGTACAAGTTCTTTAACTCAAATATAAATGGTAAATGTACGAAAATTTCTGACATATTTGCTTGCTTTCGGATAATAAATAACATATGATTACAACACCATCGTTCTAAAGATACAACGAGAAAATAAAACTTATTTCTTTTGGTTTTCTTCAGCTTTTTTTTTTTTTACTTTGGAAAGACTAATGAAGCCATAACTCATGATAACCAGACCTCACGAAGAAGTTCATACCTAGCGTTGACCGATATACGGGTGGTTTGGTCCATATGTTGGCCATTTCCATTTCTTGCAAGATTTAAAGATAAATACGGTTGTTTATCGATGATATAACCAAGCGGTGAATCGAGTTGTTCTAGCTCCTCATCGCTTGTATACCCTTTTCTTTGAATAACAGATGAGTTTCTATTCAACTGGGATTGTTTTGCACCAGCTTCGGATGCTTTTTGAGAAACATCAATGGAGGAAGGAGGTTTGTATATGACTGGAGCAGCTGGGTAAGGGAAGCTGCTTAAATTGTCCCCCGATAAGCTGCGCTCTATCATTGCCTGCACGGCCCGAGTTAAACGATTAGTAAAACAGGTAACTTTTTGTATGGAGAACACTTTTTATCCATATTAAAAAAAAAACTGTGACTGCAAGACACAAGGAGAGTTGTGTAACTGATCGGTTTAGGTCAAAATGAGTAACAACTTTAAGGACATGCCAAAAGAAGTGAGAGTGTAGGTAACGCACCAACACTTTTAGAATTTTATAAATAATTAGATTGTTAAAACACAATTATGAAAACCGAGTAAAAATCTATCTTTAAAAAGAAAACTATTTATGGGAGTTTAAGTGTTTGAATTAACTTCTAACGAATTTTGACATGTTTGACCCTATTCATCTACAATTTTTTTTTGAACGGCAAAGGTTACATAACACTACTCCTAAATTACACCAAATTTTACCATATGCCAGGAATCGAACCCTGGTCACTCCCCAAGAAACACAAAGCCTCTACCACCCCACCAAAGTGGTGATGGCATTCATCTACAACTAGTTTAGAGAACTTTACCGATGTTTACTGTCATTAAAATCCAACCAGAACTGACACGTCTTTTTACAAAAAATCGGTATAAACTGACACCTAAATTATATTAAAAAAACACTTTGAACAACTTTCAACTCATTTGGCATGTTACCTTTAACCAATTTTTTTCTCTTTTTATTTATATTTTATTTTTACACGTTAAAGATAAAGCACGATATAAATTTGTTTATATAAAATACTTGTGAACAATAAAAGTAAACAAAAGTTATACCTCAGCATTTACTGCCTCCAATACCGCACCAGGAACTGAATCTGGACAAAATTCATCCGGCGTGAAGTTGCAGAGGATTCGTTTAAGTAACGGAAGGCTGATTGACGGGCATACCTATATATAAAAAAAATAAAAAATGAAAAAGAAAAGGAAAAGGAAAAAACAAAATAAGATTATTGACATACCTCAGTTCTAACTGATTTGTCCATAAGCATGTCTTTGGGTAGCATTAAAAGATCACTTAATGCATTTAGGAGATGAAAACATTTGAGTCCAGTGCTTTTTCCGTCTTTTTGTGAAACATCTTCACATGTATCATGTACATGTTCAGGCTCATGTTCCTCCATCCCGAACCAGTCAGAAAGCCATCTAGACCAATTTCCGACCTAGGAAAGCCATGTAAATTTGTATCACTTACATACGAGAATTATATAGATATAAAATGTAGAGGTGGCAAGATGTGAGTTTAGGTACATACCGCGTTTTTGAGTTGGGCCCCGGAGGCAAAGCTTAGATCACCAGCTGGAATAGGCAAAACTCTGGACTCAACAATAGGATCCGATACAGGATCCGTTGGCATTTCATGTGCTGACTCACGAAGAATAGCATTGAACATCGCCACATCAAGTCTAGCAACACATTGCTCCATTACCTAATGACAAAAATATTAAAAAATCTTGTCATGAAATGCTGAAACTGTTGAGTTTATAAAAGTTTTTAATTCAAATTAATACGACTATATATGATTACATACCAAGATGACAAATTTGGCAACGGGTCAAATGGGGTTCCGCGTAAAGTTAAAACAAGTCATTTTGTAGCAATAAGTTTAAATGGGCCAGGCTGGGTTAAACAAGGTTGACCACCAAAACATTAAGATATATGAAATCTCAATCAATGTTAACTGAGGTATGGTTACAACTAACAAAACAATGTTTTCACAATAACCTAAACCTTTGAATAAAAGACTAGTTCATAAATATCGTTTCAAAAATTAGAAAAATCATAGAAAGCCTTCTGAATTTCACAATATAGCATTTGCCTTTTTAAAACATTAAAATGTCATATTTACCAATACCATAGTATATATAAATAAAATCGGTTAATTACTCCGTTTCATTAGATAAACATATAACTAAACAATGTTATCATAATGAATCATCTCGGCACATAATGTTCTCTTCATGTATTAGGCTGATTTAACGTTTAAGTAACAGTATATTTAACTTACTATTGAATGTATAAAAATATGATATGTTAGTGTTTTGAAAGGTATGATATTTTGAATTTAGAATGATACCATATGAAATCTCCAACTTTTAGGAAGAGATAAATAAAGAAGAATACTTTAGACAACTTTAAACACATTTGACCTCTTCATGTTTTAGCTATATCGTTTTAAGTTTGCCCTTTTGAGATAAAACACAGACCAAATCAATCAAATGGTTTGAAACTGCCACCTGTATAATCCAATATTGTTTTTACTTTTGAATCATAAATGGCATACCATTCTTGCCAACACAGGAAGGCAACCGCAGTCATGACCACCAGCACGAACGGGGCAAAGTCTCTTGAAAGCATCATGGAATGCAATTCTCCATAAATTAATGGAAAAGTTGCCTTGTTGCTGGTTACCCGAGGCGGGTCCCAGCAACTTCCCTGTATAATTGCCGTCTCCTAGACATTGCATTTTAGGTGTTAATGTCTGCAAGAGAAAGGTCAAAACTCAAAACAAGATATATAGCTTGGTTCCCAAAAGAAAGTGTTTTTCTAATAGAATAGCAATGTATTTTTCATCTGTCCTGCTTTAATCATATTTCTACCATTTGGGTCATTTTGTAGTCCTAAATTTGATATTTTTATATAAACTAAACGTTACAAAATTTATTGATTAAATCCCTGGATTTTCTTAAAGATTACCGAAAAAATTCCTCTCTATAAAATGTTGGACATAATGAAAAGGACCATTTCGTTATTTTTTAGAAAACTTGAAGGGATTAATCATGTGAAAAGTGAAATAAGTACCATTTTGACAAAACAGAAAATTAAAATCCAGTGACTTTTCAGTTAAGTTTTGAATGTTAAGGAATTTAACCTTTAAAATAATTAGGTCCAAAAGTTATGTACAAATTTTGTAAATGTAGATAGATTTTTGGGGTATTAGCCTCTAATAATCCCTAGTAGACGTTATTAACCATTGGCAGTCCCACTTTTTTTATTCCCACTGCCAGTCCCACCTTTCAACTATTTTTCCTCCACCAGCCCTCAGTTAAAAAAACTTAACGGAGTTAAGTTTCTTTTCCAAATTACGAACTGGCGTTTTAGGGCTTTTGATCAGAACGAGGATACGAGTCGATTGATGTAAAACTTACCTCGAAACAGTGCTCCAAGCGACGAAAACGGTGCTTCAATTCGGGTGTTTAAACTTTCAATTAACAAAAATCAAGTCGTTTGGAGCACCGTTTCAAGGTAAGTTTTACATCAATAGACTCGTATCATCGTTCTGATCAAAAGCCCTAAAACTTTAGTTTGGAATTCGGAAAATAATTGAACTCCGTTAAGTTTTTTTTAACAGAGAACCGGTGGAGGAAAAATAGTTGAAAGGTGGGACTGCCAGTGGGAATAAAAAAAAAAAGTGGGACTGTCAATGGCCAATATATAAATCTAACATTATTACATAATAAACTATCGTTTTAAGCTGGTTTTTTGTATACAAAGTGACTCAAAGGGACACAAAGTCATATTTTTGTGACTCTAAATGTACAAAAAAAAGTGTAAAACAACTATAACAGGGCAGATTAAGAAGTATGTTAGTATTTTTAATATTTATGCAAAAAAAAAACCTTGAAAGAAACAAAATTTCATACCTGCCACCATATAGACTCAACAATTCGTGAAAAGATCCATGATTCAACTTTCTCAAGCGCAGATGTGAAGCTTCTTGTTTCTTGCCAGTCATCGATGAACTCGATAAAATCAGGTTTATTATTAAATTGTTTACTTGATCCATGTGCATCGAGTGCTCTTGTTGATGAACTTGATTGACATGAACTGCCAAATGCTTCGGTTATTGTCTCCCTCAATACCATAGTGTTTGACCACCAGAAAGTCAACCTGTAAATGGAAAGAACGATTGCATTATTAGTCAAAGTAGAAAGGAAGATTTCAACAAGTTCTGTTACAAAGAGGCTGACTGGAGCTATGCTTTATCTCTAACGGGACAAACACATAAATAAAATAATAAATTATATACAGATTTAAAGGAAACAAGTCAAACTGGTCAAAAAGCCTCCCAAAATGTATCCTTAATGCAATAATGCATAAATCATCCAAACTCATGTTATTTGAAGATAAATTATTGTTGAAATTCCGAGATAATTTTTTATTAAATAAAACTAGATAATCATCTGACACTAAATACGCTCAGCACTTCAAAATCTGGAAAAAATTTTGGACCAAGCCCGTTTGACCCGTTACCTGTAGGGGTGTTCAAAAAGCTCGCGACTCGAGGCTTGCTCGAAACTCGCTCGAAAAAAGCTCATTTTGTTTTCAAGCCGAGCTCGAGCCAGAGTGCTCGGCTCGATGGCTCGACTCGTGGTTCAACTCGATGGCTCGGCTCTGTGGCTCGACCCTATGGCTCGTATGTATCGGTGTGTGTATATGTGTATTTTTTTTAGAAACGTGTGTTAATTTTTGTATTTTTTATGTTACCAATATTTGTAAAAAAATATTACCAATCAAGTTCATTAATGAGCCGGCTCAATTGAGCTCGAGCTGGCTCAAAGTTTTTACGAGCCGAGCTGGATCGTTTAAGTTCGAGCTCGAGCCCAGCCTGGCTTGGCTCGACTCGATTACAGCCCTAGTTACCTGACCCACCAAGAAATCGAGTATCTAAGAAACAAGTCAAAACAAAGAATTGAGTACCTCGGAACATCGTTGCCACAAGACTTTGCAATCAAAACCAACCCTGATGCTGTGTTCTTAGCAATGGTAGTGCGTTTCCCTTGAGAGTAGTGTTTGGCTGCATGAATATAAAGTCTAGAAAGGCGTCTGGCAGGGGTATGCACCTTATGGGCCGAGCTACCGTGTTCCGGAACAACCGAATAGAGTGAAATTTCAAGAGCAGCTACTTCTCTTAGCTCCTCTTCGAGTTTCTCAATTCTCATTTCCATTTCTTCGATCTTTTGATCCAAATCCTCTTTTGTTGTTTCATCATCATCCAAGATATCCACTTCCTTCAGCTCAGGGGTAGTTTGGTCATTTTGGTCGTCTATTCCTTCAGAAGACACCGATGACGGTGCTGATGGGAGTTTCGGATGAACTTTCACATCCTTTGAGTTGTTATCAGATATTGTCGTCTTCTGGGATATATTACTACCTGAAGGTGCCTTATTGGATTTCACTCTTTGTTTATGTGACGAATTCTCCGAACTATCTTTTATTGTCGGATTTTGTGAAACCGCTTGACCAGATTCTAGCTTTTCGTCCTCTGCGGCCTGTGAATCCCCGCTGGATGATACGGAATCAGTCACCGTCTCAGAGTCTGATACTTCGTCTAAATTAGTGTTCCCTTTATGAATTTGGTCTATGCTTTCTTGATTTGTTTCGAGAGTTTTAACGTTTTGAGATGATTCATCAGGCGTGGGTTTTTTATCGGTGTTTTTTGATTTAGGTGGTTGGCTTCCTTTTTCTTGTAGTTGCTTATTATCTCGGGTTTGCGATCGTACAGAGCGTTTGGTTTGGTTATTTGTTGGAGTTCTTTTTTTGTCTGTTTGCTTCATACTTGCTCTATCCCCTTTTCAACTGCATATACAAAGCAAATTTCACAGTATCATTAGTGTAACAAAAAAAAAAAAAATACTACAACTGTAAACAGATTACAACGTCATTCAATAGAAAAGTTTCTTATAACACATGGAGTTCATGAAATCCTCCATGCATGATATCTTTCTACAAGATTCGAAATACCTAGGGTTTTTACATAAATAAATAAAAGGATTCATAAATTGAAGTAAAATTAATTTTGTTTTTCTCCATTGATCACTATAACAAAACCTGCAGATTGCAGGACACATGTGATACATCCAATTTCATTCATCCTGAAGAACCAATACAACCAAAACATTCTCCATAGGACCACATCAATTGCATGCTATGCTACTACAGAGATAACCTATGTGTCTATGCACTTATTTCTATCAGGGTATCAAGAGAAATACCTAATTCATACCCTTGAGTTCTTAAATCTGAAAATTAACCTAATCTAGACAGAAATCAAAACACAGATGTTGATCAAAGCAAATTTTCAGACTCTGCATTCGGCCAGTAAAGTTATACTAGTGATAACACAAGCTAATTACAGATCTGAACCACACATACGCGGAAACAGAGTAATGAGCTTCCAACAAAGGAAATTATTCATATTTTTCAAAATTATAGTAAAGCAAATTGCAAGCGAAACTTCAAACGAACTGATCCGCACCGACAAGAGATTGACTTTTGTTTATATAAAAAAAAAAAAAAAGATCTGAACAACACATAAGCGGAAACAGAGTAATAAGCTTCTAACAAAGGAAATTGTTCATGTTTTCGGATATATGTAATGCAAACAGCGCTACAAATAAAGCATATTGCAAGCGAAACTTCAAAGGTATTGATCAGCAGCAACATAACATGACAAACTGCAGAATTAGTGGCAACATAGTGTGTGTTCATTAAGAACTACACGCCAATAGATAAACTTCCAAAAGTAAACACTAGATCCAAACCTAAAACTGATAATTCAGTACAAATAGCTGTCAATTTACGAAACTTAAAACGCGGAAGAAGACGACAGATGCGACAAATTGCATGTATCCGTTTACAGATAATTGATAACTGCAATGAGGTTTTGAGTTTTAACTAACCGAAAGTTGTTTTTTCTGTAGATTTCACTTTTCGTTGAGCTTGAAGCTTTTGAGAATGATGCAGAAGAAGGTTGGAAATATCTATACAAAGCTGGCCTTATTGTCCGCCATTGAAGCACTACAGAATCTTCGGGATTGGAAGCTCGTTAAACTAAAGAAAACTTTTAGATTACAGCTTTAAATTCCACACACTCTCTCTCACACACACACTCTCGCTCTAAGCTATAGATACAGGTCTGTGTATGTATAATTGTATATTGTAGAGTCTCTCTCACACACATATACACAGAGATCGATGTTTTCACACTCTTGCACTAACCTATAGATACAGGCGTGTGTATATATTGTATAATCTCTCTCTATAGATACACGGAGACCGATGCTTGCTCTGAATCTTCTCTCACACACACTCGGTCTAGGTTATAGATACAAGTGTGTATGTATATTGTTGTCTCTCTCACGCTCTATAGATACAGATGTGTGTATGTATACACAGCCACCGATGCCTTCTCTCTCTAAAACCTCTCTCACACACACATACACTCTCGCTTTAAGTTATAGATACAGAAGTGTGTATCTATATTCTCTGTCCATAGATACAGGTGTACACAGAGACCGATGTTTTATCTCTCTAAAACCTCTCTCACACACACAATCTCTCAATCTCTGGCTCTAAGCTATAGATACAGGAGTGTGTATGTATATTGTATAGTCTCTCGATCTCTAAGATCATTCCCATCCAGTCCATCATACAGTGTGTAGAATTTTTATAATATAAAAAGTATAAAAAGTGGTTGTGAGTGAAGGAGAGAGAAAAGGTATTTGTTTTTTTGGAAATATATTGATATAAAAGAGTTGTTTTTTTAGTGGAATGTATGTATATTTTTAGTGGGTTGGATATGAATGCTCTAAAACCTCTCTCTTTCACACATACGAGTCTCTCTCTAAGGCCGTGGGGTATGGGGCGGGGGTTGGGGTAAAACGCCCAAGTCACCACCCCGGGTGGGCTTGGGTTGGGGCGTGTCCCCTTGGGGCTTGGCTTTCAAGCCGGGCGTGGGGCGGGGGGACATGCTAGCTGGCTTGCTCTTTTTGTATTATTTTTTTTTTAACAATATGCCACAACCCAAGCCCAACCCAAGCCCCACCATACCCCATGGGCGTGGGTTTTGGTGGTGGGGGGCTCCCATTCCACGTGTCAACAAATGCCCCAACCCAAGCCCCTCATACCCCACGGTCTAACCTATAGATATACAGGTGTGAGTTTTCTCTCTCTAAAACTGCTGTTTCTGAATAAAGTGATGGTGAAAGATGGGAAATGGAAGACCAGACGATACTGCGATCGGCATATAAAATTGTCGTCATAATTATTTGTTGGATATTTTATTTTATTAAAGTTATTATAAAATATCGTCTTCTTCAAATGATTTCTAATTTTTAATAATTTAGAATATTATGTTGGTTGCATGCAAGTGGCATATCAAATTTTGAATTAGATACGCGTGGATAAATAGAATTCGGATTTTATATAAGTATTGGGTGAACTGTTTTATAACTTTTAATTGTTATTTTTTTTGAGAAAATAAGACGAATGATCTACTAATAGACAAAATAACGGAGACTTTAAAGCACCGACAACCTCATAAAATTTATAATTAATAAATTTTATACATGCAATTGCCTTTAACTAACTCTCTTTTAAACTATAACATTTTGGTTTAACTTTCTTTTGAACCTCATAACATTTTGATTGTTATGGCGTATTATGTTTCTATTGGTCGTATTATGACATATTTTGGTCGTACGGGTCGTGTCGGTGACAATCGGTGTCCGGGCGTGCCTGGCCATTTCCGTTATAGAACTTCATTTTTTCGTCTTTTTCGTTTTGTCTGTCCATTTTTTGCCCGATTTGTCCTGAAAATTAAAAATAAACTAATTTAAGCATGTTTCATTTATATTTCCAAGAAAACCATTAAAGTGAGTTAAAATGATGTAAAAAATGTATAGTTATACGAATATCAGTCATGCTTGACCGCTACACTAAATTCGTGATGTGATCATAAGATCCAATAAAAAATCCAAAGAAAATTGTGAGGGTGAAAAAATAGTGTTATTTTGTAGCCTATACAAATGTTTATAGGCAACACGCCAATGAGTTTGACGAAAACTTAATTTAAACTTGAAATCAATATGAGTAGGGATGGTAATGGCTCAGGTATGGGACGGGTATGATTAATCCCATACCCATACTCGGTTGCAAACTAGTATTCCATACCTGGCTCATTATCCATCGGGTATGTGTCGGGTAATTACCCATCGGGTATCGGGTATACCCACGAAGTTTATTAAAAACAATCGTTGGTATCTCAAGTACATTTATATCGTTTAAGTTTTGTATATTTTATGCCTTTTCTAATTACAACAAATGAATTGATGGTGAAATACAAATTAACAAAAAAGTTTACTTTTCATAGTTAACGGTTGTGTGTTCCAATATTTTGGAAGTATAGTGTCATTTTTCTAACAATTGAAACGTTTGCTATTCGTATATAATGATATGATTAGATATATAACAGTGGTTACTTTAAAAACTAAATACTACCTCCGTCCCATTAAAAGTGTCATATTTTTAATTTTCAAAGTCTTTATTTATAAACTTTGACCTTCAATAATTTTGTTTGTGTTAGATGATACTTGATGAAAGTTATATGATTTGAATGTGTTTTACAAGTGTTTTTATCGGGTTAATTTTCATCAAGTTTTATATAACATAAAAAATATATAATTAAAGTCAAAGTTTATAAATAAAGACTTTGAAAATTCAAAATATGACACTTTTAATGGGACGGAGGAAGTACCATTCATGTTCTTATGTAATACAGATTGTTTTAAATGAAATAAGGGAAAAAATGCTAAATGAAAGACGATTAAAATATAAATAGGAAATAAAATTAATTTTTTTTTAGGCATATGGTTCGGATATAAGGTTCAGGGTAATCGGGTTGGGTATCATCAAATCCCATACGTTTCTCATACTCGCGAAATATTTTTTTCCAATCCCATACTCGGTCTCATACCCGTTGGGTATCGGGTATACCTGTCCCGAATATTTCGGTTTTCTGGTATACCCGTCGGGCTCCAGTTTTTTTGCCATCCCTAAATCTAAGGCATGTATGTAAATTTGAAATACATTTTTTTGCGTAGGCGTCTAGTTTATTAAATCATGCCACGTGACTAAGTGTAATTAGTCTAATTGTGCTGAGTATTACCCTGAAGCGCCGAGCTTTGGCCAAAGTGCGAAGTGTTACCCTGAAGCGCTGAGATTTGGCCAAAGATCAGCGTTGAGTATTACCCAAAACGTTGAGCTCTGGCCAAAGCTCACCGCTTAAGATGTCAAAATAGACAAAAGGGGTGTGTGAATAGACGAGGCCAAAATATAAAACACAAAAGGTGTGTGATTGGTTGATTGGGTAGACCCCACAACCTTACCCCTCTCACGATTGTTAGATCACACAGTGTGCAGGGGTTTGAAGGGAGGGCGTGGAGCGACACGTGAAAACCACGTCAGCATGGCGGCATGGAGAAAAAAAAACACGGGTGGGAAAGTGGCGTGGAAGAGAATAAAAAAATTAAAAGGAAAAATAAACATCAACCAATCAAAACAAACCTAAACTACACCTACCAATCAAGAGCCTTAACCTCACCCACACATTTGCCCCCACGCTGGTGGATATCCTCAAGCCCCACCTACAACGCCGCCTTCCACGTAGGGATGGCAATCAAACCCGAACCCGATGGGTAAACCCGAAACCCGACACATTTGGGATGGGTTTGGGGTCGGTTAATCGGGTTTGGGACGGGTTTGGGAATAGTTTTTATTTTTTTCGCGGGTTTGGGACGGGTTTGGGATTTAGTGATATACCCGTTTACCCGACCCAGTTACCCGATAAAGTGTACCCGTTTACCCGATTGTATACCCGATATAATTTCTTTTATATTATTAATATGTATATGTATGATACATCCATTTTTTACACATATAGGTATTCTATTCCGTATACATTGTAGTTATTTGATATATATTTTTATAATAACAATACAAAATGTAACCGGTTAGTAATTACCCGATAGATAGCCGATGGGTTTCGAGATGAGTATACCCAACGAGTAATCTTTCTAAATTAACGGCTTTACCCGAAACCCGTGGGTATACCCGATACCCGATGGGTATTTACCCGCTAGAAACCCGACGGGTTTTGGGACGGGTTTGGGACAAGCTTATTTAATCGGGTTTGGGTTTGGGATTACCTAAACCCGTCCCAAACCCGACCCATTGTCATCCCTACTTCCACGCTATACGCGAGATGGTGTTTCCGTTTTGGAGGGGCACACCCTTTTTTCACGCCCACACCGTATGGGTCTCTAAAAGGGTTGGTGTGTTAATAGCTCATGACACAATGTTGAGAGGTTGGCTAATGTGGGTTAGGGCATTAGCCTACAACATGTAGCCTAAACGAATTTTTAGTGAATGATTTGGTGAAGTATTTTGTAGGGAAGTTGTTTATGTAACAAACAAATGAACATAACAAAAGCTTTTGTTCATTAAATTCAATATTCAATAGTGACTATGAATATATGTTTTGTTTGGTCATTTTCTTTTATGAACGTTTGTGCATTTATGTTTGTTTATGCGCCTGTTTATTTGAATTTGTTTGTGTGTTCATTTTTAGTTATGTTTTCATTTACAATTAATGAACCAGTTATTAGTAATACTAAGGCTATGGGGTGTGGGGGTCATGGATTGAAACATTATTTCCACATAGGATCATTAATTAAATGGTATACCTTCCATTCCTTGATTGATGGTGGTTCACATTGATTAAACCACGATTACCACGACCCTCTCATTTGATAATTTTAAGACAAAAACAAATTAACAAAAATAAAAGGGATAGTGGTTTGGGTCATGACCACACCCTTAGGGTAGTGGTTTTGAATAATGGATTAAAGATGGATGATGTGGTGCCTATGTGGAGTGTCATGGTGGTCATGAGGGTCATGACCACGCCCTATAGCCTAACTAGCTCATTAGGCATCGACTAAAACAAATTTTAGAAACAAGTCTTACTGATCGACTAATCACTAATTCACTTGACTTTTTAGTTTTTGGCTTTTGTGTCGGGGCACCGACATTCCATCGGCAATCATCAACGTTGTCGCTAATTCGTTATCACTCTATTATCCAGTGTGCAACCAATTGAATGGCCAAAGATTCACGTTGTTGAAAGGTGTCTTCTTATCATCTATTCAGTTGTCTGAGAGGTACAACTTTAGTGTGACCATTTTGTATTCATTTTGTGTTTGCTTATGTTTACTTAGGATATTATCCAACAAGAATGCGTTCGTTTCTTAACAAACGAACCCGATCAACACGAATATTTGTTTGTTTTAGCGCATGTGTTCTCAACCTAACAAACACATTTTTTTTAATCTTGGGTAGTGTTTTCACAACATACGTTGGACCTACAAAAGAGCAGATGATATTCAAAAGCCAAAACATGAACAACTGATCAAGAAATAAACAAAAGATTGAATCAATATCTCCCCAAAGATAGTGAATCTTGAACACCTAATCAGAACATCAGTTGAATAACAAAGCAAACATCTGTTCAAGCCTTGGAATCGTTGTTCAAGAAGAAACTACATCTGTTGAAGGCTAAAATCTATTGAAGCCAAAGGTCTGACAAAGAAGACCAAACATCTGCCTGGCCAAACAGATGTTTTGATCACATCAACAGAGGATAGTCTAGACAGTGGTTTCACAATGTAACAATATTTATCTTGTAATAGTATTTAGACTAGTTAGAACAAATGTTAGGATTTGCACAGATGTTTGTAACATTTGTGAAATCTTTTCTGTTAGGAATGTTAGATGTCACTATGAGAGTGATGTCAGCCAATCACACAACAGTACTTTCATACTTAGTATAAATAGATCACACCTGTTAGTGATATGTTCAACACACACATCACCTTTTCTCTTGTACGAACTGAATTGTTACGTGATCAGCTGAGGGGGAGTCTGTAGAGTCAACTTTTGTAAAACATATTGTAATTTTTTGAATTATAATTGAAAAGCAATCGTTGATGATGACTCTCTATATGTGAATTATATTGTTATTAATCGATATTTGTTTACAAGTATCAAACTCATTTCTGACAACATAACACACACACTTGTTTTCTGAAGTATCTAAATAAGATTTTAAGAGACCTATCAAAATAATTGGATCTTGCATTGATTACTATAAATCATCTAGACAATTATAAACTATATAACCCACATTGGAAACCCGGAACAACTACTTTTGAGAGATTGAAAAAACCAGTTAAAATCATAAGAATAGACGTTTGTGAAATGTGAAATGTAAAATCATCTAGAATTATCTGATTCGGAGTGTAGGCAATGAGTTTTATGGCCAAAATAAGGATGTGCCAATAGAGGATTTCAACAACCAGGAGCTAGTTTTCGATTTATGAGATTTTAATAAATCTTAAAAGAGTTAAATGCCATTTTAGTCCCTGTGGTTTGGGTCATTTTGCCGGTTTGGTCCAAATGTTTCATTTTTCGCCTATGGGTCCAAAAAGGTTTCACCGTTGTCATTTTAGTCCACTGAGTTAACTTCATTCATTTTTGCTGTTAACGAGAAGGGCAATTCTGTCATTTTATATGTAACTTTGTTAACTAGAAGGGCAATTTGGCCATTTAAAATGACTGAATTGCCCTTCTAGTTAACGAAAATAATAGATAAAGTTAACTCAGTGGACTAAAATGGCAACGGTGAAACCTTATTGGACCCACAGACGAAAAATAAAACCTTTGAACTAAACTGGCAAAATGGCCCAAACCACAGGGACTAAAATGGCATTTACCTCATCTTAAAATACAATTGAATGAATAGTAATTTTACTAAGAGATTAGCAAATAGTATTGGATACACCGGGTGTATTTTCGATACCGGTTCGACACCGGTATTCATCGGTTTTTACCCTCAAATACCGGTGCCGTACCAGTACCAACAATTGAATGAATAGTAATTTAAATTTATATCGGCACACACATAAAAACAAACACGTAAAACTCAATTACAAAGTCTTTAAAATGTTAAGGGATTGCAAGTGTTAACGCTAAAAACTAAGAGGTAAAACTATAAAAATAAAAATAAAAAAGAGAAAGACAAATGGGCAAAAAGTCAAAAAGCAAAAAAAAAAAATCACTGTTCATTTAAGTTCCAAAAAAAACTAAAATGATTATAATATTATATTATTATAGAGTACTTTTATTTCAATTTAATACATTTTAAAAGTTTTTTATTAGACCACCCGTAGTGGTAACAACTTATAATGCCCCCACCATGGGGCATTATCCGACACGTGGCATCCCAGTCAGCATGGGGCATTATAGCATAAAGTGGTGTAGTGGGACATTATTCCAATAACGCCCATGCAATCATTTCCCAATTATTTTTTTTTAACTTTAAATACTTCATTAAATAAAAAAAATACAATACTAGAAATAAAAAAATTAAAATCCGATTAAATAAAAAAAATACAATACTAGAAATAAAAAAATTAAAATCCGATGAAATTAAAAAAAAAAAAAACTAGTTTTCATCTTCGCTTTCTTCACCCTCGCCAACTTCGTCTTCCTCGTCCTCCGTTTCTTCCTCTCCCTCAGGTGGTACATACCGAACCGACCATGCGTGGTGTAGCAAATCAACCATTAACTGCGAATGGTACGGTTCGTAACGCAACTCTCGCGCATTATTCACTCTTTCTTCCATTGACGCCTGTGGATGCTCCTCTTGAACGGCTTCTGGCACATAATTCTGGCATATCGCCTTTCCTTCGTCTTCCAAAATCATGTTGTGCATGATTATACACGCGTACATAGCATCCCTCATTTTTTGCTTGCTCCTAAACATTTCGTTCGTATATGTCGGCTCCTCATCAAAATAATCTTTCATCAAACGATCGTGTGCCCCGCGTCGGTCTCGTTCAATATAACCTCTTTTATTTTTTCCTGCTTGGGGGCGACGACAATGCTCGACATATCTCATCGCTAGTTGACAAGCACTCGTAACCGCCTCTTGCTCAACCTCCTCATCGGTTGTACCATCGCCATCCGCAAAAAACTCGTTGTAGTAATAATTTACCATGGATGAAGAACTAGGAGAATCCATCAAGTTTTTTATAAAATGGGTGTATTTTTTAGAGGGTTTTTGTGATGTTTTGGTTGAAAATGAATGAGTTTATATATATAGTGGGGAAATGTTTAAAAAAATAAAAATAAAATAAAACTAGCCGTTTGAGTTGGGATTGGGCATTCAAAACATCAAGCAGCGTTTTAATAAACACGCCGGCATCATTTTTTTTCAAAAAAAAACGCCCGGAAACGCCTTATGTAATGGTGATCTCGGCGTTATCCGGCGTTTTTTTTGAATTTAAAAAAAAAAAAAAACGCCCCACTACGAGGGACTTAGTATTGATTTATTATGATCCTTTAATTTATATCATACAGTCTATTTTTAATCCTTCCATAGAGAAACTTTAGATCTTTCTTTGTTGTTTGCTAATTTTGAGCAATAATTACCAATTATAATAAATTGAATTAAAGACTACTGATTTTTAAGGGTACCAGTTAATGATATCTATGAAAAGTTGTACAATTGCCCACTTTTGTAAGACAAACTTATTATGGCCAATAGCTCACATGGACAGTAGTCAATGAGATAGTGGTGGAGTAGTTGAAGAAAGACTTGGTGTTTCCTATGACCCAGGTTCGACTTTCACTTTTCCCATTATTTTATGCGGCATTCAGGTGGAAGGGCGAATATGGGTGGCATCGGTTCGTCTTGAATGGGATGCGAGGTTTTACCGATTATTCCACTGTCGTGCCTTCGGGCGGGTGGAGGTCGTGTTTCCGCGCATCTGGGAGAGGCAAAGGGCTGGCGGCGGTCGAGTAGTCGACCTTGGCCACAGCGCCCGTGGTCACGGTGGTTGACACGTCGTTCTTTGCCGTAAAAAAAAAGCTCATATGCATTGTAGCTTTGTGTTTTTTTACATCGTTATAAAATTCTATTGAAGACTAAAATAAACATGTGCTAGGATAAAATCGATTTCGAAAACGCGTATGATAATGTGAATTGGAAATTTGTGATCGATACGCTATGTCAAATGGGTTTTCCGAGGAAGTGGTGCTCGTGGATCCAAGGAGTGCTATCATCGGCGAGATCTTCGGTTCTAGTGAATTGTTCGCCCACTTTTCAGTTTCAATGCGGAAAATGAATGCGCCAAGGTGACCCTCTTTCCCTTTTTTTTTAACTGTTATGAAAAATTTGTCCTATATATTGGATGCAGCTAAGGAAGCAGGTGTGTTTAGTGGTATTCAAACACCAAATGGCGGCCCTAACATCTCCCACTTATTGTACGCGGATGATGCTATTATTCTGGGGAAGTGGGAGCTAATATGAATCGGATAAACAACTGGAAGCCAGTTTATGATGTGTTAGAAGGAAGATTATCTTCTTGGAAAGCAAATGTTTTATCTACTGGAGGGAGGATAACGCTTATAAAGTCGGTGCTTGAAAGTTTGCCTGTATTATCTCTCGATATATAAGGCTCCTAAAAGAGTTATAGAAGATGTGGAAAAGCTTATAAGAAGATTCCTATGGAGGGGCATGGAAGAGACTAAAAGAATGCATTGGGTGAAGTGAGATAGGGTGACAAAAGTGAAAGAGGAGGGAGGCATCGGGCTAAGTAAGCTTACTAACACGAACATAGCGCTTCTATCAAAATGGGGGTGGCGGTATAAGACTGATAAAAATCAGTTGTGGGTTAAAGTGGTAGACGCGATTCACTCGAGCAAAAGAAGTTGGGTTTTTTTTACCAGTCAAGAAAAGTATAAGTGGACTGTGGAAGAACATAGTTAAGACTATCACTAGAATTGTGATTGAAGACACACAACTTGAGATTTTTTTAAGGAGAAGTCGGAAACGGTCAAGATATTTCTTTTTGGATTGTCCCTTGGCTTCATAATGAAGCGCTCAAAGATGTTTACCCGAATTTGTTTAAGTTGGAAGTTGATAAAAAGTGTAGTGAGGCAGATCGGGTGAATGCGAACCCGAGCGGAGGAGAGGCGTCTTGGAACTAGAATCGTGGACCTCATTCTTTTTTGGAGGTGTCCGAAGTGAACTGGCTTAGAAGAGATTTGGACTCGGTTCGGCTTTCAAATCAGCGGGATCGATGGAAGTGGACATGGCCATCGAACGAAGAATTTTCGGTGGGAGCGGTGAGGAAGATGTTGGCTAGAAGCGGGGCAATAAATAACAATGTTTATATTATGAACTGGAGTAACCTAGTTCCTTTGAAATGTAATGTTCTTTTGTGGAGAGCTGAAATGGGTCGTATCGCAACCGCGGATGCTTTAAAGGCGAGAAATATTCATATTGAAGACGACACCTGCTCCATGTGTAATGTCACGACCCCCGACCACGCCCTGGACGGGAGCCGTGAAGAAGTCAAGTGGTACCGGTGGTTATTGTGAAAATATTGCAACTGAAAATTTCATCAGGACCGTGAGTTAGGAAAAATATCAGAGTTTTGAAACACCAGATTTTATTTATTAAACAGATGGGAATAAACCCATGTTTTACAAAGGTAGCTTTAATATGGGATAAACCCGAATATATGAAACAATGTTTTCTTAATTTAATTTAATTGATAAAATAAGCCACTTCTTTAAGCCTTTCGGTGCCGTATCATCACTCTTATTCCAATCTACTGTAATCACCTGAAACGCGTTTTAAAAATATTTGGTCAGCCGGAAATACTGGTGAGTTCATTCATTTTTGTACAGAAACACATTTGTTATAATTTACAGTATTAAGAGCGATTACAATTGCCCCTATCTTATAATTAGCTGGTTCAGTTGTCACTCGACCGGATCTATGACTGTGGTCATACCACTATTGGGTCCGTTCACCCAATAGTGACGAGTATCACTATTTAGGTCCGTTCACCTAAGAGTGATAAAACAGTAGTAACTGTGCACAATACCCCACTTACTGCCAGTAATTTAAGATAACAAAGACTTAATCCCTGTAACATATAACTGGAAAAACATTTAGGTATTGTAAAGCACTTTTGATATAAAAAAAAAAGAATGACTCACATTATAAGCATGCATTCTTGATTTAACAGGCCTCCTGATTCTAAGTATTCTGATAACTAAGCATCTATTTTGATTGTAAGTGTATAGTGCAGAGTTTTCTGGTAGTTAAACATTTAGTTTAACAAAGTGGAATACCTATTAGTGTTAAACCATATCAAACCTAACGATGGTCACGAGATCAGAACCTTAACGAAATTCACAAAGTATAGTCTTATTTAGACATCACTTTGGCATTCGTTAGTTGGTTCCCGAATCAATCGAAAAGAATATCGTATCAGTGATTTTTGGTTAGAACACCAACGTATAGAGAGAAGAATAGAAAGAATGAGCAAAGAAAAATGAATCCCAATCTTCCTATTTATAGGTAAGGTGATAAGTCTTACCCCTATATAGAATTTCCCTAGGTGTTATCTTCCTCAGTTGAACCTTCCCTAGATAAAACCTTCCCTATATATTACTTTCCTTAGATAATACCTACCCCATATATACCTATTTAGATATTATCTACTTCATGTATATCTTGTTGTTTTACATGTTTAACTGATGAACTTATTTAGCTGATTAATTAATCTTACTTTAGTTGTTAAGTTTTACTTATCTATTAAGGTTTCTTAACCGCTAAGTTATCTTAACTACTAAGTTTACTTAATTATTAAGTTTACTTAACTATTAAGTTTATTTAACTATTAAGTTTACTTAATTGCTAAGTATTCTCGTTTAGCAGCTCCCTGGTTATGAGTTCTAATTTCTAGATACAATGGAACTCGTCTTAGCGTATTAACTTAATTCAACTTTAACGATAATCACGAGATCAAAACCCTCACGATGAATGACAAAGTATAACCTAATGTAGGCAGCACTTAAACATCCATCGGATCGGTTTTAAATCGATCGGATATAGTATCGTAGCAGCGATCGAGTTATTACCCTAATAACGAGCAGAGTTTCGGGTTTAGGGGGTATAATAACCGAGAATTATTATTACTTCAGAAATTTTGAGAGAGAAAGAGAATTATGAGCGACGGAAAATGACTGCCGAAGCTCCCAATTTATAGGAGCTGATTTTGAGTTCCACTTTACTTTGACCAGAACCATTTTCCACGCTTTGAGATTCTTATCTTTGACTTGTAAGATCTTTCAATGGACTTAAATTTTTATTTACCTCTATATCTTGAAGAGGTACAAGTAAGGATTTATCAGCTAGGTGTTCCTTGAGTTGCATATATGAAACACATCATGTATTCCTGTCATTTCTTCTGGTAACTCTAGCTAATAAGCTATTGATCAAATTTATGTAATAATTCCAAATGGATCAACAAATTTTAGGCTTAACTTTTCTTTCTTGCTGCATCGGACTATTCCTTTTTCGCGGAGAGACTTTTAGTATCATTCTTTTTTATTCTGTTTTAAAATTCTAATAGTTTGCCTATCTTACGGCTTGATAGTTGCTTTTCTCATATTTCTGCCCAACATACTAGATGGTACCTTCATCCCTAAAGTACTTATAGGCTAATGATTGAAAAATATTATGAGTGATAGATGATAGTCCTACTTTCATTAATATTTATCGCACATGTACTTAGCATGTCTTTCTATGTTTGTAGTGTTCCTTCACACTGCTCAAAATAAGTCGGGTTAAAATTTTCCCATAAATGAAAAGTGAAATGATTATCTCGATTTAATATAATAGATAACGGGGTTCTATGTAATGAGACTATTTCGTCCCCACACAACTTAACAAAGCGTTTTATACTAAAGGGTTTCCTTCATTTGGTAGAGATTTAACTGAATTGGTTAGTCGATCCACAATCTCCCAGATTGTGTCGTTACATTTTCTCATGTTGGGTAATTTGGTAACAAAATCTATTGTTATCAATCTCATATCCATACTTTCATTTCTACTTGCTGAGGTAAACCTAAAGGATTCTATTGTTTAGTTTTAACTTGCAAATAAATTAAATACTTGTAACTTACTACATCTTTCTTCATTCCTATCTATCCATAATTCTTATTTAACATTGATACCCCTTATTACTTCAACGATGCATCATATACCTAGTTTTATGAGCTTTCCTAAGAATTATGTATGTTTCCTTAGATAGGTAACCAAATTCTTTTCTTATGGAATTTCCAAATTCCATCAGTTCCTTTTTTATGATTCCTTCATTATCCATTTACAATCCTTCAACATCATCCTTGATTGCTGTTTCTTGGGTACTCTATAATTATTTCATTAAATCTATCCGCAATTTAATCTCAGAGCACGTACTTGTTTCGGCTTCTTATGAAACTTATAACTTAAAGCATTAATTACTACATTAGTCTTAACTTTGTGAGATAACAGTCGGTGATGTTCCTAGTACCCGGTGAATTCTGAGTTCCTCATCATGATCGGGTGATAGTCCAAGTAGATCCTCTGGGAAACCGTCAGTTGGAATTTCTTTCAGTTTCATGCCTCTGGTGTTAATGAATTCCGAGACCATATACGCTATGTCTTACTTCCGTGCATAACTCGCAGCCTTCATCACAGAGACGAACTATGTCGGCTGGTCTGTCTTGTCTCCTTGTGGTCACTTCTCCGGTTGGCTTGCAAATCTCAACCTAATTCAGCAATCACCTAGGAGTCATCGTTTCTATTTGTTCCTTTTTATGAAGCAGACAGAATTTCCTTTCTGTCGGTTCTTTTCATTCTTTCCATTTTATGGCATATGTCTTGATCATGTGTTTTGAAGCTCGGGTCTCACCATCTTAATGTCTAAATTTTGAAGCATACATTACTTCATTCTTCTTAACATATATACTAATGGTTTGGACAACTTTAGTCCTTTGCAGCCCATGTATTGCCGGAATAGCTTCTTTATTACGGGTAATCTTAGTAGGATTATAGGTGAAGAGTCTTTGTAAGTGCATCTAGTGGTTACTTTTATCTTAGCAAGAGTTCTTAAAGAAAGTAGAATTACTCTTATTAGCGTAAGTTTTTAGACGTTTTGTGCCGAGCACAACTTTAACTATAGGCTTCCTAATGCGTTAATAATCTAAGGTAACGCAAAGGGAAATTATTATACTTTCGATGGCGTCCCAACTTAAAGGGTTTACATCGTTTATCCTGTCGCACGAGTTACGAAAAGGATGATCAAATGAAATAGTTTTTGATATCGGAATTACAGATGTATACAAGAGATTCCTAATAAAGAAACCTAGAATTTATTATTGACACACATGCTCGTGCTTTATTCTAATTTATCAATCCTTATGGCTTTAGGATTTCCTTATAGATATACATATCTATATAATCATATATTTCACATACTGTAATATACATACAATTCATGAGGTGTATTTAACATATTCATATTTCCAAAAACAAGTCAGACATCAGGTCATGATACTATTTAGGGAATTCTGTCACTTATTTGACATATCATATACCCCATCTTACCCGGTTCTCGCCAGAGAGGTAATTATCATTGTATTTCTCATAAATAGAATTTTTTCAATTCATGATTTAAAAATGAATCTTTTATTAAGGCTTTCATCAACAAGGAAATTAGTATTCACATGACAGATCATATTC
Source organism: Helianthus tuberosus (assembly GCA_030545235.1). Taxonomy (NCBI): domain Eukaryota; kingdom Viridiplantae; phylum Streptophyta; class Magnoliopsida; order Asterales; family Asteraceae; genus Helianthus; species Helianthus tuberosus. The sequence goes on along the minus strand of CM060390.1, from coordinate 103,865,736 downwards.
CAAAACCAAGTAGTACCAATAAATAAGAAATAACAGTGGCAAAGTGTTATCGCTTATTTACCATACTTGCAACGTTCTAGACATCATCCTCACGGCATACCAATACCCATCACACTTTATCAAGCAAGTAATTAGATTATTTCGAAGCTTATACTAAGGCATTTTTCTTAAGTTCAAGTCTACATACTATCCTGGTTGCTATCAGTTAATGACAATTTCCTAACTCTTTCGTTTAAGCTTAGGTATTATTACAACACCTAATTGCTTAAACCAGTGGCTTGGCTCTGATACCACCTCTGTCACGACCCCCGACCACGCCCTGGACGGGACCCGTGAAGCAGTCAAGTGGTACCGGTGGATATTGTGAAAATATTATAGCAGAAAATTTCATCAGGACCATGAGTTAGGAAAAATATCAGAGTTTTGAAACACCGGATTTTATTTATTAAACAGATGGGAATAAACCCATGTTTTACAAATGTAGCTTTAATATGGGATAAACCCGAATATATGAAACAATGTTTTCTTAATTTAATTTAATTGATAAAATAAGCCACTTCTTTAAGCCTTTCGGTGCCGTATCATCACTCTTATTCCAATCTACTGTAATCACCTAAAACGCGTTTTAAAAATATTTGGTCAGCAGGAAATACTGGTGAGTTCATTCATTTTTGTACAGAAACACATTTGTTATAATTTACAGTATTAAGAGCGATTACAATTGCACCTATCTTATAATTAGCTGGTTCAGTTGTCACTCGACCGGATCTATGACTGTGGTCATACCACTATTGGGTCCGTTCACCCAATAGTGACGAGTATCACTATTTAGGTCTGTTCACCTAAGAGTGATAAAACAGTAGTAATTGTGCACAATACCCAATTACTGCCAGTAATTTAAGGTAACAAAGACTTAATCCCTGTAACACATAACTGGAAAAACATTTAGGTATTGTAAAGCACTTTTGATAAAAAAAAAGAGAATAACTCACTTTATAAGCATGCAGTCTTGATTTAACAGGCCTCCTAATTCTAAGTCTTCTCATAACTAGGCATCTATTTTGATTGTAAGTGTATAATGCAAAGTTTTCTGGTAGTTAAACATTTAGTTTAACAGAGTGGAATACGTATTAGTGTTAAACCATATCAAACCTAACGATGGTCACGAGATTAGAACCTTAACGAAATTCACAAAGTATAGTCTTATTTAGAAAGCACTTTGGCATTCGTTAGTTGGTTCCCGAATCAATCGGAAAGAATATCGTATCGGTGAGTTTTGGTTAGAACACCAACGTATAGAGAGATGAATAGAAGGAATGAGTAAAGAAAAATGAATCCTAAGCTTCCTATTTATAGGTAAGGGGATAAGTCTTACCTCTATATAGAATTTCCCTAGGTGTTATCTTCCTCAGTTGAACCTTCCCTAGATAAAACCTTCCTTATATATTACTTTCCTTAGATAATACCTACCCCATATATACCTATTTAGATATTATCTACTTCATGTATATCTTGTTGTTTTAGCTGTTTAACTGATGAACTTACTTAGCTGATTAATTAATATTAATTAATTAATTAATCTTACTTAGCTGATTATTTAATCTTACTTTAGCTGTTAAGTTTTACTTATCTATTAAGGTTTCTTAACCGCTAAGTTATCTTAACTACTAAGTTTACTTAATTATTAAGTTTACTTAACTATTAAGTTTATTTAACTATTAAGTTTACTTAGTTGCTAAGTATTCTCGTTTAGCAGCTCCCTAGTTATGAGTTCTAATTTCTAGATACAATGGAACTCGTCTTAGCGTATTAACTTAATTCAACTTTAACGATAACCACGAGATCAAAACCCTCACGATGAATGACAAAGTATAACCTAATGTAGGCAGCACTTAAACATCCATCGGATCGGTTTTAAATCAATCGGATATAGTATCGTAGCAGCGATCGAGTTATTACCCTAATAACGAGCAGAGTTTCGGGTTTAGGGGGTATAATACCCGAGAATTATTATTACTTCAGAAATTTTGAGAGAGAAAGAGAATTGTGAGCGACGGAAAATGACTGCCGAAGCTCCCAATTTATAGGAGCTGATTTTGAGTTCCACTTTACTTTGACCAGAACCATTTTCCACGCTTTGAGATTCTTATCTTTGTAAGATCTTTCAATGGACTTAAATTTTTATTTACCTCTATATCTTGAAGAGGTACAAGTAAGGATTTATCAGCTAGGTGTTCCTTGAGTTGCATATATGAAACACATCATGTATTCCTGTCATTTCTTCTGGTAACTCTAGCTAATAAGCTATTGATCCAATTTATGTAATAATTATAAATGGATCAACAAATTTTAGGCTTAACTTTTCTTTCTTGCCGCATCGGACCAACCAACCGCTTCTGCCTACGCTCCTCCCGCCTAGTCCATGTCCTCATCATCATCACCTCCTCCACCATGCCCCGCTATGTACTCCCGGATATTCCCGATGTCATCTTGGATGTCGGAAATGTTTCTCTCGATTGCTCCTACCCGGGTGTACGTATTGCTTGCCATGTTATAGGTGTTCCTGGTGCACATGAGGTTGTCCTGCAATAAATCATGTAAACTTTGGAAGTTAGGAAAACCGCCTCCTTGTGAGGAGGATTGGCCCGGATCACCGTGGGGCTGATACTGGTACTGATGATGCTGTGGAGCGTGAAGGACAAGTGCCTCTTGCGGGTTCCATGCATGCCCTTGGACTCTTTGGAAGCTAACCGACCCGTCTTCAACTTCATAGATCAAGTTCATGGAGCGGCAGATGTGTATGTCTACTCTTCCCGACCATGGACTTCTTTGGAAAGATCGAGGCATGTTCACGAAGCGCTTGAAGAGACGGTATATCCACCCCCCGAAGAAGATAGGGGTTGGTGAAGCAGCAAGCCGGTTCAAATGCATGTTACGGAGCAGGAGGTACAGAACATCTAGGTGTCTGCGGCTATGAATGCAATGAAGGACCACCAAATCTCTCAACCCAACAATGCCACTGCTATCATACCTTTGGCTAAGAGAGTAAGCGAGGACCCTATGGATGTAACGGTAAAGCGGGTTCCTCAGCTTAGTGCTCTTAGTGCTGCTCAGGTTGTAATGCCCTTCTCCAATTTGAGCCCAAGCGACTTGGCGCTCGTTTTCATCCAACTCTCGCACCCCTCCGGTGTTTTCTTCGTTACCCGCATCTTCCTCCGAATACAACCCAACTATCGACCCAAACTGTGCCATCGAAATCGAGTATTTGGTCCCCCACATCGGAACGCTACCCCATCATTGTCAAATGGGTCGCACCTTGAATTGAACACGAAGGTGCTATAGAATTCCAAAGTATATTTGGTGACCGAGCGAAGGCGAGAAGTAAGGGCGACTCTCAGTGGCCTGGTGACTAGGTTGTTGAAGCGGTCAAGTTGGTTCACTAATGTCAACAAATCCGTGCACACTTGTCTTGGGTATTCCTCCGGTTGGGTTCGAAGCATGTCGTATCTTGTCTTAGCATCTTGCTCACTTGCGTTGAACCTTGTGAATTTCTTCGACATCTGAAAGAATACAACAAAAGTTAGCACGAAACAGTTGAAATTTCAGAGAAAACTGAAAACAGTTAGCTGGACACGGCCCCGTGTTCAGCGGACACGACCCCGTGTCCAGGCGTCTGTTACTCAAAACCTCATTTTTCGACCCGGTCCCGAAAACTTGAAAATTTTTGGTCCAATAGGTGCGGTTTCTCCCGAAAATGAAACCCCAAGTTGTTGGGATTGAACCCTACTAGAGGAACAGATAATTAAAGCCAAAACTGGGTCAGAGCAGTGGATCCAGAATAAGCAGATGTTACATACAAGTCTCTCCCCTTGAAAGTGATTTCAACATCTGCTGACCTCCTATCTGCTGATCGTGCAAACTACTGACCTACAACTGCTGCTCAAGTATAGACCTGATGAAAGACTAAAGCCCTGCTGCTCAATCTACTGTCTTGAGTCAAGTACTGCTGATCCGGACAAGCACTGCTGGGTTCACAGCAGTGGAAGGATGCAACAGCTGTTTAAGTGTCTTTTATATAATGAAATGTAATAGCAGTGGTTAGTATAGCAGTGTTTGTATAGATCAGAGGTTAGAGTTTGTTAGCAGGTTAGATGTCACTTTCATGGTGAAGTCAGCTAAGATGCTCAGTGGTTTGCTAGTGCCTATAAATAGAACAGTGCTCTGTACTGTTCTATTAGCTCTTTGCAATACCGTCTTCTTTGCACGAACAAACACTGAGGTCTGGCTGAGGGGGAGTTTGTATTCAAGCATTACTTGTAATCGTTGTTGAAATTAAATTCAATCATTCGGTTCCTTGTTGAAAATGTCTTGATCAAAGCAATACTCTCGTTTGATTGTATGCAAAGTTTGTTTCCATATTAATACCGCTGCACAACTCTTTCATTTTCATCTTAATTTCAAACGTAAAATACAATCAGAAACAAACTCAGATCCAACAATTGGTATCAGAGCCTGGACAGTCAAATTTGATTTAACAATCATTTTGACGTAAATAGTTCAGCTCATAACAGTTGATACTGATCGTTTGTTCGTCGTTGAAAAACAGAGCAAGGATTAATCACCATTAAAGTTGATTTCTCAGTGTCTGTAAAACAACAAGAATGACGTCACAATCTCAGGATGATAAAAACAACATCGGCTCACTTTTTAAACCACATATGCTAAAAAGAAATGAGTACAACATCTGGCAGAAGAGGATGGGTCACATCCTCGCTCAACAAAGCACAGGTTGTTGGAGGTCTGTCGTCTTTGGTCCCCACGTTCCCACAGTGCCAAGCGCTGAAGATGCTAAAAAGTTCGTTACAAAACCAGTTGAAAATTATACCGAAACCGACTATCAAAAGTTCGAACTAGATGCTAAAGCTTTTAGCATCATAGCATCAGCGCTGCCCAATGAGATATATGCTGGACTGTTACACTGTAACAGTGCCAAAGAGTTATAGGACGCGCTTAAGGAACAGTTTTGGGGGACCAAAGAAGTCATAGAAAACAATAGGGAAATCCTGAACCAACAGTACGAAACATTTTGTCATGTTAGAGGTGAATCACTGACACAACAATTTGAGCGTTTCAGTTGTCTCATCAGTGAACTGAGGCTTGTTAATACCACTTTTACAAACTCAACTCAAAATAGCAGGTTCCTCAGATCACTGCCAGAAAAATGGGACACCATAGCTTTTGTTACCCGAAACTCACCTGAGTTCAAGGATCTGACCTTGACCCAACTCCATGGTCGACTCCTGACCTACGAAAGGGAGTTGAACCAGAAAAGGAAGTTACAAGAGTCAGGAAAAGCCGTTGATGATTATACATTCGGTAACACTGCTCTTCTGGGTCAAGAAGAATCTGGAAGCAGTGGTAAGGATCAGGGTTATGATCACTTCATTGACATAACTGCTGGGCCAAATTTTAACAACCCTGATCCTCACTCTGCAAGTTATGCATTCACTGCAAACGAAAACCAGATGTCAGACAATCTAAGCTTTGAACTCAATGATTTACAACATTTTGATCCCACTGACTTAGAAGAGATGGATATTCTGCACCAGTTGGCTTTGCTCAGTGTTAGAACTAGCAAATTCTATAAAAGAACAGGGAGAAAATTCCCAGGACTTCATGGGAATTTGAGGGTTGGGTTGGATAAATCGAAAATCAAGTGTTACAAGTGCAATAGGTTAGGGCACTTTGCTAGGGAATGCAGAAGTCAAAACACTGGACCAATATTTACTCACCCTAGCTCAAACCCTAGACCACAAAGTCAAAACACTATGCACTATACCCAATATACCCCTGCAGCTCAAGTGAACACTACTCACTATGCTGCTGCCCCTGTGCCTGTGCATTATGTCCAAACTACTGTCCCACAAATTCAGTACATTCAAACCACTACTCCAGCAGCAGTACAACCAGATCAACAAAGCTTTTTCACTCAAGGGTTTGTTGACTGGAGCAGTATGCCTGATGACCTCAGTGATGAAAATTTTGCACTCTATGCTTTTAATGAACCTTCTAATGATGAATTTTGTTTGATGGCATTAGAGTCAATAACAGAGGGGATTGAAACTGAAGGGGAACAGCTAAGTGATGAAACAGTGGATGAGGTGACTGAAGTAGTGGTTATTGCTATGGCTGGTGAACTACTGCTGGGAGAAAATTCAGAAACCCTGATTGAACCACTGACAGACCCATGGTCCGAAGAGAACAAGGAAGAAAAGAGAGAAGAAAAGGCAGGTGAGAAAGAAGAAAGAGCTGATGATGAAGAAAATCCTCAATGTGATTGTGCAATGATGGCTGCTGCCAAGGTATCACCTCAAGTTCTTGAAAAACTGTGTTCTGACAATTGCATTATTGCTTTTGCTAACATCAAAGAGGTAAATGAAAACCTTCGGGATAAAATCTTAACTGATGAAGTCAAATTTGAAAGATCTTTAAAAGAACTTAAAAACAAATTGACTGAAAAGGAAAAGGAGATCAGCAGTCTGAAAGAAGAACAAAGCATAACCAAAACTCAACTCCAAACTATGGTAGAAAAATACCAAGTTTGCAAAAAGGAGTTGGAGTCCACCCAGGTCACCTGTGAGAGATGGGTGGAATCATGCAAAGGGTATGAGGTTATGCTTGAAAAATAGATAAAAAGCAATGTGAAATTTGGTGTTGGTTATAGAAAACATGATGATGAAACCATTGCTTTTGGAAAATCTGTTCAAACCACTGATGTAACCACTGAGTTCATCCCCACAAACAAGAATGGCCAAGAAGTGAAAATCACTGACAAACTTGGTAACAAAATCACACTTGACAGACCAATGGGATCCTCTACTTTTGAGGAGCTTGAAGATTATCAGTTTAAACCAAAATGGTCTGATGAGTGTGACATTCTTGAAAATTTCAAGCCAATGGACTTTACATCAACTGATGGTGTTAAAGCTCCAAAAGCTAAAGTCATTCCTCTCAAGGACATCCCAACAGAGGTTAAAACCTCTGCTGCAAAGGACTCTGAAAAGAGAAAGAAGAAAGAAAAAATTGATAACTTGTTTTGTGAATTCTGTGAGAAAAGGAATCATCTAACAAAAGACTGTTTCCACTTAAAAGCTTATGATTTAAACAGAACAAGTGTCATTGTTTCAGCTGAAAGTTGCATTGTTTGTGGTAAAACAAACCACAAGACTCAAGCATGTGTGTATCTCAAAAACTTTGATGTGAAAAAGAATGAGTACATTGCTAAAACATCCTTGAGTTCATCATCAACATCATCTGTCAAATTCACCAAGAAACAACCACTGTTTGTGCCAGTTCAAACAGCTGTCACAAAACAGCTGAACCAAACATCTGTCAAAAGAGATGTTCAGGTTACTGATGCACCCCCTGCCAATCAGTTCAGAAAAGGCAAGGAAAAACAGTCTTACCAAAGGATTCCACACGTTTATGAGGCCTACAAAAGGCCCTCTAAACCAAAAGTGAACAGGCATCCTTTTGGTTACCAACAGGTGATTGGTCAAGACCCCCAACAGTGGTTAGCAAGAAACAGTACTAAAACTGTCCAAACCCCTGACCTAACCACTGTCCATCAATCTGCATCCATCCCAGACACTGTTGAGACCCCATCCAAAGCCCTGTTGGCTTTGGAGACCCTAATGAACTAATCCTTTTACTTCATGTGCTGGGAGCTTCTGCATGCTTTGATAGTCTTTGGTATGTAGATAGTGGAGGCTCCAGACACATGACAGGATGTAAAGCCCTCCTCAAAGACTTTAAAATCCATGGAGGGGGTGATATATCCTTTGGGAATAATAGTAAAGGGAAAGTTCTGGGGTCTGGTACAGTGCATTCTGGAAATGTAAAATTTGAAAATGTCAATCTGATAGACAATCTAAAATTCAACCTTCTGAGTGTATCACAAATGAGTGACAAAGGGTTTGGGTCATTCTTCACAAAAGATTGTTGTAGGATTGTTGGACCAGAAATGGTCAAGAAGATTGAAACAATAATCAAAACTGGTCAAACTAAACTTGTTGCTCAAAGAAGTGGCAATGTTTATGTTGTTGATATGTCAAAAGAGTGTCCCAGAGCTGATGTCTGTCTGTTCTCAGCTGCCTCTAACAAAGAGACAGAACTTTGGCACAGAAGGCTGGGGCACACAAATCTTAAGACAATCACTGAAATTTCAAAAAATGGTTTGGTGAGAGGCCTACCACAAAAATTGTTTTCATGTCCTGAACATTGCATTTCCTGTTTAAAAGGAAAACAGCATAAAAGTTCTTATAAGTCCATTGAAGAGTCCAAAACAACCCAGTGTTTGCAAATGCTACACATGGATTTGTTTGGCCCAGTTCAAGTCATGAGCCTCAAGAAGAAAAGATATTGTTTGGTTATTGTTGATGACTTTTCTAGGTTTACATGGACTTTCTTTTTACACTCAAAAGATGAGACTGCAGGCATTTTGCAAGACTTTGTGACACACGTTGAAAAGCAATTTGACCTTCCAGTGAAAAGCTTCAGGAGTGACAATGGCACAGAATTTAAAAATAAGGAGTTGGATGCCTTCTGTGTGAAGAAAGGGATTGTAAGGCAGTACAGCATCCCTAGAACACCAGAGCAAAATGGGGTTGTTGAAAGAAAGAACAGAACTTTGATTGAGGCTGCCAGAACTATGCTTGCAGATTCAGGTTTGCCATTAACTTTCTGGGCAGAGGCAGTAAACACTGCTTGCTATGTCCAGAACAGAGTTTTAATAAACCCCAGGCACAAAAAGACTGCTTATGAAATTCTGTATAAAATCAAACCACTGATCTCTTACTTCAAGGTGTTTGGCTGCCCATGCTTTATTTTGAACCTAAAAGATTCCATTTCAAAATTTGCAGCCAAAATTGATTGTGGTTATCATCTGGGATACTCAACCACTGCCAAGGCCTACAAAGTATTCAATACACGGACCAAGGCAGTGGAGGAGACTTTGAATGTAAAGTTCAATGAACTTTCATCAATGAAAATCCCAGCAAATCCTGCAGATCTGTTTGATCTTGAAAAATTTACTTTTGAAAATACTGCTGTCAAGACTAACAGTGCAGGTCCATCAGAGGATACATCACCAGACTATGGGTATGAAATCATCATCCCTCAAAGGTCTGCCACAAAGGGAAAAGCATCAGCTGTTCAAAACAGTTTTCAAAGCTCAACCACTGCTACCTCAACAGTTGTTGACCAAAGTAGCCCATCAACCACTGCTTCCACATCCTCAAACACTGCTGACAAAAGTCCCCAAACTGTGGATAAAAGTCAGCAGGTGTCCACTTCATTACCTCCTATTCCACCACCTTTTGAAGCCACTGCTGGATCATCAAAGTCCCCAGCAGTGGTTATCTCAGATGATACACATTTGCAGCCTTCACCAACAAATTCCATCATTCCATACCAAGGAGATTTAATCTACTTGAGATCTCATCCACCTGATCAAATCATTGGCAACATCAATGAAGGGGTGCTTACAAGAAGCCAAACCCAAAACATTTGTCTTTTTGCTGGTTTTCTATCACTCCATCAGCCAGTCAAGTACCAAGAGGCACTGAAAGACAACAGCTGGGTAGAAGCCATGCAAGAGGAGCTCCAACAGTTCAAAAGACAACAAGTATGGGAGCTTGTACCACTGCCAGAAGAGGTTAGTCCCATTGGCACAAAGTGGGTCTTCAAGAACAAAACTGATGAAAGGGGCATTGTTGTCAAGAATAAAGCCAGGCTTATGGTTCAAGGTTACAGACAGGAAGAGGGGATTGATTATGATGAAACATTCGCCCCTGTTGCAAGATTGGAAGCCATTAGACTGTTCCTGGCCTTTGCTGTCAACCACAACATGAAGGTGTTTCAAATGGATATCAAAAGTGCTTTCCTCTATGGTACAATTCAAGAAGAGGTGTATGTTTGTCAACCTCCAGGTTTTGAGGATCCATTTTATCCTGATCATGTCTACAGGCTAAACAAAGCCTTGTATGGCCTGAAACAAGCACCAAGGGCCTGGTATGAAACTCTTTCCAATTTCCTACTCTCAAATGGTTTCAAAAGAGGTACCATTGACAAAACACTGTTTCTAAAATGGAGAGGGAAGGATTTAATGATTGTCCAGATTTCTGTGGATGACATTATTTTTGGAAGCACATGTAACTCAATGTGTGAAGAGTTTAGAGAACTCATGACAGCTGAGTTTGAAATGAGTGCAATGGGTGAGCTGCAATGCTTTCTTGGTCTCCAAGTACAGCAAATGCAAAATGGAACCTTCATTCATCAAAGCAAATATGCTAAAGAACTTTTGACCAAATTTGATATGAATGATTGTAAACCATGCAGCACACCCATGGCAACAAATAAGCTGGTCATGTCTGATGAAAAAGATGAGCTGATTGACCAAATACTTTATAGAAGCATGATTGGGTCTTTATTGTACCTAACTGCATCTAGACCAGACATCATGTTTGCAACATGTGTCTGTGCAAGAAGTCAATCAGCTCCCAGAAAATCAAACCTCATTGTTGTAAAAAGGATCTTCAGATACATAAAAGGTGCTCCCACACTTGGTATCTGGTATCCAGCTAATGGGAATATCAAGCTTTCAGGCTTTTCAGACAGTGACTTTGCTGGATGTAACACCACAAGGAAGTCCACATCAGGAGGGTGCCAGTTTCTAGGTGATTGCTTAGTCTCATGGCAAAGCAAAAAGCAAGCAGCTGTTTCAACATCCACTGCTGAAGCTGAATACATTGCTGCTGCAAGCTGTACAGCCCAACTCCTGTGGCTTCAAAATCAGTTGCTGGATTTTGGTATCACTGCCTTAAAGACACCACTCATGTTGGATAGCCAGGCAGCAGAAAATATCATCAAAAATCCAGTTTCCCATTCAACCACCAAACACATCGACATCAGACATCACTTTGTGAGAGATTGCTATGAAAAAGGTTTGATTTCTCTGCATCATGTCCCAACTAAAGACCAGCTGGCAGATGTGCTCACAAAAGCACTTGATACAGCCACTTTTGAAAGCTTGGTCTCTAGTATTGGGATGCTGAACATGGAATAACAAGCAACATCTTGTTTTTCTATGAATAAAAGCAACAAAATGTTTTCAGAAAATCAAAACTCCATCCTTAAAAATAGCCAAAAATGATTTTTCATTAAAATCCTTAAAAGTCTGCCATAACCACTGTTTGTTCAAAAGTCTGCTCTACTTCAAAGTTTGTCCACTGCTCAAAGCCATCCTCTGATTCTCTCATTTCCTTGATAAACTCTGTTGCTCAAAAGCAGTGTCTTATCCACTGATATGCTATCCACTGATAGTGAAAATCATCCACTGCTTTCATTTTACCGTTGTAACCGCTGCCTTCATCAGTAACTTTCATAAAAGTACTGTCCTTCATTTCCCCAGAGCTTGGCATGTGGGCAGTACATAGTGGTCAGTACTTTTGTAACCGCTGCCACGTCAGCCTTCACTTTTTCTTCTATAAAACCCCCACTTCATACCAAAAACAGGGTTTTACTGTCGAATTGAATTCTCACAAATTCACTTCTCAAAGCAGTTTTCATCTCATTTCTCCACAAATTTCTTCGATCATCATCTTCAAAATGACAAAATCGAAGCCATCCACAAAACCCACTTCCAAATCATCATCGAATACAGCCTCTCAAAAGGAAATCTCCACTGAAATCCCATATAAACCATCTCACAATCTCCTGGGTCTTCTCACAAAACCAGGAACCACCAATGTTTTCGATTCCATCATTGACAACATGGCAAAATCAAAGTACAAAACTTTGTTCATCGCCGATGCACAAATCTATTTGGCGACCCAAAGAGAGTTCTGGAAGAATGCAACCCTTGAAAAACAAGGAGACACTGCTACCACCATACACTCTTCTATAAAGGGTAAAGCTGTCCAAATCACGTCACAATCCATTTCAGAGGTCTTTCAACTCGATGATCAGGAAGGTAAAACTTCTTTCACTAAAAACGAGTTACAAACTGACTTCATTGAGAGAGGGTATGAAGCCACAATGATGAAGAAACTTACCTTACAAAAAGGTTATTTTCCTTCTGCAACCAGATTTTTATTTCATACCCTCCTACTATGTGTTTCAAACAAAACCACTTCTTTCAATGAAATCCTTTTAAAGATTCAAAATCTGGGATATGCAATTCTTCAAGAAGAAAATTTTAACTATTCTCGGGAAATCTTTAAAGATTTAGTTAATAATGTTGAAACGAAATCATTCTTACTGTTTCCAAGGTTTTTAAGTTACTATTTTGAAAAGAAATTCAGTAAGGATGATTTAGCTGCAATAAACCAAGGTGATTCTACTCAAATAAACAGTTTAACAACTGAAACTTTTTCAAGAATGTTAACACCTTGCAAAACACAAGCAGAGGTGCCTGAGCAAATTTTAGCAGCTACCACTGCTCCTCAGGTATCTGCTGCTGAGCCCACTGCTCAAGGTGATCAAAGCAGCAGCACAACTGCTTTGAAACCCACACCTAAAATCACCAAAAAGCCAAAAAGAAAAACTCAAAAACCCCCAAAACCCATCAAAAAGAAACCACTGCTGCTACTTCCTCACAGCAGTTGGTACAATTATCTCAACCCATAACCGAAACTCCTCCTGCTTCTTCACAAAAAGAACAGGTTGTACACATAGGGCCACCACATCATGATGCTCTGAAACCACTTGGTTTCATCATCCACAGCTCAATGCCCGGAGCAAATCCTATTTCTACACCAAACCTCACATCCAAAATTCCATCACCAACGAAATTGCTGTTGGATGCAATTGATTTGAACCAGGCACTAAACAGTCCTTCTCAATCACCCATCAATGAGAATATAACTCAACAAATGACTGTGTCTGCTGTATCAATCTTTGCTAACCCACCAACACAACCTGAGGAGGTTACACCCCTTGAGTTACACGTAACTCTTGGTGGTAGTCCAAGTGAAGCAGCCACTATAACTGTTGAACCCACTGGTTTACAGTTGGATAGTGGTTACATTAATAAGACTTCCTTGGAGGCAATTCCTTACATAGCACCTCTGCCAACCACCAGTGGATTTATTTATCCTACTGGCAACATCAAAAGGTTGTCAAGTGTTGAAGGAAGAAGACAGTACCAAGAAAAAGGGGCATCAGTGGTTAGTGTTTGGAGTACACTCCCTACCTCAACCACTGATAAAACCACTGCTAGTGGGAAATCAGATGATCCCATTAAATTGGGTGATGATTTAAAACATAAGGATTTGACGGAACAAAAAGAAATGGCTGATCAGCAACATGAACTTCATGTCCAAAAGCTGAGAAACATTATGGAGTCTAGGTACAAGAACACTCAAGCAGATATTAAGGCAATCAAGGCCCATTTATTGGAAACCACTGGCACTGCTCCTCCAACAGTACTTTTCATTGATTAACTCCCAGAAGATAATGCCAAAAAAGGGGAGAAAATGCTGGAGTGGAAGAAGAAAGGAATAGATGATGGTCTTTACATTGAACTTGAAAGGGATGCTATGACCAGAAAAATTCCTGTGCCAGATGGTAGTAAAAAGGTTGATGCAACTCAAGAAGCACTTGATGAAGGAGTAGCAAGTGTTAAAATAGATAGAATGGCAAAGGATATCTCAAGATGGAATGAGGAGAAAAGAGCTTTTATGGAGCTGTATGCGCAGGGTTGTTCTGGATCAAAGGATACTAAAAATCCGAAGACAAAAAGGAAACCTAAGTCCATCCCATCCAGATTCCCAAAGCCTCCAAAACCACCATCCAAAAGCCATCAGCATCAAACCTCCACCCAAACAGCTGTTGTAACTCCTGTTGTATCAACTACTGCTGGTACCTCAGTTGTTTCAACATCTGTTCTCACTTCAACACACACCACTACAACACACACCACAATCACTATGTTACCACCACCACTGTCACCACCAATTTCACCTGCTGACAAAAAGCAGAAGACAACAGTGGTTGAAACACCAGTTGTTTCAACAACTGTTAGTCAATCACAAACCACTGCCACTAAATCTACCACCACTGCTTCACCTAAAACATCATCAGTCCCTCCTCAACCAAAAAGGAGAAGGCTAATTCTAAAAGATGATGACACATCTCCACCACCAACATCTTCAAAATCTCTGTCACTTGTCATAATTCCTAAACCTATATCTCTCTCTTCAGCTCAAATTTTAAAACCATTACCTCCTGCTGGTGTCTCATTTCCTCTGGAACTCATTGCAGTTAGGGAAGAAATCAAATCTTTCTACTATGAGGATGACCCAGTTAAAAGGAGTTTGCCATCAACTGCAGGATATCCCAGGCCTAATAATATTGAAGAATATTTAAAACTCAAGGCCAAGCAAGCAGAGGATATCGCAATCAAAAACAGAAAAGGGAAATCTGATAGAAAATTTCAGCAAAACTATCAGTTTTTACTCTCACAGGTCAGTGCTATGGAGCGATTTGCTAAAAATGTATGTCAGCAAATTTCAGAAAGGGCAGATGAGTCCTTGAGAAAAGACTACATTAAGAACATCATGACCTACAAGAAATACAAGGGGGAGAAATACATGTACAAAAACTGGACCATTTCTGAGCTTGAAAAGGAAGCAGCCAGGATTCAAGAAATGATTAAAAATAAGGTCAAGCAGACTCCCCCTGAAAAATTCAAACAATTTAAAGCTGAGAAGGCATTAAGGTTGAAGAGAATGAAAGAGGAGCTGATAGCAGCTGATTATGGGTCAAAGAATTCTGTGTCAAAGTGGGGAGAAGATAGGGTCAGGGCTACCTACAAGAAGTTAGAGGAACTTAGAAAGAAAGATCCAAAAGTTCCACAAAAGCCTGACTATTCTAAAGCAGAGGTTTCAAAAAGACCACCAAAGCTGCAAGCTAAAAGAACCACTGCTCCAGCTGGTGCTGCCATCTACAAAAGAAGGAGCAAAAACCAGTCGAGTACTGAAACAATTCAAGATCTAAAAGCTGGAGATGCTATTGTAAGAGCAGGCATGAAACTAATGATAAAAGAAGATCTTGAATTGGAACAATCTGCAAGTGCTGCTCAGGGTGAGGGGGCACTCCCCTAAGAGGGGAGTCCCCTCTCTTACGCATAACCAATCCTCGTGTGCCACGTCAACTCCCCTCTTAAACTCCCCTAACACCCTAAATTGATGGCGGCACTCCCCTCTTAGGTGACTTGGTTTTTTATTAAAAAAAAAAAGAAAATCAGTGATTGGTTGAAAGTGAGGCTGGCCCCACCAACAACCCTCCCCTTCTTCGGTGAACTCCCCCCCAATCCCTTCCCCGAATCGGGTCACCGCAGGGATGGCGGCGGTGTTCCCGATCGGTGGATAGGGTCACCGATGCCCTCCCCGCTGTACGCCCCGTTCACCCTCAGCCAGTCATGAATAGGCCAGCCTCACCAAATACCTCTGCAAATAAACATCTCCCAAGAAACCCACCAGGCTCAAAAATACAAAAGTGGGAAACTGACAAACAGACCTGCGTATTGACTTTGCTCAGGTCTGGTGGAGAAGTGAAGAAAATATCAAGGGAACAAGCTCTTGGCCTGAGTCTTGAAGATTTGCAGGATCTCCTTGATCTTCCACTTAGCAGGGATGATAAAGACACAGATGCCCTAGACTTTGAACTGTAGTTTAAAGGTCAGATAAGGGAACTGCTGATGAGGCAATAAAGAATTCCACAATAATGAAGAGTTTTGGCATTATCTGTTCCAGGGGGAGATTGTTGGGATTGAACCCTACCAGAGGAACAGATAATTAAAGCCAAAACTGGGTCAGAGCAGTGGATCCAGAATAAGCAGATGTTACATACAAGTCTCTCCCCTTGAAAGTGATTTCAACATCTGCTGACCTCCTATCTGCTGATCGTGCAAACTACTGACCTACAACTGCTGCTCAAGTATAGACCTGATGAAAGACTAAAGCCCTGCTGCTCAATCTACTGTCTTGAGTCAAGTACTGCTGGTCCGGACAAGCACTGCTGGGTTCACAGCAGTGGAAGGATGCATCAGCTGTTTAAGTGTCTTTTATATAATGAAATGTAATAGCAGTAGTTAGTATAGCAGTGTTTGTATAGATCAGAGGTTAGAGTTTGTTAGGAGGTTAGATGTCACTTTCATGGTGACGTCAGCTAAGATGCTCAGTGGTTTGCTAGTGCCTATAAATAGAACAGTGCTCTGTACTGTTCTATTAGCTCTTTGCAATACCGTCTTCTTTGCATGAACAAACACTGAGCTCTGGCTGAGGGGGAATTTGTATTCAAGCATTACTTGTAATCGTTGTTGAAATTAAATTCAATCATTCGGTTCCTTGTTGAAAATGTCTTGATCAAAGCAATACTCTCGTTTGATTGTATGCAAAGTTTGTTTCCATATTAATACCGCTGCACAACTCTTTCATTTTCATCTTAATTTCAAACGTAAAATACAATCAGAAACAAACTCAGATCCAACACAAGTGCCGTTTTTCCCAAAACAAACCTTTTACCCCTTCAATTTTATCTTTTTCGGTTCAAAAACAAGGGTTTCAGGTTTTTGTGAGAAATCGGGCGAATCTTTGAACAATACAAGTGGATTTACTTCCTATAACATTAATCTAAACTAATTCTAACAGATTTATGTAAAAATTTGAGGTTCGATCTGAATGAAGTTCAAAAACCCTAGATTTTCCCCAAATTTTTGATGTTTTAACTACATGCAAATGCTTAATCTAACTACTAATGATGATAGAATCATACCTTGATGTTGTTAGAAGTAGAGGAGACGTCGAAAATCTGCGGAAAATTGCCTGACCCAGAGAGTTTTCGGGGAAACGGGGCGTGTGGAATGAAGTAACTGTAATGAAAAAGGGGTTTTATCCCGACAGTCACGCGGACACGGCCCCGTGTCCAGCGGACACGAACTCGTGCCGAGCAATTATTATTATTTTTTTAAGTGCTCGTGTGAGTGCCCTTGTTTCCCAAAAACTTGGTTAGAAAACTTACCGATTTAGATGTCAACCCGTTTGTTCGTAACTTACCAGGTATGATGTTGATGCTTTTACTCTTCGACCGTTTGAAGCGTGATTTCTTCCTCTTCATCCTCAATGAATCCTTTATAGAGTTTCATCCGTTGGCCATTGACTTTGAAGGGAGGTCCATTCCGAGATTTAATTTCTACTGCACCGTGTGGGAAAATATGGGTGATGGAAAAAGGTCCTGACCACCTAGTTTTTAATTTACCAGGAAATAGTCGAAGTCGTGAATTAAACAAAAGAACTTGGTCTCCTACTCGAAATTCATTAGGTTTAATATGTTTGTCATGCAAGTTTTTCATTCTTTCCTTATAAATTTCGGAGTTTGAGTATGCATAATTCCTAAGTTCGTCTAATTCATTTAACTGACAAAATCGATTTCTACCGGCAAATTCTAAATCTAAGTTTACACTTGTAATTGCCCAGTAGGCTTTGTGTGCAATTTCTACTAGCAAATGACAGCTTTTTCCATAGTCTAGCTTATATGGGGTTGTACCTATTGTTGTTTTATAAGCAGTTCGAAAAGCCCATAAAGCATCATCTAATTTATCGGCCCATTCCTTTTTATTTAACCCTACGGTTTTTTCAAGTATTCGTTTTAAACCTCTATTAGTCACTTCGGCTTGTCCGTTTGTTTGAGGGTAATATGCTGTTGAGACCCGATGATAGACCCCATATCTTGTTAAGATTTTTTTGAGTTGATGGTTACAAAAATAGGTACCTCTATCACTTATCAATGCTTTAGGTGTACCAAAACGAGAGAATAATTTTTTCAGAAATCTTACCACGACTCTTCCATTGTTTGTTGGAAGTGCCTCGGCCTCGGCCCATTTAGAAAAATAGTCTACTGCCACAAGTATATATTTGTTTCCTTTTGACGGTGGGAAAGGTCCCATAAAGTCGAGTCCCCACACATCAAAAATTTCACAAACAAGAATGCCATTTTAGGGCATTTCGTTTTTGGAGGAAATATTACTTGTTCTTTGCAAGTATCACATGTCTTGACAAGACTTTGGGCGTCTTTGTAAATGGTTGGCCAATAAAACCCTGAATCAAATATCTTTCATGCGGTACTAGCGGCACCATGATGTCCTCCGTATGGACCTTCATGACAATGGCGGAGAATTCTTCGTGCTTCGCCACCATGTACGCATCGTCGGATGAGTTGGTCGGCACACATTTTGAAAAGATAAGGGTCTTCCCAAAAATAATGCTTCACATTAGCAAAGAACTTTTTTCTTTGATGATGTGGCCAACCTTTTGCGACTATACCGCTAGCTAAGTAGTTAGCATAGTCGGTGTACCATGGTTCTTCTTTGTATTCCACCATTTCTAGGGACTCTGTCGGAAATTTTTCGTTGATTTGCTTGTCCCTGGTTGCCTCTAAAGCTAGGTCTTCTAAGCGTGAAAGATGATCTGCTGCGTTGTTTTCTGCTCCTCTTTTGTCTTTGATTCCAATATCAAATTCTTGGAGGAGTAAAATCCAACGAATCAAGCGTGGTTTTGCGTCCTGCTTTTTGAAGAGATATCGAATGGCTGCATGATCTGTATAGACTATAGTTTTAGAAAGAACAAGATAAGAACGAAATTTATCAAAAGCAAATACCACAGCTAGTAATTCTTTTTCAGTTGTTGTGTAATTTTCTTGTGCATCATTAAGTGTTTTACTAGCATAATAAATTGGGTGAAAATGCTTTTCTTTTCTTTGTCCCAAGACAGCTCCAACTACAAAGTCACTTGCATCACACATGATTTCAAAAGGAAATTTCCAATCAGGCGCTATCATGATAGGTGCATTGACTAGCATTTCCTTTAGGGTTAGAAATGCTTGATTGCAGTCCTTGTCAAAGATGAAAGGAGCATCTTTTTCAAGTAATTTTGTTAGAGGCCTTGAAATTTTAGAAAAGTCTTTGATAAACCGCTTATAAAATCCGGCATGCCTTAGGAAACTTCTGATAGCTCTAACGGAGGATGGGGGTGGTAATCGAGAAATAGTGTCTATTTTGGCTCGATCAACCTCCATTCCTTCGCTTGAGATTTTATGACCGAGTACTATTCCCTCCGTTACCATGAAATGGCATTTTTTCCAGTTAAGGGCGAGGTTTGTTTCCTCACATCGGGATAGCATTCGTTCAAGGTTATCGAGGCATTGGTCGTATGAATCCCCAAAGATAGAAAAGTCGTCCATGAAGACTTCCATTGTCTTTTCTATCATGTCATGGAAGATGGCTACCATGCAACGTTGAAAAGGTTGCGGGGACATTACATAGACCAAATGGCATGCGTCGATAAGCAAAAGTTCCATAGGGACATGTGAAGGTTGTCTTTTCTTGGTCTTCGGGTGCTATCGGGATTTGAAAGTAACCTGAAAAACCATCCAAGAAACAGTAAAATTTATGACCGGATAATCTTTCTAAGATTTGATCAATGAAGGGAAAAGGAAAGTGATATTTCCTCGTGGCTTCATTTAATCTTCTATAATCTATACATACTCTCCATCCTGTGACAGTTCTCGTTGGTATTAATTCATTCTTTTCATTAGTTATTACCGTCATACCTCCTTTCTTTGGAACTACTTGGACGGGACTTACCCAAGGACTATCGGAGATAGGATAAATAAGTCCGGCGTCAAGTAATTTGATGACTTCATTTTTAACCACTTCTTGAACATTTGGATTTACTCGACGTTGTGGTTGTATTACCGATTTGTAGTCATCATTCATTAAAATTTTGTGCGTGCACATGGAAGGACTTATTCCTTTAATATCTACAAGCTTCCAAGCGATCGCATTTTTGTGCTTTTTCAAAAGATTAATTAATTTTTCTTTTTCTAAACTACTTAATTTAGACGAAATAATTACAGGTGATTTACCATCTTTGTCTAGAAAAGCATATTCCAAACCTTTTGGAAGTTCTTTGAGCTCAAGAGGTGGGTCTTTAGGAGACTCCTTATTTGGTTGCTCAATTTGATCAAGAACTTTAAAATTTTGTTCTATGGTAACCTCTTCTTCAACAAAGTGGTCCAAATTTTCACTTATATCGGGTGGCTCATCTTCATCTTCAATTAGGGGGTCATTATTACCGAATGGATATTTCATTGATCGCTCAAGATCGACACTCTTTTTAAATGCCCCTAATTGAATAGGTAGATTGTTGAACTTCCGGTTTTTCAAAGCTTCGTGAGTTTTTACAAAGGGTCGTCCCAACACTAGAGGAGCGTCATCGAGGATGACAAAGTCGGTTGGGATTACCATTTGATTTGTTTGAACCAAGACATCCTCAACTACACCAATTGATTTTATTATTTTCCGATTAGATAGAAAAATGGGTATTTGAAGTGGAGAAAAATCACTAATACTTAATTTTTCGAAAATGTAGTTAGGCATTATGTTAACACAAAGATCTTTATCGATTGTGACATTACTAATAAATGAATTTTGAAAAAACATGGAACCGGTGTAATGTTGATTTCAAATGGGTCTTCTTTTATTAGTGAGTTTTGATCATTAGTTAACTTAACGCTTACCGTTTCGTTAATTTTAGTGTTAGTGTTTAACTCTTTTAAAAATTTAGCATGAGTGGGAATTAAACAATGATTTTCAAAAGAAGGTGACAAGAGATTAATTTCTTCAAAATAAGACTCTTCTTGAATTTTAACGTTAACGGACTCACATTTTTTGTTGTTTAACTCATGTGTCGGTTCTTCACTTATTTGTTCTCCCATTTTTATTTCTTCAACTATCTCTTCTTTATTACAAGTTAATTCTTCTCTTGCGCGGGACTCCTCTTCCCTTGCCCGAGATTCTTTTATGTAGCGCTCGATAGTTTTAAGGTGTTCTAATATCCTATCGGTCACTTCGGTGATAGAGTAAGGATCGGGATTTTCAAAGCTTGAATCCGGTTGTTCGATCCTTTGTTCCTCATAATACTCATAGGAAGTAGATGGTTCATACCATTGTTCTTCATTGTAAGTATATGATGGATAAGGGTCGTAATTTTGTTCTTCATAATACTCATATGAGGTGGGTTGTTCACGCCATGGTTCCTCATAGTAAGCATATGAAGGTGGTGGCTCATATCTTGGTTCCTCAAAGTATGAGTAAGAAGGCTCATACCTTGGTTCATCAAAATATGAGTATGAGGGAGGAGGTTCATACCTTTGGTCTTCATAGGATGTGTATGAAGTTGATGGCTCGTACCTGGGCTCCTCATAGTAGGTGTATGAAGTGGATGGTTGATATAAGTTACAATATTGAACCGAATGCGGGTCACCACAATTAGTGCAATAATTATTCCTATAATTATCCTCCTCATAGGTGTAGTTGTAACCTCCTGAGTATTGATCCATAAGAATCACTCAGCAGACCACAACAAAGTCTCGAGACCAGAAAACAAAAATAAAAATGGAAACAGAGGTTGGACACGGCCCCGTGTACAGAATCTGTATCTGGGCGTTTTAATTAAAGTTACTGATTTCGCTGAGCACGGGGCGTGTTCAGTGAGCACGGCCCCGTGTTCAGTTTCTGTTACTGGGTGTTTTTATGAAAAATATGCAGCACGGCCCATGTTCAGTGGGCACGGCCCGTGTTCAACCTACTGTAAATGCAAAACTAAACTAAAATGCAGAAAAATGTGCGCGCGTTTTGAAAAACTGATTAGGCCGTCGATTTTAAGCTTTCTTAAAATCCTTGTGTCCCCGGCAACGGCGCCAAAAACTTGATGTGCGTGAGTGTTATTATATTCTAATGTATATTTTAAGCCCTTTTTACACGTTAGTCAAGTTTTAAATTTATAAAACACGATATTTTACTAACACCAAACACACATATGGGCAAGCGCACCCATCGTGAGCGTAGTATAGTGTTGGCAAGATACCGAGGTCGTCCAAGGACACAAGATCTTTTAGTACCGGTTTATCCTCAACGTCTAATCAAATCAAAAGTTTAGAAAAAGTTTTTAAACAAGAAAAATAAAAACTAACTAAAATGCTGAAAAATAAAATAAAAGTAAAAACAGATAGACAAGATGAATCACTTAGCTCCGACTTGTGTTTAGTGTAACCTTTGATTATTTCCGCACTTTTGCACTTTTTAAGAGATTATCTTAGTTATTGTAGTAGGCCCCTCTTTTGAAGGTGACGTTACCCTCAACCCAGTAGTTTTGAGTCAGCAAGGATACAATCCTAAAGGGTTGGATTACTAAAAGATAATTAATTAAGTTATTAATGCATATTATGGTAGGCCCCTCTTTTGAAGGTGACGTTACCCTCGGCTAAGTAGTCTGAGTCAGCAGGGATACAGTCCTAAGTAGCCAGGATAAAGTATTAACAGTAGCTTACATATGAGGGGATCAAAGAGTTTGGACCCCCGCCATCCAATACCGGTGGGTATTGAAGGAGGTCCTACTAAATTTGACCCAGGTCCTTGCAGGATCTATACACTGAACAAGGCAAGACTCTTACCAAACCGTTCCCTTAACCCCCGACCAGGTAGCCAACATACCTCCATATAGACCGTGGAGATATGAATGGTGAAAATCTTTTATTTTATATAGACAGTAAAATAATGCCAAGACACCACGGACAAACGATAAGGAAAAATCACCTTCAACATAAGAAACTAGTTATTAAAGTCATTAATACATAACCAAGTAAAAAGTGTGAAAAGATTAAAAATAAAAAGTATTATACTAGACACTTGTCTTCACCAAGTGATGTAAGAGACTTAGGTAAACATGGCCTTTGATTGTCAAGAACTCTTACGATCAATCTTGGATCCCGAAATGACTCACACACTCTATGATGAACAATGGATGATGGTGGTGGATGATGGTGTTGTGATGGTGGTGGGTGGTGGGTGAAGTGTGAAGTGTGAGAAAGGTGGTGTGCCAATGGATGGTTTGCAAATGAGCCAAGCACCCCTATTTATAGGCTGAACAGCAGCTCGGGCACGGCCCCGTGTCCATTGGGCACGGCCACGTGTCCATCATCTTCCTGTCTTCATTAATTGCAGTTTGTCTGCATTAGTTGACCACGCCCCCGTGTCCGCTGGGCACTCCCCCGTGTGCAGAAGCATATCTGTACTATCAATATTTTCCTGGATTCTGCGAATCTTATAGTTGACCACGGCCCCGTGTCCACTGAGCACGGCCCCGTGGTGGGCGATAGAAGCTTCTATAGCTTTGTCTTTTATGTTGGCACTTGGGCACGCCCCCATGTTCACTGAGCACAGGGCGTGTTCAGCCTTCTGTTCTCTTGTTTTGCTTGGGAATATGCTGTCGGGGAGGTCGGGCATGCCACATTTGTTCATTTTCTTGTATTTATGTTAGATTTAGCTGCCTTTTTGCTTCTTTTGTTCATTTGAGCTCATTTAATCCTGAAAATACAAAAGGAAGACAAAAGCACACTTTTTTCCAACATTAGTACTAAAAATGGTTAGTTTTATGCCACAATTGATGTAATTTATATGTTGCATTTTGTGCACATCACCTATCTTACGGCTTGATAGTTGCTTTTCTCATATTTCTGCCCAACATACTAGATGGTACCTTCATCCCTAAAGTACTTGTAGGGTAATGATTGAAAAATATTATGAGTGATAGATGATAGTCCTACTTTCATCAATATTTATCGCACATGTACTTAGCATGTTTTTCTATGTTTGTAGTGTTCCTTCACACTGCTCAAAATAAGTCGGGTTAAAATTTTCCCAGAAATGAAAAGTGAAATGATTATCTCGATTTAATATAATAGATAACGGGGTTCTATGTAATGAGACTATTTCATCCCTACACAACTTAACAAAGCGTTTTATACTAAAGGGTTTCCTTCATTTGGTAGAGATTTAACTGACTTGGTTAGTTGATCCACAATCTCCCAGATTGTGTCGTTACATTTTCTCATGTTGGGTAATTTGGTAACAAAATCTATTGTTATCAATCGCATATCCATACTTGCATTTCTACTTGCTGAGGTAAACCTAAAGGATTCTATTGTTTAGTTTTAACTCGCAAATAAATTAAATACTTGTAACTTGCTACATCTTTCTTCATTCCTATCTATCCGTAATTCTTATTTAACATTGACACCCCTTATTACTTCAACGATGCATCATATACTTAGTTTTATGAGCTTTTCTAAGAATTATGTATGTTTCCTTAGATAGGTAACCAAATTCTTTTCTTATGGAATTTCCAAATTCCATCAGTTCCTTTTTATGATTCTTTCATTATCCATTTACAATCCTTCAGCACCATCCTTGATTGCTATTTCTTGGGCACTCTTTAATTATTTCATTAAATCTATCCGCAATTTAATCTAAGAGCACGCACTTGTTTCGGCTTCTTATGAAACTTATGACTTAAAGCATTAATTACTACATTAGTCTTAACTTTGTGAGATAACAGTCGGTGTTGTTCCTAGTACCCGGTGAATTCTGAGTTCCTCCTCATGATCGGGTGATAGTCCAAGTAGATCCTCTGGGAAACCGTCGGTTGGAATTTCTTTCAGTTTCATACCTCTGGTGTTAATGAATTCCGAGACCATATACGCTATGTCTTACTTCCGTGCATAACTCGCAGCCTTCATCACAGAGATGAACTTTGTCGGCTAGTCTGTATTGTCTCCTTATGGTCACTTCTCCGGTTGGCTTGAAAATCTCAACCTAATTCAGCAATCACCTCAGGAGTCATCGTTTCTATTTGTTCCTTTTTATGAAGCAGACAGAATTTCCTTTCTGTCAGTTCTTTTCATTCTTTCCATTTTATGGCATATGTCTTGATCAAGTGTTTTGAAGCTCGGGTCTCACCATCTTAACGTCTAAATTTTGAAGCATACATTACTTCATTCTTCTTAACATATATACTAATGGTTTGGACAACTTTAGTCCTTTGCAGCCCATGTATTGCCATAACAGCTTCTTTATTACGGGTAATCTTAGTAGGATTATAGGTGAAGAGTCTTTGTAAGTGCATCTAGTGGTTACTTTTATCTTCGCAAGAGTTCTTAAAGAAAGTAGAATTACTCTTATTAGCATAAGTTTTTAGACGTTTTGTGCCTAGCACAACTTTAACTACGGGCTTCCAAATGCGTTAATAATCTAAGGTAACGCAAAGGGACATTATTATACTTTCGATGGCGTCCCAACTTAAAGGATTTACATCGTTTATCTTGTTGCACGAGTTACGAGACGAATGATCAAATGAAATAGTTTTTGATATCGGAATTACAGATGTATACAAGAGATTCCTAATAAAGAAATCTAGAATTTATTATTGACACACATACTCGTGCTTTATTCTAATTTATCAATCCTTATGGCTTTAGGATTTCCTTATAGATATACATATCTATATAATCATATATTTCACATACTATAATATACATACCATTCATGAGGTCAATGTATTTAACAGATTCATATTTCCAAAAACAAGTCAGACATCAGGTCATGAAACTACTTAGGGAATTCTGTCACTTTTTTGACATATCATATACCCCATCTTACCCGGTTCTCGCCGGAGATGTAATCATCATTGTATTTCCCATAAATGGAATTTTCTCAATTCATGATTTAAAAATGAATCTTTTATTAAGCCTTTCATCAACAAGGAAATTAGTATTCACATGACATATCATATTCTAGAACCAAGTAGTACCAATAAATAAGAAATAACAGTGGCCAAGTGTTATCGCTTATTTACCATACTTGCAACGTTCTAGACATCATCCTCACGGCATACCAATACCCATCACACTTTATCAAGCAAGTAATTAGCTTATTTCGAAGCTTATACTAAGGCATTTTTCTTAAGTTCAAGTCTACATACTATCCTAGTTGCTATCAGTTAATGACAATTTCATAACTATTTCGTTTAAGCTTAGGTATTATTACAACACCTAATTGCTTAAACCAGTGGCTTGGCTCTGATACCACCTCTGTCACGACCCCCGACCACGCCCAGGCCGGGAGCCGTGAAGCAGTCAAGTGGTACCGGTGGATATTGTGAAAATATTTCAGCGGAAAATTTCATCAGGACCGTGAGTTAGGAAAAATATCAGAGTTTTGAAACACCAGATTTTATTTATTAAACAGATGGGAATAAACCCATGTTTTACAAAGGTAGCTTTAATATGGGATAAACCCGAATATATGAAACAATGTTTTCTTAATTTAATTTAATTGATAAAATAAGCTACTTCTTTAAGCCTTTCGGTGCCGTATCATCACTCTTATTCCAATCTACTGTAATCACCTGAAACACGTTTTAAAAATATTTTGCCAGCAGGAAATACTGTTGAGTTCATTCATTTTTGTACAGAAACACATTTGTTATAATTTGCAGTATTAAGAGCGATTACAATTGCCCCTATCTTATAATTAGCTGGTTCAGTTGTCACTCGACTGGATCTATGACTGTGGTCATACCACTATTGGGTACATTCACCCAATAGTGACGAGTATCACTATTTAGGTTCGTTCACCTAAGAGTGATAAAACAGTAGTAATTGTGTACAATACCCCACTTACTGCTAGTAATTTAAGATAACAAAGACTTAATCCCTGTAACATATAACTGGAAAAACATTTAGGTATTGTAAAGCACTTTTGATTAAAAAAAAAGAGAATGACTCACATTATAAGCATGCATTCTTGATTTTACAGTCCTCCTGATTCTAAGTATTCTGATAACTAAGCATCTATTTTGATTGTAAGTGTATAGTGCAGAGTTTTCTGGTAGTTAAACATTTAGTTTAACAAAGTGGAATACCTATTAGTGTTAAACCATATCAAGCCTAACGATGGTCACGAGATCAGAACCTTAACGAAATTCACAAAGTATAGTCTTATTTAGACAGCACTTTGGCATTCGTTAGTTGGTTCCCGAATCAATCGAAAAGAATATCGTATCTGTGATTTTTGGTTAGAACTCCAACGTATAGAGAGAAGAATAGAAGGAATGAGCAAAGAAAATGAATCCTAAGCTTCTTATTTATAGGTAAGGTGATAAGTCTTACCCCTATATAGAATTTCCCTATGTGTTATCTTCCTCAGTTGAACCTTCCCTAGATAAAACCTTCCCTATATATTACTTTCCTTAGATAATACCTACCCATATATACCTATTTAGATATTATCTACTTCGTGTATATCTTGTTGTTTTAGCTGTTTAACTGATGAACTTACTTAGCTGATTAATTAATCTTACTTAGTTGATTAATTAATCTTACTTAATCTTACTTTAGTTGTTAAGTTTTACTTATCTATTAAGGTTTCTTAACCGCTAAGTTATCTTAACTACTAAGTTTACTTAATTATTAAGTTTACTTAACTATTAAGTTTATTTAACTATTAAGTTCACTTAATTGCTAAGTATTCTCGTTTAGCAGCTCCCTGGTTATGAGTTCGAATTTCTAGATATAATGGAACTCGTCTTAGCATATTAACTTAATTCAACTTTAACGATAATCAAGAGATCAAAACCCTCATGATGAATGACAAAGTATAACCTAATGTAGGCAGCACTTAAACATCCATCGGATCGGTTTTAAATCGATCGGATATAGTATCGTAGCAGCGATCGAGTTATTACCCTAATAACGTGCAGAGTTTCGGGTTTATGGGGTATAATACCCGAGAATTATTATTACTTCAGAAATTTTGAGAGAGAAAGAGAATTCTGAGCGACGGAAAATGACTGCCGAAGCTCCCAATTTATAGGAGTTGATTTTGAGTTCCTCGCGGCCCGCGTAGAAGTCCTCTAAGGGCTTCGCGGCCCGCGATGTAGGGGTGTAGGGCGTAGGCTTGCTTATTCGTCGATTCTAGCTTTGACACGATCGTGACACATGGCAGCTCAGGGTGTCGCCCTGACCTTGAGTTGTCGCGCCCCGCGTAGCCCGAAGACAAAGTCTTCGCGCCCCGCGAGCGCCCGTCAGGGATTGTTTTTATTTTATTTTTATAAAATTGTTTAGGGTCCACTTTTAGCATACGTGGTGTATTTTGGGACGTTTAGGGTCTTTTTTTAGGGTTGTTACATGTAACTCGAGCGAGAAATCGACTAGGCATTTGTTCTGTTTCTGTTACATTGCTGCTCGAATTTGGCACTATGTTGGAACTTGGTGCAGAGTGGCTCCATTCGTTGCGGGTTCGGTTGGAGACCTTTTAGAAAAATATAAATCGGTAGGTTTAGCTGGAGGTGCTAAGGAGGCTTGTAAATGTATTGTTAAGGTGGGGTGTTGGTGTATTTGGCGTGCGAGAAACAAGTTAAAGTTCGAGAATAAACAGAGTTGGGTGGAAGATATAATCAAGGATGTGATGACTATGAGTTCTCTGTAGTATAGCAATAATCTAAATCTAGAACAGTTTTATGGAATGATTGATGTAACTTTGTAATTATGTAAGTGTTTGTGTGTTGGGCATTGGCGAAGCTTAAGTAGGGCGGGAGGGGGCGACTGACCCCCCGAACTTTTCGCTCAGCAGTGGAGAGTATATACTTTTTGTATAGAAAATTTTGGGTATATACGTTTTCGGGGTGGAGATACAATAGGAAGTTAATTTGGCTAGGAAGGATAGGAAGTGATCTTGACCATCCATTAAGTTAATCAAGGGCTAAGATTAAATCAGGGAGATTGAAAGTAAGAAAAGAGGTGCGTGACTTTTTTCAGGGGCATTCTAGTCAAGTAAGCCAATAGTTTCTCTCTCCTCCAATTCCCCCTCATTTTTTAAACGTTAATAACTCTTTCATACGACATTATTTTTTTATAAAAATTGCACCAAAAAAACGAGCGTTTTTTTATCTTTAAAACGAGTATACTATTGCTATATTTTCAAAAAAAAAATTCAAAACCCAGTTGCGTAAAACGCAATAGAAAAACCCCCAGTTACGTAAAACGCAATGAAAAAAAAAACCTAAAAAATGACATTTTTCTAAAACGCAATGCACCAAAAACACAAAGAAATGACTTATTTGTAAAACGCAATGGCAGAAAACACAAAGAAATGTTTTATTTCTAAAACGCAATAGCCTAAAAACTCAAAAGAAAATGTACTTTATAAAACGCAATGGACTAAAAACCCAAGAGAATGTGATTACGATCTCTCCATATTTGCAGACTCACCAAACTTTCCAGATACAAGAATACTAGGTTATGTTTTTAAGGTGATTTGAGATTTGAACCATGGCAACTTTGTCACCCAATTGTTTCTTCATCCAATCACAGTTATATCTTCATTCTTGCTCGTTACTGAATAGCCAGAAAGGACTGAAAACACATAAAAAGTGTTTTACCTAAAACGCAATGCACAAAAAACACAAAGAAATGTCTTATTTGTAAAACGCAATGGCCAGAAATCACTTAAAAATGACTCATTCTAAAACGCAATGGACTGAAAACACTTCAAAAATGTGTTTTACCTAAAACGCAATGACTAAAAACACTTAAAAATATGTTTTTTCTAAAACGCAATAGCCAGAAAGGACTTAAAAATGACTCATTCTAAAACGCAATGGACTGAAAACACCTAAAAATGTGTTTTACCTAAAACGCAAGGACTAAAAACACTTCAAAAATGTGTTTTATCTAAAACGCAATGACTAAAAACACTTAAAAATATGTTTTTTTCTAAAACGCAATAGCCAGAAAGGACTGAAACTGTCTGGGAACTGTCTGGGACTGTGAAAACACTCTTATTTCTAAAACGCAATGGACATATAAAACTGTCTGGGAACTGTCTGGGATTGTGAACTGTCTGAATTGTCTATGAATTATTGTCTTCGAAATGAGCCAATTTCTGGAAAATTAATTTTTCTGATGCAGCTCAACCCCAGCCAGGGGCTCTGCCCCTTGGACCCCGCCAGGGGCTGCCGCCCCTGGGACCCCGCTACCGGGGGCTGCCGCCCCCGGACCCCCGCCATGATCGTAAAACGCAATAAGTAAATCAAAAATCCAGATCGTAAAAATGAAATTAAAGAATTTCTTACATGGATCGAAGTGGTTTCTTCAACAATTGATGAATTTTGAATGATTGAAACACTTATCAACGCTTGAATCGAACGAATCGAGTGATTATCTCCAAAATCACCGGAAAAAACGAGATTTTTTTATGAAATTAAACTGGGTTTTCTTCAAAAAAAGCTGAAGAACACGTTGATCGGGTTCTGAATCATTGATTTTTGATGAAAATCGCATTATAATGTAGTGATTATTGAGATAGAAAGTGAAGAAATAGTTGAAGATGGTGGGTTTTGAAAATGATGGGTTTTTGAATTTACTGGGTTTTGAAAAAGGAAGAAGAAGGAGTTGGATTGACTAAAATACCCTTTCTCTTTATTTTAAAATTTGCCACATGTCATAATCCTATGGCTTCCTATCCTTCCTAGTGAAAATTAACTTCCTATTTGATCTTTACCCTACGTTTTCGACCCCCCAGTTTTATAGAAAATTTTAGATCCGGTGACTTTCGTCCCCCTGGTCGGAAATCTCAAGCTTCGCCACTGGTGTTGGGCCGCCCCGTTTTATGGGTTGGTTTTTGTTAATGAAGTTAACTAGTTGATGACCCCGTGCTTCGCGATGGATCAAGTCTCTTTCATGAAAGGTTTATTGCACAATATAATTCATGACCTTGAACCGTTTAGAAAGTAAATCATGAGCTACAAAGAACAAAAGTTGACTAAACTATCAACTATGCCATAGCATTAAAGTCTTCAAATGTCATCATAAACACATCGAGTTGATTTGTGGAAACACCATTGACTTCTTTTTTAACTTTTCTTTTGGCCTTGACTTCTAAAATTGGATCTAGATGTTCACGTGCATGGTAAGTAGAAGATCATGGGAGTGGATTTTGATTTTCATCAACAAAACTTCTCATCATATGCCATATTGAATCTGCAGAAATAACAATTGTGATCCCTAACCTGCCAGCCTGCAATTTATGAACTAAAAGTATAACATAAGTTCATTAACATAAAAATTTGAATAAATTTCTATTTGCTACGTACGCTGGTAACGCGGAGTAACACAGTCATAGTCACTGATTCCTTCCTTTCAAGAATGGAATAAATTAACATAGATTTTATATGATAAATCACAAATTCAGAACATAAATTCAAACAAATATATGAATCTAAATGTACCTGCACTTAAATAAAATCAACTTTTTGCTTAGGGCGAACATACTGATATCCAGACAGAGCATGACAAACAACTTCTACGAAAATCCTCGTTTTGAAGACAATTATCGTGCATTTTGTACAAATCAAAAGGCTTCCCATCTATTTCCAGAACCACATGATTACCTCAATCCATCTTATTAGACTGATTATCAATATCGCAACTATTATATTTCAAAAGATCAACTTTCAACGAATCATTCCCCACTGAGTCACCCAAACTGTTATCTGACCCATTATTCTACATAGCTTCAAACATCCTTTTGACTTAATTATGTCATCATAAAGGCACACTCAGGTATTCATCTAAATTACCACAAAAGAATCAAACAATACCTTAAACTCGTGACATCAACCGCAAGGTGCTCTGAAGAAAAGGACGTGTGTATCAAAACAGTGATTCATTGTCATCTTCCACCACTACGCCCACAACAATTTCCCCATCTCCGTCATCTCGGTAACCCTAACAAATCGCTCATCATAGTTCATATTAAAAATACAAACAACACGTTTCATACATCAGGTTCTATTCAACGAAATCGAAAAAACAACATAGATTCCCTACGTGGATGCTTCGACTATAAATTAGGGTTACGAATAAGATAATCATGGGAAATCATCGAAAAGAACAAACAAACAAACCATCCTCACGGTCGCCTTTGTCGTCTCCCTTCGCGACAGGTAACCCTAGCCGTCGCGCCTGAAGCTTCGCTTAAAATGTTGAAGCAAACATCACACTTTGATCAATGTTCTTGATTTAGTGGATATGGATGATGTTCTTGATTTAGTGGATATGGATGATCCACGAGCCTCTCCGGTTTCTCTTTCTCTCTCCCTCTTCCTAGCTACTTCCAGATCTGTTTCTCTATCTCCCCCCCCCCCCCCCCCCCCCCCCCCCCTCACAACATACCATGTGAGTAAAAAACAAAAGGTAACACGTGTGCAGTGCCGAAAACATAATATCTCAAAACAACTGTGGTCAAAAGTGAAAACCCACAAAGTTCTCTAGCGCAATAGGATGTTATAATATAATAATGTTTCAAAAAAAAAGTGCTAGGAGTATCACCTTATCTGGATTTGTATATGTCACCTAAACGTACATCTTATGGTTATCGAGTTAAACGGATAAAAAAGGGACTTCATCCGATAGTAGTAAATATTAAGCTTTTCCACCGTCTCAAAACTCACTTAATTTTTTTTAAGGCCACTTAACTTTAGTGATAATACAACCTCATGACATTTTTTTTTTATAAATGTTAACTTTTTAGTGATAATACAACCTCATGACATTTTTTTTTATAAATGTTAACTTTTTAGTGATTATATGTAAATTTTGGTTGCTATTTTATAAATGTTAACCCTTTAGTGATTATATGTAAATTTTGGTTGCTATTTAGACCATGTGTAGTGTTTTGGGTGAATAAAGCCCCTACATTTGGGCGTTTTCCGCCACGTGACAGTACAGTCAGCAAGGGGCATTATTGGGCGTTTTTTTTTTAAATGGGTGTAATGGGGATGTGGGCATTATATTAAAAAATAAAAAGGGGTGTTAAACAATTAAATAAAAAAAATCCAAAAAATGGTATTGGGCAAGCATAGGAAAAAATGCCAAACCATTTGATGTTTGGCGTGATTTAAAAAACGTCGGGGGGGGGGGGGGGTTGTTGAAAAAATCACATCCACTACACATGGCCTTAGTGA
This sequence comes from Helianthus tuberosus, assembly GCA_030545235.1. Lineage (NCBI taxonomy): Eukaryota > Viridiplantae > Streptophyta > Magnoliopsida > Asterales > Asteraceae > Helianthus > Helianthus tuberosus. The sequence continues at coordinate 103,832,755 of CM060390.1, read as the reverse complement.
TTATTATTTTTCTGGTTTGATTTAAATGAAACATATATAAGTCTTGGTTACTAATTAATAAATAAAACTTCTTTACCATTACCTTCTACTATAAGTTAATTTGAAAAGTAAATCACAAAATAGTAAGTAAGGGGCGTTTGGTTCGCATAATTCAATGGAATTTAATGGAATTGGAATTTGAATTCCATCTCTTAAGATGTTTTGGTTCACAGAATTTGATGGAATTGGAATCATAATTCCAATCTTCATGTGTTTGGTTCACAATGGAATTGAAATTGGAATTAGGCATGAATTCTTTCAACTTTCTTTAACGAAAGGAATTCAAAATTCTTCTTCATATGTGAAGAATTCAAAGTAAATTCATTGGAATCTTCGACCGTTTCGACTCGCATTGTTTTGATCCGAACCGTTTCGACCCGTACCGTTTCGACGCGAACGGTTTCGACCCGTACCATTTCGACGCGAACCGTTTCGACCCGTACCGTTTCGAAGTGAACGGTTTCTACCCGTACCGTTTCGACGCGAACGGTTTTGACCTGCACCGTTTCGACTCGTACCGTTTCGAATCAAACCGTTTTGACCCGCACCGTTTCGAATCGAACGGTTTCGACGCGAACCATTTCAACCCGTACTGTTTCGAACCGAACCATTTCGACCCGTACCGTTTCGACGCGACCCGTTTTGACCCGTACCGTTTCAGCCCGAACCGTTTCAGCTCGAACCGATTCGACGCGTACATTGTCAAGGCGATTGTTTCAACCCGTAACGTTTCAACGCGAACCATTTCGACCCGTGCTGTTTCGACCCGTACTGTTCGACCTGTGCCGTTTCGAATCGAACCGTTTCGACCCGAACCGTTTTGACCCGTGCCGTTTCAACCTGTACCGTTTCAACCCAAACCGTTTCGAATTGAACCGTTTCGACGCGAACCGTTTTGACCCGTACGGTTTCGAATCAAACCGCTTCGACCCGAACCGTTTCAACGTGAATTGTTTCGACCGGAACTGGTGGTTGTGGGTGCTGAGGTGATGGATTCCAATTCATTTGACAACCAAACACAACAAAAATGGAATTGAGATTCAAATTCCAACAATTTCCAATTCCAATTGGAGTGTTTAAATTCCAAATCCAATTCCTTCAAATTCTAATTCACATACAAATTTCAATTCCAATTCCAATTCCAAATCATTCCGCGAACTAAACGCCCCCTAATAGTCATATATGTCACTAATTTTTCAAAAACTTTAACATGTATAATTTGTATTTTTCACAATATTGAAACAACTAATAAAAAATTAAGTGACATTAGAGTAATAAAAAATTGAGAGCTTTTAATGAAATATTTGGAAATTTTAGTTAGTATCGTATAAAGGTTAATATAAGACCGTGGGGTATGGTGGGGCGGGGTTTTGGGGCATGGGTTGACACATGGAACTTGAAGAACTCAATACACAAACCTAAAATTGTAGGGGGTATGGTGGGCGTGGCTGGGCTGGCGTGGTCAAGCCACATCATTTTTTTAATATACATATATATATATATTTATAACCATTAAAATCTACATAAACATACATAATAATTATCAAAATAAAAACAATCATTCTTCGTCGTCTTCGTCGGTTTCGAACCCAGGAATCGTTGAAACATGATCCACCAAATCAGATCGAAGGTTGTGATGTATATCCCTTGACTTGAACAAAAATCCATTTGACGCTTTATCTTCGTCTGTAACTGTTACGTTACTTGGTTGGGGGTCATCGTCATCATAGTAGGTAACGACCGCTCTACCTTCATCCTCCAAAATCATGTTGTGAAGAATGATACATGCGTACATCACGTTTCCAATCTGATCATTGTCCCATAGTCTACAAGACATTGCCAATATTCGCCACATTTTCTTAAAAACACCGAATGCTCGCTCGACGTCTTTACGTGCAGCCATTTGGACCCTGCTAAACTTTAATCTCTTTGGATCTATGGTACCGTGTCTTGTGAACAATTTTACGAAAACCCCCCACTCTGGGTAAATCCCATCAACTAGGTAGTACCCATACACGTACTCAACCTCGTTTACAAAGAAAGTTCCTTTGGGTCCTATACCATTTACCCGATCATTGAAAAGGGGCGAGTGGTTTATAATGGTAATATCATTATGTGAACCTGACATACCGAAGAACGCATGCCATATCCAAAGATCTTGGGACGCAACCGCTTCAAGCATGATGGCTGGCATCCCGTGAAATCCACTCGTGTGAGCGCCTTGCCATGCGGTAGGACAAAGTTCCCAAGGCCATTTCATACAATCTAAACTACCTAGCATCCCGGGTAGCCCATGATAATCTGCGTGATGTTCCAATATTTGTTGCATGTCACTGAACAAGGGCTTTCTCAAATATCTTTTCCTATAAAGTTCTAAAATACACGAACAAAAGTTGTGAAGACTTTCTCTAGCTACACGTGCAGACATTTTTAAATAGTCATCCATAATGTCCGAACTATTGCCGTACGCTAACTGCCTAAGTGCGGCCGTGACTTTTTGCCACGTACTAAATCCTAATTGCCCGGTTACATCCGGTTTTTGTTGGAAATAAACATACTTCTCCTCAAGATCTCTAGATATCCTTAAAAATAAGTTTCTACTCATACGAAAACGACGCCTAAACATTTTTTCATCATACTTAGGTTCCGCTGAGAAGTAATCGCTTACCAACAAATTGTTAGTAGTGTGCCGTTCACGAGCGATGTACCTTCTCCTCCGTTTAGGTTGCGGAGCCTCTTCCTCATCGTCTTCGTCTTCCACGATAGCTTTCACCACCGCCGCGATCGTTTGTAGAAATATTTCAGCACCATCGTCAGATGATGATGACGATTCACTTGAACTTGAAGAACTCATGGCAAGATTGTGTGTTACGTGTTTGATATTGTGTGAGAAAAATGTTAAATATGGTAAGATATTTTTAAAGGAATTTTTTTTAAATGGCCCAACAGCTAGTTTGATTTGGCCATTGAGAGCCCGCCATGTCATAGTCATGGACCCGCCCCACGCCCGGCTTTAAACTCCCGCCCCTTGGGCCACGCCCCAACCCAAGCCCACTCGGGGTGGTGGCTTGGACGTTTTCAGCCAACCCACGCCCCATACCCCATAGTCTAAACGGTAAATCAATATTAGGTGAAAGCTTTTTGGTGTGCGATATATCTATAAAATCTTTTAAAACCAAAGTATTTATTATATTAATATGGCTTTATACTGAAATTTAGTTATTGCTTTCATATTATGTACTAGCTCTTGGCTAAAATTTAGTTATTGCTTTCATATTATGTACTAGCTCTTGGCTAGTTTGGTTTATATGCCGCTATTATAAATGACTAGGTGTACACCCGTGTGAATATACGGGCTTGTTCTAATAACGATCGGAATCAAATACTAAAAAACATATTATAATATATTATTTAAATTATTTGTGTTTAGTTACATATCTTTATAAAACAATGTTAAATGTTTATTGTTTTAGTGTACATGTTTGATATAGCACCTAAGACCTGTGTGAACAAACGAGTAGATTTAATAACAATCGAAATCAAATACTAAAAAACAGATGGACGTGTTGTTGTTAGTATTATAAGTATAATGATAAAAGTTTAGACACAAGAGAAGCATAACGAACCCAGAAAAGTTTTTATAGATGATAAAAGTTTGTCTACATTTAGATATCTAGATAGTAGATTGGTAAAGTCACATATGTCATTAGATTCAATTTAACAATCTGGTCACACGGGTCACAAACTATAGAAGTCAAAATTAAACGTCACAAACTATTCATGTGAATGACAAAAATGTTTAAAGTCACAAACTATAGAAGTCAAAATTCAACGTACAAAATGTAAAAACAAAAAACCATACTTCTTTATAAAATGAATCATTTATTGCTAGTATTGACAGCGAATTTCATCTATGCACGGAACAAATCTTTATCCACAATATCCAACCAAATCAAGTCAAATTCATCACATACAAAGAAAATCCAACAAACTATGAATGAATATTACATCTCATAATAATAGGCTTAAAAGCACAACTAATACTTAAGTTTGTTGCCCATTTTTAGTACCTTAAAAGCATTAAACTTGCTGCTTTCTTCAACATTTACAGCAAATGACTCATCAAGACTCCCATTTGCCTCTTTAAGTTGACAATTATACTTGAGAATTTTGTGTATTGTTTCCATAGAGTCATCTTCCTCGCTTAATTAAAACACTATTCTTGAATACCATCATGAGCAGGCCCGTTACGGAAACAACATCCGCCAAAGCTAAAAGTTGAAAAAAAATTCACTAATTAAGTTATAAGATAGAAATAAAATAGTATGTTCTAATAATTTTCTTGTGCAGCTATGATCATTTAACAAATTTAAGGTTATATTGTTCTCTACCCCAATAAACAGTGTGAGTTGGCAATGTCGCTTCAGTTTAACTAATCTTTATGCGGAATTTATACGAGAGCCTTGATAAATGACCCGTTATTAAAATTGTGAAGCAACCAACCGGGAAAATAAATGATGCGTTATCAAACGTCTTAATAAAACTGACCCGTTTAACTAAACAGACCGTTGACTTTAATAAAAATGTCCACAACTTAATGAAACTGACTCGCTTGACCTGTTTTTGTTCACTTTGAAAGTGTAGACTCAATATTTAACCTTCCCAAAACTGAGTCGGATGTATGAGCTCCGAATTGAGACGTGGCTGGTGAAGAGGTTTTTAGAAAGGCTTTTAGGTATGAGTATAAACGTAGCACGTACAACAACAGGAAGAATCTTCGAAAATATGTATATTTCAAAAATAAAAAGACCTGCAGAATGAAGCATATTTAAGATTTTTCACTGGTTTGAACACTTCAAAGTAAACTGAAAATGATTACCTTTCCTCAAATGAACAAAACGACATAAAAACACCAAATTCAAAAGGCCTAAAAGAACAATCGTGTGCCAAAAATGGGAGACGTCTGGTGAAATAAGTGTCAAGATCTCTCAAATTAGATTAAAAAATAAGAAAATAACTTATTTGTGCTCTTTTATAATCAAATTTTTTGCAGCTGTTATACGTTAATTATCTAAAATTGAATACTTGCGACCAGGTAACATGATAATCTATTTCAAAATCACATCAAAACACCCTCGTAAAAGGAGGATAAAATTTATAAAAAGGTACCTTCATCGTCGACAACAGACGTGTCCTCCATCGGCTCAGTCGGAGCTCCAATAGACTGCTGTCCTGAAGGCCCTGGCCTCTGGTTCAACTCTATAGGTGTTTTGTGTCAGGCTATTCTCTAGGTGCTCATGGTACAGAATGCCCTTTAGCAACTTGCAACGTCTAGGAAAAACAATGATAATAACAAAACAAATTTTAAGAACAATTACATATGTGAGATGCGTAGGCGTAAACTACAGCATACAGAAATGAAGTACATACAAGGCGTAAACTTGCATAAAACCATAAAATGATTAAACGCCCAAAATTTTAAAAAGACCAAAATGCCCCTCAATGAAACTGATTTGGTATGTTTTCATCCATATCTTATACACTAAACTATACAATATAAAATATAAAATAAGTGTTTATTAACCGATAAACTTCAAGTACCCAAAAACCTTCTAAATTAGGTTATAATCTAATGAGAGTAGGAGTTGGGTGGAAAGTCTATTTTTCCTAGAAAGTCTAGGAAGCAATGAGAATTGGACATGTGGCATTGAGTTATTTTAACTAAAAGGGCAACTATGTAATTTCACATTTTAATTTTATTTTTGGAATTTATTTTTCATTAACTAACATTCCATGATTTTCGGAATTTTTGTTGTTTTCGAATTCAAATCTGGAGGTCAATGTGTTTATCTAGAAAAATATCAGCAGGTCTTGGTGATGTGTTTTACCAGTCAGAGAGGTTGAAGTCAGTGTGTTTTAACACTCTGAAGTCAATATATAATCAGGTTGTGTTTTAACAGTTCTTTTTGCATTTTAACACTCTGGATGTGTTTTATGTTGTTGTCTATGTCACATTACATCACATTGTGTTTTTTTATGATTACATTACATCATAATGTGTTTTACAACAGGTTGTTTTTATACTGGAGTTTAACAAATCTGATTGTGTTTTAAGTCAGCAGATTTGCTGGAGGATTCTTGACGCTGTGTTTTAACAGCAAGCAGATTGCTGGCCATTGTGTTTTAACAGCAAGCATATTTCTTGACGCTGTGTTTTAACAGCAAGCAGATTTCTTAACGCTGTGTTTTAACAGCAAGCAGATTGCTGGAGGATTCTTGACATTGTGTTTTAAGAGCAAGCAGATTCCTTGACATTGTGTTTTAACAGCAAGCATATTTCCTTGACGCTGTGTTTTAACAACAAGCAGATTGCTGGACATTGTGTTTTAACAGCAAGCAGATTTATTGACGCTGTGTTTTAAAAACAAGCAGATTGCTGGAGAATTCTTGACATTGTGTTTTAACAGCAAGCAGTTTTCTTGACGCTGTGTTTTAACAGGAAGCAGATTTCTTGACGCTGTGTTTTACCATCCATGCTGGTAATCCTTCCATTTATCAAAAACGACTCAGAAACCACGATACAAGCCTCTCTACAATCATCAATTAAAACAGAAAAAACGCAGCCAAGTTACAAGCAGATTACGATCGAAAACGTATATGCACTTCAAGAACTTTAATCACAACACAAGATATGAATACCTAGTGAAGAAAAGGGGTATGAACAAGCCTTGGAACCAAAATCTGAATGCTCTTGGGGTCCTGTTTTGCGTCGCCAGCAGCAAGGGGAAAGAGATCGCAGGTTTTATTAGGTTTAGGGTTGGATTGGAGAGAGAGATAGAGAAAATCAAATCAATAATGGAGAGAGAGAGGGAAACTCCCGTGAAAGTAGGGATTGCGGTTATCTAATTGATTTAAAACACGGTACATTGACAAAATTGCCCCTACTCATTTAAAACAATCAATTAATTAAACTCAAATATTACAAGATTGCCATTGATTTAATCTCAACCCTTAAACACACCAATCGGATGGACCAGATCGCTTCCTAGACTTTCTAGGAAAAACACACTTTCCGTACGAACCCTACTCAATCTAATGATTCACTAAAAATGCTTTAGTGTAACACCCTTAAATTTTGCTTGAATATAAGTAATATTTTATACAAACGATAATAGTTTAACATGAGTTTCAAAAGTATCAAGATTACAAGTAGATAAACATTAGTCAACTAATGACTAATTTAAAGTATTCGAAAGTTGATTTATAACTGTTTACAACCCATGAACATAATTTAAGTAAGATTAAACACATAGCGGAAGCTTCAAAAGTCGTGTTCGGTTCTTCAACGTTGCTTGACCACCATCCGTAAGGTCCATCTAATCACCTAGGGTCAAAACCATTAAAACATTAGTTTTGACTTTAGTACATAAGACTTAACATATGATCCAATCATCAAATTAAATTTTTTTTTGAAGTTTTCTGTTCCACCGTAAATTACGGTGTTACCGTAATTTACGGTGAGTCCTGAAGAGTTATGGTCCACCGTAAACCAGGAGTAATTCACCGTAAACATTTAACCTCTACCGTAAATTACGGTATTACCGTAATTTACGGTAGCTCCTGGAGATTTATGTTTTTGTTTGGTTTATTCAATTTACTCAAACCAATTTCTTGGATTTCGCTTTTCTTAGGAAACCAATACGTCAAATTCCCATATTCCCAACATCTTATACACTAACCAATATCAAGAACAATCCGTCATAATTCAAAGCATTAACCATGCTTTACTTGATTATTCGACCCGTTTAGCTCGTCTAAGGAATCTTTCCATATAACGACTACCAACGAGTTTCAACCAAATCTGTCCAATCGTTCAATATAGCGACATCTCCACTTAATTCAAACCATTCTTGTTCTACAATTCGAATACATATTATACAATCATCAAAATCTACTAAATGTAACGGGTCAAGTTACATACCTTAGCGCACGCCCTTCAACCGCGAATCACCACCGGCTTGTCCACTCGACGTTCCGGTATCTTGTCCTATAGAGTTCAGTTCAAGACATGTTTAGAACTCTCTTCAAATCATAATTCGCATAATACACCGAACATCATGATTATGCGTTTAAACTCGAAATTTCAGTTTTTTTTAAGCCTTCATAGAGGCATTTCAACAAACACTTCATAAGCAGATTTTTTTTTACATGATTAAACATCACATCTTTAGTTTATCATTTAACCCTATTTTCATATAAATCAACCAATTTACATGAATGTTAGCTTCTAATTGCTGAAATCACTTCCAGATTGCCAAATTACACTAGATTAACAATCTACTTTCTAGTGTTCATCCAAATACACATGACCCACTAATCACCTACCATGGTGTTTATGGATTCACCCAAAATTTCTTATGATTTCAACTTCTATTGATCTAGGGTTTGTCCTTAGACACTATTGTTGTTCCTCAATCATCATAACATACACATGCAACCCAAATTCCAGATTTTTCCCAATTCATGAAAATTTCAAGTTGAGAGTTTTCCTTAAATTTTACATACCTTGTAATCCTCTTGTGATGAGGATCACGATTCTATGCTCGGATTTTCGTTTGGACCAGATTTGCACCTCCAATTTGAGATTTCAAGCAGATTTTTGAGACATGGAAGATGGGGGTGTCGCCCCTGGTTCTTCTGATCGACCAGACATCCCCATTATGGGGTGTTTGGTTTGTTTTATTAAATTTTAATTATCTCTAGTTTCAATTCTTACCACTTAAGCCCCTCAACTCTATTGAACATATTGTTTAGTAGCTTTTTAACCCTATCTTAAGTTACTTCTAGTCTTTTAACTAACTAGGTTAAAATTTCTAGTTAGTAAATTCTTGTTTATTTATACTTTATATTTCTAATATAAAGTTTTATATTTTTCGGGGTGTTACATTTAGAAAACCATGAGTTCTACAAAACATATAGGATAGTAAACTTAAAAATACATAGGATAGTTGAAAAAAGAAAAAAGAAAAAAAAAATGCGTGGATAGTCTGTGGTTCGATAAAATTTTATCTATAGTCCCTATCTTCTTAAAATTAAAAAGTTATTAATATATATTATCTACGCATGCGATTTCCAATACCAAAAAAGTTGACCAAAACGTTTGATTATTCCAGAAGCTAGTTTACTTGAGTATTGGACATCATGTATTTCTGCTGCAACTAAACTTTGTGCAGCAGGTGATCTTTCTAGATTCTCACTTACGAATGCTAAATCATGATGTGATGACCTTGGCAAAGTACGTCACCTTCTGCTTTAAACACTTGTACCACATGCAAAAAAAGCTTGTACCAACAAATTTATTTTGACCGACCAACAAATTCAATTTAATTAAAGGTCGCCAGATTAATAAATCACATTGTGTTTTACGTCATGTCCAACAAATTTATTTTGACCGATCCATGTGTTGGATCATGTTCATGTAAGAGGATGAATCGATACATTATGTAGCACCTATATGTTGATATAAATAAACAAAATAAGCACCTGAGAACACCTCCTTGAATCCAATTGTGGATCATTAAAGACCCTAGCTTCTTGAAGAATTGCTCCTTTCTTGATTCCAGAGAAGGTAGAGTACTCAACTGCACGTGACAACAAAACTCAATTATATACAACAAAGATACATGGAAGCACAGTCGTTACAATGTCATCACCTGGGATTGCTTCCCAGGCTCGAGAAAGTTACCTATATTAACAACTATCTATGATTGATTAATACATAATTAAAATCACACAAAAAGTATGACATATTAAACTTGCCCACACTTTGTAATGCGTCATTTCGCTCTTGTATATCTCCTTGCCTTTAATTGCCTCTTCCTTGTATACCTAAATCAAAAAAACAATCCATCACCTGTTTATTTGAATCGGTCGATTTAAATTTTACATATATTATCTCTAATGGTTAAGATGGGTAAAAACAAAAAAAATGGAGTTAAATACTATTTCCGTCCTTGTGGTTTGCTAAACAAATTCATTTCAATCCAAAAGAAATTATGGCCTTTTTGGTCCATTTTTTTCAGCTTTGTGTCAAAAGTAAACACGCCCTTCACGCCATCCATTATGCCGTTTACTTCAGCCCTCATGCTCCTCATTTGAGGGGCTTTTTAGTCTTTTTCACTTAACCCCTTTTAACTATCTTTATTTGAGGCATAAAACAACATATTTTTCAACCTAACACTGCATAACACTGCATAAAAGTGCAGAAAATTGAGGCATAAAAATGCAGAATTATGACCACTAAAGCGCAGAATTATGACCATTAAAGAGAAGAATTTCGAGACACAAAAGCACAGAATTTTGAGCATAAAATTGAGGAATTTTTTAACCAAACGCTGCAGAATTTTGATGCATAAAACAACAGATTTTTCAACCAAACACTGTAAAATTATGAACAATAAAGGGTAGAATTATAACTATAAAAGCACAAAATTTGGAGGTATAAAAGCGCAGAATTTTCAGACATAAAACAACAGATTTTTAAACCAAACAGTGCATAATTTTGACCATCAACAATGAAACAATTTATAACCCTTACAACATGGAAAACTCCCAATGAAATTCAAGCTTTTTCTATACAAACTGAATTGTAGCATTAAGATTTATATAAAATCCATACAGCCTATAAAATGGCCAATGAAATTCAACCAAAATGGGGAATAATGCAAACTATAGTATTCATAATGCATTACATAAATACCATTAGGGTTTATTAATTCTTGTAAATAATAAAGAGATTTAAAAGGAGTTAAAAGTGAAAAAGACTAATATGCCCCTCAAATGAGGGGCATGAGGGCAGAAGTAAAACGACAGAATGGATGGCTTGAATGGTGTGTTTAATTTCGACACAAAACTGAAACAAATGGACCAAAAAATTCTTTTGGATTGAAATCGATTTGTTGAGCAAACCACAAGGACGAAAATAGTATTTCACTCAAAAAATATTAGTTAGATTAGAAAAGGGGGGTTGGATGTCACATAATGCATTTTAATAAATAACCCGATGATCAATATGATCTACCAATGGGCAAACACATTTTGATCCGTCAACTAAACCAGCCGACCACCCCAGTTTCATTGGATTACTCCGACCCCTATGCAAATGAACATGTATTAGGTCATAAAAACAATTTTTAATGAAATAAGATCAACCAAACCTATAATATCAATATCAAATTGGTATTCAATAAAAACTATCAATTCTAGCTTCTAAGTGATTAAATTAGAAACCAGAAACCACAATTATTTTACTTGAGCATATGCATGTGTGGGATATCATATTTTCCAACTGCATAGGTACCAATTAAATATTATGTATAAAGATTTTTATTTCATACTTGTATAAAACCCATTTCCAACACATGTACGCTTCAACATGAACTACTACAAAGTCCTTTTTTACCTTCAGGATTCCGACCATATACCAAGTCATTCTACAATCTATCTCAGCATTTAGTTTAATGCCATCTCATGCCCAGTACAACACTGGGTATAACCAGCCCTAAACGGGCATATTTCCAGTCATTATGGTTGTATTCCTCCCATCAAATGCCAAAAAAATATATATAAAAATTAAAAACATGTCCATTTAAAACATAACAGATGTATACCAGTACTGTTGTCGATGTTATAAAACGATTATGAGGCTCAGATTTGTAAACAATCAAACAAAGTGGATAAATCCGCCATGGCTGCATACTTACGGTTGCCATGTGAAACCACATGACCATCCGGGTTGCCCTGCCAAGATGCAAACAATCTCATCTTTGCCCAATTTCACTCAAACGCATTGAAATTGATCATCACAACCTTTAAAACTCATCAAATCATCTCTAGCAATGAATCATGAAAATAAAGATTCTGAAACAACCTTCGCTTAGTATCTCCACACGCAATTTGTGGAGATCTTGTTAATAAATCCTACTGAACTGCGGCTCTCAGCTTAACATTATTCAAGTAAAGTTTTTTTAATGACATAAATTCTACAAACCTAGAATTGGGTAATATTAAAGGGAAGTCATAGTTTAAATCCAGTTCAAGTATCTCAACCTTTTTGTTTACTACAAACTGCAAACTGGACGATTTAGGCAGTTTACTCTTTTTAACGTTTTTCTATATTTTTATTAATATTTTCTCTTCCAAACCATTTTTTAATATAAATGTTTTACTTTTTAATATCTTTAAAATATTTTTTAATCACCAAACTATAGTTTTTGTTACCGACACAAAACGACATTGTTATATATTGAGACCATTGGCAAAAGGTTACCTTTGAGATCTTGTCTTTAAGCTAGTCATGGATCTTTGTTGTGTTGATTCGGGGCGTCTTCGTGCAGTATCGGGGCCTGATTCTTTTCCACAGTTGGTAGAAAACTTTTCGTCTTTCTGGAAGCACAAATGGTAAAATATGAACGAAAGTTGTATAACATAATAGTTTTGTTTAATTGATGTCTGAGAAATACTCACCGGAACGCGATATGTTCACTTTATTACACTTGTATCTTTTGTAATCTCTTTTTTAGGAGCTGGATTATGAAGCTTTTTCTCTAGAATAGCTTCCTTCATGATCCCTCTTTCCTAAAAGAAAACAAAAGCTTATCATCGATGTTTTGGAAGCCAAAAAGTCATCAATTATGAACTGCAATAACAAATTCTTACATCAGTTCTTAGCCTAAAAGGCTTGATGCTTGTAGGCTTCGGTTTTTTGCATTTCATAACGCCAGGACCAGCACTTTGAACAACCTACATGACTTTAAGTTATAAGCAACCAGAAAATAAAAAGGCTGATGCAGCTATTTAAAAAGGATATATTTCAAGAAAAAATATATCTAACCTTGTTCTTTTTATGTATCTCCTTGCTGAGAATGTTATCACCCAATGGCTGGTTGTTAGATCTGTGTCCATAAGTCTTATTAGTAAGAAAGTAACATTACATGAATTTTTGAATTTTAAGATTAACCAACATCACACCTGTTATTATCTTGAGGATTTAATGCATTTTCTTTACCTTCGTCTATCTGCTCACTTACAAATCCTACATCCAGTTCAATATTTGATTAACCAACATCCACTTTGAACAACCTACATGACTTTAAGATTAACCAACATCATACCTGTTATAATATGTTTTTTTAGTATTTGATTCCGATCGTTATTAGAACAACATCATACCTATTAGGGTTTAATCATTACACAAACATGCATCAAATTAGCTCAAGATTTTCCTTCAGTTGTTTAATCTACATGCCACATATCAAGCTCACCAGCAAGACAACACAATTTTAACATAAATAAACCCTAATTTGACAACATGCCTAAAATCAGTGTCCAAACAGAATACACATAACCTAAAAGGGAGAAAAAGTATCTAAAGTGCTTTTCTGAGATAAATCGAATTCTTGATCCTAACCTACTAACAGATCTGACATTTAAAACTAACTAAATCGGATAAACATTATAGAACTGAAAAATTTTACTTACCAAAGAAGAAGTGTTGATAGATTACATAATAAGTAGTTTGTTTGTGTGACAGATCGGAGAAGATGATTCATGTAATTATTAGATTTGTTTGTGTGTAAGAACAGGAGAATGCTAACCATCGGATAGATCTGTGTCGGCGTTGATGGACTTTGGAGGCATCAGAAGAAGAAGAAGGAGAAGGAAGAAGAGTAGTCATCACAACACCGTCACCGGATTTCTTGTGCACTAAAGATCTGGATGAGAGAGATAGGATTAATCGGAGCCCATATTTTCAATTTTAGAGAGAGAGAGAGAGTTGAGAGAGAAATGGATTGAGTTGAGATAGGATTAATCGGAGTACCTGATATGCATTATTAAATGCTAAATACATATCCCAATATCTTTTAAATTTCAAATTTTAAAATACCCGCTTAAATAAGATTCCCCCTCTCTCTTTTATAAGATTAATATATTAACATAAATACATTAATTAAATATTAAATTAAATCAAAAATATGACATCAACGGATCCAATGTGGCATCTAATGTTGCATATCTAATAAGATGACACATATGCAAAGTGAGGTCAGCCTCTAAGCTCCTTTAATAGATAGTATAGATTATTATAACGTTATTTAAAAGTTGGTTTTAACAATATGCCGCTATCATAAATGATTATTTTAACGTTATAGTTTTGTACTAATTATCACAACGTTTTTGAAAGGTAATTATCACAACATTATTGTTACCTAATAAATTATATTAAAGAGGAGAGAGCGCGTGATAGAAATAACCTGATTTGAGACAGGCTAAATTTCTTATTACAATAGGGAAACCCTAATTTGATAAACCATTGACGGAGCTTAGTGGAAACCTGGATGTGCACCCGCTTCCCTGAATGTTTCGGTTAAAAGTATAAAATTTCCGATTTTTCGTCCGAAAATTTTAAAATTATAAAGGATCGCCCCCAATTATTTTGTCTAAATATTTATACAATATATAAATTGGGTCCAATGACTTTTCGCCTCCCGAAACTTTTAGTCAAGCTCCGCCACTCTGATAAACAAAAACATCAACAGGAAACTAAACAAAGGAAACAACCTATTAATTCTCCTACTCCTATGGTTATTCAACTACTACCAACTAATCCTCTCACTCTCTCAGTAACTGTTAAATTTTTTATCCTGATTGATTGTGTAAAAACCCACTAAACCTTCACCTTTGGTAAATTGATAAGGGTATTCCTATTGGATTCTCCGTTTAGAGTTTTATCAATATTCTCACTCCATAAAACATAGATGAAATTCAAAGGCTAACTTTTCATTTCATATATTTAGAGATTCATTATTCGACGCAAAGCTTTTTATACACTAACATAGAAAAAACGATAAAGTTAAATTGTTGTCATTCAGAAAAAACAAACTCGAAAACATTATTAAATATATATATATAAACAAAATTATAACTATTTTATTTAGGTTAAGCAATTTAGTTAGTTATAAAAAGTTTACAATAATCAAGTAATATTAAAAGAGGTAGAGGGTTGGGTTCAATTCGCAAAACCATTATTGTTAAGGTGTTGTTCTACTTGAAGTTAAGGGTTTGAGCCCCATCATAGAAAGATCAGGCGTAATTTAAGTCGTTCAACATTAAAAGTTTGTAAAATTTTCATAAATTTTAATTGTTATCTAATGAGTTTTATTACTTTTTTAATAAAAAGATTATTTATGTAAAAAATTGAAAAGCGAATTTAAACTTTAACATGATCAAATTGTAATTATTTAACATTATACACATCACTTTTTTGTTATATATATAATAATTCACCTCTAAACTATTGGAGTAAATAGTAGTCAACTAGTACGGTCAGAGTGTGGTGGCAATGTGGGGTGTTACCAGTAACACATTGTCGGTGAAGACAATTTACCGGCTATTACCGGTTAATCACGCGTTTCTTGATTCTCTTAAGGATATTGTTCGCCTTGAACTTCTGAGTTCTGAGCTATGTTCTAATCTATATCTATACTATATAATAAAAGAAACTCAATTGAGGACACATGTCATTATACGATGAGTCCTCACCTAAACCCATTATTTAATATATGTATTTATTTAATTTAAAATAAAAGTTATATATGTAATTATTTAATTTTAAAATATCAATTTTATCTTTCAACATTTCAAATCTATACTATATAATGAAAGAAACCACTTTAGTGACATTTGTCATCATATTAGCCAATCTCTTATAGATAATTATAATTTTAATTTAATCTCTTCTAATTAATTATAGATAACCCTTCAAGAAATATTATTTATTTTAATATCTTATATGATAGATAGTCCTCCAACTAAATATTATTAGTTTAATATCTTATGGATAATATTATTTAGTTTAATCTCCTTCTCATTTATAATATTATTTATTTAAATTAATTATATTTGAATGTTTTATTTAGTTTGGTATCAAATAGATTTTACGAAAATTAAAACAAAATTAACTAATATTACTTATCATTTATACATTTACTTTACTCGACCCATGTAATACATGAAATTTTTTAAGATATAACTTTTTATTATTTGATATATAAAATTAGATTTATTCAATTCGTATAATACACGGGTTTTGTAAGGATATTTTTTTTATTATTTCGTATATAAAATTTCACTTATTCAACCCGTGTTATAAATGAGGTTTTTTAAAGATGTATTATGTTATTATTTGGTAAACAATATTACATTTATTCAACACATGTAATGTACGTGGTTTTAAAGATATAACTTTTTTATTTGGTATCTAAAATTACATTTATTCAACCCGTATAATATGTTTCTTATAGATATAACTTTTTATTATTTAATGTATAAAATTATATTTATTCAAACCGTACAATAAATGAGGTTTTTAAAGATATATTATTTTTATTATTTAGTATATAAAATTTATTTATTCAACCCCGTGTAATACACGGGGTTATAACCTAGTTAATAAATTATTAAGAATATTATTAAAATAACTATTTTCTGTTATATTTTATACTTTGCCAAATTAGATGTTTTCCTACATGTTATATTATTACATGTTTCAATAAAAAAAAGGTAGTTGCACGGTACCCCTGACCGCGGAAGGGATCTTCCTTCCCAGTTCACCACCCGACAAGGATCCCTGGCGGCAAATACCCATAGCCATCAAAGAGGGGTAAGAAACATGTTTCGAACCCGAGACCTCGAGTGTCCTCGGTCCGGCTTAAAGCGGGTGTCGGTGGCCACCAAAGTGGCACTAATGGGAATTGAACTTGGGTCTCCATTGGAGAACCCAAGTCACTCCACCACTAGGCCACTTGTGGTGGTTATGTTTCAATACAAGAAAGCTAATTAACACGGTATCTAGATGGGCGTTGTTTTCCTAATATTAAGTCCCTGCGTTGCAGCGGTTATTATAAAACTGTGTTAAGTAGTAGAAATACTATACCATTGCCAGCGACTACCAACACCGGAAAAACTCGTAAAAACAAAGTAAATAAAAACAGGAAAAAAATAACGCCGAGCGAAAAGCAGACATAAAATCTTTAAATCACGCACGCTTGAGAAATTAAACCGAAACTAAAACATAGAAATAAATAACTAAGTCCATCCAGGACCCACGTGTTGGATAAACTTGTCAAACGGAGAAAAATAGATGTGACGCGACGGGTCAGTCAAACAGGAAAAAATATACGAAAAAATGTTGAACCTCACACGCACGTTGCGGTACGTTAACTCACAAAGTTTAGATCAAAACGAAAACTTAGGAAAGATAAAAAGTATGGTGGACTAAAAATTGAAAATAAAAAAGAGTTGAGATTAAATTGCAAAAGATGAAAACTTTGGGTTAAATAAAAAAAATAAAGGGTCTAAATTGCAAAATTGAAGTTATTTATTAATTTTAGATAAAGATAAGGATAAAAATAAGTGATATCTATATATTGGTTATTAATTAATATTAATATTAAAAGAAATTTATTAAACAAATATAAATAAAATTTATGAGTTTGAAAGAGAGAATGTCATGTGGCATTATTTGGAGTTTTTAATTATAAGTTAGATTAGATTAAGAATATTATTAAAATAAATATTTTATGTTATATTTTATACTTTGTCAAATTAGTTTGAGTAAATTAGCGTGATTTGGCTGAAAATGTCATTTTTTGAACGGTGACTTTCTTTTTGAGTGACATAATGTCACACCGCTTAAACGGCGGCCATAGCCAAGATCTGTCCAGACTACATTGTCTTAACCGGACCCGTGCTGGGTTGGTCAGACTTGGTTACGGCGTTCCTCTGGAAACCGTACTGCCTCCACACAAGAAGCCTCGCTGAAGTAACAGCCGGATGAAAACCGGGGTGCGGCTCAAGATCGAACCCCCCTCGGTGGGTTTGTCACCATCATTGCCCAATATCCACTCCAATACGACAGAAGTGAGAATTGAACTTGACTCTTCATTGGAAAACCCAAGTCTCCTACCACCACTAGGCCAAAAATGTCATTTCAATTCAAACAGTTTTTTTAGTAGGGTGTACCTATTGACACACCAATGTGCCTATTGGCACACCAAACTCTAGTTAAATTAGGGTTTACCTACGTCGCGTATAGGTCTACACGCAGCGTAGGTAAAGCATGGATCTCAGTGCCTGATCATGTAACGCCCTAACACGTTTTAACCAAATATCACGCAGCGGAAAATGCATTTTTAAAATTTCTTCCATTATATTCATTCTTTCACTTAAATACATTAATCCCTTTTTATAAATTAATCAAAAGTTAACATACTTATATAAAATTAAGTGACCACATTCACACCCACGTACAATCCATGTCTTGACTCGATCTTCAACCGCGTACACTTCTTGATGAAACATCCATAAACCTGTACAACCTGCAGTCACCACATTCAATCACATGATTAGCAACCGGTGACATAATACAAAATCTTAACACATGCATAATAAGGCGTCAACATATCATGCTTTCTCTTATACTAGTCCCTTCATCCATCCATTCGATCACTCGCATTGGATTGCGGAGTCAACCTTCACTTCCATTGTTAAGATGCCTATACTTCACATTAATTCTCAATAGAAAACGATTAGTATCATTAGCTTCCCTTCATATGAACATGTCCTCGAATACACATAACTCATCTTATTCATTCAAGCATATAATTAAATACCCACTCAAGCATGTATTCACTTTCTATTCATACACGTACTTACAATTTACATCCTACATGTATAACTCCATAATTCATCTTTATGCATAATTCATTATGTAAGTTCCATTTCTTACCCAAACTTAATCGAATCTCTTTCTTAACCACTTCCTACCCATTTCCACTAAAACTTACCTTAGTAACAACATCGATTCATATCTTCTTACATTACATTCAATAAATTCCGTATATCATAAATACATTACCAAACAAAAGGGTAAGTTCGGAGTTCACTTACCTCGTGCGTCCCAGTTCAAGCATAGCTTCCGTGTTTATCCTTGGCCCGTTGCCCTTCCATGCTTGTGTCCATGTTGACATGACTCCTATCCATACATGTCATCACATTCATCATAACATGATTAGCATACATGAGCATACATACCTTTTAATGAAGGTTTCTTGCCATATCATCTTATCAAACTAATTTCCCACTTGTAATCCATTCAAAACACATTCCTTATACAAATCTATTATCTAATACATCATCATCACATTCTACATACATTTATTCATTATTAGCATACAATCTCACTTATCATTTTCTCCTAGGCATTTCATCAAACACTTGGTGCGCATATCACTTTCTAAGCATAATGTACAAGTGCTTTAAGCATGTTCTTCCCTATTTCATCTTATGAACCATCACATTCAAGCAAAATCTCATAATCATAAATTCCACATCAAGTTTATCTATCTCAGTCTATCATATAACACCTTATACATCACAAGATCACACTATAACATCTACAAGTTCATCATGATCATCATCTTCACACTCATGCAATGGGTTTCATTCTAAATCACCAAATTACTTGAAATTATTCATAACACAAGTTCTATTTGGTGTTTCTAACACCTCTACATGCTTAATTTCATACAATTTCATGGATTGATCATAACCCACTTCAAACAAGATCATCAAATCTAAGTTTTAAGACATACCTTATGATCCCCTTGTGAAGGTGATCGTTAATTCATGTTCGGTTGTGAATTTGGGCTTCGTTTAGCCTTTCAATTTGGAGAATTTGATGAAGTTTAGGGTTTTGGCTCCATGGGAGCCTTCCCTGCTCGTTGATGAACACACACACACACACGATGTGTGTCTATGTGTGTGTGTTGTTTTCTTTTAATAAAACAAATTTCAAGTTGTTCACTTTGGTCCCTCATGTTTCATTTTAATTAAATAAGGCTACAACCCTTCGTTTAATACCGACGATACTAATATTCAACTAGGTTAATTATTCCTAGTTAATATTCATTTACGGGTTCACTTTTCCCCTAACGGTATTTTACTCGTTCCTTTATATTAACCGGGTTTAAATTACCAAATCCATTTTTGGGGTGTTAGAGATCAGCAATCATTGCACAGAAAACAAGGTTTATATACGTTGCGTATAGAGCTATACGCAGCGTATATAAACCATCTGAACTTTTGGGGTCATTTTGGTGGGTTTGAAGCATTAGTTTTTTACAAGGTTTATATACGCTGCGTATAGCTCTATACGCAACGTATATAACCTTTCATAATTTCTTTTGGACATTCGGCATATTTGTGGTATAAATTCTCACCCGGTTACAACGTTAACTCGCTTAAAATATATACCGAGTTAAAAATATATAATGTTTTTTTTATTATTTAGTTGATGTCGTCGTTAATTTATTTAGTCGATGTCGTCGAAAAGCGTATAACGTTAAAATTTTGAAAAACGTATATACAGTTCAGATATATAATATTGTTATCGAGGTTTTGAAATAGATTATTATACCAAGTCTAGTGTCGTTCGAATACTATAAACGTTTAAATATTATACCGTAAATTATTTTTAGGTGTGCGGTTCGAATACTATACCGTTAAATAATTTGAAATACCCGGGTACTGTTCGAATATGTTACACCGTTTACAGCAAAAGTTTTATATATACAACAAAAGTTTGTACCTAAATAAACAAAATGATAAAATACTAGGGTAATGGATCCTGCTGCTGATGCCATTCCGCAGGCGGATTGAACTGTCGTGGAGGTAACCCCTCACGCTCTGAAAGCTCTGCAGCTCTACAGCCATCCACTCCACCACATACGTCAGCCTGTCAACGTCGCGACGTAGCCGCTGATATGATGGGTCAAGACCGGGCCCAACATTTCGTGGGAACTTAGGCTCCCCGGGTGGTCCACGCGGCTGTGGTGGCTCCGGAATGACGTTGGTCGGCTCATGCTCCTCCGGCACCTCCGAATCGCACGGGGGATATACCAGATCGAACTGTGCCGGCAGTTGTGCAAGCGCGTATTGCTCGCCGTCCGCATTCTTAAACCGCTTCCCGCATGGGAATTTTTTGGTAACGTGCATTCCCGATATTGTGTCCATCCCCATCCGCTACGGCTGTATCGCCGGGCCTACATGGTCGTGGTCATTCGCCGGGTGATAGCCCAACGAAAGGGTTATCCTAGTCACGTAGGCGCCGCCGTATAACAGTCTGCGCCCTGTCGATGATGCGCGGATGCGAAGTACTGTGCCAACCTGTGGGCGAGAGCGTACGACCTCTTGTACAAGAGGCAATACAAGAAAAACAGGTCACCGCTGGTACACCACCCCCGGCTCATGTTTCGATCGGTGATGGAAGTGGAAATCATCTTGTTAAAATACCTGCACAAAAGGAAACCAGTCAGTAAATAATAATCAGACGACATCGACTAAATGAGGATAAAAAAACAATATATTTTTTACTCGTTACGAATTTCGACGCGTGTAACGGACCTACGCTCGTAACGGACGACGTCGACTAAATAATAAAAATACAATATTATTTTGACTCTTTACGGATTTCGATGCGCGTAACGGACCTACGCTCGTAATGGACGACGTCGACTAAATAAAAAAAAAGATTATATATTTTTGACTCGTTACGATTTCGAGCGCGTACGTCCCTAACGAGCGTCGAAACTAAGATAGTTGTTAATTTTTTTTTTATTATTTAGTCGAAGTCGAACCGTAAGGCGCGTAGGTCCCTAACGAGCGTCGAGACTAAGTTCGTCGTTAAAATATAAAACGACGATCTTAGTTTCGACACTCGTTAGGGACCAACGCGCCTTACGGTTCGACTTCGACTAAATTATAAAAAAAAATTAACGGCGAACTTAGTTTCAACGTTCGTTAGGGCTGTACGCGCCTTACGAGCGTCGAAACTAAGATCGTCGTTAAATTACATTTTTTTATTATTTAGTCGAAGTCGTCCGTAAGGCGCGTACGACCCTAAGGAGCGTCGAAACTAAGATCGTCTTTAAATTATATTTTTTTATTATTTAGTCGAAGTCGAACCGTAAGGCGCGTAGGTCCCTAACGAGCATCGAATCTAAGTTCGTCGTTAAAATATAAAACGACGATCTTAGTTTCGACGCTCCTAAGGGACCTACGCACCTTACGATTCGACACGGACTAGATAATAAAAAATTATATTTTAATGACGATCTAAGTTTCGTCGCTCGTTAGTGACCTACGCGCCTTACGGACGACGTCGACTAAATAACAAAAAAAATTATTTTAACGACGAAACTAGTTTCGACGCTCGTTAGGGACCTACGCGCCTTACGGTTCTACTTCGACTAAATAATAAAAAAATATATATTAACGACGAACTTAGTTTCGACGCTCGTTAGGGCCGTACGCGCGCCGAAACTAAGATCGTCGTTAAATTATATTTTTTATTATTTATTCGACGTCGTCCGTAAGGCGCGTACGGCCCTAATAAGCGTCGAAACTAAGATCGTCGTTAAATTACATTTTTTTATTATTTAGTCGAAGTCGAACGGTAAGGCGCATAGGTCCCTAACGAGCGTCCAAACTAAGTTCGCTGTCAAAATATAAAACGACGATCTTAGTTTCGACGCTCCTAAGGGACCTATGCGCCTTACGGTTCGACATGGACTAAATAATAAAAAAATTATATTTTAACGACGATCTCAGTTTCGTCGCCCGTTAGTGACCTACGCGTCTTACGGACGACGTCGACTAAATAACAAAAATATTTTATTTTAACGACGAACTTAGTTTCGACGCTCGTTAGGGACCTACGCGCCTTACGGTTCGACTTCTACTAAATAATTAAAAAAAATATTCTGACGACGAACTTAGTTTCGACGCTCGTTAGGGCCGTACGCGCCTTACGGACGTCGAAACTAAGATCGTCGTTAAATTATATTTTTTTATTTAGTCGACGTCATCCGTAAGGCGCGTATGACCCTAACGAGCGTCGAAACTAAGATCGTCGTTAAATTATATTCTTTTTATTATTTAGTCGAAGTCGAACCGTAAGGCGCGTAGATCCCTAACTAGCGTCGAAACTATGTTCGCCGTTAAAATATAAAACGACGATCTTAGTTTCGACTCTCCTAAGGGAACTACGCGTCTTACGGTTCGATATGTACTAAATAATAAAAAATTTATAATTTAACGACGATCTTAGTTTTGTCGCCCGTTAGTGACCTACGCACCTTACGGACGACGTCGACTAAATAACAAAAAAAAATTATTTTAACGACGAACTTAGTTTCGACGCATGATAGGGCCGTACGCGCCTTACGAGCGTCGAAACTAAGATCGTCGTTAAATTATATTTTTATTATTTACTCGACGTTGTCCGTAAGGCGCGTACGGCCCTAACGAGCGTCGAAACGAAGATCGTCGTTAAATTATATTTTTTTATTATTTAGTCGAAGTCTAACCGTAAGGCGCGTAGGTCTCTAACGAGAGTCGAAACTAAGTTCGTCGTTAAAATATAAAACGATGATCTTAGTTTCGACGCTCCTAAGGGACCTACGCGCCTTACTGTTCGACATGGACTAAATAATAAAAAAAATATTTTAACGACGATTTTAGTTTCGTCGCTCGTTAGTGAACTACGCGCCTTACGGGCGACGTTTAAAAAGAAACAGTTTACTGTATTTTAATAAACTGTTTTTCTATTTAAAGAAAACAAACAGTTTACTGTATTTAAAAAAAATAGTTTTATGTTTAAATAAAAATCTGTTTAAAAAAAACAATTTTCTGTTAAAAAAACAGTTTTCTGTTTATTAAAAAACACTTTAGTCGAATTCGAACTGTAAGGCGCTTAGGTCTCTAACGACCGTCGAAACTAAGTTCGTCGTTAAAATATATTTTTCGATTATTTAGTCGAAGTCGAACCGTAAGGCGCGGAGGTCCCTAACGAGCGTCGAAACTAAGTTCGTCGTTTTATATTTTAACGACGAACTTAGTTTCGACGCTCGTTAGAGACCTACACGCCTTACAGTTCAACTTCGACTAAATAATAATAAAAAAATTTAACGGCGATCTTAGTTTCGACGCTCGTTAGGGCGAAATCGCTGCCGTTTGCTACTGCGTTTGCAGCCGTAAACAAGCCCTTAAACGGCTGCAAATGCAGCCGCAAACGGCAGCGATTTCGCAGCCGTTTGCGGCCCCGTTTGCAGCCGTTTAAAGGCATGTTTACGGCTGCAAACGCAACCGTAAATGGCAGCGATTTCGCAGCCGTTTAAACGCCCGCTTACGGCTGCGTTTGCAGCTGATGCGTGTTGAAGTGTCGTATATATTAGGTGTATATTTTAAGCCCTTTTTAAGACTTATTTTAGCCAAGTTTTAAATTTATAAAACACGATATTTCACTAACACTAAACACACATATGGGCAAGTGCACCCATCGTTGAGTGTAGTATAGCGTTGGTAAGATACCGAGGTCGTCCAAGGACACAAGAGCTTTTACTACCGGTTTATCCTCAACGTCTAATCAAAAATAAAAGTTTAGAAAAATGTTTTAAGCTAAAAAATAAAAACTAACTAAAATGCTGAAAATAAAAATAAAATAAAAACAGATAGACAAGATGAATCACTTGGTTCCGACTCGTATCTAGTATAACCTTTGATTATTTCCGCACTTTTGCACATAATTAAGAGATTATCTTAGTTATTGTAGTAGGCCCCTCTTTTGAAGGTGACGTTACCCTCACCCCAGTAGTTTGAGTCAGCAAGGATACAATCCTAAAAGGGTGGATTATTGGAAGATAATGAATTAAGTTATTAATGCAGTATTGTGGTAGGCCCCGCTTTTGGCGGTGACGTTACCCTCGGCTAAGTAGTCTGAGTCAGCAGGGATACAGTCCTAAATAGCCGGGTTATAGTATTAATAGTAGTTAACTTATGAGGGGATCAAAGAGTTTGGACCCCCGCCATCCAATACCGTGAAGCATTGAAGGAGGTCCTACTAAATTTGACCCAGGTCCATTGCAGGACCTCTAAACGCTGAACAATGGCAAGACCTTTACCAAACCGTTCCCTTAACCCCCGACCAGATAGCCAACATACCTCCATATAGACCATGGAGATATGAATGGTGAAAATCCTTTATTTTATATAGACAGTAAAATAATGCCAAGACACCACGGACAAACGATAAGGAAAGATCACCTTCAACATAAGTAACTAGTTATTAAAGTCATTAATACAAAACCAAATAAAAAGTGCAAAAGATTAGAAATAAAAAGTATTATACTAGACACTTTGTCTTCACCAAGTGATGTAAGAGACTTAGGCAAACATGGCCTTGATTGTCAAGAACTCTTACGATCAATCTTGGATCCCGAGACGACTCACACACTCTACGATGGACAATGGATGATGGTGGTGGATGATGGTGTTGTGATGGTGGTGGGTGGTGGATGAAGTGTGAGAGAGGTGGTGTGCCAAGGGATGAGATGAAATGAATCCAAGCACTCCTATTTATAGGCTGAATAGAGAGCTGGACACGGCCCCGTGTCAGTCTGACACTCTCTCTCCTCATTAATTGTAATTCGCAATTACAATAAATGCTCCTGCTGTACTTTCGACACGCCCCCGTGTCCGCTGGGCACGGCCCCGTGGTGGGCAATAGAAGCTTCTATAGATTTGTCTTTTCTGCTGCTTCTTGGGCACGCCCCCGTGCTGGCTGAGCACGGGGCGTGTTCAGTCATCTGTCTTCTCTAATTTGCTTTGGAAGGTGCCGTTGAGGGGTCGGGCAGTCCACTAATGTTCCTTTCCTTGTATTTATGTTGGATTTAGCTGTCTTTTTGCTTCTTTTGTGTTTTTGAGCTCATTTAATCCTGAAAATACAAAAGGAAGACAAAAACACTCTTTTTCCAATATTAGTACTTAAAAAGGGTTAGTTTTATGCCTTGTTTGATGTAATTTATATGTTGCATTTTGCACACATCAAATACCCCCACACTTGAACTTTTGCTTGTCCTCAAGCAAAACTCTTTAATATGTGGCTTACACTCCCAAATGGAATAGGTAGAAGAGAAGGTTTTGGGCTTGTCGTAGAGTGTCGGGATGTCCAAGATCTTTTTGGGTTTTATTTTTATTTATTTACACTCCTATTCGTAATGATTTATTTAGAACGTTTCATAGGAGAAATTACTTATTTGGGCATAACATGCCTTTTTAAAATTCCATTTATATACAAGCTCACATACCTCACGGGAGAAATCACTCACACTCGGCCGAAGGTGTATTTTTAGTGAATCACTCGAGAGCGGCATGGAACTTATTCCTACCATAGGCTTGCCAAGCAATCAATCCTCCTCCTTTTTAACTTTTATACCGTTGTAAATATCAAGAGGACTTTGTGGGTTAAGGGTTAGGCTTGGGTTAAAGGTAGGTGGTTGGGAAAGTGGTTAGTGGTTAGTAGAAAAAGGGCGAAAAGGCGTAACAAGTGTCGGTTTTCGTAGGACTTCCTATTTTTGTAACTTTTTATTTTAATGAAGCTTTTATTCAAACAAAGTTATTTTTGATGACTTTGTTTGTTTATTTTCTTTTTGCTTCATTAATAACACACATTTCATTTTTTTTTGATCATACGAAAAACCGAACTTGTTACTAAAACAAAGGGTTAAAAATGAAAAAGGTTTTGGTGGGTAAAAGGGTTTTTGGTTTGGGTGATGAAATGAAAAGGTTTAGGCTCAAAGGGGTTAACTAGGGGGATTTTTGGGTAGGTGGTAAAAGAAAAAGAAAAATAATGGTGTAGAAATAAAAATGGTTAGTCCTAATGCCTCCATCATTTACTTACTCGGGTTTAAGTTGATAAGGACCGGGAATGTATCATCATGGCAAGTTCTAGAGTCGTAAGAACCAAGCGGCTATTCACACAAGAAACGAAAAATGAGCATTTAGTCTAAAGATGTAAATTTGTATGCTCAATAAAGGCTCAAAACTCACTTTTGTGGGAATGGGTTTTTATGTGATCAAGTATATATAATCAAATTTTAACTAGGTTTGTCATGCCTTTTCATAATTTTCTTATGTTGGTTCTTTTTATCACTATGCTATCGGTTGTAAATTCTTAAAAATATAACCTTTTTTTGAGAACTTGAATTTCCCGAGTTAAACCTAGACAAGTAAAAAAAATGAAATTTTTGAAAAAAATTTGGGGTGATTAGCGGTTCCAATAGAGTTTTGTGTAAGGCTTGTATTTAGGACTTGCAAAATTCAAGGTTTTAGCATTCCCCCCCACACTTAAATTACACATTGTCCTCAATATGTCCCAAAAATAAATTTTTAGGTTGATTAGATGTGTAAAATAGTGTTTAAAAAGTAAAAATTTGTGTTACTGGGCACTGAACACGGCCCCGTGTTATCCGGGCACGGCCCCGTGTTCAAGTGCTAGTAATAAAATTAAAATAAGAGAGACAGAAGTCTGGACACGGGGGCGTGTTGGGTGAACACGGCCCGTGTCCAGGTACCTGAACTGGGCGTTTTTCTGCAGGTGGTTCGGCACGGGGCCGTGTTGGTTGTGCACGGCCCGTGTTGAACCTTCTGGACTGGAGAGAATTGTCGGGTTGCCTTGTTCTTGTGCATGAGTTCATTTTTCTCGTTCCCCTTTTCATCCTTTACCACCATGAGTGTGTTTTATTCATTACAAACCATCCAAACCTTAAAACCATCAATTCATTTCATCATAGAGAGAACTTACATAATCCTAAATTAAAATTAAAACTAAAACTTAACTAAATAGGTCAGCAGGTACACGAGGTTATCATAAGGAGTTCTACTAATTTAAGAAAATTTCGAGAATAGTTTCCCGATATAGTAGGACTTTTAGCCGAATAATTTTTTCCCTAAACGTTGTTTAAAGCCATTCTTCGATCTCCCTAGGAAGGAAGAATGCGGCTTCATTTTCCTCCGCTGCTGGTGGTTGAGGGGGAACATTCACCGGGACTCCTTGCACCACTCTTCGCGGAAGCTCTTGGTGCATGGCGTACCAGTCAGCTGGAATGACAACTTCGGGCACCATGTTCCACGCCCTTTGGGTTATTATAGGTACCAAAGGCGGGGAAGCGAGAAGGTTCAACCTCTGGTGCAAGAGGTTTACTTCATGGAGACAGCCCTCCAGCCCTACTGTAAGATGGTTGATACGGTCGACCAATGCTTCTTCCACTCCCGTCATTTCATCAATAGCCTCCCTTAGAGCGTAAACATAGTTTACAAGAGAGTCTTCTGCTGTTGAAGATCTCCTCCCTTGTCGGTTATTTCTTGAAGATGATCCGCTTGTTCTGCTTGCCATTTTCTGTGAAGGAAACCGAAGAAAGCTAAATTTTTTTGCAAAACAGAGCCCCTGGACACGGCCCCGTGTTCGTTGAACACGGCCCCGTGTCCATTTGTCTGCAGGATTTTTGGCTGAAGAATCTTGGAGTTTTAAATTATTTTTATGATCTTTATCTGGGTTTTAAGCTCAGATAATTTAAAACAAAGTTATACAACTAACTTTAAGCAAGAATCTTTAGCAAATAATCTTACAAACTTCACATAGAGGGCTGGAATCAAGGGATTTCCAAGCTTCCATGGAGGAAATTTTGAAAAAATTTTGAAAGAGGAGGAAATGAATAAAAGTGGAAGGGACAAGAGGGTCCTTTGGAACCTTCTTTTAACACTTACCTAGGATGGTATGAGTGAAAATCCCAGGGATCTCTGTCAATTGAAGTGGTCAAAATGAGCAGGAATCAGGCTGCATTTAAAGAAAACGACAGTGCTCTGGGCACGGCCCCGTGTTGACTGGACACGGCCCCGTGTGCAGAGGAATTCCTGACACATTTTGTCCGTATTCTGACCAAATCAGCAGAGAATCTCTTTGATGAGCACGGGGGCGTGTTGACCTGGACACGGCCCCGTGTCTGGAGGCTGTTTTATGGAGTTTTGCTTCTTCTAAGGATTTCGTCGAAATCGGGTGGTTCCTTACTGGTTGGAACAACCCCAAAGTGCCTAAGATACCTTAATTGTCCTAGACTAAGGCGAGAACGCAAGAGGTTGTCGGTGAGGGTAATTCCTATTTTTATTCTAGGTGGACAAGTCCAACCCTTTCCCGGGCTCTTGTTAAAGAAGGTGTATGCCGAATCGCTCAGGTCTATGTATGCATCGAACGAAGTCGATGGAGAGTCCTTCACGGCACAATCGACACAGGGACGACTATCGTCCAAGTCTTTGCTAGGTACTAAGGCATTTTCGGGAGCAACGAGGTTGTTGGAATGCGGCTCCAGCATTTCGTCATGGTTATCGTCTTGGGGTGGATCAATAAAATCCTTCCTAAGCTCTTCTAACCAATTCTGAATTAGCTTTTCTAGTTGAAATAACTCGTCAAGGAGCATTTCCCCTAGAATATCTGGCTGGGCGCATTCGAGGGAGAAATAGTGCTTATTTTTACTTTCGCCCCTCTTAAGGTTGTAAGAAGTCGGTGGGTCTAAGTAGTGGGGCCTATAATTTAGAAAGTAGCATTCTACTTCTTTATGTTTGCCACCACATAATTGACACCACGTACCATAAGAGTGCCGAAAGTAAAAACAATTACTATTACTCATGTTTATGTCAGAAATTACCAACCGCCGGGATCTAACGGTTCTGTTTTCAGTAACTGAAACTTGGGCACGGGGGCGTGTTGAGTGGGCACGGCCCCGTGTTCAGCTTACTTTCTGACATAAAACAGGATTCCCAGTTCCAATGATTGAGCACGGGGGCGTGTTCAGCGGGCACGGCCCGTGCTGAGCTCTGCAGGAGCTGAAAAACTAAGAAAATCCTAAAAAAAATTAAGAAAAATAAAAGATGATTAGGCCGTTGATTCCTAACTTTCTTAAAATCCTTGTGTCCCCGGCAAGGACGCCAAAAACTTGATGCGTGTTGAAGTGTCGTATATATTAGGTGTATATTTTAAGCCCTTTTTAACACTTATTTTAGCCAAGTTTTAAATTTATAAAACACGATATTTCACTAACACTAAACACACATATGGGCAAGTGCACCCATCGTTGAGTGTAGTATAGCGTTGGTAAGATACCGAGGTCGTCCAAGGACACAAGAGCTTTTAGTACCGGTTTATCCTCAACGTCTAATCAAAAATAAAAGTTTAGAAAAATGTTTTAAGCTAAAAAATAAAAACTAACTAAAATGCTGAAAATAAAAATAAAATAAAAACAGATAGACAAGATGAATCACTTGGTTCCGACTCGTATCTAGTATAACCTTTGATTATTTCCGCACTTTTGCACATAATTAAGAGATTATCTTAGTTATTGTAGTAGGCCCCTCTTTTGAAGGTGACGTTACCCTCACCCCAGTAGTTTGAGTCAGCAAGGATACAATCCTAAAAGGGTGGATTATTGGAAGATAATGAATTAAGTTATTAATGCAGTATTGTGGTAGGCCCCGCTTTTGGCGGTGACGTTACCCTCGGCTAAGTAGTCTGAGTCAGCAGGGATACAGTCCTAAATAGCCGGGTTATAGTATTAATAGTAGTTAACTTATGAGGGGATCAAAGAGTTTGGACCCCCGCCATCCAATACCGTGAAGCATTGAAGGAGGTCCTACTAAATTTGACCCAGGTCCATTGCAGGACCTCTAAACGCTGAACAATGGCAAGACCTTTACCAAACCGTTCCCTTAACCCCCGACCAGGTAGCCAACATACCTCCATATAGACCATGGAGATATGAATGGTGAAAATCCTTTATTTTATATAGACAGTAAAATAATGCCAAGACACCACGGACAAACGATAAGGAAAGATCACCTTCAACATAAGTAACTAGTTATTAAAGTCATTAATACAAAACCAAATAAAAAGTGCAAAAGATTAGAAATAAAAAGTATTATACTAGACACTTTGTCTTCACCAAGTGATGTAAGAGACTTAGGCAAACATGGCCTTGATTGTCAAGAACTCTTACGATCAATCTTGGATCCCGAGACGACTCACACACTCTACGATGGACAATGGATGATGGTGTTGTGATGGTGGTGGGTGGTGGATGAAGTGTGAGAGAGGTGGTGTGCCAAGGGATGAGATGAAATGAATCCAAGCACTCCTATTTATAGGCTAAACAGAGAGCTGGACACGGCCCCGTGTCTGTCTGACACACTCTCTCCTCATTAATTGTAATTCGCAATTACAATAAATGCGCCTGCTGTACTTTCGACACGCCCCCGTGTCCGCTGGGCACGGCCCCGTGGTGGGCAATAGAAGCTTCTATAGATTTGTATTTTCTGCTGCTTCTTGGGCACGCCCCCGTGCTGGCTGAGCACGGGGCGTGTTCAGTCATCTGTCTTCTCTAATTTGCTTTGGAAGGTGCCGTTGAGGGGTCGGGCAGTCCACTAATGTTCCTTTCCTTGTATTTATGTTGGATTTAGCTGTCTTTTTGCTTCTTTTGTGTTTTTGAGCTCATTTAATCCTGAAAATACAAAAGGAAGACAAAAACACTCTTTTTCCAATATTAGTACTTAAAAAGGGTTAGTTTTATGCCTTGTTTGATGTAATTTATATGTTGCATTTTGCACACATCAGCAGCCGCAAACGGCTGCGATTAAACGGCTGCAAACGCAGCACACTGTTTATATAGTTTTTAATTAATATATTAAATATATATTTAAATAATAATAACTAACGTACCTGAAGAGTGGATCATGAATCCGCGTAACCCTCCCCGTGGAGTTCACGTGGTCCCAATAACGGCTCTTCGCGAAAAGCGTTGGTTTATCAGTCATTACCAACACTGTTTACACGAATGTTTATTTAACGTTAAATTAATATTAAGTCTTAAATGTTATATATTAAAATAATAATAATAACAATACAAAATTTGTGTTAAATGTACCGTCATATATAGATCCGTAGCGATCTCAGCCTCCGTATGTAAACCGCTATGCACCGCAAACTTTGCAAGCGACATAGAACACACCTGGCCGGCCATGCAAAAAGAAACCTCGGGCGGGGGAGGGGGCTGCGCCGGGTCCAAAACCTGATCTGGCCGACGAGGATGAAACTCGAACGACGACAGAAACTCTACAAGTATCTCCCTGTAGGTCGGCATATACGATAGCTCAAACAGCCGATCCCATGGTGAACCACGGGGAATAAACTCCCACGCCCAATCTTCAGCCGCGAGCTTCCGGAGGGTTTTCCAACAAACCGCAAAGTGGGCACCGACATGCATCTTCCGAAGCTTCTCGCAACGGAGAGCTGTAACATTCCCAACATTTTATTTATAAAATTTAAAATAAAGTATATAAAAACTTATATTATTAGACGGGTAGATTACGGGTAAGTTGACTGTTAAAAATATGAACTACCTAGATGGGCCTAGGAACCATTTAGTAATTTAATTATAAAAATACATTATATTTAAACTTACTCCGTTTTTTATTAAACTTTGTTCAAAATGTAGATACAAAATATTCTCCTTCTAATAACATATTTATTATTTTATAAAAAAGTCATATTTTAGAAGTTATAAACGCCGAATAAATAAAGTAGTTGAATTAATTACAATATATAAATCAATAATATTAAAATAAAATAATAAAATAATATTAATCAAATATGAATATGAAAACCTAAAACTACACGTATGCATGTGATAAATTAAATTAAATGAATTGAATGAATAGAATGATGAGGACACGTGTACGAAGCCGTAACTCCCAAGCCTTCAATTGTTAGTATAAAATAGATTGCCAAATTCCAACATATCTGCTTCATTCATTTTCCTCTCGTCCCCTCTTTTTGTATACTTTTCTTTTTCTTTCACCCTTAAATACTCTAAAGTCATGCTCCGTTTTAAGTATTTTAACCCCTGATCACTAAGTCGATACCCTGTCCGATTAATTTAGAACCCACCAACGCCTGTCAAGGCTCTGCCCGGCTAAGTTCCTTGGGGTTCTGTCTCGTGACGTAGGGATAAAGTTGAAGTGGGTTACTATACTTAATGCGAGTGCATTATATATTTTATTAAATAGTTCAGGAGTTATACCCAAGATATAACAACCCTCCTAAAACACCCCAGACACCCCTACACATCCTAAAATATACCCTGTATGCGATAAACGAGCCCGTATACCTTTATTTTAATAAAAAAATAAAATAAAAATAATTTCCAAGAGATCTCGCGGGCCGCGACCCATCTCCCTGGGTCTGTCGCGTGGCGCGACATAGTGACACCAGGCGGAACCCGCTTGCGCCACGTGTCCCAACACGTGTAAAGGCTACCCGGGTGATTCGCCAAGCCTGCAGCCTAACCTACATCCCTCGCGGGCCGCGAAGCCCTCTTGTGTTTCCTTCGCGGGGCGCGATAAGGTGTCGATCAGACACTATAAATACAAGGCATCGGCCTTCAGTCCCATCTCGTTTAGAATTCTCAACTCTCTCTCAAATCTCTAAAGATAAAAATTATACTCGGGTATTATACCTACTAAAATAGCGAAGCTCTGCCTCGATGTAAGTATCATAACCCCTAGTTACGTATTAGATACGCTGTCCGATTGATCTAGTGCCCCGTAACGGCTGTCGAGGCTTTGCCCGATGTAATCGTTGGAGTTTCTGTCTCGGGGAGGGTATAACTAGTGTAAATTGGGTTATTATACTAACGCGTGTGCATTGTTTAATTAATAGATTATAACCAGGAAATCACCAGGAAAAAACCTAAATTAGCAATGTGAGTAATCTCCTTTTTGTAAACCTTTTTGCAAACTGTTTCTACAAAACCTTTATTTATTTTAAATTATAATTAGCAGTGATTGAGTCTTTGTAATTCTTCAATTGCTGCCGGTATGTTGGGGTTTTGTATACAAAATGTGAAACACATTACCATTGGACAAAGAGTTAGTCAATGGGTAATATGACCCACCAGTCAGGATTGACAATACTGAATGAGTAATTGTGTAGATGTAAACATTGTAATCGCTCTCAGTACTGTGAATTTATAAATCTCTTCTTTATTAAATTGGGATTCACTCGCCAGTATTTTCCACTGACAAAAATGTTTTAAACGCGTTTCAGGTAACAAAATGTGAAAGCCAAATAAGAAGCCAGCTGGAGAGCACTGAGGGCTTAGAAAAGTGGCTATAAAAGTTACCTACATAAAAAGAAGATTTTATTTTCAATACTTAGGGTTTATCCCTATAAATGTATTGTAAAGAAAACTTGGGTTTTATCCCATTTATCTATTTTAAATATTTTGGTGTTTAACTCTGATAAAAATATTTCCTAACTACGGTCCTGATGAAAATTTCCGCTGCTAAATTAATAAAACCGATACTATTTGACTGGCTCGCGGCTTCCGCTCCCAGGATGGGGTCGGGGGCTGTGACAAGAGCAGTGTCGGACTCCGAAGGAAACTCCAAGTACGAGTGATTCTCGAGAGGATCCGGTAGGTCACGCTCCTGCTGCGGCTGCTCTGGATTGAATTGTTCTAGCTCCATTTTATCGTCCATCATCCTCGTCTTAAAAAGCAAAAGTTTATCAGAACTACATATTAAGAGTAAAACAGGAAGTTTCTTGGTCCAAACCAGCGAACGCAGCCGCAAACGACTGCGAAATCACTGCCGTTTGCGGCTGCATTTGCAGCCGTTTAAACGCCTGTTTACGGCTGCGAACATAGCCACAAACGGCAGCAATTTCGCAGCCGTTTAGACGCCCGTTTATGTCCCCAACTACAACTGCTCTGAAAATGGTATCCGTCTTTATATCAAAATGGAAAATTTTATAGCCTGTTTGGGATTGTTTATTAAAATAGGGGTGATCATCGATTCAGCTTTTGGGTTATTCAGTTTATTTGGTTCATAACCGAACCGATTCAGCTTTTGGGTTATTCAGTTTATTTGGTCGAAACCAAAAACCTAACCAAGCCGAATTCACTAACCTACAGACTGAATCAGATCTAATTCGGTTAGGTTTTTGGTTTCGACCAAATCAGTCAAATATTTTCTTTTTTGTTTCTATATATCTTTTTATGTTTTTTTATAGTTATTTTTTATTGGGTTGGGCTAAATAACACTGGACAATTGTAATTGAATTGAGCAAAATGACAAAATTTTGTTCGATAATGGTTTTAACTGAACTAAGAGAAACCAAAAACTAAACTGCAAATTCAGCTTCAATTTGAAACTGAATTAGTAAGTCGATTGAGTTTTAATCGGATCTGGTTCGGTTTAATCAGATTCAAAATGCTTATCTACTTATCATAACTAATAATAACATACTACTACTCTAAAATGCCATTTTCAAGCCATTGATGATTAATGTTTCAGATTATATCATTTTAATAAAAGACAAAAATATCTCAATCTCATTCACACACACATATATTAATGTTTATACTCTATACACATAGTCGTTCAACAAAAAAAATGTCTATTGTAACACCCGTCTTGAATTTATAAGAATTTAATGTAAAAACGGGATTTATATAGAATATGACCCATTTAAAATATAAGTTCCAAAAGTAAAGTTTTAAGGTAACTAACATTAGTTAACTACTAACTAATTCAAACATTTAAAAGTTATTTAGCAAATTAGTTACATCATTGACATTGTCTAAACAGAGTTAATTTAAAGCGGAAGCTTCAAAAGTTCGTGTTCGGTTCTTCAAAACATGCTTGATTGTCGTCCACATACTTGCAACACCTACAAACTGAAATTTTGACAATTATTAGTATTGGGTTTCTTGGAATTATTGCTTAATCGAAACAACGTTTGGAAACGGATTCAATTAACTACAATATACAAAACTTAGTCAAATTTCCAGACTCTACCGTAACTTACGGTATCTACCGTAAGTTACGGTAGTCATTTTAAGTTTCTGGTCCACCGTAACTCAGGAGTGAACCACCGTAAACTTTTGGACTCTACCGTAAATTACGGTGGTACCGTAATTTACAGTAGCCCCTGCAACTCTATATTTTGGTTGATTTAGTTATTTTGCCCAAACCCGAACTCTCAAATTTCTCATTCTAACGAATTAACATGCTAAATCCTCGTATTCTAACATGTCTTTTTTTTTATCAACAACAACGAAAAATCCATTAACTATATTACGAAGCCTTGGCCACGCATTAAATTGATTATTCGACCCGCTTCAACTTCACACAATTTACTACCATTTGGCTAGTAAACTTATGACACTTTCTACCCAACATTCAGGGCTTATCATCATTCGCATTTCTTTACCAATCTCATGGCTTAATGCTCTTGTGATTGTCATCGCCATTTTAACTTTCTAAAAACACTAGAACAATAATTTACACAACTAATCGACCCGTTTGGCTCATCTTATGGAATCCTCCAATTATGATGACTACCAAACGATTCCTTGTCACTCTTAGACTATTAATCCAAGTAACGATCATGGTCTCTACAATCGACACCATATTTATCCTACAATGAGACTTCGCAAAACTTAACAACAATTTGTTTAATGTAACGGGTCAAGTTACATACCTTTAGTGCACGCCCTTCAACCGCAATTCACCACCGGCTTGTCCACTCGACGTTCCGGTATCCCTTCCTATAGAGTTCATTTACATCATGTTTAGAACTCTTTTTAATCACATATCGCATAATAGCCAAAACATCACAATTAGGTGTTTTAACTTCAAAATTCTAGTTTCGAGCCTTCTTTGAGGCATTTCAATAAACACTTTAAAGGCAGAATTTTACATGATTATTTAGTAAATCCCTAGCTTATCATCTAGCCCGAATTTCACATAAATCAACCCATTTTACACAATTGTTAGCTTCTAAAATTCTGAAGTCACTTCAAAATTGTCAAATTACACTAGAACAACACCCAATTTCCTAGTGTTTATCAAGTTCTACATAACCCACTAATCACCTACAATGGTGTTCATGGATTTTACTAAAATTTCACATGATTTCAACTTGTATTTGTCTAGTTTGTCCCTAGACACTATATTGTTCCTAATTCATCATAAAACAAACATGCAACCATAAATTTCAGATTTTCCCAATTTCATGAGAATTTCAAGTTGAGAGTTTTCATCAAATTTTACATACCTTGTAATCCTCTTGTGATGAGGATCAATAATCTATGCTCGATTTTTGTTTCTGATCAGATTTGGACCCTCAATTTGTGATGAACTAGGGTTTTGATGGAGCTTGGGGTCGCCCCTGACTCCTGGTCGGTCTCCACAACGCAGACAAATGTGTTTGTGTTTTAATTTAGTTATTTTATTAAAAATAGTTCTCATTTAGACACTTTTAGTCCCTCACTTTTCATACTTTATTTGTTTTAGCTCCTAAATACTTATAAGTGACCAACTAACTTGGTTAGTGCCACTCTTAGTCGGTTTATTTCACTATTTTATTCGCAACCATATTGCAAATTTAAGAACCCTGCATTTTCGGGATGTTACAAGTCCACCCCCCTTAAAAAGGTTTCGTCCCCGAAACCAAAGTACGTACCAAATAAAGTAGGGTAGAGACATTGCATCTCCTCTTCGGACTCCCACGTAGTATCCGAGCCTTTCCTATTCTCCCACTTGATCTTGACTTGATCGATTTGTTTGTTTCGCAAGTGCTTGACCTTTCGATCTAAAATCTCCACTGGTCTCACCGCATAATTCAGGCTATTATCCACTTCGATATCATCATAATGGATATAAGTTGTTTCGTCCGCTAGACACTTCCGCAATTGCGACACGTGAAACGTGCCATGTATTCCATTCAACTCTTCTGGTAATTCGAGACGATAAGCCACCTTGCCAACCCGTTCGATGATTTTAAATGGCCCGACAAACCTCGGGCTTAGTTTCTCTCTCTTTCTGAATCGGATAACACCCTTCCTTGGGGAAAACTTTTAACATAACTATATCACCTATTTCCTATCCTTTGTCGCCCTTGGGGAAAACTTTTAATATCTTCTAAAAATTTCAAGAAAAATATATATTCATACATGCCAAAAATAATATATTTTTCCCTTGTTAAAAATATGATATATTCTTGTAGTAATTGTAAAAGTCATATTTTCATTTTCTTGAGGTATAAAATATTATTCATCAAAATATACTTTGTGAATAAATTTTCCGGAATATTTTGTAAGTCTTATTCCATAGTTCGGTTTTCACCAATATTTTGTGTACAACTTGTATATTTATTTCTTGGAATTTTGGTAATATTTTGGATTGTAATTCTTGGTATTTTGATGTGTTATATTATTTCATGTCCTAAAATAATATAACTAATACACAAAATATACAAATAATCACACACATGGTGCCCTCTAAATATATATTTCCTAAATACATATTAGGTCACTTTTATTTATAAAAACCAACCTCCAATATTTGTAACTTTTGTAACAAAAATTATGGCAAAGTTTATGTGAAAAATCCATGGTTTGAAATACACTTGTAAATATTTGTGTAGAAAAAATTTGTAAGTGTTTATATTTTTAGAAAATTTTGCCATAGTTTCCCCTAAAAATGGAGGTTTTCATGCTTTCAAGCATATCATTTTCTTTTGTAAAAATCATCACAATCAATCCACAATCCATAACCAACAACCTTTACTTACTAATTTTGCCAAAAACAAGTATAATCTACTACTTCATGAACTTCAATCTTTGTAAAAATTTGTAGGAACTTACTAGTGTTCTTAGTAAGCCTTGTTATCCTTTAAAGTATGATTGATTCTTTAAATACTTCATTTTTGGTGAAGATAGATCTTTACAACTTATGATCATCATTTCTAAAAATGTTTTCTTTATGAAATTTTCTTGTTACACAAGTGTTTCTACACTTGTTTATCCACAAAAAATGGGGGTTATTTATGTAAGAACCAAGATCAAGTAAATCTTATATTTTTAACTTGGTTTCTTTAGAAATTATCCATAAAATTTCTAGAACTACAAGTATCATAACTTACTTTGATCATTACTTTTCAAGAAATCAATGTATTCTTTCAAGTTCATGCTTCTCATGAGGATGATCCATTAACTTTCATCAAGTTCATCCTCTCATCTTGCTAGATTATGTTTTTAATCATGATCTAGCAAGATCATATGATGATCAACATCATTTTCACAAGTAATCAACAATCATCAAGCATAACAACTCATATTCATCAAGATTTCTTCATATTTTAAGCTTATGTTCAAGTTTACTTCTTGTGATTCTCAGTGTTCTTCATGATCAACATTATGATTATTCTTTTAACCACTTAAAATGGAAGTAAAATAGCAAGATCAATGTTCTTACCACTAGCTCAAGGCTAGGGATGATCAAGAGAAGAAAACAAGTGGATAAAAGCAAATGAGAGAGGTCCTTGAACTTTCGAAAGCTCCTAGCTTCCTTAAGCACCTTCTTACATCCTTGTGTGTTAAGAATAGGGATGAAGCAAAATCGAATGATGGTGGTAGGGTGGTGGATGGTTTCGGCCGAAAGTATGGGAAGGAAGAAGAAGAGTTTTGATGTTGGTGGGTTATGAGAAATGTGGGTTATGTTCTAATGGTTATATTTATAAACTTCCAACATGATTTTATCTAGAGGTTTATATGTTTATAAAGTGGAGACATAATCTAGTATTTAAATCAAATAAAATCTATAAGTGGGGCCACATGAATCCGCCAATAGGTGGGGGGGGGGGTAGTAGACTAGGTTCCAACCATTAGTTAGTTATTTTGGTTAAAATCCAAGTATTAGTTAGGACTTGGTTACTAGATATTTATATAGTGTGTTATGGTATTCGGGGACCATAACTAGCTTGGTCATGTTAAAACAGTGCTTCTAGTAACAATTTGGTGTTTCAGGTAGTGTCCGATTGTTCGGTTGGTTACCGGTTCGTTAAGGTGCTAAACTATGCAGTTTAGTGTGTTTTATGTTACCTTTTTATGACAGTCTCGATTCCCGACACTTAGGAAAGTATTCAGGACCCTTTAAGCATATTTCAGCATGATATAAATGTGTTTAAATGCTGAATTTGCTGATTTTCTATAGAATTTTGTAGTTTATGTGAGTTTTAGGCACTTTCCGGCACTTAAACTATCACTAGGAAGACAGTTTTGTGATCCTTACTTTCCTACACACTATACTAGTGTAATACTTGGTTTCTTGCTCATTCTGTGTCTCAATACAATGTCTGTCTATCTACTGAACTCTGTCAACATTTTTTTCTGATTTGCCGGATAACTGTGCTAACTATGTTTCGTGCACCATTTGAGTCAATAAAATTCTCATGCAATAATGATATGACATTAAGCAATATATGATGCACATGTATGCATATGGTAATAACCAGAAGCAATTCAAGTAATTAATTGTAATTTGGCACAGTCATTAAGCACTAATCATTATTTAATGATTGTACGGATGTATGCAAATTTGACAGTTGTCACATTCTCCCCCTATTAAGAAAATTTCGTCCTCGAAATTTAAACTACATTAACTCCTTAGGGTTACATTAACCACGAAACCGAATCAAAACTTTTTCAAATCAGGTGAATCCAGGAACATATTACAACAACAAGAACCCAATGGTTAAAAGGTATGTGTTCCAGAATTTGTTGTCAAAAGGACACGAGACGTATGGATGTATAATCTAGTGTAACTTATTTCACAGGGGTTCAATACAAAATGTCACACCCCGACCACTTAAAACAACAAAACGTGGCGGAAACGTCGGGGAGTGTTGTAACAGAATCATTGTTTCACAACCATGGATTAAATAATTTCGTTTTATTGAATTATTGAACTCATTGTTTATTACAATTCAAACAAATACAATTATTTTCTTTCAAGTTTTAAATTCGCTAAGGCACGAGTCCATCCTATGTATAGCATGTATCAACAATCATCGTAAAGCAGTACCTGAAACATGTGTAAAAATAGGTACGTCAGCATAAAAATGCCTGTGAGATACATAGGTTTTGTTTATGCATGATTCATGACTTATATGTTTAAAAGAATGTTTTTAACAAAAAGTAGTCATGAACCTAAAAATGTTTTCTTTATAAAATCATGTGAAAACTTATGAGAAATTTGATGATATAAAAGAATGATGCATAATAAATAATCAAGTAAAATGAGTTTATAAAATAATGTTTTGAATAAAATGTTTGTAGTATATATAAAAATATACTTTGGTTTTAAGAAAGTCGATTAGGTAATATATCAAAATATATTTCGGTTCCAACATCGTTAAATAGATAGTATATTAAATATACTTTAGTTGTCAAAATAGTCGTTTTTGATAGTATATCAAAAGTATACTTTGGATTTATGTATAATATATTTAACTATGTTTTGGTTGAATAAATAACACATTAAAAATATGTTTTGGTAGTTAATCAAAATATATGTTGTTTTGTACAATATCACACATGAGAGTATATCAAACTATACTTTTGGGAGTATAATAAAATATACAAATAAAATGTGATTTAAGAATTCAGTCAGACCTAGTGCATCAAAATACACCTTTGAGACTATAGGGATACCACAAAGGCAATCCCTATTTGGATGGAGAAACAAATTGGTTTCAGACATTCCATGACAACAGGAATGGGGTGTCAAATCCTATAGCGCTATATCATACTACCAATCGGTCTGGTGAACAAAATAAGTACTATCCAACAATTAATTTTATACTCTTTGGAAAAATTAGAGTTTAAACCATAAATAATCAGTCGGTTTGTCAAAAGATAAGTACTAATATGTATAATCAATTATACTTTGAAATCGTGAATGTCACACCCCCAAAATACCACATGCGGAATTACCGCGGGGCTTGTGACATACCAGGATCCAAGCCACCAATCACATTGAACTTCACGTAATATAGTTAAATAAAACTTTCATTTATTGACCTGAAGTGTTACAATGTTATAAACAATTCACAGTATACAGCGGAAGCATAATTCATTCGTTAAGTATTTATAAGCCACATGTAAAAGCCATTTGTCTTGTGTTGTGTTTCCATGTACCTCGACCCATGACCACTCCAGCTTCCCAGATCGCAAGTTCCAACAATATGCACCTAGAGGCCTGCAAGGCATGTAACAACGAATCAACAACAAAGTTGAGTGAGTTCACAATTGGGTGTTCGTTTTAAGTTGTTTCCGAAAATATAGTTTGTCTTTAGCTGGATTACTTGCCGTGGGGGTTACCCCATAGTTGAAAATATGATTAACCAGTTCCTTCTTTCCCAACCATAACCAGTGTCTTTATTTCCCAATCCATATCCATAATCAGTGAGGGCTTCCCCATGTGAACCACTAGACCCGTTTACCATATCGACCACTGACTAAAGTAAGTTGGTGCTCTGATGTCAATGTCTATCATCATTGACTAGTGCCCAGATCCATTAGTTCACGTCCGTCCTCTGCGGCACGGTGTGAGGCTTGTCAAACCTAAATAGCGCTATT
Organism: Helianthus tuberosus; assembly: GCA_030545235.1. Lineage (NCBI taxonomy): Eukaryota > Viridiplantae > Streptophyta > Magnoliopsida > Asterales > Asteraceae > Helianthus > Helianthus tuberosus. Next base: position 103,790,231 of record CM060390.1, on the reverse strand, counting down.
TAACTAATGACCCGCTCGCCATTGGCCCGACGATTAAGTCGATATAAAAGGAGGGACTTCATGATAGAGAGTTTTGGTCTAGTATCCGTGTTGTCACCCTTCAGTAAAGAGGGTGTGTACGCAATCCCCAAACCAGGAGATTACGCAGGTTTCGATTAAGTTCTTAGTACGTGTTGTCACCCTTCAATAAAGAGGGTGTGTACGTGTTCCAAACCAGGAGATCACGCAGTTTCAGTTCAAATCCTTTACCCATTCCCAACCCCTGGGAATCCCATGCCTTATAGAAAGTGTGAACCCACCTTGGTTTGCTCGGTAAGATTAGTTACTTGTTTACGTTTACCGTTGGTCAACCAATCCGAACACATGATGGAATAGATGAGAATCTCGAGAGGGAGTGGGGCCTGCCGCTGACTTCTAAGAAGGATGAGGGGGAAAGTTTAGGGTTTGTTGTAAATATTCCAAAACAAAATATAGTTACGTAACCTTTAAGCATTTCAAGTGGGTCAAAAACGAGAGGGAGAGGGCCCAATTGGACACAAGAGTCCAAGTAGCCAGGTGTGTGCTTCGAGTAGGTTTGCGGCCCAATTAATTTAGTTCTCTAAACTAGCTTAGCGACACATAGAAACGTTTAACGGATTCGTGTAGTAAATCAGTCAAACACGCGTACAGATGCTCAATCACGTTATACATTTAGCAAGTACATTATAGTCACAAGTGTTTATCAATTCTCATCATCGCAAGGGACATGAAAGAGAAATAATAAATAAAACGGTCACATGACTAAGAGACACTGACCTTGAAAGTTCGGGTTGTCACAGTGAACATAACAAATAGGTACACATGCTTCACCCCAAAACATTGAAAACAGTAAAAGAAGGGACTATGTACTCACTTGAGGGTTCTTAGAAGTCTTGAACAACAACCAAGCAAAGCTAGAGGGAGTACGGAATCAAACGGCACCTAATATAGGTAACTATGTTATTAAACGGCTCCATAACCGGGAGATAGGATAGAATGATGTTCTATAAATCAAATGAGTAATTGAACTCATATGGTATGATTTAATAGAGCTAACATTCTGATTTGGAATTCTACCTAAGTGCTCTTGACCTGTTTCAACCCATTATGGTAGCATAAGCTACTATAATGCGTCGTTTGCGCAAAGCTATGTTCGGATGGTTATCTATGAGCTATGTCAAGTCTTACATGCCCAATTATACCCTAACATGTTACTAATTTAGATTAGATGTCAAAAATATGTTCACATATGCACATTACGGATTTATGCTACAAAAGGGCATTTTGGTCATTTCCTATGGGCATGTAAACCAATTAACGAATAGTTAACCAATCCTATGTGATCATAAGGTATAACCTCAGGGGTTATTCCCTATGCAACTATAATCACTAAGTAAGCTTGGTCGGATCCAAATGATCGACCAACCGGGTCGGGTTCGAAAGTCTAAGCGGTTGTTTAGACCGCTTAACTTATGACCCTAAACAAGCGCTAAACTAATAGTGACGAGTTAAACATGTAAAAACATGTTTAACTAACTTATAAAACTGATTTGGTATCAAAACAATGGGTTTTGATACCCGAAAATAGTTCTGTTGCAAAATGCGTGCTTAAACGCATTTTGACCGAAACTTTGACTCGTCACCACACCTAGTTAACATGGTAATCAGTAGGCATAATCACTAAGGATTATAACCATCATGAGTATAATCACGTTACAAAGTTCAATTGAACTTTGACTTGACCATTTGATGGTCAAAACCGAAAGTCAAACTGTTGGCCAAACTGTTTGAGTTTCTGCTTAAACATAAAGAATAAGCATGAAAGAAGACTTACAATAGGTCCTAGCTATCTTTTCTACAAAGAATAATCAGATTAGAAAGCTCCAAACACTTGAGAGAGCTCCCAAATCAGATTGTAGAGAAAAGAATGAGGAATGAGCAATGCATGAGGAGGTGAGCTTGGTTATTTATACTTGTAGCAAGTTCATAGGATCATTACACATGTTTGTGTAACCTCCAAGCATGAAATCTCATCCATACATGTGTTGTAAGCAGGTTAGAAGCCTTGGGGAGGAGATAACTTGGCTACCACACAAGGAAATTGCATTTTTGGCCCTTGAATTATGAAATAACAGCTAAAACTCATTTTCTGTCACTGGGCACTCTCATACGGCCCGCATAAAGGTGAAGGGGACCTTTACGCTCCCCGCCTGAACTCCCCAGATCAGCAAAAGTTTGCAAATTGGCAGTTTAGGTCCCTGCACTTGTTTTGAGCTCATTTCAGGCCTTTTTGACCCCCGTTAAGCCATTTTCAAGGCTCTACAAGGTCAATAAAGTTTAGAGGACTCAAAATATGATTGGAACACTCTTGGATGTCGGCTCGTTTGGTCGTACGGTCGCGTTGTTCGTTAAATTACGACGAAACTCAAACGGACGCGAAAACGAACCAAATTAAGCGACGAATGGTATTTTTGCATGCCGATCACTAAAATAAAAATATTTTAGTGTGTAAAAAAATTTGGGTGTCCAGAACTGGTCAGAACGTAAGATATGCGCGAAAATGCAAACTTACGTCGTTTTTGACACTTTTAGTCCCTGTAAGATCAAATAAGCATGTTTTCGCACACCGAACCTATCAAAGCTTATTTATAAGCTATGTTTAGGTTATTTATGGTATGTTTAGCTTATGATCAAGTTCTGGACTGTTCGACACCATACGAATCGGTATAGTTTCGCAGTTTGACACAAATAGTCCCTACGATCGAATAGACTTGTTTTCAACACACCAAACCATCCAAAACTTATTTCTAAGTTATGTAAAGGTTATTTTAGGTATGTTAAGCCTATTTCACTATTCCGGAGTGTTTGTTGAAATAAACTGGTTATATTTACGCATTAGTTCGCGTATAACCTTCCAGAAAGCGATTTAAAGCTCGAAATCGAACAAGAATTGATATGTGCAAACGATACACATATCTATACAAATCCCAAGTATGAAACACAATATTTCATTGGTTTGGTATTTGTATGATGATTGAAGTGACACAGGTGTCACACAAAAGGGGTTTTGACCGATAGAATTCCAAACGATCGTTCACAATATACAATGGAGTTTTCAGAAACAATAGCATCCGCTAGATGAACTCAAAATCAACAAACTTAAACGTAATAGTTTCATGAAAATGACCTGTCAACTTTCGACCAAATACATGGATTAAATAGCGTGCTGACACTATTGAATTGTGAGGATACACCGAAATGAAATGCAAACGAATCTGGTGTACCATTGTCTTGATTCATAGTTGCATTATGAACGTTTAAATGACAAGTCAAAAAAAGTATGTGTAGTTTTGTGTGAAATGGTTGACCATGATTAGCACAGGCTATAAGTTGTACCGACACCACAAGGTGTCGTAATGACATAATTCAATAACAGCGGTGATCGAACAAGTTCAACGTGTTTGAAATCAAATGTAAGTGTAATGAAGCAATCCTGGAGGTTCGATTCAAACGGCATCGTAGGATTTTTCAATTGAATATAGATCACCAAAGAACTATCGTTTCCGATCGAGGATGAAAAAGTAATAAATACGGTAAGGTATTCGATCGATAATGAAAGAACCGTTAGGAGGTACATTGGGATATAAAATGAATTTATGTACCATTGTCTTAACACATGATTGTGTTAGGACTGCTTCAATCATGATAAAACAAAGCGGATTTAGAGCTAGTCAATAAATAAACAATTAAATCCGTGTATCAAATGAATACCCGTGATTAGCGCAAGCTTCAATTTAGTGAAAACACCACTACAAGGTGTCGAAACCAACAAACGATTTAATGGAGCCGTAGACCCAACAAGTCTACTGCGACACGGAACAAAAGAAATTTTGAAAAAATAAATTTTGAATATGATGCTCTCAATACATCATATGGCGTCTTGAATTGAATATGCGAAATGGACAAGTTCAAGCAATTAAACTTGGTTTCAGCGCAATCTGACAATAAACGTATGTATCGACAAGGGAATCTCGGCATGGTTACAAAGATAAACCATGAATGTAACTTGAAAGAAAAGAAGTTTCAAGAAAGTGTGTTGACTTGATAGCAAAGCAGCCAACAATTACAATAATGTAGGTCATCCGAATCACAAATCAAAAATTAGCTTTAGCAAATAATATTTGAACTTTGATGAAGCGTTTATTCAAAACGAAACCACATGCATAACAAATGGTGCATGCGTAACATATGAATTTCAAAGAAATGAAGCAATGGGTATTTGCTAAATGAAGAAATGATCAAGTACCGAAGCAAATGAGTGTTTGCTCTAGTGAAGAAAATTGACGCGATGCAACTACCATTAAGAGGAGTAGAGATACAAACATCTACTCGCTAGAAGCAAAAGTGGAAATTTCAATACAAGAAATTCGAGTACTTTACCCGTTCGGTTAACTAAAATAGCTTGCATGACAAAATAATAGTGTTTGTCTGAGTTAATAGGCGTGGTTCTTATGTGGTGACCTTTAATGGATCTCGACATAAGTTCCCGAAGGTCTTAAGTGCATGATTCCTAAACCCTTAAAGTTTTGTATTATGTGTGTTACTATTTTGTGTATCGTGTATAAAACACAATATTAGTGTACGTTTAAAACAAATTATTGACTCACTATTCCTCGGCATACTTTCTTCCTGAACTCATAGCTAGTGATACTTGATTAACGATCAATCTTGGAATAGTAGTTGGATCCTTACAGTCGGCCGAATAGATCAGTAATCCTCGGCAAGGGCTACCGACTTCTTGATGGTTAGTTTGTTCAGCCCCCAGTAGTCGATGCATGTTTGAGAATCACAGTCCTTCTTTTAACAAACAATATTGGAGCTCCCCAAGGCGAGAAGCTTGGCCTTGTAAATCCCTTATCTAGCAACCCTGGAGTTTTGCATTTCTGAAGGCACAAGTCGATAATGTGCTTTGGCTATAGGCGCAGCGTCTGGAACCATGTCAATGTGGAACTCGACTTGTCGTTGAGGGGGATAACCCCGGCAAGTCTTCGGGGAAGACTTCAGGATATTCCCTTACCACAGGGATATCTTTGTGCTTCGGTTCTTCGGCCTCTTTGTCTACGACATGAGCTAAGAAGGTAATACACCTTTTACGCAAAAACTTATGTGCCTTCAAACAATTGATAATCTGTAGGGACGTATCCTGCTTCTCCTCATGAATCCCGATCGTCTCTTCATTCGCCATCGGGCTGCGGAAAATCTTCTCATGGCAAACAATCTCCGCACAATTACTCGACAACCAATCCATCTTGACTACGACGTCGAAGCTTCCCAACTTAACTAACAGAAGATCTATCGGAACTCACACTCTCCAAGTTCAATCACACAATCTCTAATTATTTCGTTGGCATTCCTCTAGCTCCCCATTAGCTAGTTCTATCGCGTACGGGATTTCTAACTTGCTTGTTACTAAACCATGTATACTCTTAAACTCTAGAGATGTGAAGCTAAAATTTGTAACAATATCAAGTAGCACAGATGCAAAACGTTGACTAATATGGGACGTACCGATGACCACGTTTGGATCCTGGCGTGCTTCCCTAGCTTCGCTGTTGAGCTTTCATCCACGTGCCTGAGTGTTTTTAGGGCAATATTTTCTGAAATGCTTTTTGTCTCCACAGTTAAAACAACCTTAAGCACGTTTTTTACCGTCACTCTTTCTGCCTTGATAGTCGTCGTTGTCGTTGTTTCCTCCGTGATTACCGCTACCATCTTGGCCTCCATTTCCACGTTCAGTACCTTGCCTACAAGTCTCCTTGACATGCCCCCCTCTTGCCACAATTATCACATTTTCCATATTTACATCGCCCGACATGATAACGTCGACAATTGTCGCACTTGGGTAGGATACCCATGCACTCTTTTGCCTTTTTGGCCTTCTTCTTGTTACTCGCCCGAGTACCCTTCTTGAAATTTGAGAGCTTCCTCTTGTTATCTCCAGATGGCTCCACAGGAGTCTCCTTTTTCTCCTCCGAGGTGGAAAACTTTCTCAGTCTAACCACTTCTTCAGTGAGCGCCACACTAAAGTCGATAGCATTGGTAATCGTCAGAGGTTTAGATGTCGTCACCATGCTTAGAATCTGAGGTGCCAATCCCCAGATGAAGCGTTCGATCCTCTTAAACTCTGGTTCCACCAGACGTGGAGCAACTTGCGATAAATCGTGAAACCTCTGCACATACTTGGCTATCTTTAGACCTTCCATTTTCAAGTTCCAGAATTCAGTTTCCAACTTCTGGACTTCTGCCCTCGAGCAATATCTCTTACGCATCAGCTCTTTCAGTTCGTCCCACGTCAAAGCATACGCAGCAGTCTCGCCCAACGTCTCAACCTGAAGGTTCCACCATGACAGATCCCCATCTTGAAACAGTCCAGATATGTACGTGACCTGATGCTCTGGGCGCATTTGCTCAAATGCAAAACAGAATCCATCTTCTCAACCCAGCGCACAAAGGCTACGGCACCCCTAGTGTCGTCAAAATCCTGGGGCTTGCAGCTCAAGAACTGCTTGAAGGTGCAGCCTGCGACATAAGCAACATCATTCACATAAGGCATTAGCAAAGCACCCGTGGAAATGTCCAGACGTTTTGTAATGTGTCTTAAGTGACTAAACATTACCGCTGGGTGGGTTATTTCCTGAGGTACCTTCGCTGCGTTCGGAGCGAAGGGCCTCGTGCTGTGCGATGGCCTGTGGGATGCGCTCTTGTAATTCTGCCTCTGTCGTCGGCAGAGGGTTATTGGTATCAGTGTTCCTTTGAATCGACATCTTCTAAAAAGAAGGTCGGTTAGGTCAGGTCTTATTAAAGAAACAGGCACATAAGCCTCTACTTAACGAATAAGACCTAGGAGGTGTGTATACATATGTATATAAGCAATCGTCATAGCAAGCAATCATATAGCATCACAATTATAGCACAAACAGGTAGATGAGAACATATTTAATGAGAACATAACAAGCAAGCACGTTGTTGATTTACATATTTAATGAGGAATATGATGATTGGGCTTTCATTACTTACCGACCACAATCACATTGTCTACAAATTGTATCACATCAAAAGGGACACAGGGTCACCCTACCCTTGTCCAATAAGTCTATCAGTGTATCAGAATCACGTGGTCAAAGGTGGTCTTCAAAAGTCTCCACAATCTCTGCTCATCAGTAGTGTCTTTAAAAGTAATGCAATCCGCATAAAACTAGAAACCAACTATACTGGTGACTGAGGTGGAGGAGGGAAGAAAAGCAAATTGCTAACATGTGCGAGCTCCTCCTCGAGCTCGTATACACGGCGAAGTAAGTAACTGATCTGATGCTCGATAGTAAAGAAACGAGCATCAAAACCTGGGAAAGGTGTAATAGCAGAAGGTGAGAGTGCAAAAGGAGATATTGATGAATGTGGAGGATCATAGTATACTGGTATAGACAGGGTGGAGTACGTGATGTCAGCTCAAGCTCCAAAACTTTATAACTCAAAACCTCAAACTGTAGCTGAAGTAACAGGAGCAACTTATCTCGTGTGTAGCCTCCATAATGTGAGGGATGGTAGGGTCCTGAAATCAGCATAGTGTATGGTAGGAACGATCGGAATGGCTCGTCCAGCGGTGAAGAAATGAAAGGAGCAAATGGTGCAGCCTGTGAGGTCGGAGGAAATGCTGTTGTAGCAAAAAGGATCGTCACGCGGGTGCTGACCTGGAGTACCTTTCCCCTGGACGGGGTGTAGGGATGTTCTGAAGGAAAAGCAATCGGTAAATCAGTGTGATGGACATCGGTTTCTACAGGAGGGAGAGGAGCAACATCAGCGGGTGCATGTGGGGGAAATAAATGGCTCGGCAAAAGGATGGTCAACAGGTGCAGGTACTGGATCAGGTATAAGGGGTGCAATGTCTGGTAAACCAAAAGAAACATGGTCAGGATCAGGAATCGGTTCAAGATCAATAGGTGCAACATCAGGCTGACCCTAACAGAACAGGAGCTAGCTCAGGAGCAGGCTCTGGGTCATGTGGAGGTGTGGGATCTCGAGCAGGTGATAGTGCGGCAGACATAGCGGCGTCGTCATCTAACTCAGTGTAGTCCGGCCGTCTGTAAAGTTGAAGATGTCACAGACTCAAAGGAGTCTGAAACAGAGTGCAACTAGAATCAGAGGATAACTCGGCAACAGGGATCTCAAGGAGTGGAATAGCAACAACGTTCTCGTCTGACTTTCCATCATCATGGGGACCATCAACAAACAAATCAACATCATCATCAACTAATCGTCGAAAGGCAGATCCTCGGGAGGAATGACCTCGGGAGGTACGGCATCGAGGATCGGAGCCATGATGTGCTCGCCATCGGGGTGACCAATGATAAGGTGGTCATGGACTGGAACAGAAATGACAAAAGGATCCTCATCAGGGAAGCCATCCGCAAGGGTAAATCATCACCAAAGCCTGATAGCGCGAACGGTTGGAAGTCGTCCTCGTCCTCGGACCGCATGTCAGGATCACCCTCAGTGTCTGACGTATATATCTCTGGCGCGGGCATGACCTCGTCGTCTGATGCAACTGCCTTCGGGTTGCGGGCATCCGACAACCCATTCTCTGAGGATAACATGTGCCTGTAACGTCATAATCCTAACATATGTACGTATAGTATACACTAACACCTAATATATGTAAACAAGGCAATTTATCATGTAATCATGTATTCACATTTATCCTTCTTGAAACTTTCTATCTTTCCCAGTCTCCCAGACTAAACCACATAGTCTCCCAGACTAGACCACCTAGTCTCCCAGACTAGACCACCTAGTCTCCCAGACTAGACCACCCAGTCTCCCAGACTGAACCACCCAGTCTCTCAGACTGAACCACCCAGTCTCTCAGACTGAACCACCCAGTCTCTCAGACTGAACCACAAACATAAACCTTGAAATGTGTTTCATGTCTTTTCTTTATAAAATGTTTCTTTCTTGGATCTGGGCGTTTTCGTGTATGAAATGAAAACATGTTGTAGAAATATTTTTGTGAGATCCCTAATGATTGTAGTCTAGACTCGAGAAGGAATCCTAGTTCGCTACAATCGAAGCTCTGATACCAAACTGTCACACCCTGACTTTTGCGGAAGCGTGATTTGGTGTGACTTGCTTAATATCATTGCATTCAACTATAACAAACAACTATATGATAAACCTAGATGTTCATCCATAGATAATTTTCAAATTAACATAACCGTCATTGTTTAACATCAAACTAAGACTTCAAGTTTAGATCACATGACAACCAAAGCTTAAAGTTCCATACTAGACTTCTCAAAAGACACAAACAAAATAGGTGTCGAGCCATGTATCTTTTCCTAGACAAAATACATATCCCAAACCCTTCGACTTCGGATGACACCTTTTATTAGAGACATGACTTGTAAACTCCAATGCCCGCCAGATCCATACTTAATTTCCTGAAATACAGTAGTTTGAAAACATCAACAAAAGTTGAGCGAGTTCATGTGTGTGTGTTTGTGAATAAACCTTTGGAACATTTGTAAGTATGTTTGTATGTACTTGAAAACCCGGTATGAAAGCAACAAGGAAACATATCAATTAATCTGTAGCTAATACATTAATATTCGTGACATGGTGTAGGAAGACTCAAACCTAGCAGACTTTGTCTAAAAGACATAGTCACCACATGGTCCACTCGACAGACTCATGGGTGGGGCTCGCTACACCCAAATAGATCTATCACTCATGTCCCTCGGTCCTACAACGAGGATTAATGGTCTTAAGAGTGCGCCTACCCATTCACATGATCTACTGTACTTTCCAAAGCTAACCATACCAATTGTAATTGTTTGTAATCATTTTGTAACATGTACTTCTCCCCCGAAGTTATAAAACTGAAAACAGTTAAGAGAAAAGGGGGAACATGAACTCACTGGTTTGCGTTCTTCAAATCCGCCTGTAACTCAAAGTTTCCTCTGGTGTACACGACTACCTACAACGTACTATGGTCTATTAGACGCGCGGGTCGTGCATTGACTTAGTATTAATTAGTGCCTTTGAGTTACGTTTCCAAGTGTCTTCATCATTATTCCAAGTTATATAATTATTTGTTAAAATAATAAATATTTTAACTTAAATTATAATTATTAAATTTTTGGAATAATTGTTAAAACAATATATTTTAACTTAATACTTCCCAAGTATTTATACTTGTATATCTTTCCCAAGGATGGGTGTATTTGTATTTATATTCTTATACTTTTATATTTTTGCCATGTATTAGGGTCGTATTCCGGTGTGTATTTATACGTATGAGAATACGTATTTTTATTGTATTCATTAAGTATTCTTATACTTAATTTCGTATTAATTTTTCCGGAATATTATCTGTAAGAAAAGTCCACCAATATATATTTCCAAAATATATATTGTAATAAATATTACTTAGAAAAATTATTTATAATTTTTCTTTTGGCAAAAATATTTATATTTTCTCATAAGTTTCAAAGATAATATATTTTCATGTCTAACTTGGAAAAAATATATATATAAACTCATTTTTCTCCAAAAACGATATATTTCATATTTATTCGAGAAAATATATCTTTCACATCAAAAATATTGTATTTCGTGTTTGTATAAGAAAATGTATTTTTCTTAAAAATAATATATCTTCTAAAAATTTCAAGAAAAATATATATTCATACATGCCAAAAATAATATATTTTTCCCTTGTAAAAAATATGATATATTCTTGTAGTAATTGTAAAAGTCATGTTTTCATTTCCTTGAGGTCCAAAATATTATTTATCAAAATATACTTTGTGAATAAATTTTCTAGAATATTTTGTAAGTCTTATTCCATAGTTCGGTTTTCACCAATATTTTCTGTACAACTTGTATATTTATTCCTTAGAATTTTGGTAATATTTTAGATTGTAATTCTTGGTATTTTGATGTGTTATATTATTTCATTTCCTAAAATAATATAAGTAATACCCAAAATATACAAATAATCACACACATGGTGCCTTCTAAATATATATTTCCTAAATACATATTTAGTCACTTTTATTTATAAAAACCAACCTCCAATATTTGTAACTTTGTAACAAAAATTATGGCAAAGTTTATGTGAAAAATCCATGGTTTGAAATTCACTTGTAAATATTTGTGTAGAAAAATTTTGTAAGTGTTTATATTTTTAGAAAATTTTTCCATAGTTTCCCCTAAAAATGGAGGTTTCCATGCTTTCAAGCATATCATTTTCTTTTGTAAAAATCATCACAATCAATCCACAATCCATAACCAACAACCTTTACTTACTAATTTTGCCAAAAACAAGTATAATCTACTACTTCATGAACTTGAATCTTTGTAAAAATGGAGGTTTCCATGCTTTCAATTTCATGCTTCTCATGAGGATGATCCATTAACTTTCATCAAGTTCATCCTCTCATCTTGCTGGATTATGTTTTTAATCATGATCTAGCAAGATCATATGATGATCAACATCATTTTCACAAGTAATCAACAATCATCAAGCATAACAACTCATATTCATCAAGATTTCTTCATATTTTAAGCTTATGTTCAAGTTTACTTCTTGTGATTCTTAGTGTTCTTCATGATCAACATTATGATTCTTCTTTTAACCATTTAAAATGGAAGTAAAATAGCAAGATCAATGTTCTTACCACTAGCTCAAGGCTAGGGATGATCAAGAGAAGAAAACAAGTGGATAAAAGCAAATGAGAGAGGTCCTTGAACTTCCAAAAGCTCCTAGCTTCCTTAAGCACCTTCTTACATCCTTGTGTGTTAAGAAAATGGATGAAGCAAAATCGAATGATGGTGGTAGGGTGGTGGCTGGTTTCGGCCGAAAGTATGGGAAGGAAGAAGAAGAGTTTTGATGTTGGTGGGTTATGAGAAATGTGGGTTATGTTCTAATGGTTATATTTATAAACTTCCAACATGATTTTATCTAGAGGTTTATATGTTTATAAAGTGGAGACATAATCTAGTATTTAAATCAAATAAAATCTATAAGTGGGGCCACATGAATCCGCCAATAGGTGGGGGGGGGGGTAGTAGACTCGGTTCCAACCATTAGTTAGTTATTTAGGTTAAAATCCAAGTATTAGTTAGGACTTGGTTACTAGATATATATATAGTGTGTTATGGTATTCAGGGACCATAACTAGCTTGGTAATGTTAAAACAGTGCTTCTAGTAATAATTTGGTGTTTCAGGTAGTGTCCGGTTGTTCGGTTGGTTACCGGTTTGTTAAGGTGCTAAACTAAGCAGTTTAGTGTGTTTTATGTTACCTTTTATGACAGTGTCGATTCTTGACACTTAGGAAAGTATTCAGGACCATTTAAGCATATTTCTACATGATATAAATGTGTTTAAATGCTGAATTTGCTGATTTTCTGCAGAATTCTGCAGTTTATGTATGTTTTAGGCACTTTCCAGCACTTAAACTATCACTAGGAATGCAGTTTTGTGATCCTTACTTTCCCAAACACTATACTAGTGTAATACTTGGTTTCTGGCTCATTCTGTGTCTCAATACAATGTCTGTCTATCTACTGAACTTTGTCAGCATTTTTTTCTGATTTGTCAGATAACTGTGCTAACCATGTTTCGTGCACCATTTGAGTCAATAAAATTCTCATGCAATAATGACATAACATTAAGCAATATATATGCACATGTATGCATATGGTAATAATCAGAAGCAATTCAAGTAATTAATTGTATTTTGGCACAGTCATTAAGCACTAATTATTATATAATGATTGTACGGATGTATGCAAATTTGACAGTTGTCACACACGCCACCTAGTGATTGAATGAGGATGAATAAAGAAAAGCTCTGTTACGACATCTATTTTGGGTTCCTGTTGGGTGTCGTAAATGAATCGGTTGTCATGCAGCACGCTTTCCAGTGCCTGCATAGGAGTCTTTCCGTCCATCAGTGACGCTCTAATTTTTTGTACCGCATTTTGCACGTCTTTCTGAACATGCAGGCTGTCGGGAAACTGTTTTCTTAGGGTTTGAAATATGATACGTGACTCCATGTTTTGAGTAGTTAGCTGCTCCACTAGCTTGTATTCGACTTCAGTAAATCTTCGCACAAAAGCGTGGCCCAACAGACTCGTCGTAGGTTCGTGGTTATGGTTCGCGTTGTCCACTTTTAACTCCCACGTGTCATTCGTCACATCCCAGATGGCGAGTAATGAAAAGGGGCAACCGATTTTTTTTCTACCAGATTTCCTAACTGTTGCTTTACTACGGTGCTCACCACTACGGTCGCACACATGTCATACCATCCCCGTAGTACCGCCAATATTTTTCGATCGGCGGGTAAGAATTCCGTAACCATTCTCCTTTCCCGTTGCTTGTACCCAATTCTTCAAATCAGTTAGATACATGAAACGCTAAAAAAAGTTACGTTAATAATAATAACAATAATAATAATAATAATAATAATAATAACAGTAACAACAACAATAATAATAATAATTAAACTTTAAGATTAATTCATAACAAATTGAGGAATAGTAACCTTTTTTCCATTATGTCTTTTATGGTTTTTTTTTTTTGTTTTTTTTCTTTTCGTATTAAACTTTAAGATTTTTCATTTTTGTAATAAATACTTTGGTTTTGTTATAATTTTGCGACAAAAGTTAAATGGGTTTAGTTTTTATATTAGTTTTTGTTTTACACTTTTTACGGGTTTGGTCATCGTTTGATTGCTACCTAACATGGTGCTTGATTGTCACATTTGGCGCCTCAAGTTTTTTCACCACCTAAAACTTATAACACGTGTAAGTATACATTCGACTTCGTCAATGTTTTACGTCACGTAAGTCACCTAGTGTAAAAGTTCATGATTTTGTTTTACGTCTTTTTTTCGGTTTTAGTTATCATTTGCTTGCTACTTAGCATGGTTTTACGTCTTACGCCCTACAACATTGGTAGCATAATTTTACGCCCTCCGCCTGGCAATGACGGAGGTTAAGGCTAGTTATAATAATTTTAACAATAATAATAATTATAATAATTGTAACAATAATAATAATTATAATAATAACAACAATAATAATAAAAATAATAATAATAATAACAATAATAATTATATAATTTTAACAATAATAATAATTATAATAATTTTAACAATATTAATAATTATAATAATTGTAACAATAAGAATAAGTATAATAATAAAAATAATAAAAAAAAAAATAATAATAATAATAATAATAATAATAATAACAATAACAACAATAACAACAACAACAATAACAATAGCAATAACAATAATAATAATAATAACAATAATAATTATAATACTTTTAACAATAATAATAATTATAATAATTGTAACAATAATAATAATAATAATAATAATAATTATTATTATAATTTTAAGAATTATAACAAAAATACGAATATTAACAATAACAATATAATTTTAATAATGACAATAACAATATAATTTTAACAATAATAAAAATTAGGGTAAGAATAATACAAATATTAATGTGATACCTCATGTATTTGAAACGGATTGCCCGGGGTAGATGGTTCATAATCATCATACAATGGTGTGTTACGAGGCTCATAACCGTATCCACCGTATCCTTCGTATCCACCGTATCAACCTTCACCCCCGTATCCACCGTATCCACCTTCACCTCCGTATCCACCTTCACCTCCGTATCCACCTTCACCCCCGTATCCACCGTATCCACCTTCACCCCCGTATCCACCGTATCCACATTCACCTCCGTATCCGTAACCCGGATACGATTGCTGCGTCGGGTAATATGGTTCATCAACAAGTGCATTCTCAGCACAGTATCCACTTTGTTGCACGTACGGAGATTCATACACGTATCCGTAATCCGGATACACTTGATGCACCGGGTAATTTGGTTCATCAACAGGTGGAGTCGGAGTCTCGTTCAAGTCTGGCAACTGTGTTTTTCGATCAACAGGGACTCCAGACACAACCTCCTCCTCCTCATTGGCATCATTTGTTCCCCATGCGTCGTTAGAATAGCGATTACCGAAATAATTCTCGTTCCAAAATGATGACATTTTAACAAGATTGTGTTTTATATAGAGGAAATGAAGAAATTGAAAGGATGCCTAAATACAAAACAAGTGAATTCATAGGCAGAAGAAGTGAACAATTGAAGAAGTGTGTTAATTTGTGGGCAGAGATGCATGTCTAAATACACTTTTGAATTCAAAATGATACGCCTCGTATAGCTCTATACTCTGCGTATAGCTTTATTCACGTGCATGGACAACATCATATCAGTGTCAAATCTGTCTGACATACGCTTCGTATAGGTCTATATGCTGTGTATCACTTTATGTACATACGCTGCGTATAGACCTATACGCAGCGTATGTCAGACAAATTTGACATGGTACTAGGTTTGACTGTCTGGTCGTGTACCTACCCCTTACCTACGCTCCGTATAGACCTATACGCTGCGTAGAAAGCTAACCCTATACGATGCGTATAGACCTATACGCAGCGTAGGTAAACCCTAAGTGTGTAGATAGCCAACCAAGGTGTAGTTTCTAATCCATGCACTTTCAATCCAAACACTTAACAATGTTAGAAACTTTATATTAACTTATTGTAAAAAAACCAAACAACCCTTAATACTTTTATTAAATAATATATAAAAATGTAAAAAACAACATAGAAAATAATAAATAAAAATAAGAGTTAAATAAAAAATAATCCAAAATATAATAATAATTAACAACTCCATATTCTCTCTCTT
The DNA here is from genome assembly GCA_030545235.1 of Helianthus tuberosus. Lineage (NCBI taxonomy): Eukaryota > Viridiplantae > Streptophyta > Magnoliopsida > Asterales > Asteraceae > Helianthus > Helianthus tuberosus. Next base: position 103,774,366 of record CM060390.1, on the reverse strand, counting down.
AAGAAAATGACTGGTACAGGTGTAATTTGTAAAAAAAAAACAAAATAGACCACTCGTACTGGGCGGGGTTTTGGCCCACGTCCAAAGGACCGCCCCCAGGGCGTTTTTTTTTCAAAAATTTTGCTTGACTGTTTTGTTTAAAATGCCAAAAATCGCACAAGAATAAAAAAAGGACAGTTGCTTTCAACGGTAACAAACAAAAAGAAATTGATTTTTTTAAATTTAATTCCACTTTTTAACCTATAAAAACCCCACTTTTCACTCATTTTTTATAAATTTTACCCTCCTCTCTTTTATACTATTTCAAATTTTATAAAAAAATTACATCATGAACCCTTCCGACCCCCTTTCGGTGTTCTGTCTAGACCTGATTACCAAACTACATATCGCCCGAACACCACCCAACCACAACCAAACTTCAATTTCAAAGAGATGTGTTAGGCCCTAGAAATGTGAGACTGGCACATCAAATATATGTAACGGGATATGATTACGAACTGGGATTTACCGGGTTAGTTTATATTAGGTTTTTGACCTTTAATAGGTCATTGGGCCCATAAATGTCTTAGTGGTTGATGCAATATTTATGTTGGACATTTGGTTTATTTTAAAACATAAGTTTTAAGTTTCCATGTTCATCTCAACCACATCATAGTTGTTTGACCCTTAGGGGTCTTATTATACACGGTCCCAAAAGTAGTTTAAAAGTGTCCAAACATTATTTAGTTACAATCGCATCACACAACCATATGACAAGACAAGCCAAAATCCCCGAAGCCAAACTCATGTACCTGAAGAACACGTGAAAATCAAGTGTCAACACAATGGATGGTGAGTTCACATATTCAAATTCGTAGCAATTTGTTTAAGGGAAAAACTTTCTTATTATAGATTTTTAATGATAAAACATCCATATATGTGTAAGAAAGTTAATTTTATTTCCTTCGTAAAAATCCGAGGGCGATTCATCCGGAATTATGTTTATTTGAAAAATCTTCGATTAAATTTTATACCCATGGTTTCAATATTAAATATTTGTCATTCTTTCAGTTTCGTATGTTTGCAAGACGTTACGAGCTATACACTATGATTGATGCTCTAATCAATACTAGACAATTATAGAATAAAATTCGCTGCTATATGGACACGGAGCTACCGGTCACGACGGGATTGTCAACCCGATAGATCTATCAACAATTCCCCGTGTTGTATACTTAATGATTAAAAATGGCAAGGATGCATCTGTGTGCCCTCCTCAAATGCATCAATATATATAACCTACTAGATAACAATTTAATATCTGATGTTACACAAATTTTCGCTGTCCCCCATACAACGTAAGCTAGACTTACTACTTACATTTTGGTGACCCGGTAAATTTGACCCAACCGAAATCAAAATATCATTAATTTCTCATGATCTTTTTACCCAAAACATCGTAATATTTCCCCGTTTCTTCCTTAAACATATTCATATCAATCAAATCTCGTTTTCGTCAAAAATCGTTTTAAATCATAAACATTTCTAAATCCATGTTTTTCCTTAAAACATATCATATCATTCAAAAATCATATTTTCCACGAAAAATACTTTTAGATAATTCAAATGCATATTTTATACAAAAACGTATATTTATCATTTTTAATGACGTGTTCTTCCCCCAAAACAATATATAAAAACAGTAAAAGAGGGGTTCTCGTGACACTCACCTTTGGGTGCGTTTATATTATCGTAATCCCTCAAATTGGTCTACACGGCCTAAATTAAGTAGGAACGATTTAATAACCAATTATTCTATTAATGCCTAAGTTTCTATTAAAGCTCGGGTCTCATAGGTAAGACCATTGTAGAATTTCTCTACAAGTACCCAGTCGGACATACCATGTTAGGAACATCGGGCAAGAAAGTTTTAGAATCTCTCCCACACTAAGTAGTAGGGGTCACAAGGTTCCATTCGGGACGAATGAATTTTGTCTCTAAGCCTAGAATCTTTGGCTAGTGGGAAATATTTGTTCAAGAACCCTTCGCGGAGAGTCGTCCGAATGTGTCGGCAGGCTGAGAATCGAGCCAAGTGGCGGCCCGTCCCGCTAGAGTGAATGGGAATAGCTGAAGAAAAATTACATCGGCCATGGCACCTTGCAGCTTAAAGGTACCACAAATGCGGGTAAGGTGAGCTATGTGGGTCGGTGCATCCTCGTCATCAGGACCATGGAACTGACAAGAGTTCGAGATGGCAGTCATAATGTACAAGGGAATCTGCTGAGAATTTTCACTGACAATGAGTGGGCAAGTGATGGGCAAGTTCACACCCGTGAAACCTTAGGTTGACTTCTGGTGGATGGTTCTACGGTCGGCCATTTGAGGACGTGGGTAGGGTTTATTAGGCGGTGCGGGTGGTGTAGATGGTGGAGTAGAGTCAGAAATGGCTGAAGATGAAGAAGAAGATGAACTAACCTTGAATTTAAGATCCAAAAGCTTGGGAATCATGAGCGGTGGAAGTGGTCCTTGCGAACGCGTATAGGGCATTCACTGCAAAACTGACACGAAAGACAAGTAAGAAGACTTTACTAGATGACTTTAAAATAAGAAACAAAAGGACACGACTAACTAGACTCCTACAACTGAAAACAAAACGCAAATAGCACGGATGTAGCAAGCAAGTCTAATCAAAGCTAATGAACGCAATCGCCAAGAGTCCCCGTCAACGATGCCAAAAACTTGATGTGCTAAAAGTAGCTTAATAATTATTAACTAAATTACCCTAATCTAGACACCTAGTTAAACTCTAGACTCTCTAAAACTAGACCAAACTACTAACCGGCAAGTGAACCGACCGACTCTAGTATAGCTAAGTAAGTCCGAAAATCGAACCCATGAGACTCTTTTGATTACGTTAACTAGACTCACTAGACTTAATGACTAACAAACCTAGATTGTTTTATATTTTGAGAGGGGGTTTTCTAATATCCTAAAATTGCAATTAACTAAAGACTAACTAATTAATCGAACTAAAACGCGACTTGGAATTTGGATTTTACTCAGATGGTAATAAAGAGACTACCTAGGTCGGAATCCCATATGCTATCAGTTATCTTTCTACCGGACACAAACTGTTATGGATCCGGGATCGTAAAGTACTAACATACCAAGAAACCGAACATGTCACACCCCAACCGATGGCGGAATCATCGGGGCGCGGCACTGAGCGAAACAGATTGTCCAGGAATTTCCATAACAACTATCATTACCATTCAATTTAAGTTAACATGTCCCATACCATGTCTCAAACAGCAAAACAAGTTATTACAAACAAAAAACTAAACAAATATTCTGTTCCGACAACTCAGATTTAAACATAACTAATTTGTTTGTTGGTTTCTAGGACTCAAATTCCTAGCTTCGATTCCATCACAGCACAAAGAGCAAACATGCAACCTAAGCACCTGTCACATACGTTAAAATAAAGTCAATACATAGAATGTAAAGGTGAGCATACAAGTTTGATAATAGCATATAGAGTTCGAATTCGTTTACGCATAACCAGCACGTACACATAGTGAAATGAAGCACGTTAGTTATCGACATAGATCCATCGATACCAATGACTGCGGGTTGACTGCCCGAGGCAGTTCGCAATACATGATTACCACTGTAATCAATGCAAGTAAAAGATCCTTAACAACCCCCGTGTGAACGGGTGCTGAGTCCAAACTATAGTACTATCGTTGCTAAGGCAGGTAGACAGCATTCCATGTGTAAGCATAACAAACAAGCATTCATAAGCCACGTATAACATGCATTAGTGGTTAAGCGTTAAAATAGCTTGAGTAGTGTGATAGTTGTAGTTTGAATAGTTGTAACGTATGTAACACCCAAAAGTGCTAAAGCAAAAAGGGTTCGAGTATACTCACAGTGATATGGATTGAAGGGAGCGCTTTACAGCGAGTACGATTAGCCTGAATAGATTCGATAACGTAACGATAAATGACGCGTAAAACAGTACAAGTGAGAGTGGGTAGGATGACGGATCGTGCGGATCAGTTATCCGTGAATAGAAGTCATCCGTGCGCATGACCTATCCGTACGGATGGTGATGCGTGCGGATGGTGATGCGTGCGGACGGTGTTCCATCCGGATAGGTCATCCGTGCGTGTGACTGTCCGTGCGGGTGGCAACCCGTGCGGACTAGTTATACGTGCGGACGACTTACCCGTACGGTTAGATTGCTTGTGTGGATAAAAGTTCAAGTGGATTGTTTCTTCCTAAGATGTGTTTGTGTATGATGGCTTGTGCTTTGAAGTTTTCGTTGTAGCATTTAGAAAACACCAAAGTGTTTCTACCTTTCAAGCCGGCCGCGCGGACGGCGGTCCGTGCGTATGGTAGTCCGTGCGGGCAGCCTGTGCGCGCGGGCAGAGACAATCTGTCCGGATAGCCTGTCCGTGCGTACGGCTTGGCCGTGCGGATGAAGTTTGTTTGATTTTCATTTTAAGGCCTTAGTATCTCATGATCCGAAGAGTAATCCATGCAGAGGTCGTCCGTTCGGATTGCTCGTTCGTCGATACTCAAACCTTTGTTTGGAAAGTGGGTCCCAAGGGTAGTCCGTGCGGATGACAACCCGTGCGGATGACCTGTACGTGCGTATGGGCTGTACGTGCGTATGGCTCATCCGTGCGGACAGCTAGTCCGTGCGGATAGCTTGTCCGTGCGGACAACTGGTCTGGTTGTCCCGTTCGTCTACACTTGGTTTCTGTCGTCGTTTATCGAGACGTTCTGATCACGTGGCAACCACTTGGAGTTGTGTTCCTACCTGCGTGACTAGGCCGGTCAGGAACCACCCTAACTCGGCCTGTCGGCGACTTAGAACGGTCGTCCCGGTTAACCCCGAAATCAGTTGTCTATGGGTAGAATTCCAGATCTGGAACTAGGGCACCACTATTGACGAGTAGAACACTAGGACTGATCGGATTCGTACCGGTTTTAAGAGTAAAAGAAGAAGAGAACTTAGGTTTATTTCTTTCAACCCTTTTATCCTTAGAAAAGTTTAGATCTAGGTGAAATTATTGTAAAAACTTGTAGAAATCGTTTAGATCTGGGATATTCTTGGTGGAATGAGGCCAAGCATGAAGTTCTTATGAACTTCATGATGACGTCACCCATGAATACCTCAAATCCGGATGATTTCATGGTTAAAATCGAAGATTCGAAAGATAGAAGTGTGTAGAATCGTGTAGTGATTAAAGATGTACAAGGATTGGTGCAAGATCTTACCTGGATTGAGAGAAATCTGAGAAAAGGTGAAGAATGCGTGTGGTTCGGACGTCACTTGCCAAAAGTGGAAAAAGTGGAGAGTGACCCGTGTATTTATAGGATGCCAAAAAGGGAAAGGGGTGAGCCGTGCACATGGCACGCACCCGGGCAGGCTATCCGCGCGGACTGGCCATCCGTGCGGACTGGCAATCCGTGCGGATTGCCCATCCGTGCAGGTTGGCCATCCGTGCGGATGCCACCTCCTTGGGTGAGCTCGATGCGGTGTTGATTCGGCTCTGATTGCGAGCGGTTCGATAGGGTTTCCTAATTTAAATTACTTTCAGTCCCATCTACTTCTTATAGGGTTCGACTCGGAATTCGGGTTCGGGTTCGCTTTATATTCGAGTTAGATTTCGAGTTCGATTGAGTTCGCTTGATTTTCCCAACATAAAATAACATAAAAATAAACATGCGCAGGCAACACGTAAGGCACACACACACGTATAATGACAAGTAAAGTACACAGCTCGAGTTTCGATTTGATGTCGATTTGATTAGCATAGCTTGATTAACTTTATCGCATTGTTACTTCCTATCGTTCACAGTCGTAGGTCGATTGAAACACGGTTAGCATGATTCGATTATTGCAATGTACGACATTTACTCCACATAATCTAAATATCATACAAACAATTCTACTAGTCATGTCGCGCGAAATCGGTCGTTGACTTTGACATTGACTTTGACTTTCACTCGTGAAAACACGGGGTGTTACAGAACAGGACCCTCTACCCTTCTCGATAAGACACCCATGGAACTCTAATAGGTTGTTAAATTATCGGTTTGACTAGACTCCCTCACGGTTATCTAACTATTCTAATAAAGTACCCTTAATCGACAATCTACCTCATGGAGTGAAAGTCAAGGGTAACTTAGAAACTTGATTCGGCTCGATAAGCAAGAATTGGAAAGGCAACTAAGTCAGACTTCTCACAAAGCACCTAAACCTAGCAATTTACCGACCTAGACATACCGACAATCTCGCACCTCACGGTTATTAAGATTAGTAGAACACCTAGACCTACTCGATTCACATATATTACTTCTATGTTGTAATGGCCAATTAACCATGAAAATCACAAACACACGGTCAATGATCTAACACAAACCTATTATATGAAAGACATTCTACTAGGAACATGTGAAGCAATAAACATTAATCAAACAAGTAAAATCATGCATACACATCGAATCAATTAAACTAAGTCTTTACTTTTATAGAAAAATCCACAACTAGTTCATAATCCAGATAAAATCAAAACTTTAACACATGTTCATCTTAATCTAGGTAGTTCATGCAAAATTAGCCTAACATCATTGTCAAAACAATCAAAACACAAAATTCAAAAGTAGAATTCATGGTGAAAAGATGAAAAGTATGAAAAACTATGAAATCGGAAAGATGGAACCCGGTATTCTTCTTTCTTGTGCCTTGGATCTTCAACTGTATGATTCCTTGCTTCAAAATCTTCGATTCCTGCATTTCGGGAGCTCCAAATTAGTCTATGGCTTCTTCAAATTCGTAGGTTTATGAGTTCTCTTGATAATGATCAATATATATCATTTTATAACACAACCCAGTAGATCTATGAAACATTCTGTGAAATTTAGCTCCCCGCATCACGCGGGGAGCATAGGGCTTCAAGGTCGCGCGCCGCGGCGATCAAAAAGTTAAAATAGGTCAAACAAGCCTCCCCGCGTCACGCGGGGAGGGTTTCACTTCTTGATCGCGTGACGCAGCTAGGTCATTTTTCTTGAATTTTGTTCTTTTTAAACTCCCGGTTCCTCGCACGCGTTCCAGTGCTCAGTTTTCGCAATATATGGCTCGTTTTTCGCCTTTTTCAGCAATCTTCAATACCCGAGACCTGGAAAACACATAGCAATCAGTAAGATACATATTCTACCTAAAATCGACTAAAAAGGACTCGAAGACTGTACAAACTATACACGTTAAATGGATGTATTTTGCAATACATCACAATACAACAACTATTCTCAACGGGTCTTATCACGATCGACTATGTGAAGTCAAAAGATAACATTGTAGACCCGTTAACGAAAGGCTTAAGCAAAGAGTTAGTTTATACGTCGTCAAGAGGAATGAGACTAAATCCCGTGTGACTAAAGAGCTTTATAACAAAGCAAACCGCGTGCGAATCCGAGCTAAGATAAATGAGACCTCACCTTAGGGTGTTGTCACAATCGACTTGTGTACATGTGTATTTTCCCAAACTTTGGACACACACACACACACATATATATATTATACTTTGGTTAATGTAAGTAATAATTTGTGGGTTTGTTAGCTATGTTGTAAGAGCTTTACAACGAACTAAACCGCTTCCAAATCCGAGCTAAGATGAATAAGATATCGATGCTCAAAGTTGGGAAATTAACTAAGGAAAGCTGAGAAAAAGCTGAAAGGAAATGAATGAGAATGTGGAACTTGTCCCACACATGAGGAGGGAAAGAAAACGGAGTGGCTTAAAAATGGAAGCCTTCCTTCCTCATTGTTCCCTATGCACCACCTCACACTAGTGGATTCGCGAAGGGTGCTCACCCTAACTCGCACGTGCGTGCTCATGGGCGATGGGCACTTTGAAGGCGTACTACACACGCTCGCAATGCTTGAGAGCTGCCTTTGTATTTTTGACTAGGTGCGCGTGGTCCAGTACAAAGGTGGCGAGGACCACTGCGTGGCGCATTGGCCAACTTGCGTGTGACCTCTTAGTAGATTCCAGTGTATAGTAGCAGCAAATCAGTCTTCAAGTCAACATATTGAAACCGATAGTCAAATAGTTATAATTCGAGTTTAAAGACAGAACAAAATGCATTGAAGACGTTCAATGGCATTTATTTTTTTGTCTTTATATCTTGGAACAGTTTCGATTCAGGTTTTAGTATAAAACCAAGGTTAGACCTTGGTTGAAGACACACCAGAACACACTGCCTCTTACACAAAAACTCTCCAACTCTCTCTATTCTTTTTGAAGTTCAATTGCAAGGTATACCCTCGGGTTTTAGCGTCTTCTCTAGCAGTAGCATCTGCTCCTGCTGTTGTACCCCGAAAAACAAACGAGTTCTCCTGAGAGACTCGGAATTTGTTTTAAGAGATCCGTGTTCAACACAATCCTCTGCCAAAACAGTTTATGTTTTGTTCTCTCTGTATTGTTTTGCTTATTTTAGTTGTAATCTGTATTTATAATTTAATACTTTCTTCTTATTTCTTGTACCGTTTTGATTAAATAAAATTGTTTATTTCAATGTGTGCGAACGGTTTCTACGCATATTTAGTAAGTTAACCTGGTAAGTTGACGCTCTTAGATATAAACATACTTAAACATATGATATTTTTATCATAAGTGAGACAAGGGTATAACATACGTAACTTTGATGACCGTATATATACGAACACTATAATTATGTTTGACTTACCGACAAAACATAATCATATTCCGACATACATAAGAACATGTCCAAAACATTATCCAATAAATAATTTGATATGAATGTTTCATGGATTTATATGAAGACCAGTTTGATATAAAGTGGGTGTGAGTTAAATAACTTCTGGCTCATATGTACTAATCTCCTCACAAGTAACTCACTAGAAATTCAAACTAAATTCGGTTCGACTGATTTGGCTCTTGTAAATAGATGAACCGATTACGATCTTAGGTTATTCGTTCGTTAACTCACTCGAATGATACAACACAATATATACGGTCTGTTAACTCGTATAAGTTTTTAGTCCATCATTGATTTCCACCACTTTTTATATTAGTAGTTTGGAACTGTATTTTTGAAACTTATAGAATTTGAGATTGTTATTAACTTTTTATTTGGTATACATAATATGAAACTTACAAAATCTTTAAATTTGGAAGAAAAAAAAAACAACACATTTCATTGATTCACGAAAATGCAAATTAGTTTTAGCTCAAATTGACAATTATGAGTTGGAGATGCTTGGCTTGAGTACGACTAAATATTAATTAGACTTGGAATCAATCATGGAGAAATTTTAACATATCCTATAAACATACTCTTAAATCTCTATCAATATCTAACTATGAGACTTTAACACACAACAACTTTCAGATGAATACCTTTACTATCAGGGGCGTAGCTTATAAGGGACAAGCGGGTGCCCTGGCTTCGTCGATGTTTCTGTTAGTAGTGTTAATTTTCTGATTTTTCGTCCGAAATTTTTAGCCTTAAAATTCCTGACAACTACCAATTTTCTTGTCAAAGAACTTTATACGTATTGTTGTATTGAGTTATAAAAAAACGTGAAAACAGGGCAATTAGTAAATTTTTAAACTTGAAGTGAGCTTTTAGTAAAGTTTATGCCTTCGGTATCCACATGGTATAAAAGAATTTATCAATGACCGGTATCCACATGGTGTAAAATTGGTCAACGGTCATTTAATAAAGCTTTTAAAAATTGGTCACCGGTCATTGATAAATTCTCCTCTCATCTATCGCTAAGGAAAGCGTCGACTCTTTCCATAGGCGGAAGGGTTACCCTTATTAAGGCCGTTCTAGACAGTTTACCTCTTTACTATTTTTCTCTCTACCCGGCGCAAAAAAGGTTCTTTCTAAACTTGAAAAGTTGCGAAGGTTGTTTTTATGTATTGTAAGCTACAGTGAGAGCCGGTATCAGTAGTCGTTTTTATGACTTTCGATCGATATAAAACACGTGTCGATATTCTTTTTGTATACCACGACTTTATTTTTTTAGGATTTTTATATCGGTTGTCATACTAAATGCCGGTATTGTACTGATAATAAAATAAATCAAACCAATACTGGTCGAATTCCCGATTCATGGTCCGTGTGGAATCCCTCTACTTATTTTAGAAGATAAAGATATATGCACCAAAACATTTATTTGAAAGAAATATTGTTGTTTATTATATTCTTATAAGGAATATAGTGGAGTTGTTCTATAAAAAAAGAATGATAAACGGTATTTTTCAAAAGGCTAAAAAATCACGTGGACGAATATATATTAAAGTGCCCTTCATCACATTCATGTGCGTACTTTAAATTCTTTTTCTATCAACCAAATCATGCCTTTATTATTGATATTTATTTAGTAACCTTCAAAGGTGGATGGTGGGTAGATTCACGTCTCTTGCCTTTTACACTCATTTAAAGGTGTATGTTGTATAAACAGGCAAAACTCGAGTTGGGTTCAATAATATGTTGAAAACGCTAGAAAAACTTATTCTCAATCTAAATTTCTAAATGATCATAAAAGTAGCCATCAAAGCATGATCCATTATACAACAATCGTAAAAATAGCCATCAAAGCATGATCCCGTGTACGCATGGGCTAAGTCAGGCTAACCAGCATCTAGAGAACAAAGCATAAAGCACATGTGCATTGTCCTAAGTCGGGAAGCTCGTGCCTGTAAAAAAACAGTTGTTTTTGTAATATTTTTATACATTTAAACCATGTTATGTTCATAGGTCAGATTTGTTCTTAATTTGGTTTGTGTGATAATTTAAAATAAAAAAGACATGTTAAGTTTATAATCATAGGGGATACTCGGCAAGTGAATGACTAAGGTGTATTACTTGATAAAAAGAGAATACACCTCAAAATTAAAAAAATGGTGACTTGGTTGAAGGTGACTGGTGTAGTGAGATCTATGAATCTCACATTGATATATGAATCTCAAAGGGGTGTGTAGGATTGTCATACAAAATGTGGTAAAACATAAGTACCGATATAAAAGTTAATAAACTTTGATTATGCTTAAATAGCAGTAATGAACTGTTTGTTGAATTGCACAAATCTTTACATGGTTATATGCATAATTCATGATTGATGGTAACTATTAAATGTAAGGTGTATGACATATACATAATGAATAGGAATAAAACTTGGTTGAAACTTGAAAACACTCAAAAGAGTTGTTGTAGGAGTAGCGTAGTGTAACTATATGCCAAGCGGTTTTTGCATTTCTATCGTACGATATTTATTGCCCAATATAGGTTTTATGGGTGGCATACCGCGTATGCATACTACAAGTGACATATCCATAAGGTGAGTCTACCTAAACTTTGATGATGTTATTAAAAAGAGTAAATTAAGATTTTGGCCCATGTGGTTGTGTCACTTTTACTGTATTAGCGCAAAAAAACAAAATTTTAACATATTTGCCCCCAATATTATATTATCTAACTATTTTGGCCCTTTCCACCAACACCATCCATAACACAGGTTAAATACTATAGACTTTGAGTCTTGTTGATCGATGTTTAAATATACCATGTATGTATTTACTTAGTGTTAGATCAAATTTTTAGAGTAAATTACACAAATTGTCTTTTATTATATACTAAATTAAATTCTTTGTCCTTTGTCTTTAAAAATCACACAAAATGTCCTTTATTTTGTAAATTTTACACGCTCTTTATCCTTTAACCTAACTAATGTTAACTTTCAGTTTACTTTAAGGTAAAATTACCAATATGCCAAAGGACATAATCTGAAGTTTATTTATAAAGGACATAACCTTTAATTTACTTAATTCTTTTCTTTTATGTTATTTTCTTTGTTATTTTTTTATTTTATTAAATTTATCACTATTGCTTATCGATTGCTTTAAAATTTCTTAATTCATCAATTAACAATTATATATATATATATATATATATATATATATATGTTTTATAATTTATTTATTTTCATTTATTTGATTAAATTAGTTATTATTTTTTTTACAAATAATGTAATTTTTTATATTATGTTTTTATATAAACTGTTCGTGTGATCGAGTTATTTATTTTATCACTTTTACTATTATATGTTATTTGAATGAAATTTACAACAAAATATGGAGAAAAATAAACACGCTGGTCGCGCTTTACAATGGCTCGATTGAAACATAGATAAAAAACATGCCGCAATGTTGTATTTTGAGTTGAGCATACGTCGACATTTAATAACACGTCTAAAATAACCAGTTGCTTTAAAAATGACGCTACAAAATTTCAAAATTTTAATAGAAAGTCATAGTTTAAATTGACCTGTCGTAACACGCAACCAACATGCTTATGTTTCTTCGTATTTTGGTGTAAATTTCGTTCATATAACATATAATCATTATAAATGTGATAAAAATAACTCGATAACACTAATGGTATATGAAAAACATAGTATAAAAATTTGTTTTATTTCTAAAATAAGAAAGTTTTAATCAAACAAATGAAAATAAATAAATTATAAAAACATATATTTTTATAAAAACGTTAATTAATGAATTGCAATTTTTTAAAGTAATAAATAAAACAATAGTGATACGTTCAATAAAATAAAAAGAAAAAAAATAAAATAAAAGAACTTAAGTAAATTATAGGTAATGTCCTTTATAAATAAACTTCAGATTATGTTGTTATTTGGGTAAAATATTCTTCTTACGTTAAAGTTAATTGAAAAGTTAACAGTTAACTTAAATGATAAAGAGCATGCAAAATTTACAAAATAAAGAACATTTTATGTGATTTTTAAAAATGAAGGACAAAAAAGTGCAATTCATAAATAAAGGACATTTGTGTAATCTACTCAAATTTTTAAATCAATGTTTTTCCAAGTGTAATCTACTCAAATTTTTAAATCAATGTTTTTCCAGGAAAATCACTATATGGGGGTAGGGGAGCCCATTACTCACCACACACTCATCACTCACGACATCCAATCAAGTTCCGTCATGTCATCGAGCATTATTCAATCACCAGTGATGGATTTTAGTGGAAATACACATCACTCACCTTACAAACATCTACCATTAAAAACAACTCACCACACAAACATGTACAATGCGTGCTCACTATCACGCTTAATTCGTTCCACGCGTGATAACATCCACCGACGGTGGTGTTCCATGTCGTTTCACGCGTAAAAGATGGCCGACAACGGGGCTCCCGTTCCCCTAATGAGATGCTCATGATTTAAAGGATCGATGGTATTTATGTGTATTACAAATATTATTTTACAATCGGTATCAAATATTGAAAGTAATAATCCTTTTATGAAGTTTAGAACCTTAATTTATACTAAAAAAAATTTTAAAGGACTTAATTTATAATATTGAAAGTAATAATCCTTTTATGAAGTTTAGAACCTTAATTATACTTAATTTATAATAATGTTTTAAATATTAACAAAATTGTATGATTATTATTATCATTATTAAGTTTGTAAAGATATTTTTGTCGATTGAAATATTAAAAGGTATGAATAAACAACTCATGAAAAGACGTCGTTTTGGGCCACTTTGTCGGGACACCGACGGTGACGCATTTGTAAATTTTTTCTATTCTACTCTTGGCCTTGGTCTCCACCTCTTATAATTTCTATTAAATTTCTGCAAAATAAACATAAATTAAATCTTATTTAATTCATTCATCCATAATAACTCATTTATATATAATTATTACATACCAAATGGTCCGAAATATTTATCAAAATTAATGGGTAATGATCCGAAATGTTTTTTTTTTCAAAATTTATACCAACATAACGGGTTGGATCCAATCAGCTACATTATTTAAGACGTGATTATATTATAATACATATAAAAAGTTATCAAGAACCATTTTTTAAATTTTTTTATACTGCTAGATTAAAATTTGCTCTCATACAAACCCGTGCTTATTACGATTACCAACAAAAATATAAAAAAGTTATTTTCTATTTTATAGTAAAAACCTAATACATTGAATAGAAAGCAAATGAACAAGTTGCGTCGCTAACCCTTTTAAGTTTTAAAGATTACTTACTTGTGTTTTGCATAGTCTCACTTATGAACAAAGTGTTGATGGAGTCATGTGAATTTACTTGTTTTTGTTAGAATTGGATACCAAAGAACGTATTGAATCAAAACTTGTTTATTGATAATTGGTACTCTCATAGGGTTACAAATAAATCCTTCTATTTATAAGCCTAACACCTTGTTCAACAAGTAAACCTATTTGACTCAAACTAGGATTAAAAAAACTATCTCAAAAAAAACCCCAAGTTTATAACCCGGTCACTTTTTACCCGAGCTTTGTAAGTCGGTCACTTTTAACCCGAACTTACGCGTAATATGCAAGATTAGTCTAACAATCACCCCCTTAATCTTGCAATACCGAAAAGATATCTCATCTCGATAATCTTCAATCGTGGCATGGCTTTTGTAAGGATGTCGGTCCGCTGCAAATCCATGCTAACACCTTCCACTTTAACTTGCTCTTGCAATAAGTTCTCGACTTTCAAACTTATCTCTTCATTTGATAAACCGAGCATCCATTTAACTATTGAAGTGCTGAAAAACTGATCTGTCGCAGACTCGTCGCTAAAAGCTGTCACTGGCTGTTCAGATTCTGTCGCTAACTGGTCAGATTCTGTCGCTAACTGGTCAGTCTGGTCGCTATATGTCTGCTGTGTCGCTGACTGCCAAGATTGGTCGCTAATTCCTGTTGCTGACTGATCTGTTTGGTCGCTAACTTCCGTCACAATAGAGACTGGTTGGTCGCTATTTTCAGCCTTGTCATCTTTAGTCTGTATGCAAACTGGAGATACAACCTCAAGATTAATCTTGTAAATGCGATTAGGTGAACGAGGTACCTTCATTAGCAAAGTTCCGTCTTGCTCAAACATCCAAAGTATACCGTCTTGGATTGCGATCTTGTACCCTCTCTCATCCAACTGACCAATGCTTATTATATTACTTTCAAGTGCTGGAATATAGTAAACATCACGCAACACCCTTTGTTCCCCAGATTTTCCTTCCAAGACGACCATCCCTTGTCCTTTAATCTCTACGCATGACCCGTCTCCAAACTTCACTTTTCCCTTGATGTTCTGATCGAGGTTAGTGAACCACTCTTTTTTACCCGTCATGTGGTTACTCGCCCCGTTGTCAAGAAACCATGTATTGAGTTCACTTGGGCTCGAAACATACATCCTTGGAATAATCCTTTCCTCGTCTAGAAACACATCATTAGCCTCTTCCACGTGTGTTTGCAAGTAAAGAACCGGTTCAACCCTTTGAATAAGATTGTTTTCCTCGTCCTCGTCCTCGTCCTTTTTACGTGTAGGACAATCCGAAGAAAAATGTCCTAATTCATCACATCGAAAACACCTTATCTTAGAACGGTCTTTCTTTGGTTTTTGATTCGGTTCCTTGTCTTTGTCTTGACCCCCGATTTTTCCTCGACCGCGACCCCGACCTCTTTGACTAGACTCGGCCGTTCCTTTGCCTCGATCGTACCCTTCCTTTTTTCTAGCTTCCCACTCCTCATACGTCAGCAATAACTGATCACTTCTAACCGGTTGCTCTTTATCTTCATGGTTGACGCGTTCTTCGTAGGCTATAAGACGACCTACGACATCATCAAATCCAACTGTCTTAAGGTCAATGGATTGCTCAAGAGACGCAACCATGTGAATAAACCTTTTCGGCAAACCATGTAGAAACCTTTTAACCAGTTTCTCTTCTTTAATCACTGTTCCAAGAGAAGCGGATCTAGAAGCAATCCCTGAAATCTTTCCTGCGAACTCAGCGATCGTACTTGGTTCCTTCATCTTCAAACCCTCAAATTCCGACATTAAGGTTTGAAGTCTTGCTTCTTTCACACGTTCAGCACCTTGATTGCGAGATTTCACCGCTTCCCACATCTCTTTTGCTGAATCATTGTTCCCAATCTGCAACACTAGCTCTTCGGGTAACCCTTGGAATAGCAAAGTGATTGCTATAGAATCTTTGTGAGTATCGATGGTCGTTCCTGGGTCAATCACATCCCATACCTTGTAAACCTTGAAGATTACCTTCATCTTCATAGCCCAAACGGTGTAGTTTGTATCCGTAAGCATTGGACATGGAAGACTAGGCATCGGTTCCTTCGTTGGAGGTACCCGGTTCGCGTTATCACCCATCCTTCGGTTTCTTCTACTGTACGTTAACGGAGTGCTTGGACTTAAATCAATTTTCTAACCTCAAATCGATTCCCTTGAATAATAATTCTGCTCCTAATCTCAGGAAACAACAAATCCTTCTGTTTTTTTTCTTATATTTATTTTTAACCACAACACACAAAATCAACTCCTGTTGACTTTTGGTGATTTCAAAAGAAAATAACCAAAAGAAAATTGCTTGTCAAAATAGAAAATCACGTTGACTTTTGGAACAAAATTTGCTTTTCCAAAAAAACTTACTGTTGTTGGCTTTGTAAATCAAAGAAAAAACAAACTCCTTTATGTTTTTCTTTAATCGAAGCTTAAAAACAATTACCTTTTTGCTTTTCCTTTGTTCGATTTAGCCTTGCGCACTACTTCACCTTATGTTTAAACTTTAAACGAGTAACCGACAACCCTTCTCCTTGACAGCCCTAGCGATCCCCGTTTCAGCCGTTTCTTCCTGTTCGGAGACTACTCGGAACCCGTTGCAGGACTTCTATTGATTGCAGTCCTTTGTCAATCAAATACGCTTTCCTGCCGTACTCAAAACTGCCGACTAAGATCTGTCGTTTTCTTGATCGCCGGTGTTCTTGAACGGAATAACAAAGTTTACGTGTTCACGGAATAAACTGTGCAGACTTGTGCTCCAATTCTTTTCGGTCACCGCCTTCTGTGATCATAAGAACCCGTTGCAAGATCTTCTCAACCGCAGCCCTTCGACGATTGCTTCTCTCTTGCCGGACTCCAAGATCGACAGTCTTGAACGTGGATCGAACTCCTTAGAGCTCTGATACCAATTTGTTAGAATTGGATACCAAAGAACGTATTGAATCAAAACTTGTTTATTGATAATTGGTACTCTCATAGGGTTACAAATAAATCCTTCTATTTATAAGCCTAACACCTTGTTCAACAAGTAAACCTATTTGACTCAAACTAGGATTAAAAAAACTATCTCAAAAAAAACCCCAAGTTTATAACCCGGTCACTTTTTACCCGAGCTTTGTAAGTCGGTCACTTTTAACCCGAACTTACGCGTAATATGCAAGATTAGTCTAACAGTTTTTTCATGTTTAGTAAACACATAATTTATATTTATATATAAATAATAAAATTTATAATCACGAAAATGGCCACTGCAACGCCGTCTTTTCCAATTTAGCCAACGGACACCCCTCGCCGAGCCGTTTAACGGCCAGCCAACCGTTGGGTGACACGTGTCCGACAAAGCCTGTAACGGCTTGAGATTTCTGCAGTCAACGCCACGTGTCCGTCAAAACTTGAAAGAACTTAGCCAAGCCGTTACAATCGGCTCATGTTGAAAGATCTTAGCCGAGTTCCTTCAACGAGCCAAGCCGTGTTCTTAGGATTTAGCCAAGCTGATACCCTTCAAAAGTGGTCCCCACTTCTGCCAGCCAATCCGTTACAGCTGGCACCGAGCCGCTTCGTCCCATGCTCCAAGCCGTCTTCGCTGCTCCAAGCCGGTACAGCTGCTCCAAGCCGTTTCGTCGCAATGTGTGTGCCGTGTCAACTGCACCGAGCCGTTTCAACTGGCTCCGAGCTGGTACAAATGTCTAATGCCGGTTCAACCTATACATCAGGGCGGGTCAACGTGTTGTTCGAGCCGGTTCATCCCACTATATATTTACCAACTTTGTTATTTATTTGTGTGCCTGTTAAACGAATCTCTCTACCACACTTAAATCTCATAAAAAATGTTATCTTGCTTTCTTCATTTGATTGTCATAGATGTTTTCGTGTATCAAATGCAAGAAATATTTATGAAATCTCATGTATCTGATAGTGTAAAAGACGTGTTCCTGGGCTTTAGTTATCAAATTAGCTTTTGATATTGTTTCTCATATTGGAGTGTCTTCCTCTTCAGAAATCCGACCACTACTTACCTAGTGTGTGTGGATGGAACTATCGAGCAAACGACGCATCTTTATCATTGCTACAAGCGTTTTGACTCGAATTCCAGAAGAAGAGATTTGATTCACTCCTAACTTTCAATTTGCTCTCGGTTATCTGCCGATTCAGAAGCAGCGGTTTGGCGAAGTTATGTTGTTATCTGAAGACTGCTTGCTTCGAGACCGAGATTTTTTCTCTACTAGCTGTTTCAGCGGTTATCAGAAATTATGTGGATGAAATTGAATCACTTTATTAGCCGTTTCAACGGTTTGGCGAAGTTATGTTTGTATTTTTACATGTTATATCTTTTATGTAATTTGTATTATATAATAGTCCAGTAAATTACCTAGCAAATAATTTTAAATCTTGTTTGGGCTGTTTATGTGTTTGGGTTGTTTATGTGTTTGGGCTGTTTATGTGTTTTGGGCCGTTCATTTTAAATAATTTTAAATTTGTGTGGGCTGTTTATGTGTTTGGGCCGTGCTTTTTTATTGAATAAACCGTTGCCATTCCAAGTTCCAAAACAAAAAACAAATTATATCAAAAAAACTTGAACCCGTTGCCGTTCCAAGTTCCCACGTTTACCCCCCTTATAAATACTCACCACGTTCATCCAACCACGCCGTCTGTGATTCAAAACAACTCCCCGTTTTCAAAAGACTTTTTCTCACCACTTTCATCCAACCACGCTGTCTGCAACTCCGTCAACGAATGGCAAATACCTGGACCGACGTCGAAGATATCGCATTGTGCGAAGCATGGGAAGAAGCGATGACCGATCCCCCAAGCATGGGAAGAAGCGATGACCGATCCCCCAAGCGATGACCGATACCCACAAACAATTACCGTTATATTATCCCTTCAAAGTTATTTATGCAACCGATGCTCCTCAGCAGTCCGGACCTTTGGGAGACTGTGGAGTTTGGGTTTGCATATTTCTTGACAGGTTGATAAATAAAAAACCTTTGAACGATGGTGAAGATACTCAGAAAACAGCGGCACGAATGAGACGTCAACTAGCTTTACAATTTTATGATTCTGTGTTACCCGATAGTACAAGCGACAACGTCTTTGATGATGATGATGTTACAGCATTGTAAGATAATTGTAATTGTATTGTTTTGGTTTAAAAAAATTAAATACAATTGTACTAGGGATCCCTTTGTACTACTCTATATGTGTATATATATTAGTGTTCTACCTTTATAGAAACACATATGTGTTAGTAAAACATTACCAATGACAAGCATTCCTCCTTCAGTACAAAACACAATTTGGATAAATCAACAGGATCGGGATCGCCAGTGGTCTTCAAATGTTCTTGAATTTTACTACGATGGCGATAATCCTACTTGCTATTCTTCATACACGGGGATAACACCACTAGGAAAAGCTTGGTGGGGGGGGGGGGGGACTGCTTGGATTTACTGGAGCAGGTTTTATTCAAAAAACGGTAACTTACTAATTAATTTCGTATTAAAAATCAGTTTCGTCATTTTTGTAACAAATAAATTACCTTTATTTTTTAGCACGTAAAAGCATGGTGTAACAAACTCATGTATCAACGCGAGATTGAAATAAATGCAAGGACGCTGTCCTCAAACGATTACCGTTGGACAGTTCTACCGCCTAATTTCTTCGAGATGTTAAATGAACAAGATGTTGATGCAACCAGATACGCAGATGGTTCTACAGCAACATATCCTCCATTTTGGGAAATTGATACGGTAGACAGTAGGCTTAATCAAATTTTTTATTTTATTATATCCGTTTTTTATTAAGATTTTATATTTATTGTTCTTTTACCTCGTAAATACTTATACCGTATATAGCCAAGCACAAGTCTCATTCTTACTCCACCCCTATTTAAACATATGTTAGTCCACCTCTCAACTGGCATCCCCCTCTTTTCTACCTCATGGCGAATCAACAACAAAACATTCATCTACACATTCATATCAACGTCAACATTTCCCAAACGGTTAACCACCAAAACCCACCCTCAGATAACCCCGAACCAAACAATTCCCAAACTCGTAACCCCCCAAACCCGGTGCAACAGCCAACAAGTGAAGCACCAATTAGCGGTTCAGGTCAGTGTCAGGCGCTTGTGCCGTTACCTAACACCGATGAGCGACAACGTCCGTTGGACCAGATTATTCCACAACAATGTTTGACTGTTACTGCTGACGAAGACTCAGACGAGGAGATGGATTTCGAAAGACTGTACGATGAAGTCCGTTTTGAAGCTTATCGTGCGGAAATGGAAGAAATGGAAGACTCAGAAGGAGAAGAGTATGATTCTGAAGTGGAAGACCATTCCGGTTATTAGTTAAATGTCAAGGTTTTTTTTTTGGAATAACAACTTTAACGTGTTTGATGTAATTTTTTTTTTCTAAGAATTTTTTTTTTCTCACACAAGCCCACTAACAGCCCACGAGTCCACGAGCCTATGCTTCTTTTTCGACCACAGCAGCCCACGAGCGTCTATGCTTCTAGCCCACTAACAGCCCACGAGTCCATGCTTCTAGTTTAGCCCATTTCCTCATTATTAAATAAAACAAAAAAAATATAAGATATAAAAGAAATAATAACTATAAAAGTGAAAATATATGTTTATTTTTAATAAGATTATTCACTTTTTGCAGGTATACATTCCTATACCGGACAAGGAACAAAATTGGTTGCTTTTTAAAATAAATCTAAAGACACTAGAATTAAGAATTTTTTTTGCCAATAGTTGTGACACAATTAATTGCGGAGATTCATTTTGCGTACACAGAAGAGTACATCAAATTGTGCTAGAATTTGAGTCTGAATTTTTGTGGTGTCTCGGACGTATATCGTACTGGCAACACTCAGAAATATATGAGAAGCGTGCCATGCAAATAGTAGGGGATTTCGTGTGGCCTGATCAAACAGATCGTATTGGGAGAAATTCAGGAGTCATCATATGTATGTTAATGGAAAAACTTGTTCGGGATCTTTCTTTAACATGGAACGAAGGAAACCTTCAGGATGCTTGTTTCAGATACAGACGGTACATGGCAGATGAACTCTACGCCGGACGCTTCACACCTGTTAATGTTTAATGGTTTTATGTATGCATGTAATATAAAAAAAATAACATATTGTAATGAAATTATTTTCAATATTAATTATTTGCAACTAAATAGACTTACTACGTTATTTCAGAAATTAAAATACACAAAATAATTTAAAGTATTAAAAGTCTCCCAAGTTAAAAGACGGATACATATAATTAGGCGGAGATTGTGTAAAACGATCAGGATTATCGGTTTCTTTCCCTTTGTCTGGGTCTTTGCGAGTACAAATTTCTGACGGCATGGGCTGCCGACAGACATCCCGATGATGACCGTATGAGTTACACCGGGAACAATACAGGGGAGTAGGTTCTTCCCCGCGGGATAAGATCCGGTGGTTTTCTCGAGGACGACCGGCCTGGCGTTTTGTCATATGCGACGGTTGAAGATTGATAAGGTCTTCTGGAGTCTCCCATTCAGATCTATGAGGAAGAGGATTAATCGCTTCTTCATAAGTTTTTTTATAGACTTCGTTTGAGTAACACGGGAAGCAATACTTATTGCAATCGGTTTCACCTAAAAATTTTGACACGGCAATAACATGCCCGCACGGTAAACCAGAAACCTGCCAAACTCGGCAACTACAGCTTCCATTAACAAAGTCAACTAAACCCCCCTTTCCACTGTCTGCGACAGAATAACTGTTTAACCCAATCCCAGCAACCGTCCAGGTTCTAGACCCTTCAATTTTTTTTAAAATTTTTTTCTGTGCCCATTGTGTAAGTAAATGATTTTCATGAATACCTTGCAAACGGCGCTCGTAAAACCATTTCTGTACAGATTGCCGGAAGAACTCTAAGAGTTGCGTTACCGGCATTTTACGCGAGTGTCTAGATAAAGCGTTAATAGACTCCGCGCTGTTAGATGTCATATAATGATATCGATTGCCTGGACAATGGGCCCTTGCCCATCTACCAAACCCAATACTTGTCAGAGGGTGACGTAGTCTAGGAACGGCAAGACAAAGAGCATTGAATGACTCGTTAAAATCAGACAATCGGTACGATTTGCATGTCTTCCACCACAGCTTCTCATTTTCTTTTTTTTATCAGAGGGTAAACGTAGGTTCATCATTAAATGACGACAACATAACCCGTGATAAGCATGTGGAAAGACGTTTCTAACAGCTAGGTGTATAGAATTCGCTCTATCCGATATTATCGCCATGTCCGGTATTTCACTGATGCATTCTTTAAGCTTTGACAGAAACCATGTCCAAGATTCACCATCCTCTGATTTTCCTATTCCATAGGAAATAGGTAAAATTTGGTTGTTTCCATCCATCCCAACTGCTATAAATAACGTCCCTTTAAATTCACCCTTTAGGTGTGCAGCATCAATGATCACCACCGGTCTTAGATTACTAATAAAGGTACGAATCTGAAACAAAATTATTTAAAATACGTCAACAAGATGTACTTTGACGAAAAAAAAACAAAGACTGCTGTAACTTACCGCAGCACCAATCGCAACAAAGACCATTTCAAACCGAAGCTCGTCATCAGTCTTGATATGAGTGACAGAACCTGGATTTGCACGCTCTAGATTGTAACAGTAAAATGGTAGTTCTGCAAAAGAATTTTTGCTTGTTCCTTGTAAAACCTCTAGTGCCAGACTTTTTCCACGCCAAGCTTGACTAGTGGTTATCTCAACTTGGAATCTTTGTCTAAAATCTCTCACTATTTCATTACAACGATATATTCTACCACAGTCTTTTAAAGGTTCTTTTAAATAGTGAGCAAGAACCTTTGGGTTTGCCTGACGAAGATGTGGGTACGTTAGCGTCTTCGAGCACGTGTGTTTATCATTAAAACTCTTAACAAAAAACACACCACTATCCTCGAAACTGTATGCACGAAAACGCCAAACGCAACCGTCCACCAAACATGACACTTCGTACCGAGTTTTAGAAGATCTATCTACTTTAAACTCAAAGTGTTCTAACAAACATTTTTTTCCCAACTCAAGTTTCATGTCGTCTTTGTTATTAAATACGTGACCTTGTTCAAAAGTAATTGATGAAGATGACAAACAATTTTCAAATGAATTATCAGGATTTGGCTGGTAGTGGTTTAAAACATCATAATTTTCTTCATCAGTGCAGAAATTCAAATCAGGAACTTTAAATTTTTTTGGAGGTGAAAAACTAGATGACCCAGCACAAAACCCTTCAACGACATATAATTTATAAATTTCAAAAATATTTTCCATAGCAAAATTATAAAACATTGCAAGATCTTCATCGTTTATTATATCGATTGGATCACTAAAGGAAGACAACATATACGATAACTTCGTAATGTTTGTAGAACTACACATGTTTGAAACTTTACTCAGAAGAGCATTGTATGAAAGGTTGGGTTCAATTTCTAAACCACGTCTACTTGAATCAGCATCAGCAACATACTCTAACTTTCCGTTAACGATTTCCCACTTTCCGCCGTTGTATACAACCAAACGAATCTTCATAATTTTAAGTTGGTAACTTCTCTCTACAAAAGCTAAATGTTTTGATAATTTTAGATGAATCTGTTGCACAAACACACAGGAAAAAACATACAAATTTAAATCTATAAACTTAACCATTGAAACCGCTCGTAGCCAGCTGAAACGGCTCGAACCATATATCGAAACGGCTAGGTGCCAGCTGTACCGGCTTGGAGCAGCTGTACCGGCTTGGAGCAGCGGAGACGGCTTGGAGCATGGGACGAAGCGGCTCGGTGCCAGCTGTAACGGCTTGGCTGGCAGAAGTGGGGACCACTTTTGAAGGGTATCAGCTCGGCTAAATCCTAAGAACACGGCTTGGCTCGTTGAAGGAACTCGGCTAAGATCTTTCAACATGAGCCGATTGTAACGGCTTGGCTAAGTTCTTTCAAGTTTTGACGGACACGTGGCGTTGACTGCAGAAATCTCAAGCCGTTACAGGCTTTGTCAGACACGTGTCACCCAACGGTTGGCTGGCCGTTTAAAGGGAATCTTGTGCCGTTTCAGCTCGCTGAAACGGCTCGGCGAGGGGTGTCCGTTGGCTAAATTGGAAAAGACGGCGTTGCAGTGACCATTTTCGTGATTTCCCCATAATAAAATCCAATTAACATATATAAAAGACTAGAATAAACCAAGAAAAGGAGGTGATTTTTATATCCATTATATGATAATAACAAAAGAAAATATAATAAAGTTTTGAAAACCAAGATATTGACAATATTAATATGATGGATATTAGTTGGAGTTAAATGTTGGTCTCTGGTTTGCAAATATTACAGACTTGGTCCTAGTGGTTTACTAATTACAGAGTTGGTTCTAGTGGTTGCAAATTTTGCACTCGGATAATCCTTATCACTAACCCATGTTAATTTTTTCAGTTAAATGTATACGAAATAACTAGATCGCCCATAAACAATAAAAAAATAAAAAATAAAGATGGCCCACCCTCATCCTTCCTTCTCTCTTATAAACCACATAATCACCTAATCCTTCCTCAAATCACTACCGACACAAACAACCAAATGTAGCAATTACACAAATCCTTGCAACTACAACGAATGAGCCAAATCAACAAACACATAATTACTCAAATACCAAATCTGCCTTCAAGCATCCATATAACACTAAATTCAACATAAATAAGCAATTCAAGTGTATAAAACAAAATTAAACCTAATTTCAAACAAAATTAGCGGTAATTTGAGAATAAAAACCACTAAATCAGTTGGGTGCTGTTTGTTTTTGCTTATAACATCTGCAAAATGCTTATGTCTGCAGGCGGGCAGACATAAGATGTTGAAGACTGTTTGTTTTTTTTAAACAGATCTACAAATAGCTTCTTTCATCTTAAAAAAAGCTCAGAACCTTTGCTTCAAACATCTTCACAAAACCTAATCCAAACACCTCACACCACAAAAACGTCTCCCCTGCCACCACCACCACCTCCGCCACCACCACCGCACCACCTCCACCACCACCATCGTCAAAACCCACCACCACCAAACCCATCACCACCAAACCCATCTGTGAGAGAGAGAGAGAGCGTAGAGAGAGAGAGAGACCTGTAGAGAGAGAGACATGTGAGAGAGAGAGAGACCGTAGAGAGAGAGAGACCTGAGAGAGAGAGAGAGATCTGTGAGAGAGAGAGACCTGTGAGAGAGAGAGACCTGTGTGAGAGAGAGAGAGACCTGTGTGATGGCGGAGGTGGTGCGGTGGTGGTGGTGGTTGTAGAGAGAGAGAGTGTTCTGTGAGAGAGAGAGACCGTAGAGAGAGAGGCGGTGGTGTGATGGCGGTGGTGTGATGGCGGATGTGGTGCGGTGGTGGTGGCAGAGGTGGTGCGGTGGTGGTGGTGGTGGTTGTAGAGAGAGAGAGTTTTTCTATAGAGAGAGAGCAGAGAGAGGGAGAGAGCTTGTGTGTGTTGTGTGGTTGAAGTTATTTTTGAAGAAAAAAAACAAACCCTCTTCTCCTTGCAGACTGCAGACATTTGGGCCACATCTTCTCTTGCAGATGCCTGCAGATGTGGTTCGCAGACTACAGACATTTTACATCTGAAAAAACAAACAGCACCTTAGATAACATACTTCAAAGCCAATTTACGGTAAGCACTTTTAATCTCCTGATCTGTAGAGTTACGAGCAACACCGAGAACCTCGTACGGATCTCTAAGCGACGGGTTTTCCGCATCATTCTTCTCCGATTTTGACTTATTAACCGGCATATTTAGATAATTATAAACTATCGAAAACTCGTAGCTCAATAAAAACCTAAAACATATAACAAAACACTCACGGAGGTTGCGTGATAAGAGGTTTTGAGAAATGGAGGTGAGTGGTTACTCGAATTTGTTGGTGTTTGAAGACGAGGTTCAGATTTGTAACACCTCGAAAATTTACGTCCTATGATGTGTTGACACGTGTCATAGGTGTGAAAGTGTGAAAGAATGTTCTTGAAGGACTAAAGTTGACAAACAATGAAACTATGTAAATATAAGGGTTCAAAGTGTCAACAATGAATAGATATACTTTACAATAACCCTACATGAGGTTTATAACCTTAAACGAATGGATCATGGATCATACGAAGCGAATTGTGAAAGAAAGTGAGAGATTACAAACTACAGGGGTTAAATGTGTCAACATGTTAAGATATACCTCTGAGTGACCTTTTAGCAAACCCGAAGCCTTGTAACGATTAATTATGCTCACTAGAATGCACCATAAAAGTTTCACCAAGTTTCGTTACCGTATGAGAAAGTTATGATAAAAATTCGTGTGTGAGGGTTAGAATCGTCAACATTGAAATTTAGGGTTTTTCGGGTGATCACAAAGTTACCCGAGGACTTGACAAAGATGGTATAAGCCTTAAAACCCCTAAATGTTAATTTTAAAGCCTCATAATGCAAGAATTGTAGTGAAAACGACCTTTCGGGGGACCAAGGACCAAATATGCAATTAAAGAAAGTTGGGTAACCTGATCCGAGGTCTAAGGCGGGCCGCGTAAGGTCCTTAAGACCTTTACGCGGGCCGCGTGACAGCTACCAGCGACAAAACAAACAGGCAGCTGCCTGTTGATGTTGTAACCGACTTAAAACTCAAGTTTTCGATTCTATGGGCTGCCTATGATGGTTTTGAGACTCTAGGGGGCACTTGGATGCATCTTATATCACTAGTAGACCCATTTGGCATCAATCTAGTATGATCAAAGTCACTATATAAGTCTCATGTTGCAACATGCAACCACACTTTAACTTCTGGACATTTTGAGGAGCACAAGAGCTGACACAAGACCTTCCTAATCATCCTTAGACAAGTGTAAGTATGTTTAACCCTTCTAATTTAAGTCTTGCTTAGTTTATAGCCTAGAAGTCAAACCGTCGTAATTACGGTTTGACTTAGCAATAAAACACAAACGGTCCAGGGTTTTGTCAAAATGAAAGTTGTTATAAGTAGGTAATTATATGGGTATTAAACCCTTATAAGGGTACCCACTGATTCCAATCCTAACTAGGTCGTTTGTCGAGTCAAACGTTGTCCGAAAAAGTCAACAGAAATACTAAACTTTGATTAAACGCGTAATTAACGATATAGAAGGCGTGTAACCTGTTTTATCATTCATATAACTTGGTAATAAGTGTACGGACTTGTCTAAACTTGTTTGATTCGACAACTTTCTGTTTTGAACCGATTCGGAACCGAAAGACGCAAAAGTTTGACTTTTGCTTTGACTTCAGTTCTGACCCGGTTTTGATAGGTTTAGACATGCCTTAAAGTTCCATTAGGACCTAGTTACATGTGTGTATAACCCTCTGCGTTTATACCACATAAATCCTTAATTGTCCGACGTTTCCGTTAAGTGCTTAAATATGGACCATAATGCCCTTATGACCATACAACGAGAATTTTGGAAATGTGAAAGTACAATAATCTTTGTTACTGATTATAAAACATGTCCCTAAAATTTCACATCAATCGGAGGTCTAGATTAGGAGTTATGCTTAATGACGTAATTATAACGATTCTTAGTAATTAAACGGCGTCATTAGCGTAAAGCCTATCTAAACCAAATTTTTGACACCAAACCTTTTACCCACTGATGTAATATAATATTTTGAGATTTTTGAAGATTTTTAATTATTTTTAAACTGATCATAAGCTAGGATTAGTGCCTTAATTCGGTAAATACCGAATATACCCTTTTCGGCCATAAAATGAGTTTTACAAATCCTTTTGACGCCAATCCAATTGCTACTGATTTTAAATAATAAATGGAGTGTTTTGAACCTGTTGAACTGATCAGAAAACTCAGAATCCTATATTAAACCGTAAATCGCTTAAAACAGCATTATACGCGTATTAAACGCATAGTTTGGGTTTAAAACTATTTTGGCACATAAGACTTATAACCAAATGTTATAACCTGTTAAAATAAGCTATTTTACTGAATTACTCAGACCCGAATCACAGAAGATAAATTAATCCCTTTTATAATCTTTAAAATGACCAAAATACCCCTACGGGGCTTAATAGGAGATTAAACTCGTTTTGGGCATAATGGAAGGTATCATACTGATACCACAACATATTTAAGGCATGTTAACTTAGGAAACCTGTTTAGGACTCTTATGATTACCCGTTACGCTTCATACGCGTTCGGTTCGGTTTATGTAACTAGTTTACATAAATTAGCTGAAACGGGTCAAACCTTATCGGTTTTATCTCAAAATCCAGAATGTGTATAATATACCCATATTAAGTAAGTCTTCAAACTTGTTGGGTCTAAATCACATTCTATCCGGTCTTCGCTTAATCGTGCGTACGAACCGTATCTTTAAAACTAACCGGTCTAAGCTTAAGCTTAACTAAAGACCCGTTAGGATTCTAATAGGTTATTATAAACCTTCGTTCTAGATTAGGAGGACCAGTAAAAGATACTTGCACTCGCTGATTTTGATTTATACTTGCTCAGGTAAATACTTTTAACTTATTTTCCCTATACGGGCTTGGGGTACGGTATATAAAATACCGCTTGGTCGGGCATTGAATCTTTAATTGTTTTATGGTTAAAGTATTGAGATGTATCGTTTAATTTGTTTTGTTTGCTTAAAGCCTTTGGGGGTTAATGACCATGTCCCGGATATCCCTGGCATCATTTTACGAAATGGCCACGACCTTAGCACACATGTGTAGGCGTACACCTGTCAGTGTCTCATTTAAATAATGTGGTGTGTCTATTGATCTTTAACCCGGCTCGATCCGGGCTACTGAACGCATAAGTAACATGTAAATCCTTTACAAGCATTATATTCAAATAATTATCCCAAGTTATAAAATATTATTTGTGCCTTGTGCCTTAAATGCTTTTCATAAACTCTTTTCAAAATGAGTCGGTTGATTGTATTTACCAGTGTAAACTGACGTATTTTCTCAAAAAGGTTAAGTGCAGGTACTACGCGTAATAGGCTGGCTTTTCTCCTAGCATCCACAATAAGTCTCGCAAGCTTGGATGTCATAGACTGTTGAACATTGTTTCCTTTTATTTTGATCTACCTGTGGATTTATATTCGACTACTTGTGATACTTAATATTACAATATTGTTTGGTTGATTTGAATCTATACTTTGCTTCCGCTGTGCATTTAAATATTGTGTTGTTTGACTATTGTGTTACCAACCACGTCACGATACTTCCCTACCGGGCCCACCGGTAATACGTGGAAATTTAGGGTGTGACAGGTTGGTATCAGAGCCAACGTTGAGTGAATTAAACACTAGCCTTTTTGTGTTTAATCTCAATGACGCAATTGCACATTCCTAAATCTTCGAGTCTAGACAAAGAACTTAGGAATAATCCAAAATGTTTTTTTTCTTTGTCCTTTATTTTTCCTTGTTGTTACCTTTGTTTTTAATGACAGGTTTAACAATGCCACCAAGATTCAGAGGACGAGGAAAAGGGCCAATCAGCGCCCCTAACGACCACGAGGTCGGGCCTTCGCACCGGCGAACTTCTTCTACTACAGGGAGTGCCGATCCGCGAGAACCTTGGAGGACTTATGAGGAGCCTGCCAGACGATCTACATCGCATACCTCAACGCCTCCATATCATCACTCATTTGGGCCTCAGTCCGAGAATGAGCCCAACAACCCGCAACCTTCATATATACCTCTCAGGGCCGGTTTAACCCGGCAGACTACCTACCAGAACAAGTGGGCTTTAACCCACTAGGACCAGAGGATCACTTTTCTGGTGATCAAGAGATGGACGAGGATACAGATCCTGTCGAGCCTGCAACCGGAACCCCGAACCATCCTGTTGAGATCTCTGATGGTTCGTCTTTTCATGGAACACCATACCATGGTTCGGATAGTCACCAGGCACGGTTCGACCGGTGTGAGTGGTACTTTACACCATCTCACCATTCATCGCCTCACCAGCAGCCGCATCAGCAACAGTAAGATCCCTCTGGGGATCCACATTTTGTGGCAGTCACGCCACCGCCTCCACCGCCGCCAGTTCATCTAGAGCCTCCAGAACCACCAAGACGTAGGAGGACTGGCGCACGGATGTCAGCACGAGGAGGGGAGTTTCATTTCAGCACTCCTCAACACTCTAGTGGCAGCCACTACCCGCCAATATATAAAGACCCACAAATGGGTGGACCTTCAGTTCCAGTTTTAGAGGTGAATTCGGCACCTATTGCACCACCATCACCGGGTTTTGGCAACCCTATCCCTGGTTATACTGCTCCGGCAGCTTACAACCCATACGGACCGCCGGCATACCATAACTATAACTATGCCGAGGCCGACACATACCTAGTGGCAGCAAACTACCTTGCCCAAAATCCTGAGGGACCATATGGAACCCCTTGGGGAATGGGACTCCCAGCTCGTGGGTATCAAGTACCTGCTCAGCCACCACTTCAGCATCAGCCACCACGGTTTTCCCCGCCTGAACAGGAGGATCTCCGTCATAGGCTGGACAGGGTTGAGCGAGACCTCCAGAGAGAACGTAGGAAGAATCAGGGATTCATGAGTGGCTTAGCAGATTTACTGAAAGGAAAGAAGAAACGGGATCGTTAAATCCCAATATGTATTATTGTATTTCCTTGTTTAAATCAAGTCCCTACGTGGACATTTATTTATGTGTGTATGTAGTCCCTGCGTGGACATCTATCTTTGTACTTAGTCCCTACGAGGACTTATCTCTAATAGTCCCCGTGCGGACATTTGTTTTTGTAAACAGTCCCTGCGAGGACTTGTATTATTAGTATAGCTCCTGCGTGGGCAAGTGTTTATGTGAAAAGTCCCGTTTAGGGAAAAGTGTACTACTTTTAAGTTTTAAATGGAATGTAAGTTTATAAATTTCATCTTTGCTATGATATGCATAATTAAATTATATATATGAAATAAATAAATCGGAATCATTCCTTTTAAAAATCTATTTGCCTATTTAATTTTAATTAAGGATCTTAAAGGTATAACCTAGCCTGTATGTCATTTTAAGACCTGGCCCAGATGGTAAAACCCGTTAAAAAGATTCAAATCCCTGTTAACATCTGAAAACATGTTAACACTCCTGGCAGACGTAATTCGTTAAAAATCACACGTGTTATTATTATATATGGATCTTTTCAAAGATTCCAAACCCAACTGAATGATCTCTGAATCATGGGTTAAATCATTAATATATATGATCAGTTTTTTTTACCATCCATTGGTAATAGAATGCCTACGGGCCCTTCTTATTTTCATATGAGACAAAAGACAGTAATAGTCTGTGACCCTGTCTGATAACGGTAATGAACTTTGTTCAAACCATCATGCCTTAATTCTCTGAAATCATGGCTTATAACTTAAAATTTGTCCCTGTGACTAGGCCTTATGTGCTAATAAAACTGTTATTGTTTTATAATTAGGATAATTTATGATTTAGATCCTAAATAAATGTGAGTAATAAATTAACCATATATGGTCTACGTTTACCACGGTTAATAATTTGCCATAAAAGACAATTCTATAATAAACTCACCAATAAATTATTGTCAATATGTAACAATTCAAGCTACATGGCAGACTCAAATGAGGTCAACAGTCACCCAAGGAGAGAGCATGATAATGCCCGAGTAAATGTAGCGGGTGCAGAGTTACAGGCAATGATAGATAATGCCGTTAATCGAGCTATGGATAGACAGCTCCATGAATCCGGTGGTACCCATACAAGGACCCAATCTGCACCACACTCTAGAACACCCTCCAGGACCCACACTGCCCACAACAGTAATTCTCACCACTCATCAAAACCAGAGGAGTGCTCCATCCCAAAGAGTCATACCGAATCAAGAACCCTGTAATAAGGGTTGCTCCTATAAGTATTTCGTTTCGTGCAAACCCAGGGATTTCACTGGGGAAAAAGGAGCAGTAGATTGCATGACTTGGTTGGACGAGATGGATACGGTTGTGGATATCAGTGGTTGCAATAATAGGGATATTGTGAAATTCGTGTCATAGTCTTTTAAGGGAGAAGCATTAGCTTGGTGGAGATCTTTGATCCAAGCTACGGGGAAAATCCCGTTATATAATATGACCTGGGAACAATTCATGACGCTGATCAAAGAAAACTACTGCCCTCAACACGAGGTTGAGAAGATTGAATCCGACTTCTTGTCGCTGGTCATGAGAAACCTAGACTGTCAGGCCTACCTTACCAGTTTCAACACTTTGTCAAGATTGGTTCCATATTTAGTAACCCCGGAACCCAAGCGTATAGCTCGTTTTATCGGGGGTTTGGCCCCGGAGATCAAGGCAAGTGTAAAGGCCTCCCGACCGGCTACTTTTCGGTCTGCAGCAGACATATCATTGTCTCATACCTTGGATGCGGTTAGGCAGAGATCGCAGAGGAACACTGATATCGAAAAGAGGAAGCGTGAGGATGACAACTCACGACGATCAGATAAGAAGCATAAGGGAAACAATGACCACATGAAGGGGTCAGGATTTAGGAAGGATGGTCAGCAGACAGGTGAAAAACCCAGATGTAAAATCTGCAAGAGACAGCACTTTGGGAAGTGCAGGTATGAATCGAATTCGAATTCACAATCGAAATCTTTTGCATGTGGGTTGTGCAAGTCCAAGGAACACAAAACCTTGGATTGCAAAAAGATGAAGGATGCGACCTGCTACGGTTGCAATGAAAATGGGCACATCAAGACCAATTGCCCAAAATACGCCAAGAAGCCTGAAGAGGCTAAGAAGACCAATGCTAGGGTCTTCAGGATGGATGCTAAGGAAGCCGTCAAGGACGACAATGTGATAACAGGTACCTTTCTCGTAAATGATGTTTATGCGAGAGTGTTATTTGATTCAGGCGCTGATAAGTCGTTCGTAGATAATAAGTTTTGTGAATTGTTGAAATTACCTGTTAAGACTTTAAGTGTGAAGTATGAGGTGGAACTAGCAGATGGCACTTTAGAAACCGCCTCAACCTTATTAGATGGATGTTTCATATCCATTAAGAACCACTCATTTCCTTTGTCTCTATTTCCTTTGAAACTAGCCGGTTTTGACATAGTTTTGGGTATGGATTGGTTATCTCATAACCAGGCCCAGATTGTCTGTAACAAGAAGCAAGTGATGATCAAGACTCCGTCTGGTGAATCACTTACTATCCAGGGAGATACCCAGTATGGGCTGCCTGAGAAAATGTCGATGCTCAAGGACTCTAAGTGTTTAAAGAAGGGTTGTGTCATCTACATGGCACAAGTAATTATGGATGAGCCGAAGCCCAAGATTGGGGATATCCCCGTCGTTTTTGAATACCCTGGTGTTTTTCCTGAAGAACTACCTGGTTTGCCACCAGATAGACAAGTAGAATTCAGAATTGACATTATTCCTGGATCAGCACCGGTAGCAAGGGCGCCTTATAGGTTGGCACCAACAGAGATGAAGGAATTGAGAACACAGTTGGATGATTTGCTAGCCAAAGGTTTTATCAAACCTAGTTCGTCTCCTTGGGGAGCACCAGTTTTATTTGTCAAGAAGAAGGATGGATCGATGCATCTGTGCATCGACTACCGTGAGCTTAATAAGGTCACCATCAAGAATAGGTATCCTTTGCCCAGAATCGACGATCTGTTCGATCAACTTCAAGGGGCAAGTTTCTTCTCGAAGATTGACTTGAGGTCAGGCTACCATCAATTGAAGGTTAGAGATGAAGACGTGCACAAAACAACATTTAGGACTCGTTATGGTCATTACGAGTTCCTAGTGATGCCCTTTGGGCTCACTAATGCACCAGCCGCGTTCATGGATCTCATGAATCGCGTTTGCAAGCCGCACTTAGATAAATTCGTCATCGTTTTCATCGATGATATCCTCATCTACTCGAAGAACCAAGCTGTCCATGAGAAGCATCTTCGCTGCATTTTGGAACTACTTCATAAAGAAAAGCTCTATGCCAAGTTCTCGAAGTGTGAATTCTGGCTTCGAGCAGTCCAATTTCTTGGACATGTTGTTAGTGAGCGTGGTATCCAAGTAGATCCCGCTAAAGTTGAAGCTGTCATGAATTGCCATGAGCCAAAGACGCCTACAGAAATACGTAGCTTCCTAGGTTTGGCAGGATACTATAGGCGATTCATTGAAAACTTCTCAAGGATTGCTGCACCCCTGACTTCGCTGACGCATAAGAAAATTAAGTTTGACTGGGGTCCTAAGCAGCAGGAATCCTTCGATATTCTGAAACAAAAGTTGAGCAATGCTCCAGTACTAACATTGCCTGATGGAATTGAGGAGTTTGTAGTTTATTGTGATGCATCACACACCGGGATGGGATGTGTGCTTATGCAGAAAGGCAAAGTCATTGCCTATGCTTCACGCCAGTTAAAGGTGCACGAAAAGAATTACACCACCCATGACTTGGAATTGGGTGCCGTTGTATTCGCACTAAAACTTTGGAGGCACTACTTATATGGAATAAAATGTGTG
This sequence comes from Helianthus tuberosus, assembly GCA_030545235.1. Taxonomy (NCBI): domain Eukaryota; kingdom Viridiplantae; phylum Streptophyta; class Magnoliopsida; order Asterales; family Asteraceae; genus Helianthus; species Helianthus tuberosus. The sequence continues at coordinate 103,739,625 of CM060390.1, read as the reverse complement.
ATCTATTCGGATCACAAGAGCCTTCAACATCTATTCAATCAGAAGGACTTGAACATGAGGCAACGCCGTTGGATGGAAACTCTGAATGATTATGATTGTGAAATAAGATACCATCCTGGCAAGGCGAATGTAGTCGCCGATGCCTTGAGTCGAAAGGAGAAGGTGAAACCCATCCGAATCAATGCCAAGCGCATGGAAATAAAGAACAATTTGATTGAAAGGTTGTTAGCTGCACAGAAGGAAGCTGTGTTAGAAGCTAACTATCCTAACGAAAAGCTAGGAGTAACTGAGGAGCAGTTAACTCTTAGCAAGGATGGAATTCTTAGATTGAATGGACGAATATGGGTTCCAATTTACGGAGGACTCCGAGATGTTATCCTCCAGGAAGCCCATAGTTCCAAATATTCCGTTCATCCTGGAGCGGATAAGATGTACCAGGACCTAAGGGCAAATTATTGGTGGATAGGCTTGAAAAAGTCTGTAGCTACCTATGTAGCTAAATGCTTGACGTGTGCGCAAGTAAATGCAGAACATCAGAAACCGTCAGGTTTACTACAAAAGCCTGAACTTCCCACCTGGAAATGGGAAATGGTAACTATGGATTTTGTTACCAAGTTACCTAAGACAAAGAAAGGAAATGACACCATCTGGGTGATTGTAGACAGACTGACTAAGTCTGCACATTTCCTACCCATCAAGGAGACTTACAGCTCCGACATGTTAGCCCAGTTGTACGTGGATAAGATTGTAGCTTTACATGGCATACCTGTGTCTATTATCTCTGTCAGAGATACTAGATAAACGTCACATTTTTGGAAAAGCTTCCAACAATCTTTGGGCACGCGTTTGAATTTTAGTACGGCTTACCATCCTCAGACAGACGGTCAGAGTGAGCGTACTATTCAAATGTTGGAAGATATGCTTCGTGCATGTGTGATTGATTTGGGTGGTAGTTGGGATAACCACCTACCACTAATTGAGTTCTCCTACAACAATAGCTACCACACCAGCATTAAGGCTGCGCCTTTCGAGGCCTTATACGGTAGAAAATGTAGAACGCCCGTTTGTTGGGCGGAAGTTGGAGATGTCCAGTTATCAGGACCGGAGATAGTCTTTGAAATGACGGACAAGATTGTCCAAATACGTGACCATCTCAAAGCTGCCCGAGATAGGCAAAAGAGCTACGCTGATCCCAAGCGTAAATCTTTTCACTTTGAAGTAGGTGATAAAGTCTTACTCAAAGTATCACCCTGGAAGGGGGTGATGAGGTTTGGTAAGAAAGGCAAGCTAAGCCCGAGATACATAGGACCTTTCGAGGTTATCGAACGTGTCGGGTCAGTTGCCTATAAGTTAAACTTACCTGAAGAGCTCAGTGGAATTCACAATGTGTTTCACATCTGCAATCTGAAAAAGTGTTTCGCTACTGGTCATACCACATGCGGATGTGCATATAGATGAGAGCTTGAAATTTGTGGAAAAACCATTGTCGATCGAGGATCGACAGGTTAAGAAGCTTCGAAGGAAGCATGTACCGATTGTAAAAGTCAAATGGGATGCCCGTAGAGGTCCCGAGTATACGTGGGAGGTTGAGTCCACGATAAAAGAAAAGTACCCTTATCTATTTCATTAAATCTCGAGCTCGAGATTTCTTTTAAGGGGGTGAGGATGTAACACCTCGAAAATTTACGTCCTATGATGTGTTGACACGTGTCATAGGTGTGAAAGTGTGAAAGAATGTTCTTGAAGGACTAAAGTTGACAAACAATGAAACTATGTAAATATAAGGGTTCAAAGTGTCAACAATGAATAGATATACTTTACAATAACCCTACATGAGGTTTATAACCTTAAACGAATGGATCATGGATCATACGAAGCGAATTGTGAAAGAAAGTGAGAGATTACAAACTACAGGGGTTAAATGTGTCAACATGTTAAGATATACCTCTGAGTGACCTTTTAGCAAACCCGAAGCCTTGTAACGATTAATTATGCTCACTAGAATGCACCATAAAAGTTTCACCAAGTTTCGTTACCGTATGAGAAAGTTATGATAAAAATTCGTGTGTGAGGGTTAGAATCGTCAACACTGAAATTTAGGGTTTTTCGGGTGATCACAAAGTTACCCGAGGACTTGACAAAGATGGTATAAGCCTTAAAACCCCTAAATGTTAATTTTAAAGCCTCATAATGCAAGAATTGTAGTGAAAACGACCTTTCGGGGGACCAAGGACCAAATATGCAATTAAAGAAAGTTGGGTAACCTGATCCGAGGTCTAAGGCGGGCCGCGTAAGGTCCTTAAGACCTTTACGCGGGCCGCGTGACAGCTACCAGTGACAAAACAAACAGGCAGCTGCCTGTTGATGTTGTAACCGACTTAAAACTCAAGTTTTCGATTCTATGGGCTGCCTATGATGGTTTTGAGACTCTAGGGGGCACTTGGATGCATCTTATATCACTAGTAGACCCATTTGGCATCAATCTAGTATGATCAAAGTCACTATATAAGTCTCATGTTGCAACATGCAACCACACTTTAACTTCTGGACATTTTGAGGAGCACAAGAGCTGACACAAGACCTTCCTAATCATCCTTAGACAAGTGTAAGTATGTTTAACCCTTCTAATTTAAGTCTTGCTTAGTTTATAGCCTAGAAGTCAAACCGTCGTAATTACGGTTTGACTTAGCAATAAAACACAAACGGTCCAGGGTTTTGTCAAAATGAAAGTTGTTATAAGTAGGTAATTATATGGGTATTAAACCCTTATAAGGGTACCCACTGATTCCAATCCTAACTAGGTCGTTTGTCGAGTCAAACGTTGTCCGAAAAAGTCAACAGAAATACTAAACTTTGATTAAACGCGTAATTAACGATATAGAAGGCGTGTAACCTGTTTTATCATTCATATAACTTGGTAATAAGTGTACGGACTTGTCTAAACTTGTTTGATTCGACAACTTTCTGTTTTGAACCGATTCGGAACCGAAAGACGCAAAAGTTTGACTTTTGCTTTGACTTCAGTTCTGACCCGGTTTTGATAGGTTTAGACATGCCTTAAAGTTCCATTAGGACCTAGTTACATGTGTGTATAACATTCTGCGTTTATACCACATAAATCCTTAGTTGTCCGACGTTTCCGTTAAGTGCTTAAATATGGACCATAATGCCCTTATGACCATACAACGAGAATTTTGGAAATGTGAAAGTACAATAATCTTTGTTACTGATTATAAAACTTGTCCCTAAAATTTCACATCAATCGGAGGTCTAGATTAGGAGTTATGCTTAATGACGTAATTATAACGATTCTTAGTAATTAAACGGCGTCATTAGCGTAAAGCCTATCTAAACCAAATTTTTGACACCAAACCTTTTACCCACTGATGTAATATAATATTTTGGGATTTTTGAAGATTTTTAATTATTTTTAAACTAATCATAAGCTAGGATTAGTGCCTTAATTCGGTAAATACCGAATATACCCTTTTTGGCCATAAAATGAGTTTTACAAATCCTTTTGACGCCAATCCAATTGCTACTGATTTTAAATAATAAATGGAGTGTTTTGAACCTGTTGAACTGATCAGAAAACTCAGAATCCTATATTAAACCGTAAATCGCTTAAAACGACATTATACGCGTATTAAACGCATAGTTTGGGTTTAAAACTATTTTGGCACATAAGACTTATAACCAAATGTTATAACCTGTTAAAATAAGCTATTTTACTGAATTACTCAGACCCGAATCACAGAAGATAAATTAATCCCTTTTATAATCTTTAAAATGACCAAAATACCCCTACGGGGCTTAATAGGAGATTAAACTCGTTTTGGGCATAATGGAAGGTATCATACTGATACCACAACATATTTAAGGCATGTTAACTTAGGAAACCTGTTTAGGACTCTTATGATTACCCGTTACGCTTCATACGCGTTCGGTTCGGTTTATGTAACTAGTTTACATAAATTAGCTGAAACGGGTCAAACCTTATCGGTTTTATCTCAAAATCCAGAATGTGTATAATATACCCATATTAAGTAAGTCTTCAAACTTGTTGGGTCTAAATCACATTCTATCCGGTCTTCGCTTAATCGTGCGTACGAACCGTATCTTTAAAACTAACCGGTCTAAGCTTAAGCTTAACTAAAGACCCGTTAGGATTCTAATAGGTTATTATAAACCTTCGTTCTAGATTAGGAGGACCAGTAAAAGATACTTGCACTCGCTGATTTTGATTTATACTTGCTCAGGTAAATACTTTTAACTTATTTTCCCTATACGGGCTTGGGGTACGGTATATAAAATACCGCTTGGTCGGGCATTGAATCTTTAATTGTTTTATGGTTAAAGTATTGAGATGTATCGTTTAATTTGTTTTGTTTGCTTAAAGCCTTTGGGGGTTAATGACCATGTCCCGGATATCCCTGGCATCATTTTACGAAATGGCCACGACCTTAGCACACATGTGTAGGCGTACACCTGTCAGTGTCTCATTTAAATAATGTGGTGTGTCTATTGATCTTTAACCCGGCTCGATCCGGGCTACTGAACGCATAAGTAACATGTAAATCCTTTACAAGCATTATATTCAAATAATTATCCCAAGTTATAAAATATTATTTGTGCCTTGTGCCTTAAATGCTTTTCATAAACTCTTTTCAAAATGAGTCGGTTGATTGTATTTACCAGTGTAAACTGGCGTATTTTCTCAAAAAGGTTAAGTTTAGGTACTACGCGTAATAGGCTGGCTTTTCTCCTAGCATCCACAATAAGTCTCGCAAGCTTGGATGTCATAGACTGTTGAACATTGTTTCCTTTTATTTTGATCTACCTGTGGATTTATATTCGACTACTTGTGATACTTAATATTACAATATTGTTTGGTTGATATGAATCTATACTTTGCTTCCGCTGTGCATTTAAATATTGTGTTGTTTGACTATTGTGTTACCAACCACGTCACGATACTCCCCTACCGGGCCCACCGGTAATACGTGGAAATTCGGGGTGTGACAAGATTGTTTGTTGTCAAGTTGTGATGGAGAAGAAGAAGAAGATGCTGCGTATAGTTGGAAAACCTGTGCGTGTGTAGAGAATCGCAGCTCCCTCTTTGAAGGAGTAAGGCTGTGGCGGTGGTGGTGGATTTAGAGAGAGAGGTGAGGAAGAAGATAAGGGTGAGCCATCTTTATTTTTTATTTTTTTTATTATTCAGGGCCAATTTAGTCATTTCGTATACATTTAACTGAGAAAACTAATATGGGTTAGTGATAAGGATCACCCGAGTGAAAAATTTGCAACCATTGGGACCAACTCTTTAATTAGTAAATCACTGGGAGCAAGTCTGCAATATTTGCAAACCACGGGGACCAACCAGACATTTAACTCATATTAGTTGTTATTTTCTGTCGCTTTGCTCCGCCGTAGGCACGTCACCGACGAATACTTCCACGTCGGAAAACTAGAGAAACATTTTACTTTTGACACCTTTAGTTTCAAGATTGGTTACAGAAATGGTCTCCGCGGTTAGATTATGTGTTATGGAATAGACCATGTGTTATGATGTAGGGATGGCAAAAGAACCTGAGCCCGACAAGTATATACGAAACGCAAAACATATGGGACGGGTATACCCAAGGCCTGATTGGTTTCCCGGCCCGATTACCTGACATCACATGCCCGTTTACCCGAATCATATGCCCGATGTTTTTATTGGGTTATTGTATTTTATCGCCCCAAACTATTCGTTATTGGCCGCTACCACTTCCAACTTTCACTTTGACTCTCACCATTTCCAACATAACACTTTGTGTGTTGTGTCAACCCATCGTTAACTAGTCACTAACTCCGTTAATGGTTTTTGCTAACGTGATATTTTTATCTGATGTGGCATGATGACGTGTAAAAAAATTTTAAGAAGATAAAGGCCCAACCCCTTCTCTCTCTACCACCACCTCACTTTTCTCCCTTTCTCAAACCCCAAACTCTAATAATCCTCTATTCAATTCCTTTAATCCATCCAATCCGCCATGAATCCACCTCAATACATACACTCCAATATAGAAAATAGAGACGATGCCATTATTAACAAGACCATGTCTCTTCCAGTGAGGGCTGCGAGAACGACGATGATGCCCCTGTCAAATAGAGACGTTCGTTAACCGCGTCCCGGATAATGGCCAGGCTGCATTCAACATTCATTGAGCCCAACTTGAAGAGCTGTCGAAATCATTACTGTTTTTGTTAATATCAGCAGGTACTAGAGCACTTTGGGACCCCTAACCCACCATTCCATCATGAAAATGCTTGCTCATCTGGTGTAGTTGTTCAATATAGTGTGGAGACAAAAGATCCGGCTTCAAGGGTTCATTCATAGTTCCACTGCTGATGTTATCCTTCTTCTCGGATCCAACTTTTTATGGGGACGCTGCCAAAGGATACTAACTCACTTTCAGGTGAGAAAGCATTGGTGTAGAGTGGTGGTAGTCGTAGGTCATCGGAGAAGAAGGTAAACATGGCCACATTCGCAATTGTCAATCCCAGCCGTTCCTTCACCTAACCAGCAATTAGGGTTCTGACGTTGGTGTTTGTGTTTTGTGGCGGTGGTGAGGGTGGTGGTTAGTGGAGGTGATGGTGGTAGTGGTGTTAGAGAAGGGGATGAAATCTATAATTTTTTTAATTTTGAAAAATACATATTTAAAAAAATATTCTTGTTATTTAAAAAATACAGATTTTGTAATAAAATATATATTTTTTACACCCCATCATGCCACATCAAAAAAAAATGCCACATCAACAAAAACCACTAACAGAGTTAGTGGCTAGCTAACGGCGAGGTGACACAACACACAAAGTGTTAAGTTGGGAGTGGTGAGAATCAAAGTGAAGTTTGGGAGTGACAGTGGCCAATAGCGAATAGTTGGGGAGATAAAATCCAGTAACCCTTTTTTTATTTATAATTTTATAGTCCCTTAACCTTTGTCTATTAGTGGTTTATTTTAGTAGGGTTTCTCTTTTGGATTATATACTAGATAATATTATTCATATTTTGTATGTTATGACGTATATATGTAAAGGGTTAGGTTAACGTACAATGGCCATTATCGTACAATATGTACACGATCATCTCAGCCCTCCGATCTGGTGCGAATTCATTTTTGAACATGTGATTTGTGCTGAAAAAACCAACATGCGAAATTGCTTTATATACCAACATGCGATTTCATCATATTTACCAACATGCGAAATTGCTACAAAAAAACCAACATGCGATTTCGAACATGCTTTTTTATAACGTGCGATTTCACAATATCGTACGTATTGTACGTTAAGGGATATTGTATATTATACTTTCACTATATGTAAAACTATATAATAATTATAATGTTATTATATATTTATGATTAAACTTATATATATGTAATGTTGCATCATGTTTTTAATTTATAATAGTTGTTATATGAATAAAATCATACATTAACGGGTATACCTGATATATGCGGTATGCTCGACACCCGACGGGTATTGTACCGGGTATGGGACACGATTTTATAACCAGTATAGGTATGGGATTACCAATACCCGACCCGAACCAGGCCTATTGGCATCCTTAATGATGAATGTAAAATGTGAAAAAGAATTGTGCCATGTAGTCCGTGAAGAGTTTCACATTTCACACCTAAGAACATGTATTTTAGAAAGGTGATGTGACATGTGGTGGTGGTTGGTTGATATGCACAAAATACAACATATAAATCATATCAAATGAGGTATAAAAACAACCCCTTTTTAGTACTAATGTTGGAAAAAGTGCGTTTCTTTGTTTACTTTTGATTTTCAGGATTAAAAGAGCTTAAACGGACAAAAGGAACAAATTAACAACGAAAACCAACATAAATACGAAGAAAAGAAGTTGGCACACTATACCGACCCTCCAAGCATCACCCCAAAGAATAAAATAACAAGACCAGAAGCCAAGCACAAGGTCGTGTCCCCATTCAAGATTCCCAGAGAATAAAGACAAACACAAAATGACAAGGGACATAGGGCCATGTCCCCTAAGCATGGGCTGTGGTCAACTCTCAGATTCACAAATCTGGGTTCGTACAACAAGTACTGAAGACACGGGGTCGTGCCGTTGACACACGGGGCCGTGTGTGCAGAAGAACTGACACCAGAATTAAATGAAAACAGAGAAGGGAAGGACACGGGGCCGTGTGAAGCTACTGTTTTTGGCTATAAAAGGAGGTGCTTGGCTTATTTGCAAACCATCCCTTGGCAAAACACTTCTCTCACACCTGCCACCACTCCACCACCACAGTACCACCATCATCCTCCAATTTCATCCGTCTTCCATCCTTAGAGTGCGTGTGTAGTCTCGGGATCCAAGATCAATAGTAAGAGTTTTTGTCAAACAAAGGTCATGCTTGGCTAATCTCTTACATCACTTGGTGAAGATAAAATCATTTATGTATTACTTTTGATTTCCTAGCCTTGGTAACTTTTTATTTCGGTTTGTATTAATGACTTTAATAACTAGTTTTTGATATTGAATGTGAACTTTACTTAGTCATTTCTTCATGTTTCGTTGATTCACTCATTCGTGTCTTTACAGTCTATATAAAGCGTGTTAACTGCCTGGAAGGGAGTTAGAAGGGTGGTTGGGTAAAGTTCTTGCCTCGTTCAGTGTATAGATCCCGCGAGGACCTGATTCAAGCTTAGTAGGTCTTCCCTTGAGGTAGATAGCATTAAATCGGGGGAAACAATTTCTGATTTTTCACAAGGTTCTTATGGACCGTATGCAAGTATCCTTGCGGTCCGCAAGGGACCTCTCTGGCATAAACAATTCAGTCTTGTGAATTTTGGCTCATTTTCCCCCTTTTAACCCCCAACCACCTCATTTAACACCCAAACCCTAATCCCAGCTATAAATACAACCCCTTACCACCTCCTAAACACTTTACACACTCCAAACACTCTCTCTAACACACTCAAATCATCAAGAATTACAACTTTGGGCAGATGAGTTTTGAGCGTGTTCTTACACTTTTTCTTTTTATTTTCTTCCTTCTCCTTCCTTGGATAACCTATAGTTGTACTACCACATGTTTACCAAGGTAAAAAAAAGATGGTATACCACCATTTTGAGGTCCAAGTTAGGAATTTTTACTAAACTTTATGAACCTGTCTTTCTTTAGCTTTGTTCTTGGAACTTTTGCAAACTAAACCAAGCCACCAACTAACTTCTATGTTGAATGGCCTATGTTAAGGTTTTGTTCCAGAAAAATGAGGTTCTAATGTAACACCCAGTGTTTCGGAAGTCAAAGTCAAAGTCAAGATTGAAGTCAAAGGAAGAAAAGATTGCTAATTGCGATATGTCTCTCCTTGCTCAATTCCTGTTTTGACTTCTTTGACTTGTAGTTAGTATATTTTGTTATCGCTTTAGTTTTATTAGAGTATCTATTAATAATCGTATAGTAGTCGCTATTTATCGCATGTTTAATCGCTTTATCGCTATCGCAATCGCACTCGCAACTCGACATTATGCATTTTTGGTTATTGTTATACGTGTGTGTGCCTTATGTGTTACTTGTGCATGTTTACTTATGTTATGTTGTGGTGATCAATCGAAACACAATCGAAACTCAATCGCAATCGAATCGCAAACGCTAAATGAACACGAAATAAGGATGCTTGTATGTTGATATAGTAGTTGGGATTAAAAGTAATTTGACTAGGAAATTCTATCGCATCGCAACGCTCGCAATCGCAATCAAAACGACAAAACTCGTCGCACCGAACACTCGAACCAAGCGACTGATCGATCAGGTGACCAGCCGATCAACCAGCCGTTCGATCGAGCGGACCGGGCTACCAACCGATCGACCAGCCCCTTTCCACTTTGGGTAACCCTATAAATACCCCATGTCACCATCAAACTTTCCACTTTTGCTCTCTGACGTCCGACCATCGCTCTAACCTTGCTTTTTCTCTGATTTCTCGCAATTTTGGTAAGATCTCAACCTAAATCTTATACATCTTTGATCTACACACGATTCTACACCTTTCTATCTTTTGAATCTTAACTTTTAACCGTGAAATCATCAAGATTCAAGGTGTTCTAGGATGACGTCATCATGTGTTCTTGAGAACTTCATGTTTTGGCCTCAATCCACCAAGAACAACTTGGATCTAACCGATTTCCACATAAACGAACAAAGATCTTTCATAGATCTAAACATATTCACAATGAACAGGATTGAAAGATGGTTTTCCAACTTTCTTTCAACTCTTTTACAATCAATGCCTTCAAAACCGATAGAATCGGAGCTTGTGCCGACTTACTACTCGTTCTTGTGGTTGTGTTGGTTCAAGATCTGGATTCTATCCACGAGACTACCGATTTCGGGTTAAACATGGAACACCGTCTCGAACAGTTAACTGGTTGGATTTGGGTGATTCCTGTCCGATCAGGAGTACCAAGTATTGACGAGGTTCCTGTTGCTTAACACGTTATCAAAACACCTCGATAAAACGACAAACTATCAAAACAACCAAGTGTAAGACGAACGGAACGACCAGGACGGAATGTCGTCTGATCGGACTGTCGTCTGAATGAGTTGTCACCCGTTCGATCTACATCTTGGTCCCACACTTAACTTTTGTTTTCAAAACCTTGAAGGATGAACATTGAACGAAGGGATGACCGATCGGGTTACCATTCGATCGGACTACCACTCGACCATGTGATGTTCTGACTTCAACACTTAAACAATTTTCAACATGTTAAAAACACGAGGGATGCCACCCTATCGAACAACCGTCCAATCGAGTGACAACCTGCTGTGAACTTATTCTCACTAAAGTGCCCAACCTATCGGACTGTCGCCTGATCAAACGATCGTTTGATCGATCGACCTGAAAGATAGAGGTACTTCAATGTTTTCAAAATGCTACAATGAAAACTTCAAAAGTCAAGCCATCATACACAAACACATCCTTCCCAAAGTAAGTAACAATCCACTCGAACGGTCATCCAACCGGACGACCGTCCGAACGGACTGTCACTCGAACGACCGGCTGTCCGATCGGACTACCATCCGACTGAACTGTTGTCCTACCCACTTGCACTCTGTATCTTTTTACGCGTCGCTTATCGTTATGCTATCAATCTGTTCAGGCTAACCCTACTCTCTAGCGCTCCCTTCAATCCATCAATCGCTGTGAGTATACTCGAATCCCTTTTTTCTTTACGCACTTTTGGGTGTCACATACGTTACTTATTCAAAATCTGATCAAACACACTACGCAATACTTTGATCGCTAACCAATTACCGCATGCTATACGTGACTTAATGAATGCTTGTTTGTTATGTTTACACATGGAATGTTGTCTACCTGCCTTAGCAACGGTAGTACTATTAGTTTGGACTCAGCACCTGTTCACTCAGGGGTTGTTAAGGACAATTACCTACATGGCTCACAGTGGTGAGTGTGTATTGCGAACTGCCTTGGGCAGTCAACCCGCAGACATTGGTATCGATAGGTTTATGTCGATAACTAACATGCCTCATTTTACACTGTGTGCGTGCTGGTTATGCGTAACGATTTCGAACTCTATATGCTATTATCAAACTTGTATGCTCACCTTTACACTATGTGTATTGACTTTTACTTTAACCTATGTGATAGGTGCTTAGGATGCTTATTTGCTTTCTTTGCTGTGAAATCGAGGCTAGGAAAGACCTAGGTCAACAATAAACAATTGTCTGTAATAAAAATCTGAGTTGTCGGAACAGAACAATTTGACTAGATCTTTTCTGTAATAATTGTATTATCATTTATGACATGGTATGGGAAGTGTTGCTTTAAATATTTGGTAAATATAGTTGTTATGGAAACTTCTGGACAATCTGTTTCCCTCAGTGCCATGCCCCGATGTTTCCGCCATCGGTTGGGGTGTGACAGATTGGTATCAGGGCCATAACTATAGGGAATTAGGCAAGACTCAACCTAGTTCGGGTCGATGTCTTAGAGACCAAGTCTATAGTTAGGAACCAACAGACCGACTCGTGCATGTCCAGTAGAGATTATGTATGAGCTTACTGCTATTTCTCGCTATTCTCACCTACGCTACACTATCACTGCACTTGAATTCTCAGATATGATTGAGTGATTAAGTCGAGATTAGGTGTGAAAACCGCAAACTCTCGACTAAATTGCTTGTTCACCCCACATTTTTATCTATAAACACGAGAAATTGCGTTGAAATAGGAGTGAAATCCATACTTTGACGCATAATTCTCTTTTATTTTATCAAAACAGGAACAAAGTTGTTAAGTCAGGGGTGAAACCCAAACCTTGACGACTTGTTCCAACCTCTACTTGGTTTTTACAAAACTCTCACCAAAGTCTCGACGGACTTCAACGACTTGAAGTCACGATATGACTGAAAGGATGTGTGCCGAGCCCAAGATTCGAGGCAAAAGCACAGTCCTGAAAGTCAAAAGCGTGTACAACAGGTCCCTGTGAATAGTCGAATCACTTTGGGTAGTCAAAGTCTAATAGCCGCAGACGATCTATTTCTCGATTTTTGTGTGTTTCGATTCTGAGCCCGCAACTGCTGACTCTGATATTTTGTTATTTTATGTGGACCTTATGTGTGACAACTCGAAATTTAGAACCTTTCGTGTATCTTAGTACAACCTACTTGTAATGTTATGTGACTAGTCAACGTGTTGGTTTAATAATATAAGTGACCATCCTATGTGACTAAGTGTTATGTTTATGTGTCGTGCTTGTACGTATGTGTATATTTATGTGAACCGAGACAACAAGGACCCGACTTGAGACCATGCGGTCTCGAGTGAACAATGCAACATATGGGCCGGTTGGCCACACACACACCCTTAGCCCATTCGAAGACCCATTAGGGTGCACTACTTGGGACGGGTATATAACCTTAGTGACTATCCATGTTTACCATTTTGGACAACACTCATGCTCCTCTAACACACACACTCTCCTACTCCCTCTCACTAAAACCCTAGACACCAAACATCACATTTCTCCTCCTTCTTCTCGGGTCAAACCGGTGACATTAGGGGCTCTCGGATCGACACACACACACACGCTTGGAAGCTTCATACTCACCTTTGAAACTCATCAACCGGTTAGTGTTTATGATACTTGTTGGTTAGTGTTTATGATACTTGTTGGTTAGTGTTTATGATGTTTGGATTAATATGATGGTATACATTGATGACGAGTTAGTGTTCAAGTAATCGATGCATAAATGTTCTATGTTATGTGTTTACATTCGGTTGATGATGATTATATGTTAATGTGTCGATTTCGTTAGGGTGAATAATGTATGCTTGACTATGTATGAGTGTTATCGGCTCTATATGGTTTGGATGTTGATATAAGTTGAAATGATTGATGAATGGAAACCATATACTTGTAATCGGCTGTGGTATGTGCACGATTAGGACGATTCATTGTGTTGATATCATAGGGTGCATGTTAGTGTGATAAGTTGTTGATCATGATTTTTGTTTGGTTAAAGTTTATATGAACTAGATGAATACATGATGAATGTATGAAGAACTTGTTGAATATCATATGAACATATTTTGAATATTTGAAAACTGATATGTTTGATCCAAATTGGCAAATTGCTAGACAAGAAAACATGTTTAAGTGGATGGTACAAACTGTTACATGAAATCGGTTTTCCATTGGATAGTACACTGTGCAGAATCAGCTTATGTCCAGTCGAGACCTTCGGTTGCGACTCGAGACCACCGCATGATGAGTCGAGATCCCCGATTGCGACACAGGTTGCGAGTCGCAAACGCCTGGTTGCGACTCGAGACCAAAACACCATGAACCGAGACCATGATTACGAGTCCGGTTGCGACTCGAGACCGTGACCATGATAACTCGAGACCGCAGTTTGCGACTCGGGTTGCGAGTCGAGAACGCCTGGTTGCGACTCGAGACCATGGTTGTAAAAATCCCGACTAGTCTCCGATTAGTCGCCGATTAATCACTAATCGGGGGTTCACCGATTAATGGCCGATTAATAGCTAGGCAGTCAATGACGGTCCTATTCTGGCTAAATTTTGGCTAGATGCCGGCCAAATTTTGACCAAACCATATAAATTCCTTCCAATTACTTAAAAAAATGGGTTAATGAGGGGTTAAAACATGTCTACTTTAAAAAACTACACATAAAAATGTTTATGTATATATGTAACTAAAAATCACATATAAAAATCTCAATCCGATTAATTCCGATTAATCCCTATTAATCCCGATTAGTCGCTAGTCGGTACCCCACCGCCCGACTAGCGCCTAGCGATTCTTCCAACACTGCTCGAGACTATACGCATGTACACGCTGTTTGGACTTGCACCTCATTTCGGACTTAAGTAATTGGGCCGGACCTTTGGGCCTAATGCATGGACCTTATACGTGCTGTTGTTTATGAATGATTATTTGGGCTGCCATGGGTGAAACTTGCATGCAATGTGCTAGCATACGTGTAGAACATACGTGCAATACGTGGTTTGAACCTGACTTGTATGATACAACTATGATAGGACGCGAGTGACCACAATATTGCTTGTTTGACTTTTCTGTGTATCTACCGAGCAAACCAAGGTGAGTTCACACCCTCTACAAAGCATGGGATTCCCTGGGTTGGGAATGGGGTTAAGGAATGTGGATTCCTCGTCCTCCTTGGGTAGGACAACAGTGGTTCAGGAATGTAATTCCTCGTCCTCACGGACAGATAACTCGTACTAGACCAAAACTCTATCACGAAGTCCCTCATTTTTATATCGACTTAATCGCCGGGCCAATGGCGAGCGGGTCATTAGTTAGATAGCGCTATTTAGGTCTGACAAACCTCACACCGTGCCGCAGAGGACGGGCGTGAACTAATGGATCTGTGGCACGTCAATGATGATAGACATTGACAGTTTCAGGGCACATAAACATGACTACAGTCAGCAGTCGATATGGTAACGAGTCTAGTGTATACATGGGGTAGCCCCCACGGCCGAAATGCCAGATAACTAACACGGGGTAGCCCCCATGGCAGGAATGCTAGAGTAACCGGGAATAAACAAGTCACGTTTCTAACTATGGGGTAACCCCCACGGCAGGATGCCAGCTAAAGGAAACTGTTTTCGAAACAAATTAAAACGAACACCCAACCGTGAACTCACTCAACTTGTTGTTGACTCGTTACTACATGCTTTGCAGGTCCTTAGGTTCTTAGCTGGAGCTTGCATGGAGGAGGATCGTTGTGGGACATGGACGACTGTGTGCCATGTTAAACTTTGAAACAATTAAACTTATGTTTTGATTTAAGACTTATGCTTCCGCTTGCAACTTAACTATGTTTTGTTGAACACCAATTGTATTGGTTGAACTTTTATAACTATGTGTTTGCTTGTTCAATATGATTGGTGGCTGGATCCTGGTCAGTCACGCCTCCAAGCGGTAGTACTCCGCAGGTGGATTTTGGGGGTGTGACAGATTGGTATCAGAGCCATTGGTTATAGAGAACTTGGTTTTAATAAAGGGAAAAACGTTTTTGTTAAAACCAGACTATAACCTGTACAGTGCTCAACGGTCCACAACGACGCTTCACTCCACATGCAAGGCTCGACATTCTAGGTGATATGGTCTGTGTATATTGCCTACTTGTTAGTTACATAGTACATTGCTCATGGTATACTTGGTTAGTATGACTACAGTTGCTTGAACACGTGCGTGCTTACCCTATTTTATCGCCGCACTTTCGCGAACCCCTCTCACTCACGTTCTTCTTGATATGAAGATCATGTCTGGACGCGTTAACCTGACACAAGCCCAGTTGACGGCTCTGATCAACGAACGAGTTGCCGCAGTACTTGCAGCTGCACACGCAGGAGGTATATCCTGCAGTCCGAACTCATTCTAGGATCTTTAGAATCCTACTATCGTGAACCAACCTTTGTGTTAAACTCTGTCTTTTCTTTCACCCACGATAGGTCAGCATGTTCAACCACCCGTGTGTACTTTTAAGACTTTCATGGACTGCCGACCAACTACTTTTAGCGGCACTGAAGGAGCAGTAGGTCTCCTACACTGGTTTGAGAAACTAGAATCTGTCTTCGAAATGTGCGAGTGCCCTGAGGCGCGCAGGGTGAAGTATGCTACCGGTACTCTCGAGGGTTTAGCCCTCACATGGTGGAACGCTCAGGTTCAGATGCTAGGGTTGGTTGCTGCCAACGCCACCCCATGGGAGAACTTTAAGGAAATGATCAAGGAAGAATACTGCAGTCGTGATGAGATTCACAAACTGGAAATGGAGTTCTTCAACCTCAAGATGACGGGGTCGGAAATTGAAGCTTATGTGAAAAGGTCGAACGAACTGGCAATTATGTGCCCTACTATGGTGGATCCTCCCATCAAACGCATCGAACTATTTCTTCAGGGCTTAGTGCCGGAAATCCAAGGTCATGTGACTTCAGCGAACCTCACCACCTACCAGCAAACTGTTCAGTTGGCTCACCGTCTCACGGATCAAGCGGTGGAGCAGAACAAGTTACCAAAACGCATAGGCGCTGCAACTACTTCTGGTACCTCTAGTGACAACAAACGGAAATGGGATGGAACTTCAAGTAAGGGTTCGACTTCTGTTCAGTCCCAGTCCCAGCAGAGAAAGACTGAGGACTACAAGAGCCCTAATCAGCAATCGTCTGGTGGTCAAAGTCATGGTGGGTACAAAGGAAATCACCCCAAATGCAATCGCTGCAGCCTGCACCACAGCGGGCCATGCACCAGGGGCAACTGTCATCGGTGCAACAAGCCTGGTCACGCTGCAAAGGATTGCAGGAGCTTATACCCCGCCAATCAGAATCGTCATCAAGCTCAACAGAATCAACGCCAGCAGCAACAGCAAGGTGATAACAAAGGGTGCTTTCAGTGTGGAGCTGAGGGCCACTTCAAGAGAGATTGTCCCCAACTGAACAGGAACCAGAACAACAACAACAACAATAACAACAATCAGGGGAATGGTAACAATGGGAACAACAACAACAATGGCGCCAGGGGACGGGTGTTTGTGATTGGCCAAGGTGAAGCAAGGAATGACCCCAATGTTGTGGCGGGTAAGTTCCTTCTCGACGACTTTTATGTTTCAGTTTTATTTGATTCGGGCGCCGATATAAGCTACATGTCACTAGAAGTTAGTCGAATGCTTAAGCGTATTCCAACACCTTTGAACAACAAGCACACCGTAGAGCTAGCAAATGGTAAGAGTTTAGAAGCCACACACATAGTCAAGGGTTGTAAACTTATTCTCGCTGACCAGACCTTCTCTATCGACCTCATTCCTATTGTCTTGGGTAGTTTCGACGTTGTCATTGGGATGGATTGGTTATCCCAACACCGAGCAGAGATTCTTTGCAACGAGAAGGTTGTCCGTATTCCAGGTCCCGGTGGTGAACCTCTCATGATTCATGGCGACAAGAGGAGTGCTGTTGAGAACGTCATTTCTCTCCTTAAGGCCCAAAAGTGCTTGCGAAAGGGGCACACTGCCATTTTGGCTCTCGTTACTGACACCTCAGAAAAAGAGAAGAAGATAGAAGATTTCCCAGTTGTACGCGATTATCCAGAGGTATTTCCTGAGGAATTACCTGGTCTTCCGCCTCATCGCCAAGTCGAGTTTCAGATTGAACTAGCTCCTGGAGCTGCGCCTATAGCTCATGCACCTTATCGATTGGCTCCATCAGAGTTGAAGGAACTCTCTACGCAACTACAAGAGCTCCTGGATAAGGGTTTTATTCGTCCTAGCTCATCGCCCTGGGGAGCTCCAGTGCTATTTGTGAAGAAGAAAGACGGTACCTTCAGAATGTGCATCGACTACCGAGAACTCAACAAGGTGACGGTGAAGAATCGTTATCCTCTACCGCGTATCGACGACTTGTTCGACCAGCTGCAAGGGTCGAGCTACTATTCGAAGATCGATTTGAGATCGGGTTATCACCAGCTGAGAGTCCGGGAAGAGGACGTCTCCAAAACAGCTTTCAGAACTCGATACGGGCACTATGAGTTTTTGGTCATGCCTTTTGGGATGACAAACGCACCTGCGGTTTTCATGGACTTGATGAACCGAGTGTGCAAGCCTTACCTGGACAAGTTCGTTATAGTCTTCATCGACGACATCCTGATCTATTCCAAGAGTCGGGAAGAACACGAGCAACACCTACGACTTATTCTAGAACTCCTTCGAACAGAACAGCTTTATGCAAAGTTCTCGAAATGTGACTTTTGGCTTCGAGAAGTCCATTTCCTAGGCCACGTGGTAAACAAGGATGGGATTCACGTTGATCCATCCAAGGTAGACTCGATTAAGAACTGGCCTGCACCTCGTACACCAAAGGAAATTCGCCAATTCTTGGGTTTGGCGGGCTACTACCGGAGATTCATAAAGGATTTTTCTAAGATTGCACAGCCTCTCACCTCACTAACGCAGAAGGGCGTTGTTTATCGCTGGGGAAACGCACAGGAGTTGGCATTTCAGCACCTAAAGGATAGACTTTGTAGCGCACCTATCCTTTCCTTACCGGAGGGCACAGACGACTTTGTGGTTTACTGCGACGCATCAATTCAAGGTCTTGGTTGCGTGTTGATGCAACGAGACAAAGTTATAGCCTACGCCTCATGCCAACTTAAGGTTCACGAAAAGAACTACACTACGCACGATTTAGAGCTGGGAGCTGTTGTTTTTGCACTTAAGTTGTGGCGGCATTACCTGTATGGTACCAAGTGCGTGATCTACACCGACCACAGGAGCCTCGAGCATATCTTCAAGCAGAAGGAACTGAATATGCGGCAAAGACGATGGGTCGAGCTACTGAACGACTACGAGTGCTCAATCAGGTATCACCCGGGCAAAGCCAATGTTGTGGCTGACGCCCTCAGTCGGAAGGACACTGCGCCTAAGCGCGTGCGAGCTTTACAACTCACGATCCACTCTAGTCTCCCTTCCCAGATACGAGCTGCTCAGATAGAAGCACTGAAACCAGAAAACGTCAGGGCTGAAGCCCTACGCGGATCAAGGCAACGATTAGAACAAAAGGAAGACGGTGCTTACTACGTAACGGGACGCATTTGGGTCCCACTCTATGGCAACCTACGAGAGCTTGTGATGGACGAAGCACACAAGTCTCGCTACTCGGTGCATCCTGGTTCGGATAAAATGTACCACGATATCAAAGCTACATACTGGTGGCCTAGCATGAAGGCCCACATAGCAACCTACGTCAGCAAGTGTCTGACTTGTGCGAGAGTCAAGTCTGAATACCAGAAACCCTCAGGCCTACTCCAACAACCAGAGATACCTCAATGGAAATGGGAGCAAATTTCCATGGATTTTGTCACTGGCCTGCCTAGATCCCAGCGCGGGAACGATACTATTTGGGTGATCGTGGATCGACTCACAAAGTCTGCACACTTCCTGGCCATCAAGGAAACGGATAAATTCTCCACTCTTGCAGAAATATACCTTAAGGAAGTCGTTTCGAGGCACGGGGTGCCCACCTCCATTATCTCGGATCGAGATGCACGTTTTACTTCAGAGCTGTGGCAAGCAATGCACAAATCCTTCGGCTCACGATTAGACATGAGCACAGCGTATCACCCGCAGACGGACGGGCAGTCCGAGCGCACTATTCAAACCTTAGAAGACATGCTTCGTGCATGTGTAATCGACTTTGGCAACCGCTGGGAAAAGCATCTGCCACTTGTGGAATTCTCGTACAATAACAGCTACCACACCAGCATTAAAGCTGCTCCATTTGAGGCATTGTACGGACGTAAATGCCGGTCACCTCTTTGCTGGGCAGAGGTGGGAGATAGTCAGATCACTGGTCCAGAATATGTGGTAGACACGACCGAACAAATTGCTCAAATACGAAAACGCATGACGGCAGCTCGCGAACGTCAAAAAGTTTACGCCGACATGGGCAGGAAACCGCTTGAGCTCCAGGTTGGGGAGCGGGTACTACTCAAAGTTTCACCCTGGAAGGGTGTGGTTCGTTTTGGTAAACGCGGCAAACTCAACCCACGATACGTTGGACCTTTCGAAGTCATTGAGAAAATAGGCAGGGTGGCCTACAGACTGAACTTACCAGCAGAACTCGGTGCAGTTCACAACGTTTTTCACGTGTCAAATCTGAAGAAGTGTCCGTCAGATGAGACCCACGTAGTTCCTCTGAAGGAACTCACTATCGACGAACAGTTACGATTCGTTGTGGAACCAGTCGAAATCACGGACCGGGATGTTAAGGTCCTCAAGAGCACTAGAATACCTCTCGTTCGAGTTCGTTGGAACTCACGTCGCGGCCCAGAGTTCACCTGGGAGCGCGAAGATCAGATGAAACAAAAGTATCCCCAACTGTTCGCAAACAGTACACCCACTACTGAGGCCGAAGCTACGGAATTTCGGGACGAAATTCCAGATCAACGGGGGGTGGATGTGACACCCCAGGAAAACCGGGAAAACCATACAACTTAACTAGCTTCCTCAGTGAGTGCTTACCAAATTTCGGGACGAAATTTCTTTCAACTTGGGGATGATGTGACAACTCGAAATTTAGAACCTTTCGTGTATCTTAGTACAACCTACTTGTAATGTTATGTGACTAGTCAACGTGTTGGTTTAATAATATAAGTGACCATCCTATGTGACTAAGTGTTATGTTTATGTGTCGTGCTTGTACGTATGTGTATATTTATGTGAACCGAGACAACAAGGACCCGACTCGAGACCATGCGGTCTCGAGTGAACAATGCAACATATGGGCCGGTTGGCCACACACACACCCTTAGCCCATTCGAAGACCCATTAGGATGCACTACTTGGGACGGGTATATAACCTTAGTGACTATCCATGTTTACCATTTTGGACAACACTCATGCTCCTCTAACACACACACTCTCCTACTCCCTCTCACTAAAACCCTAGACACCAAACATCACATTTCTCCTCCTTCTTCTCGGGTCAAACCGGTGACATTAGGGTCTCTCGGATCGACACACACACACACGCTTGGAAGCTTCATACTCACCTTTGAAACTCATCAACCGGTTAGTGTTTATGATACTTGTTGGTTAGTGTTTATGATACTTGTTGGTTAGTGTTTATGATGTTTGGATTAATATGATGGTATACATTGATGACGAGTTAGTGTTCAAGTAATCGATGCATAAATGTTCTATGTTATGTGTTTACATTCGGTTGATGATGATTATATGTTAATGTGTCGATTTCGTTAGGGTGAATAATGTATGCTTGACTATGTATGAGTGTTATCGGCTCTATATGGTTTGGATGTTGATATAAGTTGAAATGATTGATGAATGGAAACCATATACTTGTAATCGGCTGTGGTATGTGCACGATTAGGACGATTCATTGTGTTGATATCATAGGGTGCATGTTAGTGTGATAAGTTGTTGATCATGATTTTTGTTTGGTTAAAGTTTATATGAACTAGATGAATACATGATGAATGTATGAAGAACTTGTTGAATATCATATGAACATGTTTTGAATATTTGAAAACTGATATGTTTGATCCAAATTGGCAAATTGCTAGACAAGAAAACATGTTTAAGTGGATGGTACAAACTGTTACATGAAATCGGTTTTCCATTGGATAGTACACTGTGCAGAATCAGCTTATGTCCAGTCGAGACCTTCGGTTGCGACTCGAGACCACCGCATGATGAGTCGAGATCCCCGATTGCGACACAGGTTGCGAGTCGCAAACGCCTGGTTGCGACTCGAGACCAAAACACCATGAACCGAGACCATGATTACGAGTCCGGTTGCGACTCGAGACCGTGACCATGATAACTCGAGACCGCAGTTTGCAACTCGGGTTGCGAGTCGAGAACGCCTGGTTGCGACTCGAGACTATACGCATGTACACGCTGTTTGGACTTGCACCTCATTTCGGACTTAAGTAATTGGGCCGGACCTTTGGGCCTAATGCATGGACCTTATACGTGCTGTTGTTTATGAATGATTATTTGGGCTGCCATGGGTGAAACTTGCATGCAATGTGCTAGCATACGTGTAGAACATACGTGCAATACGTGGTTTGAACCTGACTTGTATGATACAACTATGATAGGACGCGAGTGACCACAATATTGCTTGTTTGACTTTTCTGTGTATCTACCGAGCAAACCAAGGTGAGTTCACACCCTCTACAAAGCATGGGATTCCCTGGGTTGGGAATGGGGTTAAGGAATGTGGATTCCTCGTCCTCCTTGGGTAGGACAGCAGTGGTTCAGGAATGTAATTCCTCGTCCTCACGGACAGATAACTCGTACTAGACCAAAACTCTATCACGAAGTCCCTCATTTTTATATTGACTTAATCGCCGGGCCAATGGCGAGCGGGTCATTAGTTAGATAGCGCTATTTAGGTCTGACAAACCTCACACCGTGCCGCAGAGGACGGGCGTGAACTAATGGATCTGTGGCACGTCAATGATGATAGACATTGACAGTTTCAGGGCACATAAACATGACTACAGTCAGCAGTCGATATGGTAACGAGTCTAGTGTATACATGGGGTAGCCCCCACGGCCGAAATGCCAGATAACTAACACGGGGTAGCCCCCACGGAAGGATTGCCAGAGTAATCGGGAATAAACAAGTCACGTTTCTAATTATGGGGTAACCCCCACGGCAGGATGCCAGCTAAAGGAAACTGTTTTCGAAACAACTTAAAACGAACACCCAACCGTGAACTCACTCAACTTGTTGTTGACTCGTTACTACATGCTTTGCAAGTCCTTAGGTTCTTAGCTGGAGCTTGCATGGAGGAGGATCGTTGTGGGACATGGACGACTGTGTGCCATGTTAAACTTTGAAACAATTAAACTTATGTTTTGATTTAAGACTTATGCTTCCGCTTGCAACTTAACTATGTTTTGTTGAACACCAATTGTATTGGTTGAACTTTTATAACTATGTGTTTGCTTGTTCAATATGATTGGTGGCTGGATCCTGGTCAGTCACGCCTCCAAGCGGTAGTACTCCGCAGGTGGATTTTGGGGGTGTGACATTATGTGTCTTTATGCTTATTTGTTAGCGTTTGAGGTACTATTAGTTTCGATCTAACGCCTTTTTCTTCCGCTAAACGCACAACACACCGCACAACCGTTAACAAATCGCTACTACCATGAGGAACCACCGTACACTATGTTGCTTGCTATATTATTCGCTTATACTACACTACTCGCTATGCTATGCGCGAACGCTCTTCTCGAACGATCACGAACTTTGAATGATAGGTTTTTGTATTCTGACTGCCCCCATGTGCTTCTAAGTGAATTATGTGCTTATATGCTCATGTGTTTATGTGCCTTACGTGCTTATGTGCTTCTGTGCTATGTGAATCTGTGATTATGTGGCTATGTGCTTACGTGATTGTACGTGTTCCTGAGCTCGAGTAGTATTAGGATTGTGGGGTGAGATTCGATTATATTGTGTTGAGTCCTGTGGCGATGTCTGTTGCAGACAATGTCGTCATCTGGATCTCGCGCTACCCGAGATGCTCGCCGAAAGCAAGCAGATAAATGCCACGCTGCCATGATTACTAAGCAAATGGCAAAGGTTGTACCCCAAGTCGTCAGTGCACTGTACGAAAACATGAGAAAATCGTCTGAAGAATCCAGGACCGAGACTCCCAAAGTTGCTTTCAGCTTCAAACAGTTCAAGGCATGTGGACCGAAAGAGTTCACCGGCGAAGAAGGCCCTACGGCTTTGTTTCAATGGTTTGACTCAATCGAAGTCACCCTGCGACAGAGCAGATATCCTGATAATCTCCGCACACTGAACGCGACCGGCGTCTTCCAGTCCCGCGCTCTAGACTGGTGGACGGTCGAAAGGAACAAGCGAGGAAATGATGCAGCTTATGGTCTGTCATGGGACGAGTAGAAGAACGTTATGCTCGAAGAGTTCTGCCCTCCCCATGAGCGCCAGAAGCTGGAGGATGAGTTCTGGCATATTAAGCAGAAAGAAGGTGACAACGCTACCCTGACTGCTCGCTTCAAGCAGCTCAGCATCATCTGTCCCGATCAAGTGAAGACGCCCGACATTACGATCAAGAAGTATATTCGAGCTCTACCCGATTGTGTTGCAGATTTTGTGCATGCCGCAAAGCCAGCAACGATCGAAGAAACTTACTTGCTTGCCTCCGAAATCAACGACAAGCGAGTAAAAGCTGGTTTTTGGGATAAAACTTCAAATAACCTACATCAAGTCACCGCCGCACCAACCGCCGAAACCACCGTCGCTCAGTCATCAAAAGCCTATCGCAGCAAGAAGAAGAGCAACAACAACAACTCCAGCAACAAGAACTGTACTGTCACTACCAATGCTGCTCCACTTCAAGTCGTACCGGCTCAACAGCAATCTCACCACCGCCCAACACCAGTTACCTATGCACCGCCTTCAAAGCGTGCATACACAGGCCCTTACCCTGCCTGCCCAACATGCTCTTACCATCACCCGGTGGGTCTAGCTTGTCATTTTTGCGCTCACTGCAATATGTACAGCCACTTTACTGCAAATTTCCGTACTGGTCCCCGCCAAGCGCCAGCTCAAGCCACCGCTCATCAAGCTCTGCTCCCAGCTCCACAAGGCCAACAAGCGGCTCAGGCACCCGCGGTCAACGCCCGAGTCTGCTTCGCATGTGGTGATCTCAACCACTTTGCGAACATGTGCCCGAACAGGGTTGTGAAACAAGAGCCTCAGCAGCAGCAACCGCCTCAGCAGCAACAACAAGCCGCACGCGCCAGAACTTTCAACATCAACGTGCGCCAAGCCCAGGCTGACAACAACATGGTCAATGTTACGTTCCTTGTGAATGGTATTTATGCATCGTGTTTATTTGATACTGGAGCCGATAACTGCTTTGTGTCGTTTGAATTCGAGAAGCTTCTTAGTCGTAAGCGCTCCCATCTCTCCTCGACGTTCGATCTTGAAGTTGCCACCGGAAGAACTGTCGCCGTTAATTCCGTTCTTCGTGATTGTACTCTTGAGCTCAACAATCACATCTTCCCAATCGACCTTATTCCGATGCAACTCGAACGTTTTGACGTCATAGTAGGCATGGACTTTCTTCGTGAAAACCAAGCTGAAGTTGTGTGCTTCGATAAGATGATTCGATTCTCGCTCGCGAATGGTGATTTATTGTGTGTTTATGGCGAAACTGCTTCGAAGGGTCTCAAACTCATGTCATGTGTCCAAGCTAGCAAGTATCTCCGCAAGGAATACAGAGCTTTCTTGGCTAACATTGTAGTAGCGGAGAAGGAAAAGAAAGGAAGACCCGGTGTAAATGATGTTCCAGTGGTTCGAGAATTTCCTAACGTTTTTCCTGAGGATCTTCCCGGACTTCCGCCAAGTCGTGATATCGACTTTCGTATCGACCTCATTCCTGGAGCCAACCCTATTGCCAAAGCTCCTTACCGACTCGCACCATCCGAAATGCCTGAACTCTCGAGTCAGCTTCAGTAATTACTTGAGAAAGGCTTCATTCGCCTGAGCACCTCTCCTTGGGGCGCGCCAGTCCTTTTCTTCAAAAAGAAGGATGGATCGTTCCGGATGTGCATCGACTATCGGGAATTGAATAAGTTAACTATCAAGAATCACTATCCCCTGCCTCGCATTGATGATTTGTTCGACTAGCTACAACGTACTACGTGTTTCTCCAAGATCGATCTACACTCAGGCTATCACCAGCTACGCATTCAAGAGAAGGATATACCCAAAACCGCTTTTCGCACTCGATACGGCCACTATGAGTTCGTTGTTATGCCTTTTGGTTTAACCAACGCACCCGCGGTTTTCATGGATCTGATGAATCGCGTGTGCAAACCTTATCTCGACCGTTTCGTCATTGTGTTTATCGACAATGTCTTGATCTATTCCAAGTCGAAAGCCGAACACGCACAACATCTAAGTTTGGTTCTCGAGCTACTCCAAGGGAATCGACTCTATGCCAAGTTCTCCAAGTGAGAATTCTGGCTGGAGGAGGTTCAATTCCTCGGTCACATTGTAAATAGTCAAGGTATTTACGTCGATCCTGCGAAGATTGAAGCCGTTAAGAGTTGGATTACACCTAAGAACCCGTTTGAAGTCCATACTTTTCTCGGACTAGCGGGCTATTATCGACGATTTATCGAAGGATTCTCCAAGATCGCTGTGCCGCTTACCGCTCTCACGCATAAAGACAAGCCTTTTGTTTGGGGAACCGAACAAGAGTCTGCCTTCCAAACCCTCAAGCGCATGTTTTGCAATGCTCCTGTTCTCTCATTGCCCGACGGAAACGACGACTTTATTGTCTATTGTGATGCCTCGAACCTTGGTCTTGGCTGCGTTCTCATGCAACGGGACAAGGTCATTGCCTACGCATCTCGTCAGCTCAAAATCCACAAAAAGAACTATACGACCCATGATCTCGAGCTAGGCGCAGTTGTTTTTGTGTTAAAGATTTGGCGACACTACCTGTATGGTACAAAGTGTACGATCTTCACCGATCATAGAAGCCTACAACATATCTTTGACCAGAAGGAACTTAATATGCGTCAACGCCGATGGGTAGAACTTCTCAACGATTATGAATGTGAGATTCGTTATCACCCTGGCAAAGCAAATGTCATTGCCGACGCTCTCAGCAGACGGAGTTATTTGCTTAGCATTCGTGATACCCGAGCCCAATTCGATCTCGAAACCCGCATCCGCGAAGCCCAGCATGCTTGTTTTAACGAACACACTCTGGATAAGGAAAGAATCTACCACGATGGAGCTCAGCTTGTGAACAAGTCAAATGGGATATTCCACTACTAGACCAAATTTGGATCCCTAAACGGACCAATTTACGACAGATATTGATGGACGAAGCCCACAAATCCCGATATTCCATTCATCCCGGTGCCGATAAAATGTACCAGGACCTTCGCTACAAGTACTGGTGGCCGAGAATGAAAAGAGATATCGCCCTCTACATTGGAAAGTGCCTAACTTGCTCGAAGGTGAAGGCTGAACACCAAAGACCCTCTGGCTTACTCGAACAACCCCCGATCCCTATGTGGAAGTGGGAAAGTATAGCTGTGGACTTCATAACAAAGCTCCCGCGCGCGCCATCAGGTCACGACAGCATCTGGGTTGTTGTTGACCGTTTGACCAAATCAGCCCACTTTTTGCCAATACGGGAAGACTAAAAGGTAGAATGATTAGCCCGAATCTACACCAATGAGATCATTTGTCGACATGGGACGCCTCGCGACATCATCTCTGACCGTGATGCTCGGTTTACCTCACGACTGTGGGAAACATTTCAAGCTGCTCTCGGTACAACGCTTAATCTAAGTACCGCATTCCACCCTCAAACCGATGGTCAGACTGAGAGAACGATCCGTACCCTTGAAGACATGCTCCGTTCGTGTGTCATAGATTTCGGTGGTAATTGGGATGCATACCTTCCGTTAGTCGAATTCTCGTACAACAACAGTTATCATTCCAGCATTCAAATGGCACCATTCGAGGCTTTATACGGAAGAAAATGTCGATCGCCTATTGTGTGGCACGAGATCGGTCACTCGCAACTAACCGGTCCCGAGCTATTACAAGAAATGACTGACAAAGTCCTCCAAATTCGAGACAACTTGTTGAAAGCTCGAAGTCGACAGAAAAGTTACGCCGATAGACGACACAAGCCCCTTGAATTTGACGTTGGCGACTACGTACTCCTAAAGGTATCACCTTGGAAGGGTGTGGTCAGATTCGGCAAGAAAGGGAAGCTAGCGCCTCGATATGTTGGACCTTTTAAGAGTCTGGAAAGGATCGGAAAAGTCGCCTACAGACTTGAACTACCGGAGGAACTTAGTAATTCCACCCGACTTTTCATGTGTCAAACCTCCGAAAGTGCCTGGCTGAGCATGATTTAATTGTACCTCTCGATGACCTCCAAGTAAACAAAACACTACACTTCGTGGAAAAGCTTGTCAAAATCATGGACCGCCAAACCAAGCCGCTCCAACGCTCGCGCATTCCTATTGTGAAAGTCCGATGGGAAGGTAAACGAGTTGCATAGTTCACTTGGGAACTCGAAAGCGACATGAAGGCGAAGTACCCGCAGTTGTTTGTTACGGCTTCGGCCTAATTTCGGGACGAAAGTCCCTCAACTAGGGGAGGCTGTAACACCCCGTGTTTCGAAGTCAAAGTCAAAGTTAAGATTGAAGTCAAAGGAAGAAAAGATTGCTAATTGCGATCTGTCTCTCCTTGCTCAATTCTTGTTTTGACTTCTTTGACTTGTAGTTAGTCTATTTTGTTATCGCTTTAGTTGTATTATGTGGAGTATCTATTAATAATCGCATAGTAGTCGCTATTTATCGCATGTTTAATCGCTTTATCGCTATCACAATCGCACTCGCAACTCGAAATTACGCATTTTTGGTTATTGTTATACGTGTGTGTGTGTGCCTTATGTGTTACTTGTGCATGTTTACTTATGTTATGTTGTGGTGATCAATATAATCGAAACGCAATCGAATCGCAAACGCTAAACAAACACGAAATAAGGATGCTTGTATGTTGATATAGTATTTGGGATTAAAAGTAATTTGACTAGGAAATTCTATCGCATCGCAACGCTCGCAATCGCAATCAAAACGGCAAAACTCGTCGCACCGAACACTCGAACCAAGCGACTGATCGATCAGGTGACCAGCCGTTCAATCGAGCTGCCGCTCGATCGGCCAGCTGTTCGACCGGGCTGCCAACCGATCGACCAGCCCCTTTGCACTTTGGGTAACCCTATAAATACCCCATGTCACCATCAAACTTTCCACTTTTTCTCTCTGACGTCCAACCAACGCTCTAACCTTGCTTTTTCTCCGATTTCTCGCAATTCCGGTAAGATCTCAACCTAAATCTTATACATCTGTGATCTATACACGATTCTACACCTTTCTATCTTTTGAATCTTAACTTTTAACCGTGAAATCATCAAGATTCAAGGTGTTCTAGGATGACGTCATCATGTGTTCTTGAGAACTTCATGTTTTGGCCTAAATCCACCAAGAACAACTTGGATCTAACCGATTTCCACATAAACGAACAAAGATCTTTCATAGATCTAAACATATTCACAATGAACAGGATTGAAAGATGGTTTTCCAACTTTCTTTCAACTCTTTTACAATCAATGCCTTCAAAACCGATAGAATCGGAGCTTGTGCCGACTTACTACTCATTCTTGTGGTTGTGTTGGTTCAAGATCTGGATTCTATCCACGAGACTACCGATTTTGGGTTAAACATGGAACACCATCTCGAACAGTTAACAGGTTGGATTTGGGTGATTCCTGTCCGATTAGGAGTACCAAGTATTGACGAGGTTCCTGTTGCTTAACACGTTATCAAAACATCTCGATAAAACGAAAAACTATCAAAACAACCAAGTGTAAGACGAACGGAACGACCAGGACGGAATGCCGTCTGATCGGACTGTCGTCCGAACGAGTTGTCACCCGTTCGATCTACACCTTGGTCCCACATTTAACTTTTGTTTTCAAAACCTTGAAGGATGAACATTGAACGAAGGGCTGACCGATCGGGTTACCATTCGATCGGACTACCACTCGACCATGTGATGTTCTGACTTCAACACTTAAACAATTTTCAACATGTTAAAAACACGAGGGATGCCACCCTATCGAACAACCGTCCGATCGAGTGACAACCTGCTGTGAACTTATTCTCACTAAAGTGCCCAACCTATCGGACTGTCGCCCGATCAAACGATCGTTCGATCGATCGGCCTGAAAGATAGAGGTACTTCAATGTTTTCAAAATGCTACAATGAAAACTTCAAAAGTCAAGCCATCATACACAAACACATCCTTCCCAAAGGAAGTAACAATCCACTCGAACGGTCATTGATGTAGGGTAAAATACACAAATTTATCCCGTGTAAATTGTATAATTTTTGTATAGATTTTATTTGTTTTTATTTAGTTTTAGTATTATACTACACTATTTTGTGTTTTGGCAGGTCCTGGTGCAAATGGAGCAAAAACGAGTAATATGGAAATGACCAGCCAGTTGGGCAGAGTAGAATGCCAGGGTCCAAAATAAAATTTGCCACTATTTTCCTTGATTGGGCTAGACCTGCTATCTCTATACTATTAAAACAATAATCATTCCTAATATACATCGAGACATCACACACACACATATATATATATATATATATATATATATAGATTATTTTATTTAGTGATTTGTTGGATGATTCATAAAGAAAAGAAGCTGCTATATATTTTATTGGGATACAAGCCCATATACATGACTACATGAGTCTTCATAAGATTATTAGAGACTGGGCCATTATTATCTTTGGGATGGAATATTATCAAAAGAAGACTAGCACGACAGAAGGCTTTGGGGGGCGCAAGATTGGAGGCGGCGCATTATATTGGAGGCCCAATCAGCAAGAGGGGACGGCCAATTTATAAAAGAATAATATTCTTGAGGGCAGGATATACATCACGCAACATCAGACGTACGAACAACACATCAATTACGAACATAGGAGTTCTTTTGGCTGTTCGGAGACTGTTTGAAGCGGCTGGAAGCATTCGGGACGCGGAGAATCATCGGGTAGCATCTTGAAAGCATTCGGGAGTAGAGAAAACGGGTTTAACCATCTTATTCTCTTGTTTTCGTTCGTTTAAACCTTGTTACATGATGAATTCTGTTTTTACATTGATTGATATTGCGTTTTTAGACATGTTTCTTGGCTAAACTTCTCGTACTACCTAGGTTATGACTATAGTTTAATAAAGTTTGGATCTTTATTTGATTTTTAGCGTGGTTGTGGATCTTTCTTGTATTGTAAAAGCTTTGGGAATCTACCTTGGTGCGTATGTGTGCTTGTGATTATTTTATAATTGTTTGTTGCTTCGTTCGAATCTTGGTGACGGTCTTTATCACGGAATAGTTTCGGGCTAGGGTTCTTGATTTAGGTGACTGTCTATATCACATAATAGGTCATTAATCCTTTAGGGTGAAAAGTGCACAAGTAACCTTAGAAGTAATATTCGGTAATCTAATAAAATCAAGTGTGCTGCTAGACTCGTCGCGGAAAGGCTCGAGGATATTAATAGGTCTAGGTTTGGTTATAAGTCTTTAACATTCCATAGCCTATTAAACCAAGATTAGAACCCATTGTCGCTTTAGACGTTCGCGCGGCAAAGTAGAGCGTCTTACATAAGCACTTTCGAGAAACTAGAGGACGGAAAAGAAATCTAGCAAACCGGTAAGCGTAACAGCCTAGGTAGTGCCATAAGAATCGCCTTGAGAGTGTTCGAGGGGCTTAGTGGTGTCTTAATAGGTTTAGCATCTTAAGATCCCGGTTCCACACCACAGAATCATCGAATAGAGATCCAATCCAAGTTAAACAGGAGTCTAGCCTAGGTAGCTTTCATCATCTCTTGAGTTCAGTCGTCACTTGAGTTCGTGTCTGGTTCGTCTAGTTTAGTTAGTATTTATTATTTGCATTCTTAGGATTTTTTAGAAAACCCCCCCAATTAACATACAAATAGTTAAGTCGTGTCAGTTTGAGTCTAGATAGAGTCTTAGCGAAATCAGTAGAGTCTCTTGGGTTCGATACTCGGACTTCCTTAGGCTATACTACACTCGATCGGTACACTTGCCGGTTGTGTGTTTTAGGGTTTAGAGAGTCTTAGTCTTATAAATTTAAAACTTAGAGAGTCTAGATTTAGGGTAATTTTAGTTGTTTTTGTTAAACCATTTCGAGCACATCAGTCATCCAACCAGACGACCGTCCGAACAGACTGTCACTCGAACGACCGGCTGTCCGATCGGACTACCATCCGACCGAACTGCTATCCTACCCACTTGCACTCTGTATCATTTTACGCGTCGCTTATCGTTATGCTATCAATCTGTTCAGGCTAACCCTACTTTCTAGCGCTCCCTTCAATCCATCAATCATTGTGAGTATACTCGAATCCCTTTTTTCTTTACGCACTTTTGGGTGTCACATACGTTACTTATTCAAAATCTGATCAAACACACTACGCAATACTTTGATCGCTAACCAATTACCGCATGCTATACGTGACTTAATGAATGCTTGTTTGTTATGTTTACACATGGAATGCTGTCTACCTGCCTTAGCAACGGTAGTACTATTAGGTTGGACTCAGCACCTGTTCACTCAGGGGTTGTTAAGGACAATTACTTGAATGGCTCACAGTGGTGAGTGTGTATCGCGAACTGCCTTGGGCAGTCAACCCGCAGTCATTGGTATCGATAGGTTCATGTCGATAACTAACATGCCTCATTTTACACTGTGTACGTGCCGGTTATGCGTAACGATTTCGAACTCTATATGCTATTATCAAACTTGTATGCTCACCTTTACACTATGTGTATTGACTTTTACTTTCACCTATGTGACAGGTGCTTAGGATGCTTATTTGCTTTCTTTGCTGTGAAATCGAGGCTAGGAAAGACCTAGGTCAACAATAAACAATTGTCTGTAATAAAAATCTGAGTTGTCGGAACAGAACAATTTGACTAGATCTTTTCTGTAATAATTGTATTATCATTTATGACATGGTATGGGACGTGTTGCTTTAAATATTTGGTAAATATAATTGTTATGGAAACTTCTGGACAATCTGTTTCACTCAGTGACATGCCCCGATGTTTCCGCCATCGGTTGGGGTGTGACATCTAAATCCTCCATTTCTTATTTTTGTAAGGCTCTAAGTAACTTCTAAGCTATAATGTGAACAAACTACACCAAGTCTCTAACCATACAATGTTGGAAGCACTCACCTAGTTATCCTTACTTGGTTACTTAGTGAATTAGATAGTTTACTTATGTTCTTTATACTTGTATTCATGACCATCCGAATTGTCCATGTTGATGACTTGTGCATTGGTGCATTCTTGAGGTTAATGGATTTATCCTGCCTCTATTGCTTGATAAATGCTTGACATACTTGACACTATATCTAATATTATATATACCTATATAATACATACTCCAAAAACCCAACTACGATATCAACCAAACCTTGGTTGAATATTATGGTAAGGTGGAGGATATCCAAAGTCTTGGCTTCCTTAGTTCGGATTTCTAATGGGTAATAGGACTCATGAAAACACAAACAAATAATAGTGTCTGAATAAGTGTCTAAGGCGGGATATATTTTTATGTAATTTCATACTTATAACTTTCATTTACGTTCCCAATCTCCAAATCCAAATACTCATACACCTTTGTTTACCATTTAGGGTAAACTTTGGTAACTCTATCCTTCAAGAACGCTTACTCGCTTTTGCGAAAATTCTTCGCAAACCGTGAGTTCATACTTGACCCATTTTATGCTTTAAACACTATTTGGGTTGCAACATATATCCGTAATTAAATACACAATCACACACATACAATCAATCTTATGCAAACACTCAATCCATTAACATGCTTACTTGTTACGCTAAATCTTCATACATGCTAGAACAATCTTATGCCATGTTATCTATCACTAATTTTAAAAAGTCTCCCTCAACATGTATTTTATGAGTAACACACCTCCCAGTTTGTTGGGTCATTGTTAATTATTCAATCTTTGCGGTCTTATTCACTTCGGTGATAAGGTTACGCTAGTGGAAACTTTGGGTTGATTTTTAGCTATTGCATGCTAGTATGATTACATGATTGGTATACTTTAAACATATGGATTTGAGAATTTATTCATACTTATGATGTGTAGTCAAACTAGTATGCTCACCGACATAATTTGTGTTAACGGATATTTTATACATGTTGCAGTAAATATTTGATGATGCAAGAAATCTACTTAGGGTTTGCATTTTTACGTTTTAATCTCGCAATTTGTTGTATTTTATATGGAGACAATGTAACGTTTGAATTTGAGGAAATGAAATGAAATTTTGAATTTTAATTTTAATTTATTATTGCAAATTTAGTTTTATGTTGTCTTTGAGCAATCTATTACGTCTCGCCTCGATATTTCCGTCATCGATTGGGGTGTGACATTTTACACTGCTCTTTCGTATCTTACTCGATCCGTACCCAATTTAGCCCAGAAACCCAACAATCTAAAGGATTATTGCATGTTTAACACCTATTTGTTTTTTTTTGTAATTTTTGGGGTTTCAAATGAATTTCTACACATGCGTTCTTACTAGATATATGAAATCTAATTTCTATTTGAGTAAACTGCTATTTTGGTCCTTGTGGTTTGGTCACTTTTGCCACTTTAGTCCAAATTTAAAACTTTTTACATCTGGGTCCCTGTGGTTTCATTTTTGTTGCCATTTTGGTCCAAAAATCAAATCAGGTCAGATTTCTAAAAAAAACTGGGTTTTTCTCCTTTTCTGAAGGGCATTTTGGTCATTTTGCCTGCCCAACTACCCACCCCCACCCCCACCCTCACCCCCACCCCTCTCTCATTTTCTTCTTTCCCCCTCCTCTGCATTCTTCATTCATCTCCTTCCTCTGCAATCTTCATTCTTGAAGAAATCTTATATACAACACCTCCGCTGTGACAACCCTCACCAAACTAGGTATCCGTACGAATTAATTAATATTTAATTACTGCTTAATTACTGTGCTTGCTTACAACTGTGATTAAACTGCTTACTGATTTCTGATACATACACACTCTTGCATCACATCTTATACTGTCACTCTATTATTTACACACAAACCTTAGTGACAACCTTGATGCACAAAAGCACAGTGAGCACACTATACGGGATACCCAGTAAACATGCTGACATAGCCAGCATCAGACAGTTACTGTCTCTAAGGCCAGTATGAGCCGGGAATAGATTACTACACTAGTAGGGAGTGTAGGGAGGTGAGGAATGTAAAACTGCGTCACTAGGTGATATTTATAGTGACCGGATGTGCCTAAAACGTACTTTAAGTACAAAAATTCTGCACTTTAAATAAAAATTCAGCATTAAGCTAACTAGTAAAGTGCCAAAACCTGAGAAAAATATTACTAGACACTTTCCAAAGTGTCGGGAATAAATTGTGTCACTAAAAATAATATTAACGACACTTTACGTATTTATTTAGCACTTTAACTGAGTAATATCCAACCGTACAACCGGACTCTACCCGGAACATAAAAATATTGACAACAACATTATTTTTCTTTTTCTAAGCCAGTTAGGGTCCCCGAATACCCTAACACCCGCTATGGAACATAACACACTAGTAAATGGTTGAACCTTCTAATTAATCTTAACTACCTACTAACTAACAAGTTAGAATCCAACCCATTTACCCTTCCCCCCTTGACCGAACTCAGTTTCCCATGTGGGGACACCCCACAAACTTGTGATTATTATAATGGTTCATGTCCTAAATCTAGATAACATGATATCCTTTGGTTAATTAAGGTTGATTGTTTTATAAATGTAAACAAGGGTCCCTCATGATCATTCATATCACCACAACAAAACTTCTTTCTTTCTCCTCTCACTACTTACGGCCGAGAGTTGCCACCCACCCACATCCATTTTTCCATTTTGATCAAGGCACTCTACTAACATACAAAGGTGAAGGATCTCGTACAAGGAAGCTCGGTGCACTCGGGAACACAAGGACCTTTTCACCACGCTATTAACCACCCGTTTTTCGTCTAGTTTCTTGTCTAGCCTCGAGCTAGTAGTAAGTGACTCTAAACGCCTTCTTGATCTATTCTAAAGTGGTTAATAAGAGTTTTGTCGGTAAAAAATTATGAACACTAGAGATCGAAACTAAAAGTCTACTAAAAATAATAAACATGGTGGTTAATGGATGAATATTAGTGTAAAACTTTTGAAACTAGTTTTGTGATGATTATTTATTGTTGTTGGATGCTAGTAGTAGTTCGGATCGTCATCTAACCCGGCTAAGGCATGTTCGAGAAGCATGAACTAGTGTATGTTAAAGTATGAAAGTGGTTAGATGATGAACACTACTACATATGAACATGAACTTGTGTAAAAGAAATTTTTCTTGTAAAATGGAGTTCTAAACTAGTAGATCTAAAGATCTACAAGTGGTATTTTCGAAGAACCAAGTGTAAAATGAAATCATGTTTTAGAAGCCGGGTCTTTCATAAACTAAAGGTGATTTTGGGAACACACAAGTGTGTAGACACTTGTGTAACGAAATGTTTTAACAAAGAAATGATTTTGCAATTTTGACTAGAAGTTGTAAAAAAGTATTTTCCTTAAAAATAAGATTTTCGAGAAACCGATTTTATTTACAAAGATAGAAATATCTACTAAGAATATTGGAAGATTACTACACGGTTTTACATAACCCACAAGTTCATGTGTTTGCGACTTACGTATATTTTTGACTAGTTTAGTGTTGAAATATTGATTGTTGATGTTGGGAACATTGTTGATTGAATTTATAAAAGAAAATGATACGCTTGAAAGCGTGGCCACCTCCAGTTACAGAGGAAACTCTGGTGAAATTTTTCCAGAAATATAACACTTGGAAATATTTTTATCACAAGTGTTATGAATATAATTTTTAACTTATTTTTCCCAAATAAATTTCGCCATGATTTTATTACAAAACTTCTAAGTGTCCGAGGTGGGATTTTCACAAATAAAACTTGCTAAAATGTATATTTAGAATATATATTTTCATAACAACACTTGTGTAAATTTTTATGATTATTTTGTGAACTACGTAAATATTATTTTTAGGGTAAAAATAATATTACTAAATATTAACGGCTCTAAAATAACGCGAACGCCTTCACAATAAATACTTAAGTTACACCGGTATTATTTATACCTTCCGAACCTTACAACGTAACTTACGTATTTTCAGAAAATACACATAAGTGTGTATTTTGACAAAGTATTATTTTGGAAAATGGTATGTAATAAAATATAATATTTTTGGGAAAAATATTTATATTTCGGAAGTAAAGTATTTTAGACAAATGAAATAAAATATATTTTATTAAGTGAGACTTAATAATATATTTCGCAGTTATACGAACGCACCTGTATTAAAAACCCCCATCCTTGAGAAGGAATATATTTACAAAATAATTACGAAGTGTAATTACGAAATAGTTGCCTAACTATTTCTCAAAGACATTAAACCTTAAGCTAAGGCACGGCCGTCCGTCTAATAGAAGTTAGTACGTGTAGGTCGTCGCACAGCAGGTTGACCAAGAGATTTCTTGTTAGAGACGCACTTCGGTGAGTTCATGTCCCCCTTTTCTCTTAACTGTTTTCAGTTTTTCTAAACTGCGGGGGTGAAATACATGTTACTATGATCATGAGTACTTTTACACATGGTATGATTAGCGTAAGGAGGGTTACTACTTAGATCATGTGAGTGGGTAGGCGGGAACTGAAGGCCATTAATCCTCAGTGTAGGACCGAGGGACAGTAGCGGTAGATCTATCTGGGTGTAGCGAGCCCAGCCCCAGGCCCAACAGTACGGACCTCGGGGTGACTTTGTGCCCGACGCATAAATCTGCTAGGTTTGAGTCTTCCTACAGCACTTCACACATATCAATGGCCTTGCAAACCATTGGTGATCTCTTTATTTCCTTATTTGCTACATACCAGGATTTTATACTTACAAAGGTTTTACATACTCACTTACACATGAACTCGCTCAACATTTTTATTGATTTTTCCAACTTACATGTATTTCAGGGAATTAAGGATCTGGCACGGTATGCTACGTTTTCACGCTGCGTTAGAGTTATGGGATCATCCAAGTTTAGGGGTTGTGGCTTTTACCTGGACGAGTCACAGTTCTTAAACTACGTCTATTTAAGTTTATGGTTGTGTCTTTCAAACAATGTTTTTATGTTATGTTATTAGGTTGTAATTTCCGTTGCATGTGTCAACGCCTTAAGACGATGATGTGGTATTTTACTTTTCAAACTTAAATCAATGGATGATCTGCATAGTTTTATTTTCATGTAGCTTGGTTGTGATTAAGCTATGGTATTAAGAAGTCACACCATATAAACCCACGCTTCCGCAAAGCCAGGGTGTGACACCCGCCTCTGACCGTCGTCAACCGCCTCCACCCTTCACTTTCCTCCGCCACCATACCCTACGAAATAAGCACAAAATTCTGCACTATCTCTCTCTCTAAACACCCTCTCTCCCTCTCTCTAATATCACCGTCGCATCTAATTCATCTCCTCAACCACCATAAATCTTCATCCTCTTACCTTTCTCCTCCACCTTCGGCCACCGCACATGCCGCTGTTACATCTCCTTCGCCATCACCGTCCTCCTCCTCGCCGCCGCCATCTACTTCCTCTGTTTAGGTTTTGTTTTGATTTGTTTCATCTAGGGTTTCAGTTTTTAGGGTTTTTTTATTTTGGTAGATAGTTTTGTTAATTGATGCTGTTAGTTTTTGTGCTTACAGTTTTTATATTGTTTTGAAGTTAATTTGGATCTAGAGACTGATTTTTTGTGTAAATTGATGTTGTTGTTTGATTTGGTTAACAGGTTAGATGTTTATATACATGATTACTTAGTGAAAAGGCTAGATAAAAGCCTTTTAGGAGTTGATCTTGATCTGGCAATTCCAATTCAGAAGAATCATCAACATTGATGATAGTGATGGTGGCGCTGGAGGCAGCAATTCAGCGGCAAACGCCGCACCGATGTCCGAAAAGCTTTTCCGCTAAACCCCACCTCCTCACACATATCTCTTCCCCTGTTTTTTTTTTTCTGATGATTGAAGATGATGGTGATTTCCGTTGTTGAAGACAATGATGATTATGTCGATGATGGTGATTTCTGTTGTTGAAGACGGTGAATGAGATGGTTGCAGGTTTAACGGAGGTGATAAAGATGACCGTGGATAAAGATCGGTGGTGATAAAATAACCGGGAACAGGTTGCAGGTTGATGATCGGTGGATGGTGAAACGGAGATGAAGATTTTAACAATGGATCGGTGGATGGTGGTGATAATCTGCAGATAGAGAGAGAGGAGAGAGAGACAAGTTTTTTTTTAAATGATAATTTTGCCCCTGAGGAAAAGGACAAAATAGTAGTGTTTTTTTTGAGAAATATGACCTGATTTGATTTTTCGACCAAAATGGCAACAAAAATGAAACCACAGGGACCCAGATGTAAAAAATTTCAAATTTGGACTAAAGTGGCAAAAGTGACCAAACCACAGGAACCAAAATGGCAGTTTACTCTTTCTATTTTTATGGTAGAAACTTCATATGACGAAAGTTGAAAAACATGTATGTTGGTTGTATGGTGGAGGCAAGGTGGAGGGGGTGTCTTTTAATGTTTAATTTCTTTGTTTTTAATGATAAATGTATTTTTGTCATTTTACACTTATTTAACAGCAAAAACTAACCTTCATCTATGTTAGGGACTATCTGAGAAACGAATGTGCAAATGTTGAGGACTATAAAGGTAATTTTAGAAGGTTAAGGACTGTAGGTGAAATTTGACCAAACTATATGGACTATGCGGACATTTTTCTCTACTATAAACTAAAAATACTTTTGTTTGAATCATAATATACTATAGGTTTGTATAACTTTTTTAATAATTTGATATTGAAAGAACTATTTGATGAATACATGTTTGTTTTTTTAATTTTAGTTGATCCTAATAATGTTAGAAGAAACATTATTATATATATCAAATAACATCGCCTATTTGCGCCAGTTTTCTTCTTTTGTTTTTCATTTTGACCAACAACCTTACTTTTCTTTTCTTTTAGCCACCACTTTCATTTCTCATTTATTTGGCTTTCACAACACGCACATAGAGAGAAGCCTTGAGAGAAACCAAGAAAGATAGAACGATGAAGATATCGGTGCCGACCATGGCGGAGTGGGGTTTAAACAAGTGAAGAAACTGAGATCGATGAAGAAGGCGTTGCCAGCCATGGCCTCTGGCCGGCCACGGCGGTGTGGGTTTAAATGGCAAGTAGAGGTGGTGGTTGTGGCTCAGATGGACGGTGAGTGGTGGTTTCCGGTGGTCTATGATAAGGGACCACACAACAACAACAACGATGATGGGTTTACAGGAGTCTAAGAACTCCGATGATGGTGGATTGAAACCCTATTAGCACTGGCGGCTGGCCCTTTTCTAGATCGACCGGCTCACCGGAGTGCAGGGGAATTTGCGGGGGTTAGAGATAGTCTAAACGCAAAAAAATAAGGTACTGACAACAAAAAAAATAACCTTTTGTAATTCTTTTGATTTCTTCAACCTTTTAGGTGAACTTTTGCTTGACAATCATATTAGATATTAACAATCTTTTTCTTTTGGTTATAAAATTAGGGCTATTTTGGTGACGTATTTTTGTTTTTGCTAGGTGATTGTTGGAATTTTGGTGATGTGTTTTTTTTATGTTAGTTGAGATCAGATTTGTTTATAGATGATGATTAATTAACATAACTTAGTCACTGGATTGTGAGATATAAGTTAGAAATTTGGGCAGGTAAAAGGTTCGAAGTAGTACCGTAAGTCTGCCTAATTTCGGAAAGTTTGTGTTATGGGATTCTCAAGCAATATGTTGTGGATTATGATACCGATACGCATATTCGATTAGCTTTGTTGAAATTATTGTGATGTGTCTTTATTTTGATGCTCTTCGTGCTTTAATTCAGCATGCAAAACTAATTTGAGATTAAATATGTTTGTAGATGATGATCAATCTATGATGGGCTCTACTGGCGGTGATTTAGGGTGAAATCGTAAACCGTTAGGGGTGATAGTAATTAAGGCGGTGATAGGCGATGAAGCTGGCGCCAGGCGAAGGCGGTCGATGTCGAGGCATGGTACACAATACGCATCCAAGCTGGCCGTAAACGTAATGATCTAGGTGATGTTGGCGAAGGCACCTATCATCACACCTTCTTTGAGGTGCTTGGTATCTGGTCATTTGGTGATTATTATAAAGAAGCCATCGGATGGGCGTACGAACTTCTCACAACGGTACTGTCATAATTTCTTTTCTTATATATCATGATTCTCTTTCTCATGTTATTTTCAGTAATTTCGTATTTCTTTCTGGTTGTTGTACATGTTTATAAGCAAATCTCATGTCAGTTAACAAATTCTAATAAATTCTGGTTACCGACCAAATCTCATGTCAGTTAACAAATTCTGGTTCATGTAGTTTGTTTGCTGATAAGTAGTTGTGTTTTAGGTTTTAGTTCTATTTAATGATAGGTTGAGATTATGTTTGCATCTGTAGTTTTCCATCCATGAATGAAATCAATAATACTTCAACCATATTATATTATAGTGCAACTTATTTGGTTCTTAATATTGTTTGTTAAATATTTTCCATTCATGAACTACCTATTAATTCTAATAAAGAAAAATTGGACAAGCCTAGAGAAACATTGAATGAGCTCATCATCAGAAACATCGTTATTTTAATCTTTGATATTTTATGATTTCAATCATTTATTTTTTTTCTCCAAATGAACCTGTTTTGACTTGAAATTATTTTCACTAGAACCCGTTTTGACCGAGGCTGTTTTGATTAAAACCCCATTTTGACCCAAACCATATTGAATATGTTTTTAAGCGACCCGTTCTGACCCGTTACCTAAACTGACCCGCTTGCGGATTCATGCTCATTCATGTCGATGCCCAATCAGAATGTTATCGGTATGCAAAACACGTGTGTGCTTCCTAATTAATATAAAACAATTCGGTTTAGCGCGGCGCAACCCGCCGCCGGGTTAAACCCTAGTTTTTTACCAATTGTTAATTAAAGCAAAGGTGTGTTTGGTATTATGGAAACGTTAGAATATTCACTCAAGCGCAATTTAATCTTAACAAACGACAACATACTTACACTATAATATATCATCCATTTAACTTCATATGAGAATATTTATAGGTTTTTGCTCTCTATCCTTTCCTTTCCTTTTATATATATTAAAAAAATCATTTTGCTTATCAATTTTAGCATGTATTTGTAGACTATAGTGATGTCATAGAATTCATGTGCATTTTGTATTCCTCAGTTTGTCTTTTCCACCCACTATTTAATTATAATTTGCAAATTGGTCCAAAAGGTTTCACATGAAATATGAAGGGACGGGGACATGGGTCTAAAAATTTTCAATTTGATGATGTAATTGCAAACAAAAGGGCAGATAACATTAAATATTAATTTGTGCATGGTTTTAATTTTTAAATATTTAATAATCTTTTTTCTAACAGCAAATTTGAATCACTAACGGACCACTAGAGTATCATCGTGTCACTAGCCGAAACCACCCGATCATATATATTTCCACTAGGCAATAATGCCTATACACCAATTCAGGAGGAAATCCAATAAATTTGGGAAAAACCCATTTGTGAGAATTGAACCCATGACCTAACGGTCATAAGCCTTATCCCACCACCAAGATGCCATAAGATCTTTCTATACTAATAAATGGAAATCTTTTTCTACACGTGTCAATCTCTGGTGCCTACTTATCTTATTTTTCAATTTATTTTTTTATTAAACAATAGTTTAACTAAATATATTTTAAATATTTTAATCAAACTTTAAGTTAATAATCTCCTTATCTTATTTTTCAATTTCTTTAATTTTTTTTCTTTGTATAACCATGAAAATATATAAATTTTTATTCTCATTTAAATTAGATTTAGTTAAATTATTTTCTAATACTATTATTATTTAATATTTCTTGTTAGAGACGCACTTCGGTGAGTTCATGTCCCCCTTTTCTCTTAACTGTTTTCAGTTTTTCTAAACTGCGGGGGTGAAATACATGTTACTATGATCATGAGTACTTTTACACATGGTATGATTAGCGTAAGGAGGGTTACTACTTAGAT
The DNA here is from genome assembly GCA_030545235.1 of Helianthus tuberosus. Taxonomy (NCBI): domain Eukaryota; kingdom Viridiplantae; phylum Streptophyta; class Magnoliopsida; order Asterales; family Asteraceae; genus Helianthus; species Helianthus tuberosus. Next base: position 103,696,627 of record CM060390.1, on the reverse strand, counting down.
CATGTGAGTGGGTAGGCGGGAACTGAAGGCCATTAACCCTCAGTGTAGGACCGAGGGACAGTTGCGGTAGATCTATCTGGGTGTAGCGAGCCCAGCCCCAGGCCCAACAGTACGGACCTCGGGGTGACTTTGTGCCCGACGCATAAATCTGCTAGGTTTGAGTCTTCCTACAGCACTTCACACATATCAATGGCCTTCCAAACCATTGATGATCTCTTTATTTCCTTATTTGCTACATACCAGGATTTTATACTTACAAAGGTTTTACATACTCACTTACACATGAACTCGCTCAACATTTTTGTTGATTTTTCCAACTTACATGTATTTCAGGGAACTAAGGATCTGGCACGGTATGCTACGTTTTCACGCTGCGTTAGAGTTATGGGATCATCCAAGTTTAGGGGTTGTGGCTTTTACCTGGACGAGTCACAGTTCTTAAACTACGTCTATTTAAGTTTATGGTTGTGTCTTTCAAACAATGTTTTTATGTTATGTTATTAGGTTGTAATTTCCGTTGCATGTGTCAACGCCTTAAGACGATGATGTGGTATTTTACTTTTCAAACTTAAATCAATGGATGATCTGCATGGTTTTATTTTCATATAGCTTGGTTGTGATTAAGCTATGGTATTAAGAAGTCACACCATATAAACCCACGCTTCCGCAAAGCCAGGGTGTGACAGCTCGGTATCAGAGCTCTGATCATAGCGAACTAGGATTCTTTCTCGAGTCTAGACTATGATCACTAGGGCTCTCATGAAAACATTTTTACATTGCATACCACTTAAGTCCAGATCCAGGTCATAAAACGTTTTTACAAACAAAAGTTGAGCACATTTTATTTGTTAGTTATGGCTCAGTCTGGGAGGCTGAGGTAGTGGTCTAGTGGGACTAGGAGGCTCAGTCTGAGAGGCTGAGGGAGTTGTCTAGTGGGACTAGGGAGTTAGTCTGGGAGGCTGGGAGGATTGTCTAGTGGGACTAGGGAGTCAGTCTGGGAGGCTTGGAGGATTGTCTAGTGGGACTAGGAAGATCAGTCTGGGAGGCTGGGAGGTTAGGCTAGTGGGACTAGGAGAACTATTTGATTGTTTATTTGTGATTAATGTGTTTATCTGACTATATGATTGATTATTTGTGCATATGTGTGTTGTGTTACAGACGATATGCCTCCATCCGGCACAGGAGAGTCAGACACCACTGACCCTATGCCTATAGTATCGGACGACAAAGTGTCATCAGAGCACGAGGTGCATACTTCGGACACCACCAGCACGGATGACGAAGATTTTCAGCCATTCGCGCTGCCCGATGTCGTTGCTGAGCCCGCTGATGGACCTATCGCTGGGGATTTGCCGCTTGCGGTGATCCCTGCTCCTATACCTCTTGCAGCTTATCCTGTTATTGATATGCCCCTTGACGTAGTCGCTGACGACGACGTCGACCTGTTTGACGAGGATCCACTCGAGGATGATTTTGAGGGCGAGGCCCACATTGCTGCTGGTGATCTACTACTTCTCGCTGATGCCCCTGCTGAGGAGTCACCCGTTCATTCACCAGTCCCAGACTCCTTTGAGTCTGTGGCATCTGCACCATCACACGCGCAGGGAGCGCAACACTATTCGCATGATACAGACCCTGATAGAGCATCGTCCGCTGCACCTGCCCCTAGTTTTGCTATCAATCAGGACATTGATGATTCAGACCCCGTTTTTCCACCTGGTTATGATCCAGACCAGGAGGTTGAGTTTATCCATCTAGATCAGCCCATGGAGGACCCTGTTGACCCCGTTGATCCCATGTTCGCTGATCCCACTGATTTCGAGATGGAGTTTGACGATCCGGAGCCTGCTGTGGCCCCCGAGCCAGTAGTTGCTCCAGACCCCGCGTTCGAGCATGACCCTATTCATGCTGATGTACCCGTTGTTGATCCTTTGATTGCTGATTTGCCTGTTGACGATTATCCCATTATTGCTCCACTGTTGGAGGGTGATCTTGTTGTTGCTGATGCTCATGTTGATGTTCCATTATTGTTAGGGGATCCTGTTGTTGCTCCACCGGTAGTGGACGATCAGGTTGCTGATATACCCGCTGATCCTGTTGTTGCCCCTATTCCTGACCCAGTGCCTGTAGAGCCTGATCATGCACCCTTTGCGACACACGTTGACCCACGTTATGCTGACACCCGAAATGGGTGGATAGACGATGATGATGACTACCCGTCTTTTGTGGTACCTGTTACACCTGCTTCAGCACCTGTTTCAGTTCCTACTGATGTTCCTTTGCATCCCGTTCATACTACCGGTGTTCACCACACCGACTTACCTGTTATGTTCCGTCAGTTTACACCGCCATCGCGCCCGGGAGAGGGTTCCTCGACTCACCCCGTTGGTCATGTGCCGATATCTGTCCCGGTCATACCACAGTGTTCTTCTGTTGTTCCCCCTGTTTCACCATTTACTGTGCCGCCCTTTGTTCCACCTAGCGAGCCTTTTCTCTGGACTTCACCACCCCTTATGCCACCGACGGATCCGTATCACCCATATCATGTGGGGTCTTCTACCGAGGATTTCCTTGTTTCGTTCATGGTCCAGCAGGAGGCACTGGCTCGTCGCGTGCAGGAGCTTAAGAGAGCACAGAGACCACCATGCCAGTGCCAGGGCCAGACTCACCCTGCGATATTACACCCTCCTCGTCCGTTATCTCCCGATTCGGCTGCTCGTTTTTGGACTCAGGAGCAGCAGATAGCATATCTGTTATGTTCTCATCGAGCCATGGAGGAGGATTGGCTTCACATGCGCCGTTTACTCTTTTCTCATTTTCCCCCTCCTCCACCGCCATCAGCGTAGGGCTATTTTGTACGACACGAGTAGACTTTTGTTGAGAAGACGGCGATTGCACAGCTTTTGGGAGACTGCATATTGATCCTGACTTTTGTTGTTATGTATATTGGATATTGTTGACACTGATTTGATATTTTGGACTGGGGTGATGTAGCCCTTAGTTATTGATGTTGTATGATACAGTTGTGTACTTGTAAACTTTACATTGTGGTCTCGATTATCGCAATGCAATCGCACTATTCTCATCATATGTGATGTTTGATTGATTGTTTATGTTTGATAACATGAGATGTTATGTGGATGATTTATTTATAACATGAGATGTTATGTGGATGATTTATTTATAACATGAGATGTTATGTGTTTGGTTTATTTTAACATGAGATGTTATGTATTATTACTATCGTTATATACGCACACTTTACCTACCATGACCTGACTTACGTGAACTGTAACAACTCTCATCAAAAGTCCTAATTATTATTTTAATTTGGCCAATAGGAAACCCTAATTGAGAAACCCAAGTAATTCTGAACGAACCCTAAAATTTTCAAAACAATTTAGAATCAGGATTAGGGCCCCTAAAACTAAAGGGGGGTAAACCCTAAGTTGACGATTATCTCTAAAATGCGTTGTCTATATCTCAAATTAACGAATTGTCAACTCAGCAACCCTATACTAGTGACAAGGCTAACCTATAGTAGATGTGCACCCCAGGCGAGTCGTGACATAATCATCATCATCTTCCGCGACACGCGGGGGAACCCAACTTCACGTATAAATACAGGGCCTTGGGACTTGAATTCTGTCTTTGAAACGACGTAAATTCGCTTTACGTAGGCTGAGTTATAACAGAAACAGTCCATAAACACACACTAATCTCGAAACGCTGCCACAATCAGGGTAATAACTCGATCGCTACTACGATTCAACGTCCGATCGATTATAACTATCCAACGATTGTTTAAGTGTCGCTCAAATTGAGTTTATACTTTGTTAATTCATCGTGATTTCGACTTGAATGTTTGAGTACTGCTCGAATTCGGACTATACTCTGTCATTCGTTGTGAATCCGCTGAATTTTTAAGTATTGCACTAATAAATCGTTGTGAGGGTTTAATCTCGTGAATTGTCGTAACTGCTGTATTAGTTACTAACCTGTTGTGTGTGCATTGTTATTTAAATTAGGTTAATCACGGCTAATCAGTAGGCTTATATTCTGCTCGTTAAATCTACAATGTGAGTCATTCTCTTTTTATCAAATTTGTTTACAAAATCATGTATATTTTCAAAGGTTATAATTACAGTGATTAAGTTTATGTAATCACCAAATTACAGCCGGTATGTGGGGTATTGTGCACATTACTACTGTTGTTATCACTTTAGGTGGGCGAACCTAAATTTAGTGTTATTCGTCATTCATTGGGGCAGCCAATGGTGATATGACCACAGTCACCGAAAAGAGTCGAGTGACAAATACTGTGGGTAGTTGGTTTGATATCAGAAACATTGTAATCTCTTAATACTGTGAATTATAACAAACGAGTCGTTTAGTAAAACTGAATGATTCACTCAGTATTTCCCTGCTGACAAAACCTTTTTCAAACATGTTTCAGGTGATCTGTTGTGAGCACAGGAAAAGTGCAGTAGAGCACTATCAGCTTAGAAAAGTGGCTCAATGTAAATAAATAAAGAAACATGTTTTGAGAAATAAAGATTTCCCAGTGAAATCACTTTATTGTAAATTATGGGATTTATCCCTATATTATATATAAACGAGCAGTTTTAATATTAATCAATCCTGTTTAAAAATACTTCCGCTGTCACTTAATTAGATACCATCGGATTTCCTGCCTCACGACTCTGGACCGGGTCAAACCGGGGCCAAGGGCCGTGACAGGAAAAGTTGGTATCAGAGCCACTGATTTAAGCTTACTGTTGATTTTAGCCAATTAAAATAATTGAGAGATACTTAGGAAATTTAATTGCTATTCTGTGAAAATATGTTTTATTAACTGATTAATTGTTGAGTTATAGTATGGGTAAACAAAAGGTTTCTGCTATCTACCACAAATTAGATACTGCACCCACAGAAAAAGGAACCTCTTCCTCCAAACACCCAGCAGATCTGGAAGAAGGGATTTTTGTCCGTAAAGCAAATTATGAAAATCCTCTTACCCAAGATAAAAGAAATTTGATTCTTAGAAAGGGACATGAGAAAATAAAGAAACCCCAAGTCAAGAAAGTGAGGTTTAATTCAGAAATCCAGGAATTAGGAAATAGGTCACCTTGGGAAGATACATTAGATGAAAAATGGGCAAACCTTTATATGCTAGCTACCGTAGCAGAGAATGCAAACCTTTAAAATATCAGTCAGCCTGGTCTAGTAGAAAATTAATCTCCAGTAAATAAATAAAGAATAGTGTGTTCTCTTTCCTGTAGTCTTTTTGTACAAATCCGTATGCAATAAAACTTTAATGTTTATTTTTAAAACTTTGTTCCAAAGTTTTAACTTAGCATTTTTGTGCATTTTGCATATATGCTATCCAGCATGAGTGAGATATCGGAAGCATTTCAGAATCTCAACCTCTACCCAGTACCAATTGAAGTCTCCCACGACTTTACTGGTTATATTGCTGACATAGAGGAACCTCTGGAATTCCAGGCTCCACCATTGGAAAAAGCAAAACTTAAAAAGAAAAGAAGATATGTAGGGTGGAGGAAAGTGCGTAGGAGAAAGCCAGCTACTAGGAAACTCCCTAAAATAGAAAACCCTATAGACAAAGGAAAAGGAATAGAAATCGGAGAGAGTTCTAATCCAGCAGAGATAGAAATCAGGAAAGATTCTAAACAAAAAGGAATAGAAATTGGAGAAAGCTCCAGACAAACTGAAGAAATCACCTTTCAAGAGGAAATAGACCGTCTACTGGCAAATTGTGATGTCATTAGCCCTATCCATAATAATCTATATCCTTACCTAGAAACCCAACTTCCTGTAAATCTGGAACTAGTTATTCCAGACCCACTAATCCACACTCGACCTTTAGGACAAATGGAAGAATGGTGGACAAATGACTGGCAATTCGAAAATATCATCAACAGTCCTTATTCTTTCCTTCCACAGTTTGATCCAGAACCTATCCCCAATCCTCCAATGAGCAACGAAAACTTAGCCGAACTCCGTCAGTTCGGTGAAGAGATGATAGGTACAGGGAATAGGATCCGGGAAATGGGGGAACAAATTTCCTGGAAATACGACGAAAGGGAGCGTCGCTACTAAACTGCCAGTTGACCAAAGAATAGTGGGGTTGGGAAGAATGTCTGTATAATAATAATAATCGTTAAATATAATTCTGTAAAATGGGAAATAAAACATTGTAAGATAAACAGTGTGCATGGATGCCTATATAATATATAAAGCAAAATAGAAGTCGAAACATCGAAAATTTTGGATATATATCTGTGTTATAAAATTTTATGTGCTTCTGTGAAATTGTTTTATTTACAATCATTTGATACTAATAGTTATAATTATAATAATTATCAGATGGAAAATGCTAGTAATGAACCAGTTAATGAAGGGAATCAATCTGAACAAAATCAGGAAAACCAGTATATGACTAGACAAGATATTGAGAACATCACCACTCAAGGGATAGCTAATGCTATTCCAGCAATCGTAGCTGCTGCTCAGAAACCTGTTGAACCACAACAAATCATTCCTAGTAAACGTACTCAGGAAGATAATTTTAGTCATAGTGTAAATGGAGGCAGCAATCATGACAATAATAATCCACGACAGGCTCCACCTCCTAAGAAAATGAAAGCCGCAACACCTGGTTGCACTTTCAAAGAATTTCTTGCTTGCAAACCTGCTGAATTTGCAGGCAACGAAGGAGCAACTGCAAGTACTGCGTTGGTTAGAGAAAACCGAAACAGTAATTGCAATAAGTAAGTGTTCTGAAGAAGATCAGGTCATGTACGCATCAAACCTTTTTAAAGAAGGGGCACTAGAATGGTGGAACACCATATTACAAGCAAAAGGAAGAAGGATGGCTTATGCTTTAAAATGGGAAGAATTTAAAATTCTTGTAGAAAGAACATATTGTCCTGAATATGAAAAGGAACAAATGGCAAATAAGTTCCTAAACCATCGTATGGTAGGCGTAGAGTGTCGCGGTTATACTTCGTCATTCTTTGAGTATGCTAGAGTAGTACCAACACTGGCTTCGCCAGAACCGGTACTCATTTCCCGTTACATTTGGGGATTAATTAGTGAAATTCGTAACATCGTTAAAGCTGCGAGACCTCGCACTATTGACGATGCTGTGGAACTAGCTAATACCCTAACTGATGAACTAGTGCGAACAAGAGAAGAAGATCGAAAGAAGGAATTGGCTCAAAAGATTACCCAAGGATTCCGTGTGGGTAATGATAATAATAGGTTCAAGAAAAGAGGAAGGAGACAATCTGCACAACCGCCTTTTTGCAGCAATTGCAAAAAGAATCATTTTGGAAAATGCAATGTAAATTGCAACTTCTGCAAAATGGCAGGACATCTTGAAGAAAATTGCAAAAAGAAAACCATAGTCTGCTATAACTGTGGAGAAACCGGACATTACAAAACAGAATGTCCTAAATTAATTAAAACCGCAGACAACAAAGGCAAACCTGCTGATGGAACAATAAAGAAGAATGCCCGAGCATTTCAGCTAACCACTCAGGAAGCCGAATTAATTCCCGACGTTATAGTTGGTACGTTCTTGGTCCACGACGTTTATGCAAAAGTGTTATTTGACTCTGGTGCAAACCAAAGTTTTATCAATACTTCATTTTGCCAAGCCCTTAACTTACCCTTAACCACCCTTAGGCAAATTTTTACAGTCAAAACGGCAGACGGGAATTCTGTTAACATAAATAAGGTTTTGCAAGAAGGAAAAATAGAACTGTTAGGCCATAAGTTTTCTGCAAACCTGTTACCTATGAAGTTAGCCGAATTCGATGTAGTGTTAGGAATGGATTGGTTGATAGCCAACCATGCTCGAATCCTTTGTGATAAGAATTCCATTGAAATTCAATCACCTACCGGAGAAATGATTAGGATCACCGGAGATAAACCACGTAAGCCCATGAAGTTCATATCAGTAATGAAAGTTGCTAATTATGAACGAAAACAAGGAATAGTATATATGATTTCAGTAATCATTAGTACTAAGGGTAAAGAACTTAAGGAAATTCCTATAGTCTCAGGGTATCCAGATGTATTCCCAGAAGATTTACCGGGATTACCTCCAGACAGGGAAGTAGAATTTAGGATTCATCTAATTCCAGGAACTATACCGATAGCCAAGGCACCTTATCGGTTAGCACCTACAGAAATGTTAGAACTGAAAAAGCAATTAGATGAATTACTAAGTAAAGGATTCATACAACCTAGTTCATCCCCTTGGGGAGCACCAGTGTTGTTTGTAAAAAAGAAAGATGGATCGATGAGAATGTGTATCGATTATAGAGAACTAAATAAAGTTACAATTAAGAATCGATACCCATTACCTAGGATTGATGATCTTTTTGATCAACTTCAAGGTGCTAGGTATTTTTCTAAGATAGACTTAAGATCTGGATATCACCAGTTAAAAGTACAAGAAGAAGACATACCTAAAACTGCTTTCAGAACTAGGTATGGCCATTATGAGTTTACAGTCATGCCCTTTGGACTAACAAATTCCCCAACAGCATTTATGGACATGATGAATCGGATCTGTAAACCATACTTGGATAAATTTGTAATCGTATTCATCGATGATATACTTATTTATTCCAAGAGTCAGGAAGAACATTGTTAGCACTTGCATGCACTCTTAACTTTGTTAAGAAAGGAAAAGCTTTATGCCAAATTCTCGAAGTGTGAATTTTGGTTAAAGGAAGTACAATTCCTAGGACATATGGTGAATCACGAAGGCATTAACGTAGATCCTGCTAAAATAGAAGCAATCATTAAATGGAAGGTCCCACAAACAGCTATGGAAATCAGAAGTTTTCTAGGCTTAGCCGGATACTATAGACGATTTATTAAGGATTTCTCTATGATAGCTGTACCTTTGACTAAGTTAACCTGTAAGCCGCTAAGTTTGAACAGGGACATAGGCAAGAAGAAGCTTTTAAGATTTTAAAGCACCGATTGACGAATGCTCCAATTTTAGCATTGCCCGAAGGAACAGAAGATTTTGAAGTATATTGTGATGCTTCAAAATTAGGATTCGGATGTGTATTGATGCAACGCAAGAAGGTAATTGCGTATGCCTCCTGGCAATTGAAAAAGCACGAGGAAAATTATACGACTCATGACTTAGAATTAGGAGCCATAATTTTTGCCCTTAAAATATGGAGACATTATCTGTATGGAAGTAAGTTTACTGTTTATACAGATCATAAAAGTTTAAGGTATATATTTGGGCAAAAAGAATTGAATATGAGGCAAAGAAGATGGATGGAAGTTCTAAGCGATTATGACTGTGATATTCAATATCACGAAGGAAAGGCAAACGTAGTTGCAGATGCCTTAAGTCGTAAGTATCATGAAAAGCAACGACGAGTCCGTGCTCTTAGATTAAATCTACAACTAGATTTAATGGAACAATTAAAGAAGGTTCAGGAAACAGCAATCAAGGACGATGCTGAAGGAATGAAAGGTTATATAAAGGAACTAGAGCAAGGAAATGATGGAATTTGGAGATTCCACAAGAAACGAATTTGGGTACCTAAGCAAGGATAATTAAGAAATAAGATTTTAGAAGAAGCCCATAAATCTAGGTATACTATGCACCCTGGAAACAATAAAATGTACTAAGATTTAAGAAAGAATTTTTGGTGGATAGGCATGAAGAAAGATATAGCAAAATATGTTTCTAAATGTCTTACTTGTTCACAAGTAAAGGCTGAACACCAGAAACCTTCAGGATTACTACAACAATTGGAAATGCCTGTATGGAAATGGGAACTTATAACAATGGATTTTGTTACTAAGTTGCCTAAAACAAGAAAAGGTAATGATGCGATTTGGGTAATTGTGGATCGATTAACCAAATCAGCTCATTTTCTACCAATGAAAGAAACTTTTAGCATGGAAAGGTTAGCCAAGTTGTACGTAGACGAAGTGGTATCGTTACATGGAGTCCCACTCTCCATTGTATCAGATAGAGATAGTCGTTTCACTTCTCATTTTTGGAAAAGTTTCCAGGAAGCTATGGGAACTCGACTAAATTTGAGTACGACATATCATCCACAAACAGATGGACAAAGTGAAAGAACCATCCAAACTCTAGAAGACATGCTCCGAGCATGTGTAATAGATTTTGGTGGAAATTGGGATGATCATTTACCATTAATTGAATTCTCCTATAACAATAGTTATCATTCAAGCATAGAAACTGCTCCATTTGAAGCACTATATGGAAGAAAATGCAGAACTCCAGTTTGTTGGGCAGAAACAGGAGAAAGTCAATTATCAGGTCCAGAAATTGTGCAAGAAACTACTGACAAAATAACTCAGATCAAGGAAAGACTGAAAACAGCTCGAGATCGTCAGAAAAGCTATGCAGATAATCGCCGCAAGCCGTTAGAGTTTCAGGTCGGAGATAAAGTACTATTAAAAGTTTCTCCGTGGAAAGGAGTTGTTCGATACGGTAAGAAAGGAAAACTAAGTCCAAGATACGTAGGACCATTTTCAGTGATCCAACGTATAGGACCAGTTGCTTATCGTTTACAATTACCAGAGGAATTAGCAGGAGTACATGATGTATTTCATGTATCCAATCTCAAGAAATGCTTATCAGATGAAACACTGGTAGTACCTCTTCAAGATATAGAGGTAAATGAAAAGCTAAAATTTGTTGAGAAACCTCTTCAAATTGAGGATCGAAAGATTAAGTTTCTCAAACATAAACGACTAGTTTTAGTCAAAGTCAGATGGGATTCAAAGAGAGGACCAGAATACACTTGGGAGCTGGAATCAGAAATGAAGAGAAAATATCCTCATTTATTCCAATAAATCTCGAGGACGAGATTTTTATTAAGGTGGGGAGGATGTAACAACTCTCATCAAAAGCCCTAATTATTATTTTAATTTGGCCAATAGGAAACCCTAATTGAGAAACCCAAGTAATTCTGAACGAACCCTAAAATTTTCAAAACAATTTAGAATCAGGATTAGGGCCCCTAAAACTAAAGGGGGGTAAACCCTAAGTTGACAATTATCTCTAAAATGCGTTGTCTATATCTCAAATTAACGAATTGTCAACTCAGCAACCCTATACTAGTGACAAGGCTAACCTAGAGTAGATGTGCACCCCAGGCGAGTCGCGACATAATCATCATCATCTTCCGCGACACGCGGGGGAACCCAACTTCACGTATAAATACAGGGCCTTGGGACTTGAATTCTGTCTTTGAAACGACGTAAATTCACTTTACGTAGGCTGAGTTATAACAGAAACAGTCCATAAACACACACTAATCTCGAAACGCTGCCACAATCAGGGTAATAACTCGATCGCTACTACGATTCAACGTCCGATCGATTATAACTATCCAACGATTGTTTAAGTGCCGCTTAAATTGAGTTTATACTTTGTTAATTCATCGTGATTTCGACTTGAATGTTTGAGTACTGCTCGAATTCGGACTATACTTTGTCATTCGTTGTGAATCCGCTGAATTTTTAAGTATTGCACTAATAAATCGTTGTGAGGGTTTAATCTCGTGAATTGTCGTAACTGCTGTATTAGTTACTAACCTGTTGTGTGTGCATTGTTATTTAAATTAGGTTAATCACGGCTAATCAGTAGGCTTATATTCTGCTCGTTAAATCTACAATGTGAGTCATTCTCTTTTTATCAAATTTGTTTACAAAATCATGTATATTTTCAAAGGTTATAATTACAGTGATTAAGTTTATGTAATCACCAAATTACAGCCGGTATGTGGGGTATTGTGCACATTACTACTGTTGTTATCACTTTAGGTGGGCGAACCTAAATTTAGTGATATTCGTCATTCATTGGGGCAACCAATGGTGATATGACCACAGTCACCGAAAAGAGTCGAGTGACAAATACTGTGGGTAGTTGGTTTGATATCAGAAACATTGTAATCTCTTAATACTGTGAATTATAACAAACGAGTCGTTTAGTAAAACTGAATGATTCACTCAGTATTTCCCTGCTGACAAAACCTTTTTCAAACATGTTTCAGGTGATCTGTTGTGAGCACAGGAAAAGTGCAGTAGAGCACTATCAGCTTAGAAAAGTGGCTCAATGTAAATAAATAAAGAAACATGTTTTGAGAAATAAGGATTTCCCAGTGAAATCACTTTATTGTAAATTATGGGATTTATCCCTATATTATATATAAACGAGCAGTTTTAATATTAATCAATCCTGTTTAAAAATACTTCTGTTGTCACTTAATTAGATACCATCGGATTTCCTGCCTCGCGACTCTGGACCGGGTCAAACCGGGGCCAAGGGCGGTGACATGAACACATCTTTTAGAAGATGCCACCGAAACGCGATCCGCGCATGCCTGCCAACGAGGCAGAACTTCAACAAATCATCATTGCCGCCATAGCGCAGTACGTAACCTCACAAGGAGGACCCAGCGGAAGCAGCTCGAACAATAACGGCAACAACAATCCACCTCATGGTAATACTAAGTCATTAAGGCATACCATGATACAATTGGATATCTCTAGCATGTTAGCTAATGACATTTGTATGTTCTAACGCATGTGCAGGGTGCACATACAAGCAGTTTCTTGACTGCAAGCCTGTAAACTTTGACGGCACCGGAGGTGCTGCTGCTTTTGTCCGATGGGCCGAGAAGACAGAATCAGTTCTCCGAATGAGCAAGTGTGCTCCAGACCAGCAAGTTACTTACATTTCTGGGCTATTCTTGGACGGCGCCCTGTCCTTGTGGAATTTACAAGTTCAAACTCTTGGTGAAGTCGCTGCATACGCAATGACATGGAACGAGCTAAAAGAGCTTATGCGAAAGAAGTATTGCTCTCGCGCTGAAATTCAAAGGTTGGAAACTGACTTTTGGCATTTGAAGATGGAAGGTCCGAAAATTGCGGAATATGTTCAGAGGTTTCACGACTTATCTCATGTGGTTCCTTACATGGTTACACCGGAATTCAAGCGAATCGAGCGCTTCATTTGGGGTTTAGCTCCTCAAATCATAAGTATGGTGACCTCTTCAAAGCCGGCAACAATCACTGAGGCAATTGATCTGAGCGTGGCTCTTACTGAGGAGGCTATCCGCCTAAACAAGTTTTCTGATGTTGAGCAAAAGAAGAAGGAGACTCATGTAGAGTCGTCCGGGGGTAATAAAAGAAAATTCTCGAACTTCAAACAAGGCACAAGCAGTGATGGTGGAAAAGGAGAACCAAGCGCACCGGTTCAAGCTACAACCGGTGGTGGGAAGAATGGAAAGGGGTATATGGGTACCCATCCCAAGTGTAACACCTACCAGCGTCACCATTCTGGCCGGTGTGGGTCAAAAGTATGTGAAGCATGTGGAAAGGTTGGTCACTCGAAGGATACTTACTGGGCCACTGTTGGCCGGGGAGGCAAAGGAAGTTTTGGAAATAGAAACAATAACCGGGGTGGAAATGGAAATCGTGCACAAGGAAATAACGGAGGGAATGGAAATCGAGGCAACAACGCGAATCAAGATGGTACTATAAACCGAAACCAAAACAACAATCAAGCTGGGAATGGAGGTGGAAATGGGCAAAGACCAGGTTGTTTTAAATGTGGTGACATTGGGCACTATAAGAGGAACTGCCCAGAATTGAACCAAGCACGGGGAAGGGTTTTCAATATCGAAGCGAGGGAAGCGCGCCAGGATCCCAATGTTGTTACTGGTACGTTCCCTATAAACCAACGCTTTGCATCCGTTTTATTTGATACTGGTGCCAATTATAGCTTCGTATCATTAGAGTTTAAGAATATGCTCGGGTTAGCCGCTAGTAAATTAGATATTCCCTACTCAATTGAACTGGCTAATGGGAAGTTATTGGAAGCTAATGAAGTGGTCAGAGGTTGTGTAATCGAATTGGGAGAGCGTGAGTTTGCTTTGGATCTACTACCAATCAAGTTGGGAAGCTTCGACTTGGTAGTAGGAATGGATTGGTTATCAAGTAACAAGGCAGAAATTGTCTGCCACGAGAAGATCATTCGCATCCCAACCGAAGATGGTGAAACGATTGTGGTTCATGGTGAAAAGCGTGATACGCCTTTAAGAATCATCAGCTGTCTGAAAGCGCGAAAGTGTTTACAGAAGGGATGTGCGGCCTTCCTGGCACACATCGTGGATAAGAAAGCTGCTGAGCCAAAAATCGAAGACATCCCTGTCGTAAGGGAGTATCCTGAAGTCTTCCCTGAGGACTTTCCAGGATTGCCACCCCAGAGGCAAGTGGAGTTCCGTATAGACCTAGTTCCAGGCGTCGCGCCTGTAGCTAGGGCACCTTATAGACTTGCACCGTCAGAAATGCAGGAATTGTCGACACAACTCCAAGAGTTGCTAGACAAAGGATTCATCAGACCAAGCTTCTCACCTTGGGGAGCTCCGGTCCTGTTTGTCAAGAAGAAGGACGGTAGTTTTCGTATGTGCATTGACTACCGGGAGTTGAACAAGTTGACTATCAAGAATAGGTATCCCCTGCCAAGGATCGATGACTTATTCGATCAGCTCCAAGGTCCAAGCTTTTACTCTAAGATCGATCTTCGATCTGGATACCATCAGCTAAGGATACAAGAGGAGAGTATCCCGAAGACAGCCTTCAGAACTCGTTATGGACACTACGAGTTCCTAGTTATGCCGTTTGGGTTGACAAACGCGCCTGCTGTTTTCATGGATCTAATGAACAGAGTTTGCAAGCCATACTTGGATAAGTTCGTGATTGTGTTTATCGACGACATTTTGATTTATTCAAAGACGAAGACTGAACACGAACAACACTTAAGAGCTATTTTGGAGTTGCTGAAAAAGGAACAGTTATATGCCAAATTCTCCAAGTGCGAGTTTTGGCTACGTGAAGTCCAATTCCTTGGACATGTGGTGAATGGAGATGGGATTCACGTGGATCCAACAAAGATTGAGGCGATAAAGAATGGGGAGACCCCAAAGACGCCAACCGAGATTCGATAATTCTTAGGTTTGGCTGGCTACTATCGAAGGTTCATTGAGGATTTTTCAAAAATCGCTCAACCACTGACACTCCTCACACAGAAAGATAAGAAGTTTGATTGGGGAATCAAATAGGAAGAAGCATTTCAGCTATTAAAGGATAAGCTCTGCAATGCGCCGATCTTAGCACTACCGGATGGTGCAGACGATTTTGTGGTATATTGTGACGCCTCACGTCAAGGTTTGGGTTGCGTGTTGATGCAACGCCAGAAAGTTATAGCTTACGCTTCACGCCAGTTGAAAGTTCATGAACAGAATTATACCACGCATGATTTAGAACTAGGCGCAGTGGTATTTGAACTGAAAATCTGGAGACATTATTTGTATGGTACAAAGTTTACAATTTTCACAGACCACAAGAGTTTACAGCACATATTCAACCAGAAAGAGCTGAATATAAGACAAAGACGTTGGGTCGAATTGTTGAACGATTACGACTGCGAGATAAAGTACCATCCAGGGAAGGCGAATGTGTCCGATGCCCTAAGTAAAAAAGAACGGATCAAGCCCATAAGGGTTAGGGCTTTGGAGATGATTGTCCAGACAGATCTCTCTCTACGCATTCGTGCTGCACAGAGAGAAGCTTTGAAAGAAAGGAATATTGGAGATGAGTATCTCCGTGGGATGGAGAAGCAGTTGGTGCCAAACGAGGAAGGAACTTTATGTTTTATGAAAAGAATTTGGGTTCCTCTGTTCGGTGGGTTGAGAAAAGTTATTTTTGATGAGGCACACAAATCACGGTACTCTATTCATCCCGGTGCGGATAAGATGTACCAGGATCTTAAGGATTATTATTGGTGGCCCAGGATGAAGGGCGACGTTGCTGTTTATGTTAGCAAATGTTTGACGTGTGCCAAGGTGAAAGTTAAATACCAGAAGCCTTCGGGACTTCTGCAACAACCTGAAATTCCCAAGTGGAAATGGGAACAGATTTCAATGGATTTTATAACAAAGTTGCCAAGGACGCCTAGAGGTCATGACACAATTTGGGTAATAGTTGACCGCCTGACCAAGTCAGCACACTTCCTGCCAATCAAAGAGAAAGACAACACTACTAAACTTGCGGAAATATACATGCAAGAAATCGTTGCACGTCATGGAGTGCCTCTCTCGATCATCTCTGATAGAGATGGGAGATTTGTATCAAGGATTTGGCAATCCTTCCAAGAAGCTTTTGGCTCACAGTTGAATCTGAGCACTGCATTCCATCCGCAAACTGACGGTCAAAGTGAACGAACAATTCAGACTTTGGAGGATATGCTGAGAGCATGTGTAATGGATTTGGGTGGTAGCTGGGATAATCATTTACCATTGGTCGAGTTTTCGTACAACAACAGCTACCACACCAGTATTGGAGCCGCGCCATTTGAAGCTCTTTACGGACGCAAGTGTCGATCACCACTATACTGGGCTGATGCAGGTGATAGACAACTCGTTGGTCCTGAAATAGTCCAAGAGACGACATACAAGATTACGCAAATTCGAAAACACATCGATGCGGCTCGCGAAAGACAGAAAGCCTACGCGGATCCAAAACGGAAACCCTTGGAATTCCAAGTTGGAGATATGGTTTTATTGGAAGTTTCACCCTGGAAGGGTGTGGCACGCTTCGGGAGGCGTGGGAAGTTGAATCCGCGTTACATTGGCCCTTTCAGAATTCTGCAAAGGATTGGGCTTGTAGCCTACAAGTTGGACCTACCTGCTGAACTCCATGGTGTTCACGATACATTCCATGTATCCAATTTGAGAAAAAGTCCAACACAAGATACAGTGATCATTCCTGCTGACGAAGTTCATATCGACGACACGCTCCACTTCACTGAAGAACCTGTTGAGGTCACGGATTGGAAAGTTAACAAAACTCGCAGGAGCAGTGTCAAACTCGTCAAAGTTCGTTGGAATGCAAGACATGGGCCTGAATTCACGTGGGAACATGAGGATCGAATGAAGGAGAAGTACCCCCATTTATTTCCAAAGACCCCTGCAAATAGAAGCAGAACTTAAATTTCAGGACGAAATTTCTTTAACGGGGGGAGAATGTGACAACCCTCACCAAACCAGGTATCCGTATGAATTAATTAATATTTAATTACTGCTTAATTACTGTGCTTGCTTACAACTGTGATTAAACTGCTTACTGATTTCTGATACATACACACTCTTGCATCACATCTTATGCTGTCACTCTATTATTTACACACAAACCTTAGTGACAACCTTGATGCACAAAAGCACAGTGAGCACACTATACGGGATACCCAGTAAACATGCTGACATAGCCAGCATCAGACAATTACTGTCTCTAAGGCCAGTATGAGCCGGGAATAGATTACTACACTAGTAGGGAGTTGAGAAATGTAAAACTGCGTCACTAGGTGATATTTATAGTGACCGGATGTGCCTAAAACGTACTTTAAGTACAAAAATTCTGCACTTTAAATAAAAATTCAGCATTAAGCTAACTAGTAAAGTGCCAAAACCTGAGAAAAATATTACTAGACACTTTCCAAAGTGTCGGGAATAAATTGTGTCACTAAAAATAATATTAACGACACTTTACGTATTTATTTAGCACTTTAACGGAGTAATATCCAAACGTACAACCGGACTCTACCCGGAACATAAAAATATTGACAACAACATTATTTTTCTTTTTCTAAGCCAGTTAGGGTCCCCGAATACCCTAACACCCGCTATGGAACACAACACACTAGTAAATGGTTGAACCTTCTAATTAATCTTAACTACCTACTAACTAACAAGTTAGAATCCAACCCATTTACCCTTCCCCCTTGACCGAACTTAGTTTCCCATGTGGGGACACCCCACAAACTTGTGATTATTATAATGGTTCATGTCCTAAATCTAGATAACATGATATCCTTTGGTTAATTAAGGTTGATTGGTTTATAAATGTAAACAAGGGTCCCTCATGATCATTCATATCACCACAACAAAACTTCTTTCTTTCTCCTCTCACTACTTACGGCCGAGAGTTGCCACCCACCCACATCCATTTTTCCATTTTGATCAAGGCACTCTACTAACATACAAAGGTGAAGGATCTCGTACAAGGAAGCTCGGTGCACTCGGGAACACAAGGACCTTTTCACCACGCTATTAACCACCAGTTTTTCGTCTAGTTTCTTGCCTAGCCTCGAGCTAGTAGTAAGTGACTCTAAACGCCTTCTTGATCTATTCTAAAGTGGTTAATAAGAGTTTTGTCGGTCAAAAATTATGAACACTAGAGATCGAAACTAAAAGTCTACTAAAAATAATAAACATGGTGGTTAATGGATGAATATTAGTGTAAAACTTTTGAAACTAGTTTTGTGATGATTATTTATTGTTGTTGGATGCTAGTAGTAGTTCGGATCGTCATCTAACCCGGCTAAGGCATGTTCGAGAAGCATGAACTAGTGTATGTTAAAGTATGAAAGTGGTTAGATGATGAACACTACTACATATGAACATGAACTTGTGTAAAAGAAAATTTTCTTGTAAAATGGAGTTCTAAACTAGTAGATCTAAAGATCTACAAGTGGTATTTTCGAAGAACCAAGTGTAAAATGAAATCATGTTTTAGAAGCCGGGTCTTTCATAAACTAAAGGTGATTTTGGGAACACACAAGTGTGTAGACACTTGTGTAACGAAAGGTTTTAACAAAGAAATGATTTTGCAATTTTGACTAGAAGTTGTAAAAAAGTATTTTCCTTAAAAATAAGATTTTCGAGAAACCGATTTTATTTACAAAGATAGAAAGATCTACTAAGAATATTGGAAGATTACTACACGGTTTTACATAACCCACAAGTTTATGTGTTTGCGACTTACGTATATTTTTTACTAGTTTAGTGTTGAAATATTGATTGTTGATGTTGGGAACATTGTTGATTGAATTTATAAAAGAAAATGATATGCTTGAAAGCGTGGCCACCTCCAGTTACAGAGGAAACTCTGGTGAAATTTTTCCAGAAATATAACACTTGGAAATATTTTTATCACAAGTGTTATGAATATAATTTTTAACTTATTTTTCCAAAATAAATTTCGCCATGATTTTATTACAAAACTTCTAAGTGTCGGAGGTGGGATTTTCACAAATAAAACTTGCTAAAATGTATATTTAGAATATATATTTTCATAACAACACTTGTGTAAATTTTTATGATTATTTTGTGAACTACGTAAATATTATTTTTAGGGTAAAAATAATATTACAAAATATTAACGGCTCTAAAATAACGTGAACGCCTTCACAATAAATACTTAAGTTACACCGGTATTATTTATACCTCCCGAACCTTACAACGTAGCTTACGTATTTTCAGAAAATACACATAAGTGTGTATTTTGACAAAGTATTATTTTGGAAAATGGTATGTAATAAAATATAATATTTTTGGGAAAAATATTTATATTTCGGAAGTAAAGTATTTTAGACAAATGAAATAAAATATATTTTATTAAGTGAGACTTAATAATATATTTCGCAGTTATACGAACGCACCTGTATTAAAAACCCCCATCCTTGGGAAGGAATATATTTACAAAATAATTACGAAGTGTAATTACGAAATAGTTGCCTAACTATTTCTCAAAGACATTAAACCTTAAGCTAAGGCACGGCCGTCCGTCTAATAGAAGTTAGTACGTGTAAGTCGTCGCACAGCAGGTTGACCAGGAGATTTCTTGTTAGAGACGCACTTCGGTGAGTTCATGTCCCCCTTTTCTCTTAACTGTTTTCAGTTTTTCTAAACTGCGGGGGTGAAATACATGTTACTATGATCATGAGTACTTTTACACATGGTATGATTAGCGTAAGGAGGGTTACTACTTAGATCATGTGAGTGGGTAGGCGGGAACTGAAGGCCATTAATCCTCAGTGTAGGACCGAGGGACAGTAGCGGTAGATCTATCTGGGTGTAGCGAGCCCAGCCCCAGGCCCAACAGTACGGACCTCGGGGTGACTTTGTGCCCGACGCATAAATCTGCTAGGTTTGAGTCTTCCTACAGCACTTCACACATATCAATGACCTTGCAAACCATTGATGATCTCTTTATTTCCTTATTTGCTACATACCAGGATTTTATACTTACAAAGGTTTTACATACTCACTTACACATGAACTCGCTTAACATTTTTGTTGATTTTTCCAACTTACATGTATTTCAGGGAACTAAGGATCTGGCACGGTATGCTACGTTTTCACGCTGCGTTAGAGTTATGGGATCATCCAAGTTTAGGGGTTGTGGCTTTTACCTGGACGAGTCACAGTTCTTAAACTACGTCTATTTAAGTTTATGGTTGTGTCTTTCAAACAATTTTTTTATGTTATGTTATTAGGTTGTAATTTCCGTTGCATGTGTCAACGCCTTAAGACGATGGTGTGGTATTTTACTTTTCAAACTTAAATCAATGGATGATCTGCATGGTTTTATTTTCATGTAACTTGGTTGTGATTAAGCTATGGTATTAAGAAGTCACACCATATAAACCCACGCTTCCGCAAAGCCAGGGTGTGACACCCGCCTCTGACCGCCGTCAACCGCCTCCACCCTTCACTTTCCTCCGCCACCATACCCAACGAAATAAGCACAAAAGTCTGCACTATCTCTCTCTCTAAACACCCTCTCTTCCTCTCTCTAATATCACCGTCGCATCTAATTCATCTCCTCAACCACCATAAATCTTCATCCTCTTACCTTTCTCCTCTACCTTCGGCCACCGCACATGCCGCTGTTACATCTCCTTCGCCATCACCGTCCTCCTCCTCGCCGCCGCCATCTACTTCCTCTGTTTAGGTTTTGTTTTGATTTGTTTCATCTAGGGTTTCAGTTTTTAGGGTTTTTTTATTTTGGTAGATAGTTTTGTTAATTGATGCTGTTAGTGTTTGTGCTTACAGTTTTTATATTGTTTTAAAGTTAATTTGGTTCTAGAGACTGATTTTTTGTGTAAATTGATGTTGTTGTTTGATTTGGTTAACAGGTTAGATGTTTATATACATGATTACTTAGTGAAAAGGCTAGATAAAAGCCTTTTAGGAGTTGATCTTGATCTGGCAATTCCAATTCAGAAGAATCATCAACATTGATGATAGTGATGGTGGCCCTGGAGGCAGCAATTCAGCGGCAAACGCCGCACCGATGTCCGACAAGCTTTTCCGGTAAACCCCACCTCCTCACACATATCTCTTCCCCTGTTTTTTTTTCTGATGATTGAAGATGATGGTGATTTCCGTTGTTGAAGACAATGATGATTATGTCGATGATGGTGATTTCTGTTGTTGAAGACGGTGAATGAGATGGTTGCAGGTTTAACGGAGGTGATAAAGATGACCGTGGATAAAGATCGGTGGTGATAAAATAACCGGGAACAGGTTGCAGGTTGATGATCGGTGGATGGTGAAACGGAGATGAAGATTTTAACAATGGATCGGTGGATGGTGGTGACAATCTGCAGATAGAGAGAGATGGGAGAGAGACAAGTTTTTTTTTTAAATGATAATTTTGCCCCTGAGGAAAAGGACAAAATAGTAGGGTTTTTTTTAGAAATATGACCTGATTTGATTTTTCGACCAAAATGGCAACAAAAATGAAACCACAGGGACCCAGATGTAAAAAATTTCAAATTTGGACTAAAGTGGCAAAAGTGACCAAACCACAGGAACCAAAATGGCAGTTTACTCTTTCTATTTTTATGGTAGAAACTTCATATGACGAAAGTTGAAAAACATGTATGTTGGTTGTATGGTGGAGGCAAGGTGGAGGGGGTGTCTTTTAATGTTTAATTTCTTTGTTTTTAATGATAAATGTATTTTTGTCATTTTACACTTATTTAACAGCAAAAACTAACCTTCATCTATGTTAGGGATTATCTGAGAAACGAGTGTGCAAATGTTGAGGACTATAAAGGCAATTTTAGAAGGTTAAGGACTGTAGGTGAAATTTGACCAAACTATATGGACTATGCGGACATTTTTCTCTACTATAAACTAAAAATACTTTTGTTTGAATCATAATATACTATAGGTTTGTATAACTTTTTTAATAATTTGATATTGAAAGAACGGGTGGAGATACAATAGGAAGTTTATTTGGCTAGGAAGTGATCTTGACCATCCATTAAGTTAATCAAGGGCTAAGATTAAATCAGGGAAATTAAAAGGAAGAAAAGAGGCGCGTGAGTTTGTTCAAGGGCATTCTAGTCAATTCAAGCCAATAGTTTCTCTCTCCTCCAATTTCCCCCCATTTTTTAAACGTTAATAACTCTTTCATACGACATTATTTTTTTTAAAAAAATTGAACAAAAAAACGAGCGTTTTTTATCTTTAAAACGAGTATACTATTGCTATATTTTACCTAAAACGCAATGACTAAAGATACTTAAAAATGTGTTTTTTCTAAAATGCAATAGCCAGAAAACACATAAAACTCTCTTATTTCTAAAACGCAATGGACACATAAAACTGTTTCTGAACTGTTTGTGAATTGTCTGTGAACTGTCTGAATTGTCTACGAATTACTGTCTTCGAAATGAGCCAATTTCTAGAAAATTAATTTTTCTGATGCGTTTTTAGTACAGCAATTTAATCGGAAAAAAAAATTCCGAGCCGCAAGGGACTGCCGCCCCTGGGACCCCGCTACCAGGGGCTGCCGCCCCCGGACCCCCGCCAAGATCGTAAAACGCAATGACTAAATAAAAACCCAGATCGTGAAAATGAAATTAAAGAATTTCTTACATGGATCGAAGCCGGTTTCTTCATCAATTGACGAAATTTGAAATGATAGAAACACTTATCAGCAATTGAATCTAACAAATCGTGTGATTATCTTCAAAATCACCAGAAAAAACGAGATTTTGAATGAAATTAAACTGGGTTTTTTTCGAAAAAAGCTGAAGAACACGTTGATCGGGTGGTTGAATCATTGATTGATGACGAAAATCACACTATAATGTAGTGATTATTGAGATAGTAAGTGAAGAAAAGGTTGGAGATGGTGGGTTTTGAAAATGGTGGGTTTTGAAGTAACTGGGGAGAAGAAGGAAGAAGAAAGGATGAGATTGACTAAAATACCCTTTCTCTTTATTTTAAAATTTGCCACATGTCATAATCCTATGGCTTCCTATCCTTCCTAGCCAAAATTAACTTCATATTTGATCTTTTCCCTTGAAAGAACTATTTGATGAATACATGTTTGTTTTTTTAATTTTAGTTGATCATAATAATGTTAGAAGAAACATTTTTTTAGCAATTGTTAATTAAAGCAAAGGTGTGTTTGGTATTATGGAAACGTTAGAATATTCACTCAAGCGAAATTTAATCTTAACAAACGACAACATACTTACACTATAATATATCATCCATTTAACTTCATATGAGAATATTTATAGGTTTTTGCTCTCTATCCTTTCTTTTTATAGGGCTTGGCTATACAAGAAACCCCATCTTTTTTAAGAAACCTTGGAAACCCAATGTGAGCCATTGATTGTCTCTCATCACACTTGATCAATGGCTCTCATAATTTTGGTAACAATTAGATTTAAAAGAAATGTAATAATACACATTAGTCAACTGAAAAGGGCATTTTGGGTAGAACATTTCCTTCTCTCTCCAATGTCTAGTCCTATCATCTCTATTTAATGCAATGATTTTTCTCTCTCTTCATATCCAATTCAAAATCACAATCCCTCTCTCTAAAATCACAGATTTCATCTTCTCCTCCCCGAATCAAAACCCTAGCCCCCATGACTTTCCCTTCTCTCTACACAACACTTACAACCTGCAAGCCTAGAGAGAGAGTGAGAGCCGTGAGAGAGAGTACCAGAAAAATCGAAAGAGAAAGAGAGGTCCAGAGAAATCGAAAGAGAGAGAGAGAAAACAGGTGGGTTTCCAGCCACCCACAGCAGCAGCAGCGCTGTGGCGGTGGTGTTGTTGACCGTTATGGTTGGGGCAGGGGAATGAGTGAGGCATGATGGTGGTTGCAGATCTGGTGGTTGGTGGAAGGTGGTGACTGGTTCATTCTAGGGTGTTGGTGGTTGATAGCGGCGACAGTGGGTGGTTGTAGAAGGTGGTGGAGGGTGGGTGGTTGGTGGTGCTGGATGGTGACGAGATTGTTCGAAATTGAAAAGGGGGTTTTCGTGTGTTGGATGGTGGCAGGTGGGGTTGTGGTTTGATTTGGTGTGTTCTGTTGGATGGTGGCTGGGGCAGTAGTGGGCAGTGATGGTTGATGGGGCGGTGTTCGGCGGTGATGATTTTGTTTTGACCTAACCCTTGCTACAACCGCCATCGTCTTCTGCAACTGAATCATGGTTTGGTGTTTTTTCACAATTAAATCGGTCTTAAGTTATAGCATATGTTTTTCCCCAATTAAATCTGAATCGAGAGTGTTAGGCTTTGGTGGATGAGGTGTCCCACTTATGATTCTTGTTTCTTTAATTAAGATGAAGTTGTTCAAGATTCCGTTAATTTGTTTTTTTTATGAACCTGTTTTGTTGAGATTTGTGGATGTTTAGGCAATATAACAAATGTGTATATACATACTGACACAGGTGTTAAGTGACTGAAAATGTATAACGTGTGTTAAGCATTTATTATAACGTGTGTTAAGACTTCCATAATGGATGAATAAACTCCAATAGTAACTTAATAACAACAGAGTAAAAACCTGATATAACGTGTGTTAAGCCTCTATTATAACATGTGTTAAGACTTCCAGAATGGACGCATAAACTTCAATAGTAACTGTAACAGTAGTGGTACAAATACGGGCGCCTCCACCATTATAATCTTGTTGTAACCCGACTTGTATTCATGTGTATGAAAGTAGTTTGCAAAACACCATGATGTGCATATACTGATCGTAACACGTGTACAAGTTAATATGGAACATACAAGTTAATATCGTAACACCGTAACATGGTGTCATGTATAAGCTATTGGTTTCCAAAACTCCATGATGTGTATATACATACTGTAACATGTGTTAAACTCCAATAGTAACTTAATAACAACAGAGTAAACCTGATATAACGTGTGTTAAGCATCTATTATAACATGTGTTAAGACTTCCAGAATGGATGCATAAACTTCAATAGTAACTGTAACAGTAGAGGTACAAATACGGGCGCCTACAACAGAAAATGCGTTATTAAGATACGCAAACGGGTTCTTGTTCATGTCCTGGGTGGACGGGCTCGGAAACGACGAGGTATTGATATGATGGGATCGGGGTAGGGAATGATGAAGACGATGGGCTCGGTTTTTGGGAAGAACATGGAGTTATAGCATTGGAAAAATATAATATGAAACGGGTCATTTGTTTTGCACATTCTGGAATGTATAACATGTGTTAAGCCTCTGTTATAATCTTTTTGTAACCTGACATGTATTCATGTATAAGCTAGTGGTTTACAAAACACCATGATGTGTATATACTGATCTAACATGTGTTACAATTTGTCTGTTCGAAACATGTAATTGCTTAACATGTGACAAGGGTGAAAACAGTCGAATGGGGCGATGAGTTTAATGGTGAGCTTAGTTAATATTGTAATCTTGTTGTAACCCTAACATCTAAGCATCCATTATAACCCGATATGAAAGTGGTTTGCAAAACACCATGATGTGCATATACTGATCGTAACACGTGCACAAGTTAATATGGAACATACAAGTTAATATCGTAACACCGTATACCTGGGATAACATGTGTTAAGCCTCTGTTATAATCTTGGTTTAACCTAACATGGTGTCATGTATAAGCTAGTGGTTTCCAAAACACCATGATGTGTATATACATCTTGTAACATGTGTTAAAATGACTGAAAATGTATAACGGGTGTTAATCATCTATTATAACGTGTGTTAAGACTTCCATAATTGATGAATAAACTCCAATAGTAAGTTAATAACAACAGAGTAAACCTGATATAACGTGTTTTAAGCCTCTATTATAACATGTCTTAATACTTCCAGAATGGATGCATAAACTTCAATAGTAATTGTAACATTAGAGGTACAAATATGGGCGCCTCCAACAGAAAATGTGTTAAGTCTAGACCGTTTTAACATCGTGTACTAGAGAAAACAAGAAGAGTATCACATTACATATTACTAGTAAACAAAAATACATAGCACTAACACGTGTTACGTTGTATGGGTTTCATGTCACATGTAACACATGCATGTCCTGAAGTAAACTAAAATACATAGCACTAACACGTGTTAGTTGTGTTGTGCTGTAACATAAACATGGTCATGATCCTTAAGCATCTGATCCACGTTTGACGAAACCAACGGTATCGAGAATTGGATCTTGTTTCCCTTGTATCCATCACCATCCTAATAACAAAAAGATAAGATAACCGTTAAGTCGTTAACCAGACATAAATATTAACACATTCATAGCCAGAAAATCTTTTTTCTCAGATAACATCACAAAAACAGTTACTATTCAGATCAAAAGCCCCAAACAAAGCAACCAAACCAAGCACAACTTTTTAACACAAAAATAAAAAACCTGCAAATTAATCTTACACAACTGAAACAACAACTAACAAAGGACACAGAACTAAAAACCTGCAATTAATTCGTCATACCCTAATACATGTCTCTAATACTTCGTCATACCCTAATACATGTCTCTATAACATGTTACTATGGTTTAGCTGTGAAACAGGAGTTCAGACTATAACACGTGTTACGTTGGTTGTGCTGTAAGACAAACTTGGCTTAGCTGTGAAACAGGAGTTCAGACTATAACACGTGTTACGTTGGTTGTGCTGTAAGACAAACTTGGCTTTTCGTTTCTAAAAACAGATGTGCCGATTATTAACACACGTTATATATCATTCTATCAGGGGCTTAACACATGTTATACATGAACACAGCAACCTAACCAACAGTTACTATTCAGATCAAAAGCCCAAAACAAAGCAAAAACAGTTACTATTCAGATCAAAAGCCCAAAACAAAGCAACATAACCAACAAAAAACAGTTACTATTCAGATCAAAAAGCACCAAACAAGGCAACCATACCAACAAAAAAACAGTTACTATTCAGATCAAAATCCCCAAACCAACAAACACATTTTTTTAACACAAAAAAAACTAATCCATGAATCAAAATCAAACGAGTTTGAAACCAAAACAAGTAATCCATGAATCAAAATCAAAATTTATAAACACCAGAAGAATGAAAACCAAACTAAAATCAATTTATTTATTTATTTTACTCATTGAAGATCGTCTTGTTGTTGTTGAAGATCGGTGACCTTTGAGCAGTAGTTGATGATGGCAACATTCAGATCTGGTGCCATTTTGAGTTAAATATATTCAGTTCCACATCTGAATATAGGAACTGAATATATGGGTTGGGGTTGGGGGATGGCGGTGGTGGAGGGGCAGTGGTGGGGGTGTGCAGCGGTGTTCTTGGTGTCCATATGAACAAGATGAATATTGTTGTTTCTCTCTCCAAAACATCAATTTTCTCTCTCTAAAAACAGAATTAAATATGTGATGAAAGCAACACCTTACTTTCTTTTCTTCAAGAGCTTCGATAATTGCTTCGATCCTTAGATTTGGTGGCTTCAATAGAAAGGAATGAGTATAATTGCTTCGATCCTTAGATTTATCTCCATGGACTTTAATGGAGAAAATGATGATATGCAGTTGAAGATGAAGGAGATATGAGGGACGATATTTATAATTTGTTGCTTTTAAAAATGAAATAATAATCTATAAATGGGATGTTTGGTGAATTGTGAGGTTATGGGCATTAATGATCATGTCAAATCAATGGGGGAAGAGTTCTTGGGTTGGGTGATAGATGTATAATGACTAATATACCCTTAGAGGCATAAAACAAAATAAGATGACTTTGGACACGTGGATAAATATAGGCCATACATTGAGTTTGCTAAGTTTTTTTACCAAAATGGGGTTTTTTACATAGCATTTCCCTTTTTTATATATATTAAAAAAATCATTTTGCTTATCAATTTTTAGCATGTATTTGTAGACTATAGTGATGTCATAGAATTCATGTGCATTTTGTATTCCTCAGTTTGTCTTTTCCACCCACTATTTAATTATAAATTGCAAATTGGTCCAAAAGGTTTCACATGAAATATGAAGGGACGGGGACATGGGTCTCAAAATTTTCAATTTGATGATGTAATTGCAAACAAAAGGGCAGATAACATTAAATATTAATTTGTGCATGGTTTTAATTTTTAAATATTTAATAATCTTTTTTCTAACAACAAATTTGAATCACTAACGGACCACTAGAGTATCATCGTGTCACTAGCCGAAACCACCCGATCATATCTATTTCCACTAGGCAATAATGCCTATACACCAATTCAGGAGGAAATCCAATAAATTTGGGAAAAACCCACTTGTGAGAATTGAACCCATGACCTAACGGTCATAAGCCTTATCCCACTACCTAGATGCCATAAGATCTTTCTATACTAATAAATGAAAATCTTTTTCTACACGTGTCAATCTCTGGTGCCTCCTTATCTTATTTTTCAATTTATTTTTTTATTAAACAATAGTTTAACTAAATATATTTTAAATATTTTAATCAAACTTTAAATTAATAATCTCCTTATCTTATTTTTCAATTTCTTTAATTTTTTTTCTTTGTATAACCATGAAAATATATAAATTTTTATTCTCATTTAAATTAGATTTAGTTAAATTATTTTCTAATACTATTATTATTTAATATTTAATAGGATACATAAATAAGAAAATTATATTAAATCACAAACTTTATGGATCTCTCTTATTTATTTACTATTTATTTTATTTTTTCCGCTTATTAATAATCATCTAATATTTCTTTGGTTATCCCACATATAATACACATGTTTCTAACATAATAATAAATAAAAAAAACAAACTAAACTTTTAATAAGTAATTAGTTATCGAATTTATCATTTAAATACATATCTTGACGACCGTATGCCTTAATCGATTACATTATATTTAATTAAATTGTGCAACATATGGGGTATTGTAAAGATATAACTACATTACTTATTATATAAAATTAAATTTACGCAACCCGTGTATAACACAGGGTTCTAAGCTAGTTTATATTTAATAATCTTTTGGTAAGATTTATAATTCAGATACTAATAATTGCACTTCAAATTTATTCAATTGCTTTGTTTTCTTGTTGAAAAGAAAATAATTAAGAAATTAAAATTTTATTTTAACACTTGATCAAGTTATCTCGAAAAAGATTTAGTATAATATTCTACCAAGAAAAATGATTATCGGTCCTTTTCCAACAAACTGCATAAAAAATATTATTAGCCGTACAAGATTGCCATTGTATGTCTCTGAGTGGTAGTGTAAACTAAACGAGCCGAACCGTTGTCAAGATCGGCTCATTAAAAGGCCGAATCAAACCACGTTTGAACAAACTCAAGTCTGAGACTAAACTAGAGCTAATTTAATACCCGGCCCAAATAATTTATACCCGGCCCAAATAATTTTTTTTAGAACACCTAGGTTCCTTATGTAACCCTAAAGTTGAAAATCAGCCGTTCTTCCCCTTTCTCTCTCACGCACAAGACACTTCCAAACGATCTTTCTCTAAACTTATCTTCTCAAGTTTTCTATACCGAATCCTAGTTCCATTGCCTCATCAAATTGAATCAGCGAAATCAGATGAACGGTTTCTACTCTCTGCAAGATTCTTAATGGCGGACACTGTAAAATTGAATCAGAGGAATATCGTTTGAAACTCAATGGCAGATCAAAACCATTATCCAACATTTGAAATTCGATTTTAATGGCTGGTAAGTGGCAAATCTAACCTAACTTATTTTTAAGTATACATTTGATTGCAAAAGTTAACATCATATACTTCTTATTGTGATTTGAGTTATTTTGGCATTTCCTTTGAAAAAACTAATTCCATTTAATAGCGTATGTTCTGATTTTTAGTTTCTTCTTTCTGATGATGAATGTGCTATACTTTGATTCTTCTTAATACTCCATTTTCTATTGTAGTGTTCTTTTGTTAAGTATATTGTTCTTTCTGATGATGAATGTGCTTAGGGGGTACAAACGAGCGGTTCGTGTGCTACTTGAGAAAAAGCTCGAAACAAGTCGAGCCTTATCTAGGCCGAGCTGAGCTTAAGCCTAAAATAAAGCTCGTTTGTTTATTGAGCCTGAGCCCGAGCCTCACATGTGAAGCTCGTTAGGCTCGTCGAGCCTTAGTGTAAACGAGCCGAGCTTATTTAAACTTGTTTTCAAGCGGATCTCGAACCTAAAAATAACCTTATTAGTAAACGTGCCCAAGCTCGATAAGCTTCACTTATCGAGCTCGCGAGCCTAAAAAGTCTATTATTTATATTATTTCATTTAATATATTAATTAAAAAATAATAAACGAGTCGAGCCCGAGCTCTCATAAGATAATCTAGCCGCCTGGTCGAGCTTAGGCTCGGCTCGTTTGCACCTCCTATACTTTGATTCTAAATATTCCATTTTCTATTGTAGTGTTTTTTTGTTAAATAGCATATTTTCCAATTTTCAGTTTGTTCTTTCTGATGATGAATGTGCTATACTTTGATTCTAAATATTCAATTTTCTATTGTAGTGTTCTTTTGTTAGCATATTATTGTTAAAATCAATTTTTTGATTTTCAATACAGTCAAAAGAATCTGTTGCTTATTGTCTCATATGTAGTTAGTGAGTGTAAAGGAAAGATTCTTTTACCTGAGGGTTACCATTTTCATCAACATCCTGTACATGATAATGGTAAGTTCAGGGTAAAATTGTTGTAAGTTGTGGGGTTAAAATTGTTGATAGTTAATATATTCACCTCTAGTCTAGACACATTTAAAACCATATAACCCATTTAAAATAGATTGCGGGATTTAATTAGGTTCTAATAAGTTAACCGGTTGTAAACTGTTACAATACTGTGACTAGGATAGAGATGACATCATATTTGGCTATCTCATACAACCCATTCTCAAGTAATGTGATGTTTTTACTTCATGAGGTTTTTAACTATACTTTAAATAAGGTAATCAAATAAAATTTATATTATGGCTCTCAATAATCTTTAACAATATAACTTATTGGTTACAGGTTCATCAGAAACATTTGGAAAGCGACGCGTAGTTCAAGAGAGTATGCGTCTTCTTGATCGTATGAAACAAATTGAAGAAGATGAACAGTTTTCTTCGATGACGATTTCCGTGACCCCTGCTATATTTGAATTCATTTTTGATCTATTGAAGTTGAAGTGTGAACATGGTAAGATATCATTTGGGGGAGAAATGTTGGTAGTCACAAATGTGATAAGAGACTTGATATTGGTTGAGAACCAGATTTCACTTTTTGTACTTATAAGAAATATTTAATTGCAATTTAATGAATACGGAAGGTGAAAATATCTTTTTTTAGGCTTATTCATTTATTTATAGATTTTGTGAATCACTTCAAAAGATGTATAAATATCGACCAAATTTCCTTAGTTAATGTTCATCATCTCCTAAGCATTCTACATGAATGTTATATGACGAGCATTAACTAAGGAAATTTGGTCGATCTATATACATCTTTTGAAGGGATTCACAAAATCTATAACTAAATGAATAAGCCTAAGAAAGATCTCTTCACCTCCGTCTTCATTAAAGTGCAATCAAATATTTCTTTAAGTACAAAAAGTGGAATCTGGTTCTCAACCAATATCAAGTCTCTCATCACATTTGGTACTACCAACCTTTCTCTCCCAAATGATATCTTACCATATTCGACTTCAATAGATCAAAAAGGAATTCTAATATGAAAAGCGCATCGACAACAATCATATCAACAAATTTTCTATCACATTGATAATAACGATCAACATCATGAATATCGCCATTGTCATCGTAATCCATAGCACTTTTATCATCTTCATTGTCCTCAACAGTCTTGGTCAAATCATAACATGTTTTGATTTTTTCATCAAAGCGTATACCATTTTTATGCATATGTCTAATACCTCATCTTCTGGATCCTTGAGACGCTTCATCAGCCCAAGTACACACATTAATTTCCGCTTTTCAAATGTGATTGATATTTTTTTCTCTATCTAAAATCGTATAATGAAAGTCTTGTAGCCTAGAGAATGAATACTTATTTATTCATATATACAGAACACTAAATATTACGAGAACAAAAAGAACAACTATAAATCACTAAATTTTGGGATTTAAGGTTGATATCTTTTTTAAATTTTATGTTTCTTAAATTCATATGTGTATTACATATACATTAAAAACCATATATTTTTATCTAAAAATAGTCTACATACATGTAGTTAATTTAACCTACGTATGTGTAGGTTATATAAAAACTGGAGATTTTCCATATTTTATTTTGAATTCTACTGTTAGAAAACAATAAATCTTACATTTGTAACATTTTCATTTACTTTTGAGATTTTTAGGATTGAAAAAATGAGTAATTCATTTTGTTCTGCGTGTTCTCGCAATATTTAGTGTTCTGCATAGAACCTTTCTCCCTCGTGTGTTACACGAGTTGAATAAAATAAATATACTTAATAATGAAGATTAAAATATTATAAAACAGTTTTTGTGATAAGATATTATTGATTTTTAATTAAAATTTTAAATTTGAATCCAAAAGTAATATATTAGTAAACATAGTTTATGTATATTAGTAAACATAGTACATAAACTCAAAGTTAATAACAAAT
Source organism: Helianthus tuberosus (assembly GCA_030545235.1). Classification (NCBI taxonomy): domain Eukaryota; kingdom Viridiplantae; phylum Streptophyta; class Magnoliopsida; order Asterales; family Asteraceae; genus Helianthus; species Helianthus tuberosus. The sequence continues at coordinate 103,663,791 of CM060390.1, read as the reverse complement.
CTGACTGTGAAATCAAACCGATGACCATTTTGAAATCAAACTGAAAGTTAATAACTTTAATTTTGCAATTTAGACCCTTTGTTTTTTGACTTTTAACCCAAAGTTTTTCATCTTTTGCAATTTAATCTCAACTCTTTTTTATTTTCAATTTTGGTCCACCATACTTTTCATATTTCCCAAGTTTTTGGTTTCATTCTAAATTTTGTGAGTTAACGCACCGCAACGTGCGTGTGGGGTAACATTTTTTCGTATATTTTTCCCGTTTGACTGGTTCGTCGCGTCACATCTATTTTATGCATTTGACAAATTCGTCCAACACGCGGGTCCTGGATGGACTTAGTTATTTTTTTTCTATGTTTTACGTTTCGGTTTAATTTCTCAGCAACGAGCGTGCGTGATTCAAAGATTTTACGTCTACATTTCGCTCGGCCTTTCTTTTTCCCGTTTTTATTTATTTGATTTAACGAGCTTTTCCGGTATTGGTGGTCGCTGACAATGCTACTACTTAATATAGTTTTATGACAACCGCTGCAACGAAAGGGCTTAATACTAGTATAATATATCACTCAGCTTTAAAGTTTAGACTTTCTATGTAAACGAATTTAGAGAATAACAACACTTTATTTTTTTAATAAATTTAACAGTTACAACTCATCAAGTAAAAAAAGTGTGACAACTGTCAAATTTGCATGCATCCGTACATTTATTAAATAATGGTTAGTGCTTAACGACTGTGCCGATTTACAATTAATTGCTAAAACTGCTTTCTGGTTTCTGTATCATACATACATGTGCATCACATATTACATACTGTCACATCATTTCACATACAGACTTTAGTGACATACTTGATGCACAAAGCACAGTTAGCACAATTAACGGATAAGACAGGAATATGCTGACGGGGTTCAGTACATAGACAGACAGTGATTTGAGACCCAGTATGAGCCAGAAACAAAGTATCACACCAGTGTAGTGTGTAGGGAAGTAAGGGTCACAAAACTGCGTCATTAGGTGATAGTTTAAGTGTCGGGAAGTGCTTAAAACTCACCCAAAGTGCAGAATTCTGCATTAATTAACAAAATTCAGCATTTTAACATGCTAGTATTATGCAGAAAATTGACTAAATGGTCATGTATGCTTTCCTAAGTGTCGGGAATTAAAAGTGTCACAAAAGGGTACTTAAAGAACACTAAACGGAATAACTTGACACTTTAACGAACCGGTATCTAACCAAACAATCGGACATTACCCGGAATACCAAAATTTTACTAGAAACATTGTTTAATTATTTTTGGACTAGTTATGATCCCCGAACACCCTAACACACTATATAATGTGTCATACACTTAAAACACTAGACTTTTACACTTAACACCCTAGCTATTTACCCACTTAGCATCAAAGTTACACATAACCCTCCCCCCTGGATTTACGGTTGAAAGGGGTGGCCCCACTTGTGATCCCCAAAATCCTACAATATAATATGAGATGTTACTTGATTTTATTAGATATTGCATAGATTTCCCCTGATATTCTATAGATTTTCTTTAGATTATAAGTAACCTACTTATCATTAAAATTTATAACTAACCCCCCCCCCCCCCCCTCATGCCATTTACGATCACCATGGACCCACCAAAATCACCACCATATCCCATAAGATTCTTTCATATTTTATTTAGATCTTTACTTGATCCAGTGAACATAATATTAGAAAGAGAATGATTATAATGATGGTTCTTAGATTTCAAAGATCATTTCATATCTCCACAAACTTCACACCACCTCCCTCATACTCACTCTCTCCCTCTCGGCTCTGCTTAGAACCGCCACCACCACCTTGCAACCTCCATTGATCCATTTTCAAGCTTAATTCAAGTGATAGAAAGTGTCTTGTGGAGCTTGGTGCTTGTAGATCTTGAAGAACCTCCATCCATAGCTTCCATCCACCATTTTCTTCATCTTTTTTCTCTTGTGTTCTTCCCTAGCTTGAAGCTAGCAGTAAGATCTCTTATAACTCTTGTTTACTCCTATTTTTAATGGGTAAAAGATGTAGTATGATGAAAATAATGAGAACATAAAGTAAAAGCTTGAACATAATGTTTACACATAGATGAAATGTGATGAAATATTGTTAGTATGATGTTGTTTTGAATATGTTGATGGATACTTGATGATTTCTTGGTAATATGATGTTGATCATCATGTTGAACTTGTTAGATTATGATTAAATACATGGTTTAACAAGTTAGGATATGATTAGGTCTCTACATATAATAATTATCTTCTAATAAAAATATGAACTTGACAAATAAAGACGATTTCTTGAAATATAGTAAAACAAAATGAGTTGATGATCATGTAGATCCGAGATTTACAAACAATTTTTCTAAAGAAAACCAAGTTTAAAAAGATGATTTTAAAAAGATCATGACTTTTACTTGCACTTACACCATTTTTGTAAATGAAATAAGTGTAAGAACACTTTATTTACAAGAAGAGTTCAAAAGAATAATTTTTGTAAAATTTGTTCACAAGTTGTTAACACCGAGATTCTTCAAAAATGAGATTTTTAAAGGGATGAATACACTTTGGGAGGTAACTAAGACCACTAAACATCTCACCAAGTTACTACGCATTTTTGTGAAATATCAAGTTCATGAATATTATATAAAGCATATAGTTTTTGCTCTTGTTGATGTAAGGTGTTTAAAGATTGATTATTGATGGATATTGTGATTGTTTTGAAAAGAAAATGATATGCTAATTAGCATGAACACCTCCATTTACAAAGGAAACTATGGCGAAATTTTCTAAAAATCCAAACACTTAGAAAATATTTTCTAGACAAGAGTTTACTTGTGTATTTTAAACTATGTTTTACAAATGTAAACCTCGCCATAATTTTTGTAACAAAATACAAGTATCAGAGGTTGGTTTTTGTAAATGAAAACGGATAAAAATATATTTAGAATATATATTTTATACTAAGACGCTTGTGTGAATATTTGCATGATTTGTGAACTAGTTATATTATTTTAGGGTAAAATAATATAACTTACAAATACCATGAAATTACAACTCCAAAATAATACCAAAAATCACACGGAATAAATATTTAAGTTACACACTTGGTATTGTGAAACCGAACGATAAAACGCAACTTAAAGAATATTCCGAAAAATACCGTTACAATATATGTTGATACATGAAATGTCTGTTGACTGCATCTACAAAAAGTCTGAAGTCAAGATTAGACTACAGGGGGTCATAATGTAAATTTTATGTGAAATAGAGTCTGGTCCGCTCATAGGGTAGTGTCTGGTTCGCTTTAGTGTCAATAGTCTGGATCGCTTATAGTGTTTTATCTGGTCCGCTTTTGTGTCATGTCATATAAGCGATCCAGCCAAGTCTATATATAGGGGATTCATTTGAGCGGATCTCATAGTTGTATGTGTGTGCTTGTGGAACGAAACTCTGTCAAAATCTCATTAGAAAGCTAATAAAGTGAAGGAATTGAAAGGATAAGCTGCTGTTACATTACATATTCTGATTCCGCCTTTATATGTAATGATGAGCTACTCGGATTGACGTTTTCGGGTCAAGGAACGGTCCAACAAGTGGTATCAGAGCTTTAGGACGAGAAGCTCATACTACATCAGCTGATTCTGCGCTATTATCTCATTTCTACTCACTTTCTCTTTTAGTTTTTTCGATTTAAACAAGTTTCGTCGGACAAAATGGTTTGAAGTTCTAGTATATTGAACAAAACTTGTTGTTAAACAATCAGTAACAGTATCAGACTTTAAAACACCGTAAAAATCATTCAATTTTATCAAAAACGTGATTGGTTCTCGGACGAAATTTCAAACTTAGATCTGGAACGGATTAGCGGTCGGAATTGAACGAAAATCATATCATTGTGATCGGAATTAAGAGTAGTACAATCCTTGAATGTATTAGACTGTTTTTCGGACTTAAAATCAGTTAAAATTTGTGGTTCGCTTTTACGGTCATCGCAAGTTCTTGGTTCGTTTTTCTGGTCCGCTGTTACGTACTACGTGGTCCGCTCGAACGATCGTTCTCTGAACCGCTCATACGATCATTAGCTGATTCGCTCAAAAGGACATTATCTGGTCCGCTCGAACGAACTTTAGCTAGTCCGCTCGAACGTACAACATCTGATTCGCTCGAACGGACAAAGTCTAGTCCGCTCGAACGGACAACATCTGATTCGCTCGAACGGACAAAGTCTGGTCCGTTTGAACAGAATTTCTGGTTCGCTTATCTGTCACGTGCACAGATTGATTCATTTTTGTGGTTCTGTTTTTTTTTTAAATCTCGAAAATTTTTCTAAGTGTTGGTTGATTTTGCAGGTACGATCAAAATGGATGATATTTTCATGAATCCCTTCAGCGATATGTATGCTTTCACGGGTAGTTCAGGAAACAACGATACTTCTTCAAGCGATGCAAACAAAAGTCCACCGAAAGAAAGAAAGAAGGAAGCTTGGGAGTCCGAAAGTGCATTTGGAACATTTAACAAACCTCCTAAGCTGATGGCTATAGAAGATTATAGCAGGTGGGCAACTAAGTTCGAAGATTGGTTGATGGCATTTGCTTTTTCTAGCTGGAAGAGTATGAAGAATGGTTATGCCCAAGGAAAGAAGAATGGTGAAGCATTAAGATCAGTTGAAGAGATTGACAGTTTTGTGGCCGAGCAAAAATGTGTGGCATTATTGTTTCAATCGGTGCGTGAAGACATTATTTCGCTGATAGAATATTCCAATTCTAAAGACTTATGGGAAAAACTCGAAAAGAAGTGTCTTGGAAGCAAAGAGATTGTAAAAAATAAAAAGAAACTTCTTAGGAAAGAGTTTGATATGTTTGGTTGTCTTAAAAATGAATCGGTGTGTAAAATGATTGAAAGGTTTGGTCATCTGAAGCTGGAATTAGCAAGACATGATATCAGATATTCTGATGATGAGCAAGTAGACAAGTTGTTAGATTCGTTGCCAGACGAGATGGAGTGGAGATATTATGCTCTCATGCTTAAGAACACTATTCCTTCTGAATTGTTGAAACCAGATTTGGTGATTGAGAAACTTGAAAGTCATGAACTGGAATTGAAGAAGACGTACAAAGTTAATAATTCATCTTATCAGCAAAATCTGGATCTGTACTATCCAAAAAGTTTGATCCCGAAAGCTACTTCTCCAACTTCGAAAATGATTGAAGAAGAGAAAGAAAAAGAGAGAAAGGAGAAAGAGGAGAAAGAGAAGAAAGAAAAGCAGGTTGATACAGGCTTAATTGATACTACGCAAGAGTTGACAGCTGAGAACCTGGGAATGATGGCTGACAAAGTGCTAGCTGCAAAAGCACTTGAGGTAGATCCTAATTCTGTTACTGAGTCAAAGGGGTCGGTCAGTCAAAGTGTGTCAACAAATGAATCAGGTAACAAGATTGACGGGAATGCTGACTGCAAAAATTGCACCAAACAATGCAATTTTTGTAGCACTGTCACGTATCTTAACAATGAGAAAATTCAGAATCTGACAACAAAGGTTAGAAATGTTGAAGATCAGATTCTAGATCGTGACAAAAGTGTAAGAGCTTCAACTGAACGGATCAAAGAATTAACGGCTCAAATTGAAAATGATAAAACTGAACGTGAGAAAATAAAATCTGAAAATGAAAAGTTAATTCTTGAAAACCGTCAGATTTCTGAAAAGTTTGAGAAATTGAAAAACATTGTCAAAGATAGTGATGATCGTAATGGCAAAACATTTAAAGAAAATGAACATCTAAGAGCTGTTTTGAGATTAAAAGAAGAATCGATTAATGAACAACTGGATCAAATTGCTAAATTGAAACTTAAAGTTCAAGAAGCTGAAATTGAGAATGAACGAATCCAGTTGAAGCTTAACAGCTATAAATCAGCAAGCTTTGTTTTGCAGCATATTGTTCCTAAACCTATAGGGAAAAACAAAGATGGCGAGGATGTTTTTTCTGATGGAACGGGTGTAGGTTTTCACAAAGTTCCACCGCCAATTTTAGACAACTACACGAAAAAGCAGTCTAGTTTGGTGGAAATTGAGGAAGAAAGTGAAGTTAAACTTCCTGAAAACATTGATGTCACGTTCACATCTTCCAATGACGAGGGTGTCCAAAGTGATGTGGTGAAAAGTGTGGTAGACAAAGTGCTTAAACCGAATTGTGACACTTCTGAGGAGGATGGGTGTTTCTTAGACAAATACATTCAGAAATCAAAGTCCAAAAACAACTTAAGTGATGAACCGGGTCTTGTGATGTACAAGATGGCTGGATCTGATAAGTTGTATTCGGATTCTGAGTTTCCGATTGAGAATGTTAATGAGAAAAAGTTGACAAATGTTTTCAAATTGGTTGAAGTTGAGTTGTCGGAAGTGAATAGTTTGAAACAAACAAAACGACAAATGAATTTTGAGAAAGATAAAGCTTACTACAAAAAGCCTATTGTTCCACCAAGGTTTTATAATAACAATCGAAACAACTGGTCGGGTGGTTATCAGGGTGGTAAGAATTTTCAGCAAAGAAGGTTTCAAAACAAAAGGTTTGCTGAAAAGAAGGTGTTTGTGAACAGTTCGAGTTCACTTTCTGATGAGGAAAATGAAATTTTTTCAAAATCAAACAAAGAGTTCTTTGAGAAAAGAGCTTCACATTATCAGTCTGAAGGCACAAGTCGAGTTGTTGATACTCGTACATGTTTTAGATGTAATCAAGTTGGTCACATTGCACGAATGTGTACCAATGTGAAGCCTAAGATTGAAAATGTGAAGTTTCAACAAAAGAAAGTTGATGTGAAGGGTAAAACACCAATCGTTGTTGAGAAAAAGAATGTGAAAAATGACAACACCAAAGTGAAAAATGAACCTGTAAAGAAAGTGGTAACTAAAATGAAAAATTTTACAAACGGGTTGCATTATCTCAACAAGTTTGGAAACCAAAAACAGAAATGAAGATTTCAACTTCTGAAGTGAAAAAGGCTGAAGAATCAATTTCGGTTGATTATGATGCAAATTTTCCACCTTTGAAGGCTGAAAATTTCAAAATTCAAATTGCGAGAGTCAAGGTTACACCTAAGGCTGATGAGGCCTGGGTGGACACCATGTTCGAATAAGCAGTTTGAATGGCCGGAGCTTCCTGGATCGCGAAGCATGAATCGGCATCTTTCTTAAAAGTTGGTTAATTTGAAGTTTGTTATGTGCAGGATCATCCAAGAGCCATTTCAAGATGGATCATGGATAGTGGCGCATCTCGACATATGACAGGAAAAACTGCATTACTGTATGATGTGAAGAATATCAATGGTGGTTATGTGGGATTTGCAGGTCATGAAGGTGGTAGAATTGTTGGTGAAGGAACGTTATCCAATGGGATTGTGACGTTTGAGAGAGTTAACTACATCACTGAGTTGGAGAACAATCTGCTTAGTATCTCGCAGATTGTGACAATCATTATACTACTCACTTCACTGATAAAGAATGTTTGATTTTGAAACCTGGTTTTGTTATACCTGAAGAATGGATTATTATGAGGGCACCTAGAGTGAACGATTTATATGTGTTAGATATGTCTGTAGCAACTACAACTACTGGTCAAGCACATTGTTTTGTGTCTAGAGCAACTGAGAAAGAATCAAGATTGTGGCACCGAAAGATGGGGCATATACATCTTAGAAAAATGAATCATTTGGTGCACAATGATTTGGTATTGGGAGTTAATATCAAAGGTTTTCATCTGGAAGGGGAGTGCATTAGCTGTGTCAAAGGCAAGCAGAAGAAAAAGTCACACCCTACAAAGCAAGTCAATTTAGTTTCGTGTCCTCTGGAAAGACTTCACATGGATTTGTTTGGTCCAGTGAATGTCAAAAGTATTACAGGAGATTACTATTGTTTGGTCGTTACTGATGATTATTCCAGATTTTCATGGGTTTCTTTCTTGAAGACGAAAGATGAAACATTTGACAGTTTGATGGGTCTGTTCAGGAAGATTGAGAATTTGTACCAAAGGCGTATCAAGAGAATTTGAAGTGATAATGGTACTGAATTCAAGAACAGCAAGATGGAAGAATTTTGTGATGAAAGAGGTATTTTGCATGAGTTTAGTGCTCCGTACACTCCGCAGCAGAATGGAGTCGCAGAACGCAAAAACCGGACACTAATTGAGACGGCTAGAACTATGCTCGCAGATTCAAAGTTACCGATTAATTTTTGGGCTGAAGCTGTTTCCGCCGCATGCTATACGCTCAACAGGGTTCTTACTGTCAAGAAGTTCAACAAAACATGCTTTGAGCTAATCAATAACCGCAAACCGAATTTGAAGTATCTAGAACCGTTCGGGTCACCTTGTACGGTTATAGAACCTTTTGGGAAGTTTGGTCCGAAGTGAATTGAGGGTATATTTGTTGGTTATTCAAATCCATTGCGACATGTCTTCGTTCCAAGTGAAAAGCGGATTATTGAAGCTGCAAATGTTGAATGTCAAGGTTATACTATGCCGCCACAGAATCCTGGTGATTCATGGCGTTATCATTATGACAATCTTTGGGATTCGTTTGACATGAGAGAAGAATCAGAGGATGATGAAGATTTCTTTGATGAGTTGGATATTTTGCGTGAATATGAGTCGCAATTAAGGTTCCCAGCTGAGTATTCGCGAAGACCACGGGAAACTTCAAATGATGATGAAGCAGGTCCAAGTAATGCCGGTGAACATGATGATGTCCAACAGAATGAAGTTGCTCAGGATAATCAGTCGGCTCAGAATGATAATTTAGAAGCTGAAAACATGCCAGTATTTGATCATGGTGATTCAGATTCAAATTCTGTGGGGGAGCAAATTCAGATTTCAGGTCAAACAAACCAAGTTGGTGAACAAGATGCAGAGCAGAATGTTACTAATCTGGAGGGAAATGTAGAGGTTCCGAGTGAAGTGATGCCGCGAACTTTCTCATATCATCCAGAGGAGTTGATTATAGGAGAATTGCAAGCTGGAGTTCGCACTCGAAATCAGATTGATAAAGGGCTTACATGTTTTTATACAAAAGTTGCTCCTTTGCAAACTGAATTCTCATTAAGTTGTTTTATCTCGCAGGTTGAACCAAGAACTTACAAAGAGGCGCTTACTGAAGACTCTTGGATCAATGCAATGCAGGAGGAACTTAGTCAATTTGAGAAATTGGGAGTGTGGAAGTTAGTTGATTTGCAGGATGGTCAGAGGAAGATTAACACCAAGTGGGTGTTCAAATGCAAGAGGGACAATAGAGGAGTTGTCGTAAGAAACAAAGCTCGACTCGTTGTTCAGGGATTTAGTCAACAGGAGGGAATTGATTTTACTGAAGTCTATGCTCCTGTAGCACGACTAGAGGCAATCAGAATTTTCCTAGCATTTGCGTCTTGGAAGAACTTCAAAGTTTATCAGTTGGATGTTAAATCGACGTTTCTTTACGGGAAGGTTAAAGAGGAGGTTTATGTCGGTCAGCCGCCGGGCTTTACCGATCCAATCCACAAAAACAAGGTCTACTTATTGGACAAAGCGCTATATGGTTTACACCAAGCCCCGAGAGCTTGGTACGAGACTTTGTCTCAACACCTACTCGCTAACCAGTTCATACGTGGAAAAGTGGATGCCACTCTCTTCACTAAAAATGTCGATGGTCATCTTCTGATAGTTCAGATTTATGTGGACGATATAATCTTTGGGTCAACAAATGAAAATCTATGCAAAGATTTTGAATCAGTGATGAAGCAGAAGTTTGAAATGTCATCAATGGGGGAGATGAAATTCTTTCTGGGATTACAAGTTGAACAACTTCCTGAGGGAATTTTCATTCATCAGTCAAAGTACGTTCATGATATTCTAGAGAAATTTGGGATGTCAAGTTCTACTCCAGCTGCTACCCCACTTGCAACAAATCATGGGATTCACCCAGATCTCACCGGAGACAGGGCTGATGAAACTTTTTATCGATCCATGACAGGTTCTTTAATGTACCTAACTGCTTCACGTCCTGATATCATGTACCCAACGTGCCTCGCAGCAAGATTTCAGTCTAACCCGAGAGCATCACATATGATCATTGTGAAGAGGATATTGCGCTACCTGAAAGGAACTCCTTCATTGGGGTTGTGGTATCCTAGGAAAGATGATTTTACGCTCGAAGGGTATTCCGATTCGGATTTCGGATGCTGCAAAGTCAATTCAAAGTCAACAACTGCAGGATTCCAGTTTTTTGGTCCTAGATTGGTTACCTGGCAGTGTAAGAAACAAACGTCTGTGGCGTTATCTACTTGTGAAGCGGAGTATGTTTCTGCTAGCAGTTGCTGCTCTCAGATCCTGTGGATACAGCAACAGATGCGCGACTACGGTTTGCAGTTTCTTAACACACCTCTTTTTGTTGATAATGAGGCCGCTATAAATATAACAAAGAATCCAGTTCATCATGCTAAAACTAAACACATAGAAATTCGTCATCACTTTATTCGTGATTGCTTTGAGAAAAAGTTGATACGAATTGAGAAAATCCACACAGACGAACAGAAAGCTGATTTACATACCAAAGCTTTTGATAAAAATCGGTTTAAATATTTGTTAAAACTGAATGGTATGAAGCTCATGTCGGTGTTGGATGGCATAATTGGCGTTGATGAGAGTACTGTTGCGGATGAAGATGAGAAACAATCTGCAATGGTTTGTCGAATTTTTACTTGTTTTGGTATTTAAGGGGAGTAGATGTTTGTACATAGTTATTTTCAGAAAATACAAAAACAGTAAAAAATACAAAAATACAAAAACATGATAAAATCTGAAAAAGAGCTTGTGTATATAGGGAAAATGATAGTTCATCAGCTAGACAATTACAGTATGCTAAAGATTTGTAAAGTATAAAAGAGTTAAACAATCTTACTGATGATGTGTCGATAGGTTTTCACACATTTAGTAGATTTATTCGGGATATAAACCTAAATTCAAACTTGTGAATTCGTGGGGAACACTACTTGGATATATAGGTAACCCCTGAAATCTCGTTTGAAAGGTCTCTTAATCTGATATACTAGGTCTTTATACTCAATGATGTCTGGGGTATTATTCCGGGACTTCTGCTGAACGGTAGTTCTGACCTAGTCCCTGGCTAATACTTGCTGCAATGCTTGAAACACAGCATTAAACCCTCAGCATGCTGAAACAATAAAATTGATAAATGCTGCTGTTGTAAGCAAAAAGATCCTCTAAAGGGGACACACCAAAAAGTCGAAGCTGATATCTCTCTGCGTATACGGAAGTATCGATCTGAGATCCCTCGGCCCTCGCATACCTAAATTATATACAGATATCATTGTAGTATTCTCACCTGTAAGACTGATTATTGAGATTCTAGATACGAGAGTATATTCAAGAGGTGGGACACATGAATGAGCTAAGTTCTTAATTCATCTAAATCGTATCCTGAGTAAGTTGAAATTTGTGTGAGAATTTAAGATGGATCAGTATATCGACAATCGAGGTGAATTGTTTAAATCTGAGTATGTAATGTAGCTTAACGGTACTTGTAATTTATCTGAAAAGCTGATATGATTCCCTGACACGCTCACCAAAAATATGTTTGTAAATAGTTTACTTTGTTTAATTTCTACAATTTAAGTTTTCTGTATTTCATTTCTTAGTTTAGAACATTTGATAAAATCCAAAAAGATTTTATTTCTGTTTTATTTTCCGACAAACCAAAGTGGAGAGTTGATTGTTGGATTCTTAGATGTTGGAAGCAGATGCAGGAAATTCTGGACTGAAGAATGAGGAGAGCTTACTTTGAAGAAGTTTGAATTGTTTGAAAAGTCAAAAACAAGTTCATTAACTTGATACTTGTTATTTTCAGAAATTGTTGTTTTAAATCAGTTTGTTTCGTCAAATGATCAACCAAGGTCATTAAATTGGACTTGGTAGATTAATTGAGTAATCAGGGTCATTAACTTGGACCTGAATACTTAAGTGGATTGCTATAACTGATTGTTTTTGAGATTTAATGTTGAAAAGATAGATTGTAATGTTTGTTGGTTGAGTAACAGGTTTGATCTTCATTATTCCCACGGAAGCTAAAGGTTAAAGCTTGAACCAGATACCTCAGATTCTAGCATATCGAGAGGGGGAGTCTGTGAAAGGGGGAGTCTGGATCAACAGTCAATGAGAATGTGAAGATAGAGTGCTTATGATGAAAAGACAGAGTTGAAGAAAAGACTAAGACTAAAGACTCAGGAGCTAAAAGACTACGTCAACATCCAAGGGGGAGTCTGTTGATACATGAAATGTCTGTTGACTGCGTCTACAAAAAGTCTGAAGTCAAGATTAGACTACAGGGGGTCATAATGTAAATTTTATGTGAAATAGAGTCTGGTCCGCTCATAAGGTAGTGTTTGGTTCGCTTTAGTGTCAATAGTCTGGATCGCTTATAGTGTTTTATCTGGTCCGCTTTTGTGTCATGTCATATAAGCGATCCAGCCAAGTCTATATATATGGGATTCATTTGAGCGGATCTCATAGTTGTATGTGTGTGCTTGTGGAACGAAACTCTGTCAAAATCTCATTAGAAAGCTAATAAAGTGAAGGAATTGAAAGGATAAGCTGCTGTTACATTACATATTCTGATTCCGCCTTTATATGTAATGATGAGCTACTCGGATTGACGTTTTCGGGTCAAGGAACGGTCCAACAATATATTTTTGGTGAATATTATTTTTGTAACAACCCTCAGTAAAACCAACACCCTCAGTATATTTCCGACACCATATTATATGTTAAAATATCTTAAAATGTCTTTAAATACACCCCGTATGTGAAAACCGAGCCCAAATTGTGTTATAGTATTTAAAATAAATTAAAAACAATAAATATTAAGTTGAGGCGGGCCGCATAGACCCACCCCAACCATTTACGCGGGCGGTATCAAGGTAGATACCGGATTCCTTTGAGTTTCTTTAGTTCAAACGGGCCACGTAAGACCCCGTTTAAGTTAACGCGGGCCGCGAGAGATCGACAACACGGCAACACCCTGAGCTGACACGTGTCATCATCGTGTCGAGCCTAGTAGATGACCGGGACAAGCTACCCTGTTGACCAGGGTTGACGCGGGCCGCGTAAGCGACCCTTGTCTTTCACGCGGACCGCGTGAGAGTCAGGTTCTGCAACTATAAATAGAACGCATCGGATTTCATTTCAAATCGTTCATTCTCATTTCTCAATCTCGAAATTATATAGTAGAATTATAATACGCGGGTATTATACCCCCTAATTAGCGAGGTTCTGCTCCGTTGTAAGTATTATAACCCCAATTTCGTAATAGTTACGCTGCCCAATTGATTTATGGTTCCGTAACAACTGTCGTGGTTCTGCCCGACGTAGTTGTTGGAATGTCGTCTCGGGGAGGGTATCATTAATATTTTCAAAGGGTTATGATACTAACCTAGGTACATTTGTGTAAATTATAGATTATTCCCAGGAAACCCTTACACGAAGTTTAAGATAACAATGTGAGTAATCCTTCTTTTTGTGTAAACCTTTTTGTAATACTTTACAAAACCTTAATTATTTTACAATATGATTAAGCGGTGATTGAGTCTTTGTAGTTCTTCAATTACTGCCGGTATGTTGGGGTTTTGTATACAAAATTTACTACCTTGTGAGTAGTAAGTCGGGGATGACAGGACGTTACCATTGGACAAAGAGTTAGCCAATGAGTAATATGACCCACAAGTCAGGATTGACAGTACTGAATGAGTAATTGTGTAGAAATAAACAATGTGATCGCTCTCAATACTGTTTCAATTGATAAAATGTTTCTTGATTAAACTGGGATTCACTCACCAGTATTTCCCGCTGACAAATGTTTTTAAAACATGTTTCAGGTAACAAAATGTGACAGCCAATTAGTAAAAAGCCAGCTGGAGAGCACTGAAGGCTTGGGAAAAATGTGGCTACAAAATGTAACTAGGAATTTTTAACCTAGTTAGTTACAAGACTAGAAATAGCCTATAATAGGGTTAAAAGCTACTAAACGATATGTTGAACAAAGTAGAGGGGCCTTAGTTGTTAAAATTGAAACTAAATTAGCTAAAACAATTAAAAATAAACCAAACACCCCATATAGAGGTGTCTGGTCGATCAAGAAGGAGCAGGGGGCGACACCCCATCTTCAAAACCCTAAAACTTCATTAAATCTGCAAATTGAAGGCTCCATCCAAGTTGAAATCGAAATTAGGGCTTAAAATCGTGATCCTCATCGCAAGAGGATTATAAGGTATGTAAAATCTGATGAAATCTCTCAACTTGAAATCCTCATGATTTTGGAAAATCTGAAATTAGATGTTGCATGTGTGTTATTTGGTTAGATTAGAGATGATATAGTGTCTAGAAGTGAAACCTAGACAACTACATGTGAAATCATGTCCAAAATTCAGGAAAATTCCATGAACACCTTGAAGGTGGGTGTGGGTTTTAAAAGAAGAAGATGAGCATTAGGGTTTAGAATGATTATTCTAGTATAATTCGATCATAGAAAGTGATTTCAGAAAAGTATGATGCTTAAATACTATATGAAGGCTTTATTGATGTTAAGTTAGCTAATTAACAAGCTATGGACTTGAATATGAAAGATATAAAAGTTCTGCCCTTATAGTGTTTGTAGAAATGCCTCAAAGAAGGCTTGAAACTGAATTGTTAAGCTAAAAACGCATAAATATTGTTGTGTGACAAAATGTGCGTTATGTATGTGAAACAAAGAGTTCTAAACATAAGGTGATTGAACTCTATAGGAAAGGAAGCCGGGGCATCAAGCGGGCAAACCGGTGTGGACGCACGTTCGAAGGGCTTGCTTTGAAGGTATGTAACTTGACCCGTTACATTAAGTAGATTTTGATGATTATATAATGTGTAATAGAATTTTAGAATAAGAGTTGTGTTGAATTAAGCGGTGATGTCGCTATATTGAAGGATTGGTCAAATTCGGTTGGAACTCGTTGGTAGTCGTCATATGGGAGGATTCCTTAGACGAGCCAAACGGGTCGAATAATCGAGTAAAGCATGGTTAATGCTCCGGAATATGATGAATTGATCTTTGATATTGGTTAATATATAACATGTTAGAATTTCGAGAATTTAATGTATTGATTTATTAGAAAAGCGAAATCCGAGAGTTGGGTTTGAGTGCTGTAACAACTCTCATCAAAAGTCCTAAATTATTATTTTAATTTGACCAATAGGAAACCCTAATTGAGAAACCCAAGTGATTCTGAACAAACCCTAAAATTTTCAGAACAATCAGAATCAGGATCAGGGCCCCTAAAACTCAAGGGGGGTATACCCTAGTTAATGATTATCTGAAACTACTCGCTGTCAAAATTCGAAAATTTGAATCTGTCAAGTCAGCAAAGCTAGTCCCAACCGTGGCTACCCTATAACCTATTTTTAACCCTTACGCACCGTAACAATTTTATTATTACGGTCCGTAAGAGTCCTTACGCACCGCAACAATTTAAAGCTTACGGTCCGTAAGCAATGCAAAATTTTGACTATAAATAGCAGACATTGGTACTTGAAATTTGGCATATGTTCGACGAAGAAATTCATTTCATGCACCGATTTACGTTCTGTATACTACAATTAACACACAATGCACTAATCGACGCCGCAATCAGGGTAATAACTCGATCGCTATTACGATTCAACGTCCGATCGATTATAACTATCCAAAGATTGTTTAAGTGCCGCTCAAATTGAGTTTATACTTTGTTATTCATCGTGATTTCGACTTGAATGTTTGAGTGCTGTTCGAACTCGGACTATACTCTGTCATTCGTTGTGAATCCGCTGAATTGTTAAGTATTGCACTAATAAATCGTTGTGAGGGTTTAATCTTGTGAATTGACGTAACTGCTGTATTAGTTACTAACCTGTTTGTGTGTGCATTATTATTTAAATTAGGTTAATCAAGGCTAATCAGTAGGCTTATACTCTGCTCATTAAATCTACAATGTGAGTCATTCTCTTTTTATCAAATTACTTTCAAAAGCATATTTATTTTCAAAGTTATAATTACAGTGATTAAGTTTATGTAATCACCAAATTACAGCCGGTATGTGGGGTATTGTGCACATTACTACTGTTGTGTCACTTTAGGTGGGCGAACCTAAATTAGTGATATTCGTCATTCATTGGGGTAGCCAATGGTGATATGACCACAGTCACCGAAATGAGTCGAGTGACAAATACTGTGGGTAGTTGGTTTGATATCAGAAACATTGTAATATCTCTTAATACTGTGAATTATAACAAACGAGTCGTTTTAGTAAAAATGAATGATTCACTCAGTATTTCCCTGCTGACAAAACCTTTTTCAAACATGTTTCAGGTGATCTGTTGTGAGCACAGGAAAAGTGCCGTGGAGCACTACATGCTTAGAAAAGTGGCTCAATGTAAATAAATAAAGAAACATGTTTTAAGAAATAAAGATTTCTCAGTGAAATCACTTTATTGTAAATTATGGGATTATCCCTATATTATATATAAACGAGCAGTTTTAATATTAATCGATCCTGTTTAAAAATACTTCCGCTGTCATTTAATTAGATACCATCGGATTTCCTGCCTCGCGGCTCTGGACCGGGTCAAACCGGGGCCAAGGGCCGTGACAAGTGCAATGAACAAAACAAACAAATTATGGATTTCCAGGAACTACCGTAAGTTACGGTAGTACCATAACTTACGGTAGAGGTCAGCTGTTTACGGCAGGTCACCCCTGTTTTACGGTGGACCAAGGATTTCCAGAACCTACCGTAACTTACGGTGACACCGTAACTTACGGTGGAACCAGAAAAATTCAGCATTTTATTATTCAAAATTTGATGTTGGATCTTGTGTTTATGTGTTATATAACAACGTTCAAAACTATTGTTTTAAAGGTTTTGACCATAGGTAACAAGGTGGATCTTACGGATGGCGATCAAGCATATGATGAAGAACCGAACACTACATTTTGAAGCTTCCGCAACGTTTTAATCTTTAGTAGTCTTTGTGTATGGGTTGTAAACACTTGTTAAACTACTTTTGAAATGTTTTAACTTAGTTATTAATTGACTAAGGTTGACGTTACTTATGAACTCCGTTGATGAATAATATGTTACTTATCCAATATTTTAATAGAAATGGTGTATTTTATTATAAAAATCAAGTGAAAAATTTAAGGGTGTTACAAGTTGGTAATCAGAGCTCAAGGTTGTCAAGAAGTGTTCGGTTCAAGCTTGATCAAGCATCCGGTAAGAGTTAATCGTTTAAGTAGAAATTAGAGAATATAGAAATAAATCATGAACAAATATGCATGAAAAGAGTGTGTAAGCTCACTCAAATACAAGAAATGCATGAAACAAGAATGATTAAATCAAGTTATGAACTTGATTGAATCAAAACAAGCACGATTAAATCAAGTTATGAACTTGATTGAATCAAAACAAGAACGATTAAATCAAGTTATGAACTTGATTGAATCAAAAGAAGAACGATTGAATCAAGATATGAACTTGATTGAATCAAAACAAGTAAAGCATGTGTTATAAATGGAATGTTTAACAACCTATGTAAACATTTCAGAAATAGAGATGGCAGATGGAGGTAATGATAATGCGGTGCCAAGAGTCACCGAATAAATGAGGGAAGTGATTGCCGAAGAGGTTGGAAAGGCGATCGAAAACAGTTTGTCGGGCTTTATTGATAAAATTCAAAACACAGTTTTATCAATAGTAGAAGAGAGAATCAAGAAATTGGAAGATGATTCAAATTTATAAAAGGAAAAGCATGGAGGACGAAAGCCTTGTTCATACAAGGAATTCATGGCCTGTAAACCACCAATATATAATGGGGAGGTTGATCAAATAGTGTGCCAACGATGGCTAAGTGATATCAAAGGGGTATTCGAGAGGACCCATTGTGATGAAGATGACTACGTAGCCTATGGTACGGGTCAATTAAGGAGTCAAGCGAAAGATTGGTGGGATAACAAAAAGAGAGAGATCGGTTTTGAAGCTGCTAAGGTCATGACATGAGAAGAATTCAAGACGCCATTTCTTAAACATCATAGCCCCAAGGCGGTTATGAATAAAATCAAGGAGGAGTTCATGCAACTTAGGCACAAGGGTGAGACCATAGACAAGATTACGGCAACGTTTATGGATAAGATGAAATTTTGCGATGATCTAGTGACAAATGAAGAACAAAAGATATATTACTACCATAACATGTTGAGTGCTGAGTTTAGGGAATTTATCACCCCTTCAAAATACGAGACCCTTACCGAGATCATAAATGCTGCTCGGGAAAGGGAGATCGAACTGAAAAAGAGCATTGAACGGGGTGAATGGAAAGCACAAGATGTAAACCCAAGCCCTGCTAAGAAGGCATGAACAAACGAAACCGCAAAGAAATCTGATACGAAAGGCGGGTCGCCAAGTTGCAGAATCTGCGGAAAGGGTCATAAAGGCGAATGCCGTTACAAGGATAAGCCTTGTCCCATATGCCGAAAAACGGGACATATGGCTATATCGTGCCCGGAGAAAGTGACGGTTTGTTACAATTGTTATCGAACGGGTCACAAAAAGTCGGAATGCCCGGAACTGGTTGGAAAGAAGGATGGGCAGGACCCGAAAGGTGAAGCCCCAAAAGCAAAGGCAAGGTCTTTTCAACTGACCGCCGCAGAAGCGAAGGTTGAACCTGACGTGGTCTCAGGTATATTTGCTGTAAATTCGATTCCTGCACGCGTGTTATTTGATACGGGTGCGAATAAATCTTTTGTTTCATATGGATTTATTCGACATCCTTCATTTGTTCTAACAAAATTA
Organism: Helianthus tuberosus; assembly: GCA_030545235.1. NCBI lineage: Eukaryota > Viridiplantae > Streptophyta > Magnoliopsida > Asterales > Asteraceae > Helianthus > Helianthus tuberosus. The sequence continues at coordinate 103,644,872 of CM060390.1, read as the reverse complement.
CCTGTGCCCTTTGAAGTAGAGATAGGTAATAACAAGAGCTTTATTGTTTGTGATGTATGTGAAAACTGTAAACTGAGCATTGACGACGAAGAATATTTGATAAATCTAATCCCGATGTCAATGGGAGAATTTCAAGTAGTCGTTGGGATGGATTGGCTATCTCAACACCATGCAAAGGTCGTGTGTTTTCGTAAAGAGATAAAACTAACATCTCCGAGCGGGAAACACGTCACCATTTATGGCGAAAAAAGGAGGCAACCCTATAGTGTGCTCAATGTTGAAAGCTCACAAGCTTATGAAGCGAGGATGCAAGGCATTCATGATATACGCTAATGAGCCCGAAAAAGAATCACGAAAGATTGGAGAGGTACCGGTAGTACGAGATTATGAAGATGTGTTTCCAGAGGATTTACCGGGGATACCGCCTGAACGGGAAGTAGAGTTCGGGATCGAATTGATTCCGGGCGCGAAACCCGTAGCAAAAGCCCCGTTCCGACTCGCACCGTCGGAATTACAAGAGCTGATGTCCCAAATTCAAGACCTGCTTGACAAAGGATTCATAAGGCCGAGTGTGTCTCCCTGGGGCGCACCGGTATTGTTCGTGAAAAAGAAAGACGGGAGCATGTGCATGTGTATTGATTACCGGGAGTTAAACAAACTCACGGTAAAGAACCGATACCCGCTTCCGAGGATAGATGATTTATTCGACCAATTACAAGGTGCGAATTGGTTTTCAAAAATTGACCTTAGATCTGGGTATCACCAACTAAAGGTCAAAGAAGAAGATGTACCGAAGACGGCTTTCCGCACAAGATACGGACATTACGAATTCCTCGTGATGTCATTTGGGCTAACAAATGCACCCGCGGCTTTCATGGAACTCATGAACCGGGTTTGTAAGCCGATGTTGGATAAGTCAGTCATCGTGTTTATCGATGACATTTTGGTGTATTCGAAAAGCGAAGCTGAACATGCACACCACTTACAAGAGGTGTTAGAGACGCTTAGACGAGAAAGGTTGTATGCGAAATTCTCTAAGTGTGCCTTTTGGTTACGAGAGGTACAATTTCTTGGCCATATCATAAGTGCCGACGGAATATTGGTGGATCTGTCAAAGATCGAGGCTGTGTCAAAATGGAATCCCCCGAAGAACGCTTCAGAAATTAGAAGCTTTTTGGGACTTGCGGGATACTATAGGAGATTCATTCAAGATTTCTCCAAGATTGCGTCACCGCTAACAAAATTAACCCGGAAGAAAGAAAGGTTCATTTGGGGTGTAGATCAAGAAAGGGCGTTTCAAACACTAAAAGAGAAGTTAACTCAAGCTCCGGTACTGACATTGCCGGACGGAGTCGAAGACATGGTGGTATATTCGGATGCTTCACTATCAGGGCTCGGATGCGTTTTGATGCAACGGGGCAAAGTTATAGCTTATGCCTCGAGACAACTGAAGATACACGAGAAGAAATATCCCACGCACGATCTTGAGTTGGCTGCGGTGGTATTTGCCTTAAAAGTATGGAGGCACTACTTATATGGGGTAAAGTGCACCATATTCACCGATCACAAGAGCTTGAAATACTTCTTCGATCAGAAGGAGTTAAATATGCGACAAAGGCGATGGCTAGAAACGGTGAAGGACTTCGATTGTGAAATACATTATCACCCCGGAAAGGCTAATGTGGTGGCGGATGCTCTGAGCAGAAAAGCGGACTATGTCCCAATACGAGTAAGATCGATGCAACTCGTGGTGACCTCGGGTATACTTGAACGTATTCGAGAGGCGCAATTAGAAGCAATGAAAGAAGAGAATTGGAAGAAAGAAAGAATAATCGGTCAATTGAAAGATTTGTCGGATGGGAATAATGGGTTGAAGACTCGATCCGGAAGGATATGGGTCCCACATACTTGTGGGGTGAAGGCGCTTGTACTTAATGAAGCTCATAAATCCCGATATTCAATTCATCCGGGCGCGACCAAGATGTACAATGATTTAAAACAAAATTATTGGTGGCCTGGAATGAAGAGGGATGTGGCGAAGTATGTGGAAAAATGCTTGACATGTTTACAAGTCAAGGCGGAGCATCAGAAACCATACGGCAAACTTCAACCACTAGAAATTCCGGTTTGGAAATGGGAACATATTACAATGGATCTATTAACCAAGTTGCCTAAGACAAATCGTGGTTTCGATGCCATATGGGTAGTGGTGGATAGATTGACGAAAAGTGCTCACTTCATTCCGATCCGTGAGACTTGCACGTCAGAAAAGATGTCAGAAGTTTACACTAATGAAATAATAGCACGTCATGGGGTGCCGGTATCCATCGTGTCTGATAGGGATACCCGGTTTACTTCAAATTTCTGGCGAGATTTCCAAGAGCAAATGGGAACCAAATTGTTCATTAGCACTGCGTACCATCCTCAAACCGATGGACAGAGTGAAAGAACAATACAAACACTGGAGGAAATGCTACGGGCGTGTATAATTGACTTTAGAGGAAGTTGGGATGTCCACCTACTGTTAGTCGAGTTTTCGTATAATAATAGCTGCCAATCTAGCATTAAAATGGAACCGTACGAAATGCTCTATGGTAGAAAGTGCCGAACCCCGGTATGTTGGGGTGAAGTGGGTCCATGTGAACTCGCCCACCAAGATATAGTACGAGCCACAAATGAAAAGATCGATATAGTTCAGGCACACTTGAAAGCGGCTCAAGATAGGCAAAAGGCGTATGCTGATAAAAGGAATAGGCCAATCGAATTCCAGGTTGGCGACATGGTCATGCTAAAGGTTTCCCCATGGAAGGGCGTTATTAGATTCAGAAAAAGGGGGAAGTTAAGCCCGAGGTTTATCGGGCCATTTAAAATCATCGGAAGGGCTGGAAAGGTAGCTTATCGCCTTGAGCTACCGGAAGAAATAAGTGGGATTCATGGCACGTTTCACGTGTCACAATTACGAAAGTGCCTAGCGGACGAAACAGCCTATATCCATTACGATGATATCGAAGTGGATAATAGTCTGAATTATGCTGTGAGACCGGTGGAGATTTTAGATCGAAAGGTCAAACACTTACGAAATAGACAAATCGACCAAGTCAAAATCAAATGGGAACATAGAAAAGGCTCGGACACTACGTGGGAGTCCGAGGAAGAAATGCAACGACTCTACCCTACATTATTTGGTACGTACTTCGGTTTCGGGGACGAAACCCTTTTTAAGGGGGGGTGGACTTGTAACATCCCGAAAATATAAAACCTTATATTGGAATTATAAAGTATACATAGACGAGAATTTACTAACTAGGAATTTTTAACCTAGTTAGTTACAAGACTAGAAATAGCCTATAATAGGGTTAAAAGCTACTAAACGATATGTTGAACAAAGTAGAGGGGCCTTAGTTGTTAAAATTGAAACTAAATTAGATAAAACAATTAAAAATAAACCAAACACCCCATATAGAGGTGTCTGGTCGATCAAGAAGGAGCAGGGGGCGACACCCCATCTTCAAAACCCTAAAACTTCATTAAATCTGCAAATTGAAGGCTCCATCCAAGTTGAAATCGAAATTAGGGCTTAAAATCGTGATCCTCATCGCAAGAGGATTATAAGGTATGTAAAATCTGATGAAATCTCTCAACTTGAAATCCTCATGATTTTGGAAAATCTGAAATTAGATGTTGCATGTGTGTTATTTGGTTAGATTAGAGATGATATAGTGTCTAGAAGTGAAACCTAGACAACTACATGTGAAATCATGTCCAAAATTTAGGAAAATTCCATGAACACCTTGAAGGTGGGTGTGGGTTTTAAAAGAAGAAGATGAGCATTAGGGTTTAGAATGATTATTCTAGTATAATTCGATCATAGAAAGTGATTTCAGAAAAGTATGATGCTTAAATACTATATGAAGGCTTTATTGATGTTAAGTTAGCTAATTAACAAGCTATGGACTTGAATATGAAAGATATAAAAGTTCTGCCCTTATAGTGTTTGTAGAAATGCCTCAAAGAAGGCTTGAAACTGAATTGTTAAGCTAAAAATGCATAAATATTGATGTGTGACAAAATGTGCGTTATGTATGTGAAACAAAGAGTTCTAAACATAAGGTGATTGAACTCTATAGGAAAGGAAGCCGGGGCATCTAGCGGGCAAACCAGTGTGGACGCACGTTCGAAGGGCTTGCTTTGAAGGTATGTAACTTGACCCGTTACATTAAGTAGATTTTGATGATTATATAATGTGTAATAGAATTTTAGAATAAGAGTTGTGTTGAATTAAGCAGTGATGTCGCTATATTGAAGGATTGGTCAATTTCGGTTGGAACTCGTTGGTAGTCGTCATATGGGAGGATTCCTTAGACGAGCCAAACGGGTCGAATAATCGAGTAAAGCATGGTTAATGCTCCGGAATATGATGAATTGATCTTTGATATTGGTTAATATATAACATGTTAGAATTTCGAGAATTTAATGTATTGATTTGTTAGAAAAGCGAAATCCGAGAGTTGGGTTTGAGTGCAATGAACAAAACAAACAAATTATGGATTTCCAGGAACTACCGTAAGTTACGGTAGTACCGTAACTTACGGTAGAGGTCAGATGTTTACGGCAGGTCACCCCTGTTTTACGGTGGACCAAGGATTTCCAGAACCTACCGTAACTTACGGTGACACCGTAAGTTACGGTGGAACCAGAAAAATTCAGCATTTTATTATTCAAAATTTGATGTTGGATCTTGTGTTTATGTGTTATATAACAACGTTCAAAACTAATGTTTTAAAGGTTTTGACCATAGGTACCAAGGTGGATCTTACGGATGGCGATCAAGCATATGATGAAGAACCGAACACTACATTTTGAAGCTTCCCCAACGTTTTAATCTTTAGTAGTCTTTGTGTATGGGTTGTAAACACTGGTTAAACTACTTTTGAAATGTTTTAACTTAGTTATTAATTGACTAAGGTTGACGTTACTTATGAAATCCGTTGATGAATATTATGTTACTTATCCAATATTTTAATAGAAATGGTGTATTTTATTATAAAAAATCAAGTGAAAAATTTAAGGGTGTTACATAAAAGTTACCTAAAAGATGATGTTTTAAATTCAATAAAATAGGGTTATCCCTATGAATGTATTGTAATAAGAAACTTGGGTTTTACCCATGTGATTATTAATATCAAATATGGTGGTTTTACTCTGATAAACATTTCCTAACTACGGTCCTGATGAAAATTTCCGCTGCCAAATTAGACAAATACCACGATACCACCGAAACTGGCTCGCGGCCGCCCGTTCCCGGGATTCAGGGATCGGGGGTTGCGACAGAAGGTGGTATCAGAGCCTAGCCACTGGTCTGAGCCAAAGAAGTGTTCTGCTGACACTTAAAATTCTAAATTTTGTGTTAGGAAATAAATTACGAAAATACGTGCATAACTGTAATTATTTGTTATGTGTTATTTGACTATTTGTTAGTTTACAGTATGAGTGATCAAGGACCCTCAGACATGAATCGTCAGTTGTCTGAATCACCTAGGAGTGAAGGTACCTCTTCACAGTCTGCCCTCTCTGGGTATACTGCTGATCAGGAAGAAGGAATGTGTGCTTTTAAAGCACAGTCAGAAGAGCCATTCCCTCATAAGAAACGAGGATGGTTTAGTAAGGAAGCTTTTGCTCGGAGGAAAAGAATGCGAAAGTTGCAACAACAAAGAGTTTTAGCAGCCACTAAGAGAAAAACAGATGCCTATACATAGGATATGCTTAATAGAAGCCTAGCTAATTTCCATATCCTAGCTACAACTGCTGCTGACCCAAGTCTGGAACAACTAGTAGCCCCACAACCACAAATCCCAGAACAACCCATGGAGATAGAAAACCCTGAAAACCAAGTGGAGATGCATGACTTTAACCCAGAAAAAATCCCTAGGGTACCTGCACCAAACCCCCTAGACCCAAATTACGACCCCTGGTGGGACGACAATAGAGATTTTGTGCAACGTTACCCTATCCATGAAGACCCACCCATACAGAACATAGGAGCCTATCCAGGTATGGACCCTTTAGATCCATATTACCATGATGAATATATTAGGGAGATCTTAGAAGATCCTTACCAATTTCAGGCACTTTCACCCCCATATCAGGAACCTGTACCCCATATTCCAAACCCAGTCCTAGAACCTGCACCCCCAATGAGTGCAGAAAACGTCCAAGAACTTAGGACTTTCGGGGAGGAAATTTTAGAAAGCAGTGAGATAATGCGTCAGGTGGGAGAGCGTCTCGTATGGAAATACGATGAACGCAATATGGATTTTTGGACAAATCCATATCCGTGAATGTGAGAAGGGAGGAAATAGTAGTAATAATAATAATAATAATAATAAAATAAAATAAAAAAATGTGTGTACGGATGCATATTACTATAAGTGTGATTCTGTATCTGTTGGTATTGTAATTTTATTTCAGTACTAGTGTGTAATAGACGCATAGTATATGGAAATAGAGTACAAGTCGCAATGATCGACGTTTTTGGCTAGATTGAGTGTCATGTGATTAACTATATTACTTATTATCTTGTGATATTAATACGGGGTAAATGTTTAAAATTCAGATGGCCGACGAAGGAAATCAAGGAAATCTGAATAATGATAACCAGAGTAACATTAACGTGGTTAATGAGAATCCAAGCATCCAACGAAAACCAAATGGATAATAGTGTCGTTCACCATATAGTGGCACAAGGAATCATAGACGCCATGCCATTTATTATTCAAACTATTCAAGAAGCGAATAATAAAAGTAAACATAGCAGTAAGCGACCAATCAAACCCGAAAACAGCGTGAACAATGGACCTATACTTCAATTGCCTATTCCCAAAAGAAGGAGAACCATGCCTTATGGTTGTTCTTATAAAGAATTCTAGTCTTGTAAACCAATGGAATTCTCGGGCAACGAAGGGGCCATTGCAACCCTACGCTGGATAGAAAAGACTGAGGCAGTCTTAAGGATAAGTGTGCTGAAGAAGATAAGATATTGTTTGCTTCTAATCTGTTTAAGAATGCAGCACTAGAATGGTGGAACACTATCCTTCAATCAAGAGGAAGTGATAGAACCTATAATATGGAATGGGAAGAATTTAAGAACAAGGTAGAAAGGAAATTCTGCCCACCCAATGAAAAATAACAGATAGCAAACAAATTCCTAAACCTTAGGATGACTGGTGTAGATAGTAAGGGATACACTAAGTTATTCTTCGAATATGCTAGGATAGTGCCAACTCTCGCTTCACCAGAACCAGTGTTAATCTCCCGTTATATTTTGGGATTAATTGGAGAGATTAGACACGTAGTCAAGGCAGTTAGACCTCAAACCATAGAAGAAGCTGTAGAACTAGCCAATACCTTGACTGATGAGTTAGTCCGTACCCGAGAAGAGGATCAAAGGAGGAACCTAACCCAGAAATTGACTCAAGAATTTCGTTCTGGAAATTCTAACCGTGGGAAAAATGTAGGTTCTACCTCTGTACCCTACTGTAGGCATTGCAAAAGAAAGCATTCAGGAAGATGCTCCATATACTGTAACTTTTGCAAAATATCGGGACACAAGGAAGAAGACTGCAGGAAGAAAGCTAACAACAAGATATGTTACAACTGCGGAGAACAAGGTCATATCAAATTTAATTGCCCAAAATTAACTCCAGCTACAAACAACAAGAATACCAAAAATGCTAGAGCATTTGTTCTGACTGCAGATGAAGCCAAGATGATTCCAGATGTCATAGCTGGTACGTTTTAGTTAATGATGTCTTTGCTAAAGTATTATTTGACTCTGGTACAAACCAAAGTTTTATTAATACATCATTTTGCAAATTTATAAATCAATCATTAACTAAACTACCACTAGAATGCTTAGTAGAGACAGCTAATGGAAAAACTGTTAGGATTTCTGAAATCTTGCAGGGAGCAAGAATAGAAATTTTGAATCAAACATTTAAGGCAAACCTTTACCCAATGAATCTGGTAGGATTTGATGTTGTATTAGGAATGGATTGGTTAATATCCAATAAAGCCAGTATCTTATGTGATCAAAAGTCAATTCAAGTAAATTCACCAAAAGGTAAAATGATCACAATAAAAGGAGATAAACAATCTAGATCCACAAAATTCATCTCTGTGATGAAAACTGCAAGTTATATAAGAAAAGGGTCATTAGTGTATTTGATTTCTATAATCACTAACACTAAAGTAAAGGATTTAAAAGATATTCCAGTAGTATCTAAGTTTTCAGAAGTATTTCCAGAAGAATTACCAGGACTACCGCCAGACAGAGAAGTTGAATTCAGAATCCATCTACTGCCAGGAACAACACCAATTGCCAAAGCACCTTACCGTTTGGCACCCGCCGAAATGCAGGAGCTGAAGAAACAATTAGATGAATTGTTAGAAAAAGGATTTATACAGCCAAGCTCATCGCCATGGTGAGCACCCATCTTATTTGTTAAAAAGAAGGACGGATCGATGCGCATGTGCATTGATTACCGTGAATTAAACAAGGTCACGATTAAGAATCGATACCCATTACCAAGAATCGATGATCTGTTTAATCAACTGCAAGGAGCTCGATTTTTCTCAAAAATCGATTTAAGGTCAGGATATCATCAGTTAAAGGTACAGGAAGAGGACATTCCTAAAACCGCTTTCAGAACAAGGTATGGTCATTATGAATTTACCGTCATACCATTTGGTTTAACCAATGCCCCCGCTGCATTTATGGACATGATGAACCGAATATGTAAGCCATATTTGGATAAATTCATAATTGTATTTATATATGATATTCTAATTTACTCTAAGAGTAAAGAGGATCATGCTAGAGATTTGCACGCACTTTTGAGTTTACTACGAAAGGAAAAGCTTTATGCTAAGTTTTCTAAGTGCGAATTTTGGTTAGAACAGGTACAATTTCTTGGACATTTAGTAAACCATGAAGGAATACATGTGGATCCCACAAAAATCGAGGCAATTACTAAATGGAAAACCCCTGAGTCACCAACCGAGGTTAGAAGTTTCTTAGGATTGGCCGGTTATTATAGAAGATTTATTAAAGATTTCTCTAGAATAGCCATTCCTTTAACTAAATTAACCTGTAAATCTGTTAAGTTTGAATGGGGATTAAAACAAGAAGAAGCTTTTAGAATTCTTAAGCAAAGATTAACCCATACACCCATATTAGCGTTACCAGAAGGAACTGAAGACTTTGTAGTCTATTGTGACGCTTCTAAGTTAGGTTATGGATGTGTATTAAGGCAACCTCAAAAGGTTATAGCTTACGCATCTAGACAACTTAAGAATCATAAAGAGAATTATTCAACCCATGATTTAGAGTTAGGAGCTATAATTTTTGCTCTTAAGATTTGGAGACATTACCTTTATGGCAGTAAGTTTACCATATTCACTGATCATAAGAGTTTAAGGTATATTTTCAAACAAAAAGAGTTGAATATGAGACAAAGACGCTGGATGGAAATGCTTAGTGATTATGATTGTGATATTCAGTATCATGAAGGAAGAGCAAATATAGTAGCAGATGCTTTAAGCCGAAAGTATCACGAAAAACCAAAAAGGGTACGTTCTCTTAAATTAAATCTGCAAGTAGATTTAAATGATCAGATAAGAGAAGCACAAGAATCAGTAATCAAGGAAGATACTGAAAAGCTAAAAGGTATGCTAAAAGAATTAGAACAAGGAACAGATGGAATTTGGAGATTCCATAAAAAGAGAATGTGGATACCTAAATTAGGAAACCTACGTCATCGTATATTAGAAGAAGCACATAAGTCTAAGTATACGATGCATCCAGGAAGTGATAAAATGTACCAGGATTTAAGGAAAAATTTTTGGTGGATAGGAATGAAAAAGGACTTAGCAGCTTATGTTTCTAAATGTTTAACCTGTTCACAAGTCAAAGCCGAACATCAGAAACCCTCAGGTTTGTTACAGCAATTAGAAATGCCAGTGTGGAAATGAGAATTAATAACAATGGATTTTGTTACTAAATTACCCCAAAGAAAGAAAGGAAATGATACAATCTGGGTGATTGTAGATAGGCTAACCAAGTCAGCTCATTTCCTACCAATGAAAGAAACATTCAGTATGGAACAACTAGCTAAGTTATATGTAAATGAAATTGTTTCTTTACATGGCATTCCTTTATCAATTGTTTCTGATAGGGATAGCCGATTTACCTCTCATTTTGGGTCAAGTTTCCAAAAAGCAATGGGAACTAAATTAAATCTAAGCACAACTTATCATCCTCAAACGGACGGACAAAGCGAAAGGACAATTCAGAAAATGGAGGACATGCTTAGAGCTTGTGTAATTGATTTTGGAGGTAATTGGGACAATCACTTACCTTTAATATAATTTTCTTATAATAATAGTTATCACACAAGTATCAATGATGCACCATTCGAAGCACTTTATGGACGAAAGTGCCGAACCCCAGCCTGTTGGGCAGAAATTGGGGAAAAGCAATTATCTGGACCAGAAATAGTGCAAGAAACAACTGACAAAATCATTCAAGTCAAGGAACGACTGAAAGCCGCACGTGATCGACAAAAGAGCTATGCCGATAACCGACGCAAGCCATTGGAATTTCAAGTAGGGGATAAGGTATTGTTGAAAGTCTCTCCTTGGAAAGGAGTAGTAAGATTCATAAAAAGGGGAAAGCTAAGCCCCAGGTATATTGGACCTTTTAAGATTATTAAAAGAATAGGACCTGTAGCTTATCAGCTACAACTGCCAGAGGAAATGGTAGGAATACATGATGTGTTTCATGTATCTAATCTCAAAAAATGTTTAGCTGATGAATCACTAATAGTACCTCTTAAGGATATAGAGGTAAATGAACAACTCAAGTTTGTAGAAAGGCCTCTACAAACTGAAGACAGGAAAGTCAAGAATCTCAAACATAAAAGACTAGTTCTGTTCAAAGTAAAGTGGGACTCCAAAAGAGGACCTGAGTACACATGGGAGCTTGAATCAGAAATGCAAAGGAAATATCCGCACTTGTTCCAGTAGATCTCGAGGACGAGCTCTAAAATAAGGTGGGGAGGATGTAACAACCCTCAGTAAAACCAACACCCTCAGTATATTTCCGACACCCTATTATATGTTAAAATATCTTAAAATGTCTTTAAATACACCCCGTATGTGAAAACCGAGCCCGAATTGTGTTATAGTATTTAAAATAAATTAAAAACAATAAATATTAAGTTGAGGCGGGCCGCATAGACCCACCCCAACCATTTACGCGGACGGTATCAAGGTAGATACCGGATTCCTTTGAGTTTCTTTAGTTCAAACGGGCCGCGTAAGACCCCATTTAAGTTAACGCGGGCCGCGAGAGATCAACAACACGGCAACACCATGAGCTGACAAGTGTCATCACCGTGTCGAGCCTAGTAGATGACCGGGACAAGCTACCCTGTTGACCAGGGTTGACGCGGGCCGCGTAAGCGACCCTTGTCTTTCATGCGGGTCGCGTGAGAGTCAGGTTCTGCAACTATAAATAGAACGCATCGGATTTCATTTCAAATCGTTCATTCTCATTTCTCAATCTCGAAATTCTGTAGTAGAATTATAATACGCGGGTATTATACCCCCTAATTAGCGAGGTTCTGCTCCGTTGTAAGTATTATAACCCCAATTTCGTAATAGTTACGCTGCCCGATTGATTTAGGGTTCCGTAACAACTGTCGTGGTTCTGCCCGACGTAGTTGTTGGAATGCCGTCTCGGGGAGGGTATCATTAATATTTTCAAAGGGTTATGATACTAACCTAGGTACATTTGTGTAAATTATAGATTATTCCCAGGAAACCCTTACGCGAAGTCTAAGATAGCAATGTGAGTAATCCTTCTTTTTGTGTAAACCTTTTTGTAATACTTTACAAAACCTTAATTATTTTACAATATGATTAAGCGGTGATTGAGTCTTTGTAGTTCTTCAATTACTGCCGGTATATTGGGGTTTTGTATACAAAATTTACTACCTTGAGAGTAGTAAGTCGGGGATGACAGGACGTTACCATTGGACAAAGAGTTAGCCAATGAGTAATATGACCCACAAGTCAAGATTGACAGTACTGAATGAGTAATTGTGTAGAAATAAACAATGTGATCGCTCTCATTACTGTTTTAATTGATAAAATGTTTCTTGATTAAACTGGGATTCACTCACCAGTATTTCCCGCTGACAAATGTTTTTAAAACATATTTCAGGTAACAAAATGTGACAACCAATTAGTATAAGCACTTGTACAATAAACTTCCTTATCATTTATCAATGATAATTTCTGCTAAGTGTCTTGTTTTTAATACAGGCAATAATAAATCTTCATGAACCATAAACTTAGCAAAAAAAATTTTTATCATCCACAAGGTATAACTACCAAGGAAACCATAGTAACCGATTCTTATAGATCGGCAAGGAATCCTTCCGAAAATCTAAGAGCACTCTTTCTTTGCGTAGAGTACGACAACATACGTTATTTTAATTATTTTTCTCTCGTTTTTCTATCGCCTGCGAATGCCAAACTATGTTTGATAAAAGTGTCATATGAGGATTGGCGTATCCTAGTGTGTCCCATAGATTATTTCCATGTCTGATCAGCATGGAGGTTTAATACATGGAACCCCTGAGATATCCCGATGGTCATATTGTACTAAAGTCTACTAGTAGTATTCAAGGAAGATATCCAATATAAAATGTCCTTATAAGTATCTCTACTTAGGGCATCCTTGCATTATAAAGAGAATGTGTCATTTATCTGACACCGACATCGATAGATAGACCCAAGCCTGAAAATACAGACACCTCTGACATCTCTGTGTGTCATAATGATCTTCTCCTAAGACCATCCTGTTTACCTTCTGAGAAGCAAATAGAGTTAAGATTAACATCCCGCTTAAGGTTAGAGTGTGGTAGGAACTCCGTATTGATCATGGAATAATCGAAACCCTGATTAAGTAAATTTTAAGATATAGATTCATATAGCCTGACTCAATATCCGGAGAATCCGGTATAGTTAAGTGTGAAAGACGGTTTATTTTGCTTATGCATTGATTACCGCAACCCTAATTGGACAACAATTAAGAATTATCATTAGCTGCCCAGGATCGTCGATTTGATCGACTAACGCAAGGATTAACTATTCCTTGGGATTAGTTCTAAGCAATGGTTGGAATAACCATTTCACCTTAAGATAAATTTTTATAATAGTCGTTATATAAGTATCAAGATGGCTCTTTTGGAGACCATGTATAGATGAAATATCAAAACATCCGCTTGATGGACGAGACTTTGGGAAGTCCACTTATCAGGATCTGGAAGTTATATTGGAAACAACGAATAAGATCATACAAATCCCTAGTCATCTATAAGATGCCAGTATTCGGCAGAAAATCAAGAATTAATAAAAGTAGTAACCCTCCTAAGTTCTTGATAAGGAATAAGGGTTAACAAAAGTGATCACCAGGAAGGGTGTGCAAATTTGTTAAATTATCAGGGTAGTTAAGCTCTGAATATGTGGAATCATTCGAAGGAAAATCGAATGTATCGAGATCAAATAGCTTATAAGCTGAAACATGTTTAATGAGCTTGGCGGAGCTCGCAACACAATAACACACTAATGATTTAAGGATGTGTTTCACCAATAAGTTAAGAAGCATTATCACATATTGATATGCAGATTTTTGATATAACAAGCAACCTGTGTCGATTAAGGATCGACAGGTTAAGAAGCTCCAAAAGGATACATGACCTATTATATAGGTCAGCTGGAGTGCCATAGAGGCCCAAATGTACTAAGGAAGGTTAAGTTCAATATAGGACAGAAAGTACTCCCTTTACTTTAAGCAAATCTCGAGGTCGAGATTTCTTTTAAGGGGGTGAGGATGTAACACCTCAAAAATTTGCGTCCAATAATGTATTGACACGTGTCATGGACTGTGAATATATGAAAACATACTTTAGAGGGACTAAAGTTGACAAACAGTGAAACTGTGTGGATATAAGAGTCCAAAGTGTCAACAATGGATAAACAGGCCCTACAATAACCCTACATGGTGTTGATAACCTTAAACGGATAAATCATGGATCATACGAAGCGGAAAATGAAAGAAAGTGATGAATTACAAACTACAGGGGCTAAAAGTGTCAACATGTTGAAATTATACCTCTGAGTGATCTTTTGGCAAACCCGAAGCTTTGTAATGATAAAATATACTCACTAGAATATGTGGTAAAAATTTCATGAAGTTTCGTGAACGTATGAGAAAGTTATGATTAAAACCGTACACGAAAGGTTAAATACGATATCGTGAATTTCGTGACTTTTCGGGTAAGCGCAAAGTGAACCGAGGACTTTGCCATGTTTATAAAAGTCCCAAGGTTCATAAAAGTCAGATATAAGGGCCAAGAGTGCTAAATAAATAGCCTAAACACGTTACAAAAGATCAGGGGCTGAAGTGCAACATTTGAAACTTGGATAGCTGGTCGACCACGCCCTCGCGTAGCGCGAGGGGTGTCTCGCGTAGCGCGACACCTGCCCAGCGACAGAGTCCGCACAGATGCCAGTCAGGTCTGTTTTTGCGAGTGGTTACCAGCTGTTCTCAACTCTAGGGCCTGACCAATCGTATTACATGCAGCTGAGGACCCTTGTATAAGTCTTACAACCCTTATAAACACCTGTGGCACCTCTAATTCAGATCAAAATCATCATAAAGTTCACCATTGTTGCAAAACCAAGAACACTTGAACTTTAAAAAACTCACAAGACTTCTCCTGGAGCATTCTGATCGACAAGGCAGCCTCATAAGTGATCACTAAGCTTGTTAGGACCTTTGTAAGTGTCTATAACATTCCCTATTTCATTCTAAGCTTAGATAATGGTCTAAAGTCAATCCGTCGTAAATATAGTTTGACTTTATGATTAAACGAAATGTGCTCAGTCATATCTCGAATCGAAGGTACCAACATGATGGTATTTATGTGTGTAACAAACCCCTAAAAGGGTATTTTCAGATTTACACTCTAAGCATGTTAATTGTCGAGTCAAAGCCTTTCTTAAAAAGTCAACAGAATTGTTATTTGCAAATTTAAGCATGATTAGCAATATAGGGTACATGAAACCTGTTCGATCATCAAAATAACTTTATAATTAATGTAAGAATGTGTTTCAACATGATCAACTCGACAATTTTCTGTTTAAACCCGAATCGGAACCGAAAGTCACATAAATTGACTTTTCCTTTGACTTTCAGTTCTGATCCGTGCATGCATGTTAAGATCTGCATTAGAGCATATTTTGGGCCAAGTTTCATGTATGTACAACCCTCTGGAATTTTACATCTTGGTTCCATGTTTAACCGATTCATATGCATGTTTCCGATTTATGCTTAAAGTTGACTATTTTGCCCTTTTTAATATAAAACGCGATTTTTGAAAAAGTAAAAGAGTAGAATCAATTGTTACTGATTTATAAACTTGCACCAAAAGTTTCAGATCAGTTTGTGGTTCAGATTAAGAGATATGCTCGATATCGTAAATCACAAGCTTTATGTTAAGTAAATAGCGCAATTAGCGCATAGCCTATTTTAACCCACTTTTTAGTATCAATCTTTCTACCCACTGATATTATATAATATTTTGGGATTTTTTTTAAAGATTTTTATTAAATTTTTGGATAAGCATAACATAGGTCTTTAAACCAAATTCGGTAAATACCGATTTTGCCCTTTTCGGTCATAAAACGAGTTCTACAAATCCGATTGACCCCAAACCTTTTTCTACTGATTTTATTTGTTAAATAAAGTATGTTGAGCCTTCTGGAAATATAAAAATCTCAGCTTTCTTTTACAAACCCGGAAACGGCTCTAAATCGCATTTTTAGGCATTTTTAACGCATAGTATATACTATAACCATATCAAACATATAAGACTTATATTTACTGATGTGTTTAGTATATTTTTATAAAATAACAGTGAGTAAAAGTTTATAAACTCAGGTTTCCGGTTTTAACCTTTTTAAGCCTAAGTGAAATTACCAAAATGCCCCTAAGGTGCATAGTTTGGTTTTAAATGATAATTTTCACATATGGGTCATACCCTACTATTATAACATGTTAAAATAAGTATATTTACTATATAGACCAGACCCGAAACTCAGATTTATATTCAAACTCTTTTATGATCATTAAAATGACCAAAATACCCCTACGGGGCTTATTTTGAGATTTAACTCGTTTTGGGCATAATAGAAGATATCTTATTGATATCACGACATATTAAAGGCATAATAACTTAGGAAACATGTCTATGACTCTTTTGGTTACTCGTTACGCACTTGTCGCGTTCGGATCGGCTTATGTGACTAGTTCATTTATATTAGCCGAAGCGAGTCAAACTTTATCATTTTTGTCTCCAAATCCAGAATGTGTTTAGTATACCCATATTATACAAGTCTTCAAACTTGTCGGGTCTAAATCACATTCTATCCGGTCTTCGCTTAATCGTGCGTTTGAACCGTATGTTCCCTAAGACTAACCGGTCTAAGTTTTGGCTTAAGCAAAGACCCGTTAGCGTTCTAATTAATTATTTATGTCATCATTCCAGACTAGAGCCTTCCGGTAACTGGTACCTACGCTTACTTAAGTGAATACGGCTGAGTTATTAAAATCTTATTAATTAAGACAGGAGCTAGCTCAGGTAAATACTTTTAACTTATTTTCCCTTATACGGGCTTGGGGCACGGTATTATAAAAATACCGCTTGGTCGGGTGTAGAAACCTTTTGATCGGAGATGATTGAATTGCATAATCCCGTTTTAATTCGTATTGCTTGATAACAAATAACATTGGGGGTTAATGACCGTGTCCTGGATATCCTTGGCTCATTTTAAAAAGTGAATGGCCACGACGTAAGCACAAGGTGTAGACAAAACACCTCCTGTTGCATATGTAAAACGTATACTCATTCGTAAGGGTAACTTCTTGTGAGATTATATTTGTGGTGTGTCGATTAATCTTTTCCGGCTCGTATCGTATTGTATTGTATGATCACCGGCCCTAAATGTTGGACAAACATGTAAATCGGATACAAGATTTTTATTATCAAAATTGTCCCAAGTTATAAAAGATTAATCTTGCCTCTGCGCATTTTAATCAATGTGTCAAAAGATTTTGTGCCGTTTGCACTCAAATCAATTTTCAACCATTTTCAAAATGAGTCAGTTAAATTGTATTTACCAGTGAAAACTGACGTATTTTTCCAAAAGGTTAAGTGACAGGTACTGAACGTAATTGGCTGGAAGCTCAGGGCGATTATAAGGAATCTTGCAAGTCCTAGGCGTCTAAAGTCTGTTGAACAATGATTATGATTATTCGATCCGCCTGTGGATCTCTTTACTTCCGTTGTAATACTCTGATATTACTTTGTATTCGGATTGTAATATATTTAACTTTTGCTTCCGCTGTGCATTTATATATTGTGTTGTTTGACTATGATGATATCAATTACGTCACGATACTCCCCCACCGGGCCCACCGGTGACACGTGGAATTTGGGGTATGACAGGTTGGTATCAGAGCCAACATTGAGTGAATTAAACACTAACATTTTGTGTTTAATCTCAATGACACATTAGCACATTCCTTGACCTTCTGAGTCTAGACTTAACATAGGAATACTCTCAATCCTAATCTGTAGATTTTGCTTCCAATTCTAATTGAATACGTCGCCAAGCGAAGAAGCTGTAATAGGAGTTCTCCACACTCGGAGCCTTGAAATGCTGAGTTTCGTACCGCGGCCAGGATGAAACGAGTCTACAAGGAGAAAGCATTCAGAAATAAGAATGAAGAAGAAACTCCTCTTACTGAAGATCGTTTCCTTAATAGTCCTTCTAAGGACGTATTTGTTATATATGTATTTTTTTTTCTTTCAGTTCCTTCAAGGACACATTATTCCTTTCAAAGACCCGCTTAGGGCAACTCTGTACTTTTATCTCCATATAATGGATTGATTAAACAAAGTTCTCATTCTAAACATGAAACATGAAATAAATGGAAAATAACATCCCTTAGAAGGGAAGTGCCTACGGGCTATAATAAACGTCTTCTGAGACTAAGGACAGTAGTAGCCTACAACTCCCTGTCAAGAAAAGGTGATGAACGTTGATTCACACCTAATTGCCGTGATCCCAAACGATCATGGCTTATAAATTAAACTTGTCTACGCGACTAGGCCACTTGTGCCATTATTAAAACTTTAATGCCTCGACTCTCTGAAATCATGGCTTATAAACTTGTCTACGTGACTAGGCCATTTGTGCCATTATTGAAACTTTAATGCCTCGATTCTCTGAAGTCATGGCTTATAAACTTGTCTACGTGACTAGGCCATTTGTGCCATTATTAAAACTTGAATGCCTCGATTCTCTGAAGTCATGGCTGATAAACTTGTCTACGCGACTAGGCCATTTATGCTATTATTAACTTGTAAAGTAGGATTTATGAGGAGAATCCTGAAGGAAATAAATATTCCCCTTTCCCTGTCAGTGTACATTTTAAAAAGAATCATAAAGGAGAAACCTAGCCTACGCGGCCAAGATGGTGAGACCTACTCAAGAGATTCAGATCCCTGTTAACACCTGAGAACGTGTTAGCACTCCTGACAAATGTGATTCGACAAAATCACAACAGTCATCCCTATATTGGAATATTTTTTTTAAATTTCTAATTTACCTTATGATCCTAGAAATCATGGCTTATATCATCTTATAAGATGATCATATTATAAACATCCGTAAGTGACGAAGTGCCTACGGGCTAAATTGGTTGTCCGATAAGACAACGACAGTGGTGGTCTTTGACCTCCTGTCTAAAAATGTTGGACCATGTCCAAGCATAATGGTCGGTATGATCCAAATGATCTTAACTAATAGCATCTGAAAAGATGATCGTATCATAAAACATCCCTCAGAAGGGAATGCCCACGGGCTATATCTATTGTCCTAAAAGACAAAAGGCAGTTGTAGTCTTCGACTCCCTGTTAAGAAAAGTAACCGGCTATGCTCAACCCTTAAATGCCTCGATCCCAAACGATCATGGCTTATAAATTTAAAACTGTCCTTGTGACTAGGCCTTCTGCGCCACTTTAATATCCTTAATGTTTTATAACTAGGATAAATTATAATGGAAAATACTAATTTAAAATAACTAACAAATTAACCGATATGGTCTATATTACCATGGTTGATGAATCGTCAAAAATGGGGATATCATAATAACCTCTGAATAAATCATTACCATTGTTTATGTAGCAATCAAGCTACATGGCTGGATCAGAGGAGGCCAACAGCCACCCGAAGAAGAACAATGATATTACCAGAATTAGCATGACTGAAGCGGAACTGCAGGCACTAATAAATAGTGCTATTACTCAAGCTCTTGACAGTCAGTATAATGAATCAAATGATAACCACTCTACGACTCTATCTGTGGCTCGTATTAAGCCCCCTCCTAAATCAAATGAGTTAGAGGAAGACGATGTTCATAACTCATCACATCGAAGGAGTGTTCCGCCTATTCAGGTCATGTTTCACCAAGAGGCACCAGTTAAGACCTGCACATATAAATATTTTGTCTCCTGCAAGCCCAGAGACTTTACAGGAGAAGAAGGGGCCATCGATTGCATGACATGGCTCGATGAGATGGACGCTGTTGTTGACATCAGCGGTTGTACGGAGCAAGATGTTGTGAAATTTGTTTCACAATCATTCAAAGGAGAAGCGTTGGCATGGTGGAGATCATTGCTCCAAGCCACGGGAAAGGTTCTACTCTACAACTTATCTTGGGATCAATTTGTTGCATTAGTCAAGGAAAATTTTTGCCCTCATCATGAGGTAGAAGAGATAGAATCAGACTTATTGACTCTAGTCATGAAGGATTTAGATTGCCAGGAATACGTGACAAGTTTTAACACTATGTCCCGCCTAGTTCCTTATTCAGTCACCCCTGAACCTAAACGCATAGCACGTTTTATTGGAGGCCTAGCACCAGAGATAAAGGGAAATGTTAAAGCATCTAGGCCAACCACTTATAGGTCCGCAGTGGACTTATCCTTATCTCTCACCTTAGATGCAATCAGAAATAAGTCTGTTAAGGCTTTTAGTGAGGGAAAAAGGGAAAGAGAGGAGGAGAACTCTCATCGATCTGACAAGAAGAAAAAGGGAAGTTTAAGGAACAAGAAAGATTCCGAGTTTGGGAAAAACTCAAGCCAGTCTAATAACAGACCCAAGTGCAGTAACTGCAAAAAGCAACATACTGGGAAGTGTACAATTGACCCAGGTGCCAAACTGTGTGGAATTTGCAAAACCAAGGGTCACAAGACTTTAGATTGCAAGGAGTTGAAGAACGCGATCTGTCACAATTGTAACGAGGAAGGGCATATCAAGACTAACTGCCCAAAGACTTTAAAGAAGCCGAGAAAGGCCAGGAAAAACAAAAGCATGAGTCTTCCAGAGGAACGCCCACGAGGTGGTACAGAATGCTAACCATATAGCAGGTACTTTTCCTTATCCGGAAGTTTATGCATAAAATTATTTTCTTTATGCTAGCACATATGATTCTTTAATGAACGATAAATGTTGAGAACTGTTGTTTTCGCCCGATTAAGACTCCGACCAATGGACGTGAAATAGAAATTGGCCGATGATATCTTAGAGAATGCTCCGACGAACCTTAGATAGATATTTTATATCTATTAGGATTCACTCTTTTCCGATATCCTCATGGCAAGCTTACAAGCTTCCAAATTCATCAATATAATAAAGACAGTTGTGACATTTTGATTCCCTGTCAAAAAGGTGATGGACTAGGTCCAGACCCTAAATGCCCTCAATGGTCTTTTATGGCCTAGGCTAAGTAAAATTAAAAAGTATACATATCTAAACAATGTTCATTAAGAATGTTTATGTTATATTGTCCTATATGGTTTCATGGTACCATGGATAGTATATGATGAATTGCCAAGATGATAAATAGCGGTTGTCGGATTGCAGTTAAGTAATTGTTTCATCAATGTTAGGAACCAATATCAAGTATGGCAAACTCAGATAAGGCAGCCGTTGATCGTGCTATGGATGATGCGACGCATGCCAATGATACTACAATTGTGAACCTTAGAATTTCCAACGATGTCCTTCAAACTATGATAGACGCAGCTGTTGGAAAAGCTGTGAAGGAGGCCGTGAAAAAGTTCAAGGAGCCCAATGCTATTTGCTCAAAGTCTCATCCAAGACCACACGACCTTACTCACGAGAAGGATCTCGTTAATACCTCTAAGGCAAGGGATGAACTAAAGAGGAAAAGGGAGGAAAATAACTCCCAGAGTTCTAAGAAAAGAAACATACAAAAGTCCAACCAGAAACCTGTATCCAAGACCTGCAAGAAGCGCCATTATGGGAAGTGCAGGTTCGAACCAAAACCCCAATCACAGACGAGGGCTTGTGGGATCTGCAAATCGAGGGATCATAAAACATTGAACTGCCAGTACATGAAGGATGCAGTCTGCTTCGGCTGTTATGAGAAAGGCCACATCAAGACCACGTGCCCTGAATCTGTCAAAGGAAAGGCGGCTAAGGAAGTAAAGCCTAAGATTGAAAGCGCCTAAAATGCCTAAGCTAGCCTATAAATAATGACATCAGGTACATTCCTTGGCATTTTATCAGTAACTTAAATGCTAAGAGTTTTATTTTGGTTCGGATACCAATAAATCCTTCATAAACTATAAGTATAACAATTTTTTTAAAAAACTCTTCATAAGGGCAATATATATATTAAGTGTAAGGTAAATACTTACAAGAAGAAAATTTACCAGAACTATTTTATGTTCCTGTAAGAAATCGATAAGTCGCAAAAATGGTGGAATTGGCCGTCCCCGGAATCGAACCTGGGTCTAGGCCGCACCCTTTCGCGCGCCTAGCCAACTGAGCTAGGTGCCTAGTTTGTGAAACTTCCATTATTAATTAAATATAAGCACTTGTACAATAAACTTCCTTATCATTTATCAATGATAATTTCTGCTAAGTGTCCTGTTTTTAATACAGGCAATAATAAATCTTCATGAACCATAAACTTAGCAAAAAAAAAAATTATCATCCACAAGGTATAACTACCAAGGAAACCATAGTAACCGATTCTTATAGATCGGCAAGGAATCCTTCCAAAAATCTAAGAGCACTCTTTCTTTGCGTAGAGTACGACAACATACGTTATTTTAATTATTTTTCTCTCGTTTTTCTATCGCCTGCGAATGCCAAACTATGTTTGATAAAAGTGTCATATGAGGATTGGCGTATCCTAGTGTGTCCCATAGATTATTTCCATGTCTGATCAGCATGGAGGTTTAATACATGGAACCCCTGAGATATCCCGATGGTCATATTGTACTAAAGTCTACTAGTAGTATTCAAGGAAGATATCCAATATAAAATGTCCTTATAAGTATCTCTACTTAGGGCATCCTTGCATTATAAAGAGAATGTGTCATTTATCTGACACCGACATCGATAGATAGACCCAAGCCTGAAAATACAGACACCTCTGACATCTCTGTGTGTCATAATGATCTTCTCCTAAGACCATCCTGTTTACCTTCTGAGAAGCAAATAGAGTTAAGATTAACATCCCGCTTAAGGTTAGAGTGTGGTAGGAACTCCGTATTGATCATGGAATAATCGAAACCCTGATTAAGTAAATTTTAAGATATAGATTCATATAGCCTGACTCAATATCCGGAGAATCCGGTATAGTTAAGTGTGAAAGACGGTTTATTTTGCTTATGCATTGATTACCGCAACCCTAATTGGACAACAATTAAGAATTATCATTAGCTGCCCAGGATCGTCGATTTGATCGACTAACGCAAGGATTAACTATTCCTTGGGATTAGTTCTAAGCAATGGTTGGAATAACCATTTCACCTTAAGATAAATTTTTATAATAGTCGTTATATAAGTATCAAGATGGCTCTTTTGGAGACCATGTATAGATGAAATATCAAAACATCCGCTTGATGGACGAGACTTTGGGAAGTCCACTTATCAGGATCTGGAAGTTATATTGGAAACAACGAATAAGATCATACAAATCCCTAGTCATCTATAAGATGCCAGTATTCGGCAGAAAATCAAGAATTAATAAAAGTAGTAACCCTCCTAAGTTCTTGATAAGGAATAAGGGTTAACAAAAGTGATCACCAGGAAGGGTGTGCAAATTTGTTAAATTATCAGGGTAGTTAAGCTCTGAATATGTGGAATCATTCGAAGGAAAATCGAATGTATCGAGATCAAATAGCTTATAAGCTGAAACATGTTTAATGAGCTTGGCGGAGCTCGCAACACAATAACACACTAATGATTTAAGGATGTGTTTCACCAATAAGTTAAGAAGCATTATCACATATTGATATGCAGATTTTTGATATAACAAGCAACCTGTGTCGATTAAGGATCGACAGGTTAAGAAGCTCCAAAAGGATACATGACCTATTATATAGGTCAGCTGGAGTGCCATAGAGGCCCAAATGTACTAAGGAAGGTTAAGTTCAATATAGGACAGAAAGTACTCCCTTTACTTTAAGCAAATCTCGAGGTCGAGATTTCTTTTAAGGGGGTGAGGATGTAACACCTCAAAAATTTGCGTCCAATAATGTATTGACACGTGTCATGGACTGTGAATATATGAAAACATACTTTAGAGGGACTAAAGTTGACAAACAGTGAAACTGTGTGGATATAAGAGTCCAAAGTGTCAACAATGGATAAACAGGCCCTACAATAATCCTACATGGTGTTGATAACCTTAAACGGATAAATCATGGATCATACGAAGCGGAAAATGAAAGAAAGTGAGGAATTACAAACTACAGGGGCTAAAAGTGTCAACATGTTGAAATTATACCTCTGAGTGATCTTTTGGCAAACCCGAAGCTTTGTAATGATAAAATATACTCACTAGAATATGTGGTAAAAATTTCATGAAGTTTCGTGAACGTATGAGAAAGTTATGATTAAAACCGTACACGAAAGGTTAAATACGATATCGTGAATTTCGTGACTTTTCGGGTAAGCGCAAAGTGAACCGAGGACTTTGCCATGTTTATAAAAGTCCCAAGGTTCATAAAAGTCAGATATAAGGGCCAAGAGTGCTAAATAAATAGCCTAAACACGTTACAAAAGATCAGGGGCTGAAGTGCAACATTTGAAACTTGGATAGCTGGTCGACCACGCCCTCGCGTAGCGCGAGGGGTGTCTCGCGTAGCGCGACACCTGCCCAGTGACAGAGTCCGCACAGATGCCAGTCAGGTCTGTTTTTGCGAGTGGTTACCAGCTGTTCTCAACTCTAGGGCCTGACCAATCGTATTACATGCAGCTGAGGACCCTTGTATAAGTCTTACAACCCTTATAAACACCTGTGGCACCTCTAATTCAGATCAAAATCATCATAAAGTTCACCATTGTTGCAAAACCAAGAACACTTGAACTTTCAAAAACTCACAAGACTTCTCCTGGAGCATTCTGATCGACAAGGCAGCCTCATAAGTGATCACTAAGCTTGTTAGGACCTTTGTAAGTGTCTATAACATTCCCTATTTCATTCTAAGCTTAGATAATGGTCTAAAGTCAATCCGTCGTAAATATAGTTTGACTTTATGATTAAACGAAATGTGCTCAGTCATATCTCGAATCGAAGGTACCAACATGATGGTATTTATGTGTGTAACAAACCCCTAAAAGGGTATTTTCAGATTTACACTCTAAGCATGTTAATTGTCGAGTCAAAGCCTTTCTTAAAAAGTCAACAGAATTGTTATTTGCAAATTTAAGCATGATTAGCAATATAGGGTACATGAAACCTGTTCGATCATCAAAATAACTTTATAATTAATGTAAGAATGTGTTTCAACATGATCAACTCGACAATTTTCTGTTTAAACCCGAATCGGAACCGAAAGTCACATAAATTGACTTTTCCTTTGACTTTCAGTTCTGATCCGTGCATGCATGTTAAGATCTGCATTAGAGCATATTTTGGGCCAAGTTTCATGTATGTACAACCCTCTGGAATTTTACATCTTGGTTCCATGTTTAACCGATTCATATGCATGTTTCCGATTTATGCTTAAAGTTGACTATTTTGCCCTTTTTAATATAAAACGCGATTTTTGAAAAAGTAAAAGAGTAGAATCAATTGTTACTGATTTATAAACTTGCACCAAAAGTTTCAGATCAGTTTGTGGTTCAGATTAAGAGATATGCTCGATATCGTAAATCACAAGCTTTATGTTAAGTAAATAGCGCAATTAGCGCATAGCCTATTTTAACCCACTTTTTAGTATCAATCTTTCTACCCACTGATATTATATAATATTTTGGGATTTTTTTTAAAGATTTTTATTAAATTTTTGGATAAGCATAACATAGGTCTTTAAACCAAATTCGGTAAATACCGATTTTGCCCTTTTCGGTCATAAAACGAGTTCTACAAATCCGATTGACCCCAAACCTTTTTCTACTGATTTTATTTGTTAAATAAAGTATGTTGAGCCTTCTGGAAATATAAAAATCTCAGCTTTCTTTTACAAACCCGGAAACGGCTCTAAATCGCCTTTTTAGGCATTTTTAACGCATAGTATATACTATAACCATATCAAACATATAAGACTTATATTTACTGATGTGTTTAGTATATTTTTATAAAATAACAGTGAGTAAAAGTTTATAAACTCAGGTTTCCGGTTTTAACCTTTTTAAGCCTAAGTGAAATTACCAAAATGCCCCTAAGGTGCATAGTTTGGTTTTAAATGATAATTTTCACATATGGGTCATACCCTACTATTATAACATGTTAAAATAAGTATATTTACTATATAGACCAGACCCGAAACTCAGATTTATATTCAAACTCTTTTATGATCATTAAAATGACCAAAATACCCCTGCGGGGCTTATTTTGAGATTTAACTCGTTTTGGGCATAATAGAAGATATCTTATTGATATCACGACATATTAAAGGCATAATAACTTAGGAAACATGTCTATGACTCTTTTGGTTACTCGTTACGCACTTGTCGCGTTCGGATCGGCTTATGTGACTAGTTCATTTATATTAGCCGAAGCGAGTCAAACTTTATCATTTTTGTCTCCAAATACAGAATGTGTTTAGTATACCCATATTATACAAGTCTTCAAACTTGTCGGGTCTAAATCACATTCTATCCGGTCTTCGCTTAATCGTGCGTTTGAACCGTATGTTCCCTAAGACTAACCGGTCTAAGTTTTGGCTTAAGCAAAGACCCGTTAGCGTTCTAATTAATTATTTATGTCATCATTCCAGACTAGAGCCTTCCGGTAACTGGTACCTACGCTTACTTAAGTGAATACGGCTGAGTTATTAAAATCTTATTAATTAAGACAGGAGCTAGCTCAGGTAAATACTTTTAACTTATTTTCCCTTATACGGGCTTGGGGCACGGTATTATAAAAATACCGCTTGTTCGGGTGTAGAAACCTTTTGATCGGAGATGATTGAATTGCATAATCCCGTTTTAATTCGTATTGCTTGATAACAAATAACATTGGGGGTTAATGACCGTGTCCTGGATATCCTTGGCTCATTTTAAAAAGTGAATGACCACGACGTAAGCACAAGGTGTAGACAAAACACCTCCTGTTGCATATGTAAAACGTATACTCATTCGTAAGGGTAACTTCTTGTGAGATTATATTTGTGGTGTGTCGATTAATCTTGTCCGGCTCGTATCGTATTGTATTGTATGATCACCGGCCCTAAATGTTGGACAAACATGTAAATCGGATACAAGATTTTTATTATCAAAATTGTCCCAAGTTATAAAAGATTAATCTTGACTCTGCGCATTTTAATCAATGTGTCAAAAGATTTTGTGCCGTTTGCACTCAAATCAATTTTCAACCATTTTCAAAATGAGTCAGTTAAATTGTATTTACCAGTGAAAACTGACGTATTTTTCCAAAAGGTTAAGTGACAGGTACTGAACGTAATTGGCTGGAAGCTCAGGGCGATTATAAGGAATCTTGCAAGTCCTAGGCGTCTAAAGTCTGTTGAATAATGATTATGATTATTCGATCCGCCTGTGGATCTCTTTACTTCCGTTGTAATACTCTGATATTACTTTGTATTCGGATTGTAATATATTTAACTTTTGCTTCCGCTGTGCATTTATATATTGTGTTGTTTGACTATGATGATATCAATTACGTCACGATACTCCCCCACCGGGCCCACCGGTGACACGTGGAATTTGAGGTGTGACAACAGGCAACCTGGAGCAAACGGGATCAACCGGGGATGTGAAATGAACAAAACCGGGTTAATCACAAATTTTGGATGTGTTTTGGGGGATGTTAATGGATTTAAAATGAATATATTGGAAGATGTCATGATAGAGGGCTGAATTACGAGTATGTGGGCGAAAACGGTGAGTAAAACGGATCTAAAATGAAGAAGTTATGAAGAAAACAAAAAGTGAGGTTTATAGGCACCGTCGGCGACGCCCCTCAGAAGTGTCCGTCGCTAAAAAGTCGCGTAAACAGGAAAATAGGGCGTCGCCAGCTTTTAGAAGATCCAGCCAGCGTCGGGGACGCCGCCAGGGGCGTCGGCGACGCCGCCCCCTGGTGGCCGTCGCGAAATTCTTGTTTTTTCTTGTTTTTGACGAGCTTTAAAGCCCGGGTTGACCTATTTTCGGGAGTTACACTTTACTTGAGTTTGAAACTTGTTTTTGGAGCCATTACCACCCATCATTCATCACCAATTGATCTCTTATCATCACGGTAGCATCCGAATCAAGAACAACCATCATCATCCACAATCACCAATCTATACAAACCCTAACCATCACCACCAATCTTTCCACCATTATCCTTCACCAAACCTTCAACATCCATCAATTCTCCATTGTTCAAGCTTCGAGATGACTTCATTCATGTTCCAAGCATCCGGTGTTCAAGCTTCTTCAACCATGAGCGGCTAATCACCTTGGTTTCACCCCGGTGTAGGTAGTTGTTAAATTTAGGGTTTCGAATTGTTCTTGTTTCAACTTTGTGACAAATTGTGTTTGATTTTTGAAACCATTGACAATAGTTTACATTTGTTTCGTATTCATAAATTGTCGAACGATGTTAAAAGTTATGACTTTACGAAATGGTTATGTGTAGTTATGCATTGTCATGGTTAGGTTTTACTTGTGCTGATTACAAAGTGCATTCTTGTCTGTTTTTTGAAACGTTGATAGTTATTGGCACCTAAGTCACGGTACACTAAATCCGCTAATCGTATGCAATTGAGTTGAATCTAAAAACTTGTAGAAATCCTAGGTTGGCAATTACCAAAACCGGGTGTGAACCCTTTTTCTCATTATTGTTTAGTAATCAATTTTCTCGCAATCGTTAATCATTAGTTGTTAATCAATTAAATCAATTCCTTTAGTTTAAATTCACGTCTTTCAACAAAACAAAAAGAAAACAAATATCATAGCAAGCTTCATAATTGTGACACTTTTCTATAATTCAATCGAATCCACTCGCAAACCACATACTCTTCGTGGTTCGACCCCTTGCTACCACTAGCTATTTGTTAAGGGTAAATAGGGTTTATAAATATTATCTTTGACCGGAGCGCGACATTCCGATCAAATTTTGGCGTCGTTGCCGGGGAGTGCATGCGCTTTGTGTTTGGATTATTGTTTGAATTTTCGTGATTAACTGTTTAATTTGTCTAGTTTCTTTTTGTACTTTGTCTCTTTCCTTGTTACGCGGGTTGTGTTACTTGTGCAGATTACAGGTAGTGCATGCATACAAGGAACTCCGGGAGGACTTCACCGTTGATATTCGAACCGGAGATCGAGAGAGTAGTCCGAAGAAATCTAGCCAACCGGTTGGAAGCAACACTTGCTTTTGACCCACCGACACCCATTCACCACTTACACTATCCGTTGAACCTAGTTCAATGGATCCCCAAAACTCAAACCACCCAAACAACCAATACCAATTTCAGTATCAGGGCAACATTAGAGCCGTTCAAAATATTCCACAAGACCAACCGGGTGGTGGTAACAATTCGAGACCACCAACACCACCATTCCAAAACCGCGACCATAACAACAATCAAAGAACAACCACACCACCACATCCAAATTCTAACCGACAAAACCCTTTACCTACCAACATCAATGACCTAAATGTAAATTCCGATCGTAGGGGTAATCGTGATCGCGGCAATCCCGCGAATGAAGACCCATTCTTCAACATCGATGACTTGAGGAATGCAATCCCCGATGACGAACCGTATAGCGTTCCCGGTTATCAATCGCCGGAACACGTGAGTATTCACTCGGAATACTCGGATGACGAGGGAAATTACGATGAGAGAGAAGACATTGGTTGGGGGTATGTGAACTGGGGCAATGTTTACAACGCAAGAGGTTTTGAAGACGATGAGTTTGGCTATCAAAATGCCAATTATGTGGGGAATGATAATTATGGTTACGGGAACGTGAGGAACGATAGATACGGAAACAACCGAAACCTACGAAACAATAACCAAAGGAATCGGGATGACGGTTACTATAACAACAACAATAATCCCAACCGTAATCGTATTCCTCGTTTTGTGGGCGGAGGTAATCAAGGTGGATATCATGGGGGTAATCGAAGAGATAATCGAAGACCAAGAGAGCAAGAAGTTGATGGTCCGCGTCGTAATCAACAACCTCCAAGGGGAGTCAATGACCGTTTTAGGCCGGTGGTCATCGACAATGACTCACCGATTGTGTGCGAGAGAAGAATGTTTGATTGCAAGCCACATTACATCAACATCCTCTCCCACTTCAATGGGAGGACTAATGATGAACCGTATACCCATTTGGCGGAGTTTTCAGCCATATGTAGTATGATTGGAGGGCATGATTTCGCGTTGGAAGAGGTAAAGCTTCGATTATTTCAGTTCTCTTTGAAGGATAAGGCGAAACAGTGGTTTCTCACACTTCCGGCGGGTAGTATTCGTATATGGGCTGAAATGCAACAGGTTTTTCTTGACGAGTATTATTCGATGGCGAAAACTGATGATGCTAGAGATGAAATTAGGTCTTTTCGCCAACTCTCGAGTGAACCACTACACGAAGCCTTCACTAGATACAAAGAACTAATCCGGAAGTGCCCTCATCACCAAATTGAAAAGTGGGAATTGGTTAAATGCTTTGTGAGGGGTTTGGATGATGAGACGTGGAACCACCTTGAGTCGACGAGTAATGGAACTTTGTTGAGTAATCACGAGGACGACGATTGGGAGTTTCTCGAGAGGATGAGCAAGAGGTTAAATGCGAAAGAATCGGCCGACCGAGCCAAAAAGCACTCTACCTCAAGGTCTTGGCCCGATCGTGATGCGAGTTCTAAGGATCGAATTGAAATATTGGAGCGGGAGTTGGCTTGCATGAAGAAAAAGGAAGTGGGTGCGGTGCAATACGCCGTATTTGAAGAATGCGGAGATATCAGTCACCGGACCTAGAATTGTCAAGCCACCGTGGAGGTGAATCAAATGTATGGGGACCGAAGGCAATATGATATCAACTCCAACACTTATCACCCCGGGTTGAGGAACCATCCTAACTTTAGGTATGGTAATGCCTCCAACCAAATGAACCCAAATTTCCAATCGGGAAATCAAGGTGGGTATTCGCACCAAACTCGCCAAAGAGGTTACAATCAAGATGGTCAAGGGTCGACGAATAATCAAGGAGGTGGTGGTGATTTGAGTGCCAAAATGGATGCAATGCTTTCAATGATGCAAGAGTCCAAGAAAGAGAATGAGATTCGGGACAAATCACATGAAGCATTGGCAAAGCAAGTGGGCCAACTCGCGGAGGAAGTGGCTCAAATGAGAGGAAACATTGGAAAGCTGCCAAGTGACACTACGATGAACCCAAAGCATCAAAGCTCAAGCACGGGCAATGTGAGGAATTTGCACATCAGCGCGGTAAGTCTTCTATTAAATGATGAGGTTTGTAGTGGTGTTGAAAACATTCCACCACCACAATGCGTTGATGGTATAGTGGAAAATACAAGTGATGAGTCGAAAAGTAAAAATGAACAAGAAACGATTTCACAAATTAAAATTGAAAACATGAATAAAAATTCTTTTTTTGTGAAAATTGTTTAAATCAAATTAACTTGATTAATGCATTAAAGCTTGAAGAACGGTGCCTACCAAAGGATGAGAGGTGGGAAATTTTTAAACAAGCAAAAATTAATTTGCCGTTGCTTGATGACATTAAAAAAGTTCCGGCTCATGTGGAATGTTTGAAAGAGTTTAGCATTGAAAAACGGCACAACAAATTACCCGAATCGGTTGATTTGATTTCTCATGTTAGTGCCGTTTTATCAAGTGCGCTCCCCCAAAAAGCTCAAGATCCAGGAGATCCTCTTATTCCAATTCAAATTGGAACATTTAAAATCGAGAGGGCGGTCCTCGATCTTGGAGCTTGTGTGAGCATTTTACCCGGGAGTTTGTATGACCAATACGATTTTGGTCCATTGAAAAAATTTGATACTCCCGTGGTATTGGCCGATCAGACTCCCACGCATCCACGGGGGATGGTGGAGGATGTGATTGTTAAGGTGGATGATTGCTACTACCCAGTTGACTTTTTGGTAGTAGACTATGTTGGGTGTGTTGAGGACACCCAACCGATAGTTATCTTGGGTAGGCTGTTCCTGGCAACTGCTAATGCTATAATAAATTGTGTAACGGGAACGGTAAGCATGAAGTTTGGGGAACGGGAATTAAATTTAAATGGTTTTCCAAATTTCACTAACTCGCTCGGTGAGGATAAGTGTCCTAAAAAGGACATGAATCAAAACAAAAAGGTGTGTGCTATGGTTGGTAGGTTTGGAGAAACAAAGAAGAAGACGGTCAAGAAGAAGAAAGCAAAGAAGTCACCTCTAGAAAAGAAAAAGGAAGAGGAGGTGAGGAAGTTTGGACCGTTTGGCAACAAATGGTATGAATCACCAGTAGGTGATTTTGAAGAGTTTGTGGGTGGCAAGCACGCCATTCGACCACCATGAGGTGGTAAGTTAATTGTTGTTGTATAGTTCTTTCACAATTAGTTTTAGTTTTTCTCTGTAGTTTTGTTGTTGTTGTTGTTGTATAATTTGTTATTTCATTTTAGTAGTTAAATGAACGTTGTGGGTGTGTTCCCTATATAACCCTCACGAGACCTACTCGTCCTCCCGAGCTATCGGGTGGTTTAAAAGGGCTTGTTGCATACGCTAAATGCAACCGTGATTCCTACGAAAGTGAGTTAGGATTGTTGTTGTTGTAAATTAATTTTCCACATAAATCAAGGTAAACTAACGTATGACTTGGTAATACTTTCATAAAAGTGGTAGAACTAGTTAGCTAACAAATTTTAATGGTTGTGAGAAGCATGCTTCTACACAAGGGTTAAGATTTGTAGGTACATTATGTTCGAGGGACGACCACTTTCTTGAAGAGAAGAAGAATACATGAGCATCTAGCGAAAAAAATCAGGTGCATACGTTTCCTTTTACCTTGATTCTTAGTTAGTAATAAGTGGATTGTAATTATACCATAGTTTTCGGGGTGAAATTTTAGGGAGGTTAGCCGTGTCACATCCCTTTTGCGTTTTAAAAACTCTAGTTCTTACACATTGAGGACAGTGTTTACCTCAAGTGTGGGGATGTGGGAGTAGTAAAAGTTTTTTGATTTTTGACCCGTTCATTTAAACACTATACATTGAGGACAATGTTTACCTCAAGTGTGGGGATGGGGGAAAATTTCAAAAAAAATTCAAAAATGTCTTGGTTCAAAAGCGATCTTAAAAGCACAAGTAACTAAGTCAACAAGGGATGACACAGTTCATTTGGTCTTTTGTCATGGTCAAGTTTGAATTAATAGCATGACGGGTATTTAGCGGGTGTTTATTTGGGAATAATCCGCCTGAGAAACTAGCACATCATGCATGTCACATACCATACCCTTTATATATGTGAGGTTTTGAGCCACTTTTACATCATAGGATTATATATTTATGTTTCTTTGTTTGAGTGGACCATTAGTCACGTATTGTAGAACTTGTGACTTTTGATACATTTGAGACCATAGACCGAATACAAGCACAAGAATGATTAAGGCATTAGGTAAACCTTTTCCTTTTACACTATTTATCCATCCCTACCCAAAAAAAAATTTATCCCTTAGTAGCCAACTTTGAGCCTAATCCTTTCGTTTGACAACCCATTTAGCCCATAACCTTAAACCTTTTCTTTTAAACCCGTGTGATGGAAATTCGATTATAGGAGTTAAGTTTGTATAGTTGTGAATTGTTTGTTTGCTTATATAAAAAAAAAGAGAAAAATCAGAAAATGTTGCGAAAAAGAATAGAAAATCATTGAGAAAAGAACAAAAATATGTGTTTCTAGTTGATTGAATAAAAGACGAAAATTGTTGCCTTCTAGTTTGATGTTGGTAGTTAGTCATGTTTAGAATAGTTGTTTTGTAATAAAAATCGAATTTTCATCACCTTAGCCACTTTAAATATCCTATTTCCTACCCTTAGCCTAGCCCCGTTACAACTCTTACAAAGACCTTATGACTTGTGCTTAGTAATCGTGTTCGGTGGTGGAGAATGATTGAGTTGCAAGCCTATGCGGGTACGTGTTCTAATCGGTTTTGAGTGATTACTTTTCGAAAGTGCTAATACATCATGAAAATTAGCCAATTTATAAACCGAGTGGAGAGAACATTGTGAGGGATGTGTATGATTTATTGGTTTCAAGGGAGGGTTAATCTTGGATAACCATTTTATATGTGATTATTCGCTTTACCGTAAGATATTTTGTAAATTGTAAAAAGTTTGAACCGGGTATGACTTTGGACCTTAACCTTCATCTCGGGAATGGGGAGTGTGTTTCTTGTTCGACCCACGTGAAAGTGAATTACAGATTTGCTTGATGGCAAGCAAAAGACGTGATACGTGGTCGAATAACGGTGTTCAGTTGTGTCTAAGTTTGAGTTTTTACTTGACTTTTTATTCTGAATAGCCTACTTTTAATTAGATTTATATTTTGCAGGTCTAATGGAGTTTAAGGTGCTTTTCGGGAGCTTTACAGGCCACCAGGAGCAAACGGGATCAACCGGGGATGTGAAATGAACAAAATCGGGTTAATCACAAAGTTTGGATGTGTTTTGGGGGATGTTAATGGATTTAAAATGAATATATTGGAAGATGGCATGATAGAGGGCTGAATTACGAGTACGTGGGCGAAAACGGTGAGTAAAACGGAGCTAAAACGAAGAAGTTATGAAGAAAACAAAAAGTGAGGTTTATAGGCACCGTCGGCGACGCCCCTCAGAAGTGTCCGTCGCTAAAAAGTCGCGTAAACAGGAAAATAGGACGTCGCTAGCTTTTGGAAGATCCATCCAGCGTCGGGGATGCCGCCAGGGGCATCAGCGACGCCTCCCCCTGGTGGCCGTCGCAAAATTCTTGTTTTTCTTGTTTTTGACGAGTTTTAAAGCCCGGGTTGACCTATTTTCGGGAGTTACACTTTACTTGAGTTTGAAACTTGTTTTTGGAGCCATTACCACCCATCATTCATCACCAATTGATCTCTTATCATCACGGTAGCATCCGAATCAAGAACAACCATCATCATCCACAATCACCAATCTATACAAACCCTAACCATCACCACCAATCTTTCCACCATCATCCTTCACCAAACCTTCAACATCCATCAATTCTCCATTGTTCAAGCTTCGAGATGACTTCATTCACGTTCCAAGCATCCGGTGTTCAAGCTTCTTCAACCATGAGCGGCTAAACACCTTGGTTTCACTCCGGTGTAGGTAGTTGTTAAATTTAGGGTTTCGAATTGTTCTTGTTTCAACTTTGTGA
Source organism: Helianthus tuberosus (assembly GCA_030545235.1). Classification (NCBI taxonomy): domain Eukaryota; kingdom Viridiplantae; phylum Streptophyta; class Magnoliopsida; order Asterales; family Asteraceae; genus Helianthus; species Helianthus tuberosus. The sequence continues at coordinate 103,609,799 of CM060390.1, read as the reverse complement.
CAAATTGTGTTTGATTTTTGAAACCATTGACAATAGTTTACATTTGTTTCGTATTCGTAAATTGTCGAACGATGTTAAAAGTTATGACTTTACGAAATGGTTATGTGTAGTTATGCATTGTCGTGGTTAGGTTTTACTTGTGTTGATTACAAAGTGCATTCTTGTCCATTTTTCGAAACGTTGATAGTTATTGGCACCTAAGTCACGGTACACTAAATCCGCTAATCGTATGTAATTGAGTTAAATCTAAAAACTTGTAGAAATCCTAGGTTGGCAATTACCGAAACCGGGTGTGAACCCTTTTTCTCATTATTGTTTAGTAATCAATTTTCTCGCAATCGTTAATCATTAGTTGTTAATCAATTAAATCAATTCCTTTAGTTTAAATTCACGTCTTTCAACAAAACAAAAAGAAAACAAATATCATAGCAAGCTTCATAATTGTGACACTTTTCTATAATTCAATCGAATCCACTCGCAAACCACATACTCTTCGTGGTTCGACCCCTTGCTACCACTAGCTATTTGTTAAGGGTAAATAGGGTTTATAAATATTATCTTTGACCGGAGCGCGACATTCCGATCAATTGCTACATACCAGGGACTTACATACATACTTACAACGTTACAAAGGTTTATACATACACACAAACGAACACATGAACTCGCTCAACTTTTGTTGATGTTTTCAAACTACATGTATTTCAGGGAATTTATAAGTGGATCTGGCGGGCGTTGGAAGTTTTTATGCTACGTTAAGAACAAAGATGTCATCCATGGTCTTTGAGTTTGGTCAGTGTGTCTCTTTCCTGGACAAGACACGCCTTCCAAACCTTGGTGCTATTTAATATCTTTTGATGAGTCCTTGGTGAACTCATAAACATTTTGTATGATTGTAAAACTTGAAATTTAAGTCTACGCTTTTGAAACAAGGTTGTTATGTTTTAAACTTATTTTATGGATGACAAATCTAAGGTTTTATCATATAGTTGATGTTATGATTGAATGCAATGATACTAAAGAAGTCACACCATAATCACGCTTCCGCAAAAGTCAGGGTATGACAAAAAGTAAATAAAAAAAAAATATCCAACTGATGTATGTGTGACAAATGAGATAAAAGACACACGACGTTAAATCTTCTTATATGCTATGATCTCATTTCATATTTGTTAAGACTAAGAGGTTAAAATCAAGTTGAATATAGTTATAACAAATCATCATTATATGAAAAATTATATTATTTTTTTCCTTAAAACTTCACGATGTAAACAATCCTTGTAATTTCCTTTGTAATTTTGAGCGAGGGACAAAAACGTAATTTTATTTTGAAGTGGGGGCGAAAACGTAATTCTATTTTAAATTAAGGACGAAACCGTAATTTTAAAACGAATATAAAATAATAAAACGGGTGGTCAAATAGGGAAGTGCCACACAGCTGTATGGCACTATTCCCCAAATTTCCTTTTGTATTTGTAGGAAATGAGTGTAAAGGAAAGATTCTTTTTACCTGAGGGTTACTGTTTTCATCAACATCCTGTACATGATAATGGTAAATTCAGGGTAAAATTGTTGTAAGTTGTGGGGTTAAAATTGTTGATAGTTAATATTATCTAGATATTCAACTCTAGTCTAGACACATTTAAAACCATATAACTCATTTAAAATAGATTGCGGTATTTAATTAGGTTCTAATAAGTTAACCGGTTGTAAACTGTTACAATACTGTGACTAGGATAGATATGACGTCACATTTGACTAGGGATGGCAATGGGTCGTGTTTGGGACGGGTTTAGGTAAACCCAAACCCAGTTAGATAAGCTTGTCCCAAACCCGTCCCAAAACCCATCGGGTTTCTAGCGGGTAAATACCCATCGGGTATCGGGTATACCCGCGGGTTTCGGGTAAACCCGTTAATTTAAAAAGATTACTCGTTGGGTATACTCATCTCAAAACCCATTGGGTATCTATCGGGTAACTACTAACCGGTTACATTTTGTATTGTCATTATAAAAATATATATTAAATAACTACAATGTACACGGAATAGAATACCTATATGTGTAAAAAATGGATGTATCATATATATACATATTTAATAATATAAAAGAAATTATATCGGGTATACAATCGGGTAAACGGGTACACTTTATCGGGTAATTGGGTCGGGTAAACGGGTATATCACTAAATCCCAAACCCGCAAAAAAAATAAAAATTATTCCCAAACCCGTCCCAAACCCAACTAATCGACCCCAAACCCGTCCCAAATGTGTCGGGTTTCGGGTTTACCCAACGGGTTCGGGTTTGATTGCCATCCCTACATTTGACTATCTCATACAACCCATTCTCAAGTAATGTGATGTTTTTACTTCATGAGGTTTTTAATTGTACTTTAAATAAGGTAATCAAATAAAATTTAAATTATATCTCTCAATAATCTTTAACAATATCACTTACTGTGTACAGATTCATCAGAAACATTTGGAAAGTGACGCGTAGTTCCAGAGAGTATACGTCTTCTTTATCGTATGAAACAAATTGAAGAAGATGAACAATTTTCTCCGATGACAATTTACGTGACCCCTGCTATACTATGAAATCTGAGCCCAAATTCTTTCACACCTCGGCTGGTCTCCATTGGACCTTTGCACAAAGGTTATAAGAATCTCGAACCATTTGAAAAGCAAAAATTAATGTGTGTACTTAGGCTAACGAAGCGTCTCAAGGATCCAGAAGATGAGGTATTAGACATATGTATAAAAAGGGTGTATGCTTTGATGAAAAAAAATCAAAGCATGTTATGATTTGACCAAGACTGTTGAGGACAATCAAGATGATAAACGTGATATGGATTACGATGACAATGGCGATATTCATGATGTTGATCGTTATTAACAATGTGAAAGAAAATTTGCTGATATTATTGTTGTCGATGCACTTTTCATATTAGAATTCGTTTTTGATCTATTGAAGTCGAAGTCTGAAGATGGTAAGATATCATTTGGGGGAGAAAGGTTGGTAATCCCAAATGTGATGAGAGACTTGATATTGGTTGAGAACCAGATTCCACTTTTTGTACTTAAAAAATATTTGATTGCACTTTAATGAAGACTGAAGGTAAAGAGATCTTTCTTAGGCTTATTCATTTAGTTATAGATTTCACGATTCCCTTCAAAAGATATATAAAGATTGACCGCATTTCCTTAGTTAATGCTCATGATATCCTGAGCATTCTACATGAATGTTATAAAAATCCAGAGCATATGGACCTAGCCCCATTTAGCTCAACAATCTAATAGTGATCTAGACAGAGAGCAGGGATCAACTTTAGACCTAATGCAGGTGCAATATGGTTGTTAGAGATGGGAGTGATAACAAATCCGTGCCCATTGTTTTCCTCGTATCGGAGCGACGTTACTCTTACAATGTCGGTGCTTATTGTTTCCGAATTCAGTGAGTTGATTTTAAGAAACCTTATAGCATACAAGCAAGCAAATTTTGTTCTCAATCATATTACATCGTATGCTTTTGTCTTGAATACGCTAGTGGATACAGAAGATGATGTTGCAAAGTTAGTACATTCGAGAGTTCTTGTCAACAACATGGGGTCCGATGAAGAAGCCGCTGCCATGATAAACACCATAAGAAAAGAACTTCTATGTGGACAATTCTTTTACGGTCAACAGTGGAAAACACTAAATAAGCACTACAGTAGTTCATGGCGCAAACAAAAAACTTGGGTGAAGCGTACATACTTTAGTGGTCCATGGAGTGCTATCGCTCTACTTGCTGCAATTGCCATGTTTGTTCTAGCATTGATTCAGACCATCTTTACCGTACTTTCAGTTGGAAGCAACTAGATTTTTATTGTAAGTTTTATTTTCTCAAAGTCAATGAAATTTAAATTCAATCAAAATTCAACATCTACTTTAGTAATTGGTGATCACCATCGATTTTGTCTCATTAATAGCTCATCATTGAACCGGAATTACCCGAGACTCGGACCGAAAATTACCTGAAACCAAACCAATATGATTTAAACATGTTAGTGTTCGGCCTATTTATTCTTTAGAATTCGGGTTCGGGTCGGTTCTCGGGTCTAGACTAAGGATAACCGACATAATCAAGACAAAACTGACCTCAATACCCCAGCAAGCGACCTCAATACCCCAACAAGCATTTGCAATGATCCTGTTATATACAGTGTGAGCAATAATATCATAAACTTACTAACAAAAAATGCATAATTTCTAAGATGGATAAAGAACTTATGAACCTGTAAAACTTATGTGTCTAAAGAAGAATCGATAAAGAGAAGAGAATGAGGAGTGAGAGAATATAAACTAGATAAAAGAATAAAAATTAACTAAAATTAAGATAAAGTGAATCTGAAATGATTTTTTTCCGTGGCTGAATATATTTTTTTAACATCTCATTATAAACCACAAGAAACAAACAAATCTAACCATAGGCTAGAATTTAGATGGATGAAAGGTTGAAACTCTTTTCATAGTTTTCTTTCTCACGTTGTTGGAACTCACAGCTAATTAAATATGGGCATTATTACTTTTTGTAGTTTCAAAGCCTTGGTGTTTTTTACCTATACTTTGAAACTCACATCTAAATTATTTACTATCCATCTCACATCTAGACTACTTACCATGCATTTTGTTGTTTCAAAATCTCATCAAGTATTATTTGAAAATCATTCAGATTCACTTTATCTTAATTTTAGTTAATTTTTATTCTTTTATCTAATTTTTATTGAAGAGGATTTATGTTTTGGTGTCACTCTTTACACCCCAAACTATCCTTTGAAATGTTTAGTTTCTTTTGAAGACCTTTTTAAGCAATTCTGAGCTATGATGTGTAGTTTCTTTTGAAGACCTTTTTAAGCAACCGAAAGAGGCTAAGGTGCTGTTTGTTTTTTCAGAGGTAAAATGTCTGTAGTCTGCGGATCACATCTGCGGGCATCTGCAAGAGAAGATGTGGATCTCTATTGTTGTGAGTAAATTAAACTCAAACATAGAGGGTTTCAATGGTCAAAGGCTAAGTCATAACAAGAAGAAAAAAAATGGTTCGGTTCGTAAGTGGTGTTAGGTGTGTAAAGTCGGGTACATATTTTATGTGCATTCATTGACTCTTCAAACACTAGTCTAATTTTCCACAACAAAGAGAAAAAGAATATATAGATTTCGCAATAAATTAAATTCAGATTAAAATTAAGCAACAATATTTACCTTATTCCGAGACCACCAATTCCATCAAAGAAATTATCTTGAGATCTTGTAACATAAGAGATTTCCACACAAACACACCTTCATGACCCAGATTTGTGGGTTGCAATACCGATCTAAACACTCATATAAATTCGTAATTAGCAACGAGGCAAGCTCGAAAAATATAATAATCGATGAACATTAATAACAAACATGACAGCTTGAGATGAAATACTTTTTTTCATTTAAACTATTTTCAAATTCCTTTAAGCGCTACCTTACAAATCTAAAGCCCAAATTTAAATCTCCACTAGATGGATTGGAAAAATGAAGTAGCTTATAGAGTTGTTTTAGCTACCCGAATCGTGCAGGATGGAAGATCTGGTTCCGGCAACCTAAGTTCACTCGGAAGTAGTCAGGGAGGAGATGACCGATAGGGAGGTTGTTTTTGTGATTGGAGCAGCAGGAACAATAGCCGAAATTGATGGCTTCTTATTGTCATTAAGTTTTAAAGCCAAAAGAAATAACAAAGATGGTTATGTGAGGTTAAATTAGAGTTATATGACAGGTCGCCATCGTTGCGGTCAAAAGCTTCCTACCCGGTCAAAGGCTGAAGACATAACGAATGTAATTGCTTTTATATGGCAGGTCGCCATCGTTATGTACCCCCAACATTTTTTAAAATTCTATTATATATCATGTTTTTACAAATACAAAAAAATATATATTTTTGAATTTTTATTCAATAAAAAGTTCCTTTCACTTGTTGAAACACATAAAGAATAAAATTCTGCTATGTTTCTAAACATGATAATCCTTTGTGTATAGATGTTCAGATATATATTTAGAATAAGAGTTTTAAATAAACCACACATTTATTTGATATATTTGAGTATATAGTATAAATATGTTTATCAATGTAAGTGATCAAAAATCTGTTTAAGACTAAGTCGGAAAAGCCCATTGGTTATTGTAGCTAAAGTATATAGTTTCTATCAAATTAAGGTTTGCGGTTACATGGAAGCGGAATTGATTTTTTTTTGAACGGCAAATCACTTTATATATATATATAAAGAGCCAGCTAGAAACTGGGAAACAAAACAGGAAAAACAAAAACGACAGAAACAAGAAAATAAAAACTACAGCCCTACAAATCAAAACTTAACCAATTCCATCCGGCTCCCAAGCCGACAACAAACCCCCATTGATATTGAATAAGATAAAAATCATTGATCCCGGTTCGTCTCCAACTCCTCACAGATCAATTTTTTCATGTGATTCTCAAATCCTTCCACACCTATCCCCAGACAGGCCCCAAATTCCAACGTACGAGAAACTTCTTCCTCAAAATTAAAGCGGGCCTGCTCTTCCCCCGCAATATCTTCCGACACCCCCCTTTGAATACTACATGTTGGACTTTTCATTGATAATAGAGCCTAGAGAATGAATACTTATTTATTATACAAAATACTAGGTTAGTACACCGTGTATTACACGAGTTGAATAAAATAGATATACAGATACTTAATAATGAAGATTAAAATATTATAAAACGGTTTTTGTGATAAGATATTATTGATTTTTTAATTAATATTTTAAATTTGAATCCAAAAGTAATATATTAGTAAACTTAGTACATAAACCGAAAGTTAATAACAAATCTGATTGTGAAGTCAAACCGATGACCATTTTGATCGGTTTCACAGTTTTAAATCGAATTGTGAACACCCATAATAAAAACTAATAAGGTTAATTTGTGTTTTATTTTATAATGTAGTGTAATTAAGTTATTAAAATAAGTTTTAAAAATAATGTAAAACAAAAAAGTTTGAAATATATATTTTTTTTATATTGATGAAGATATAAGTTAATTAGTTTACAAAAATATGCCCGCAACTATTTATTTTAGCTTTGTTTTACAAATATAATATATCACTTAGCTTTAAAGTTTAGACTTTCTATGTAAACGAATTTAGACAATAACAACACTAAATAAATTTAACAGTTACAACTCATCAAGTAAAAAAGTAAACAAAAAAAATATATCTAACTGATGTATCTGTGACAAATGAGATAAAAGACACATGACGTTAAATCTTCTTATATGCTATGATCTCATTTCACATTTGTTAAGACAAGTTGAATATAGTTATAACAAATCATCATTATATGAAAAATTATATTATTTTTTTCCTTAAAACTTCATGATGTAAACAATCCTTGTAAAACGTGTAAGGCCGACTTTACATATGTAAAACGTGTTTTCAGCCCTCAATTAATTCGTACTTCTTTACGCATATTAGTTTATTAATTTTAGTTAACTTTTTTAAAAATTCCAATATTGTAACAAGTACTAATTAATGTGGTAAGTAAGGTATTTATATTTTTTTTTTTTTGAACGGCAAATTAGGATCACTGACGGACCACTGGAGTATCATCGTGCCACCAGCAGAACCACCCGATCATATCCATCTCCACTAGGCAATAATGCCTATACACCAATTCAGGAGGAAACCCAATAAATCTGGGAAAACCCCCTTTGTGGGAATTGAACCCATGACCTAATGGTCATAAGCCTTATCCCACCACCAAGATACCACTAGGCTATAATGCCATGGGTAAGTAAGGTATTTATACGAGTTTGCATTTCTACAATTTTGAACATTCGAGTATCTATCAAATACTCAAGTTCGCCTAAACCAAATTATAAGCATGTATGATATATAAGCAAATAACAAGCAATTCAATATGTAATATTCAAGAGTTTTAAGTGAAATTATCTTGCTTTGTAATCGTTGCATTTTCAGCACAATAAAATGTAGTATAAGTAGTTGCTTATATGCATTTGTCTTTATCAATTATTCTTTAGATGTTTTATTAATTTGGTGTTATCTGATAATCACTATCACAACATAATGCCAAACACCCCTCAAGTCATAAATTTATCAACATGTATACAGAAGTGCCAAATACCCATGTAATAGGAGGGTCCCTACAAAGTTCAACATCATTTTCACATCTCTCATCATACCGCCCTTCAGTGATTATGATTCAAGCGCCCCTTTTAAAATCTTAGTTAACCAACCCATACCACAAGATGTCGGAAAAGAAACTGCACCAAATTATACCTCATACGTAGCCGAGCCGTCTTCATGACCGATTCTGGTTCAAACAGCCACCGCGAGGCTGCCATCGGTCAAAAGTCGGCTCATCTCGCAGCTCCAATTGACTCAAGGACCACCACCATAACTAAGTAATCATGATGTAGTACGTATCGGTCAAAAAGCCATGGATGTAGATTGTAGAATCCTACATCTCACAACTTTCTTCTTTGGTCATCCTCTGCTTCAAAGGACGTAACATGCAACAAAATGTAGGAATCCGTTCGTGTAAAATAAATAAAAATCCCTTTATTAACTTGAAATACTGAAACAATTACAGAATGAAAATAAAATACAGATTACAACTGAAAAAAAAATAGAAATACAAAAACTGAAAACTCGAACAGACGAAACTGTTCTTGGCTGAGGATCGTGTTAGACACGGGTCCCTTAAAACAAATTTCGTGTCTCCCAGGAGAACACGTTTGTTTCCAGGATACAACAGCCTCAAGCAGTTGCACTGCCGGTCTTTACTTCAACCCGAAGGTGTACCTTGCTTGCTTGAGAGAAGAAGATCAGAATTCTGTAGGGAGAGAAGGTTGTATAGAGCTGGTGAATTTTCCGGTGTCTGATCCTGCAGCTGAAGCCTCTATTTATACTGCATATAAAGTCGAAACTGAAAAACGAAATTAATGGGAGAATTAAACTGCATTAAACGTCTTCAATGCACCTTAATTCGCATTAAATTCTCAGTCAAACGCATTAACTATGTCAGTTTCGAATGCTGAAAACGTAACTGCACTGCAGTAACTGCTGCTGGAAGCTTCTGCGCGTGCGTGCGCCCAGGTCTGCACGATCCATGCGCGGTGCATCTGTTAGGCTCACTGCCATGCGCGCGTGCGCCATACTCACTCAGGTCCATGCGCGCCTGCGCGCGTGTGCCACGTCACCTGTGAGCCTCTACGAGCACCCTTCGCGAGTACACTAATGAGTGCTTCCATGAAACAATAAGGATGGAGAGCTCCCACTTAAATACCCCTTTAAGTTTCATCTCTCATCCGATGTGGGACAAGGTGCCACTTTCCACTTTTTTCAGCATTTAAGTTTCAAATACCAAACTTTGAGCATCGATATCTCATTCATCTTAGCTCCGTTTTGGATGTGGTTTAGTTCGTTGCGAAGCCCTTCCGACATAGAACACAAACCCACAAATAAATATATAAAACCCGCTCATTTTATTATATTTATTTCTAGTCCAAAATAGGAAAAAATCATTTTCCTATATTTGTGAAAAATGCTATTTTCACAAAATTTCCAACAATCCCCCACATGAATAGAAATCGATCTATCAAGTTTCAACGATACACGTTCAACAGTTGAGCATTGCAAGATAGGTAGGTGTAACCTTTGAACCTTCTTTTGTGAAGCATACTTAGCCTCCTAGGGTCTTGTAGACGCGGTGTCCTTGAACAATCCCCCATTTATGTAGGCGACAATATACATTCACACAACACTCTCCCTAGTCGAGTCAAGACCTCATGGTTGTGTCCGTTCATGGTCATGGAACACGTTCCTGGTTCTGCGAGAGCTCTAGGATTTGCGCCTCCCCACTTCTCTCTAACATAGGTGATTCCTCTGAATCATTAAAAGCATCATGGTTAATTTGGATTTCCTCAAAATCCTTAACCTCAACATGCTTAACCTTTCCTTCATGTCACTGATTGGAATGGACTAGGAAGTATACAACTCCCTTTATTGATTTTGGGGCACCCCCCACAGTGACTCCCTTTGGGTTTATGATTAAGTTTGCCTATTGAACCTAGATCTTGGGATCTCCAGTCAACTAGGTTAGGTTTCCCTCATATTCCCTTCATCTATGGGCTTTAGTCCCATTCCTCTTGACAACCTATACACCTTATCTGTGCTTAAGCCTTTTGTTAACGGGTCCGCAATGTTCTCATTTGACCTCACATAGTCAACTGAGATCACACCCGTTGAGATAAGTTGTCGTACCGTGTTGTGTCTACGTCGAATGTGCCTTGATCTGCCATTATACATCATGTTTTGTGCTCTAGCAAGAGCAGACTGATTGTCACAATGTATGCAGATCGCCGTCAACGGCTTTGGCCATCTTGGAATATCTTCCACAAATTGACGTAGCCACTCCGCTTCTTCCCCGCTTTTATCTAAAGCGACGAATTCGGATTCCATCGTAGATCTAGCTATAACCGTTTGCTTGGAAGACTTCCAAGCTATAGCTGCGCCAGCAAGTGTAAACACATATCCACTTGTCGATCTATGATCTTTTATATCCGATATCCAGTTAGCATCAGTGAATCCTTCAATCACTGCTGGATCACGGGTATAATGCAATCCATAGTCTCTCATGTATCTTATGTATCTAGCACCCTCGTGATAGCTTTCCAATGATCCTCGCTCGGATTACTGGTGTATCTACTTAGCCTGCTCACAGCGTACGCTAAGTCGGGTCTAGTACATGTCATTAGATACATGAGACTACCAATGATCCTTGAGTATTCTAACTGAGAAACACACTCGCCTCTATTCTTCCTTAGGCGTTGGGTATTATCAATTGGAGATCGAGCTATACTCGTATCGTCCGAATTGAATTTCCCAAGGATCTTGTCCACATAGTGAGATTGACTTAACACAAGACCACTTTGGGTTCTAGTGATTTTTACTCCAAGAATCACATCCGCGAGACCCATGTCTTTCATGTCAAACCTCGCTTTCAACATGTCTTTCATTGAGTTGATCATCTTATCATCACTCCCAATGATAAGCATATCATCTACATAAAGACATAGAATCACATAACCTCTTGGTGTGTCTTTAAAATAAACACACTTGTCGCACTCATTTATTTTGAAACCATTGTCAATCATGACACGATCAAACTTTTGGTGCCATTGTTTTGGAGCTTGCTTCAAGCCATACAAAGACTTGACCAATTTACATACTTTGCCCTTGTTTCCAGGGGCGGAAAAACCCTCAGGTTGTTCCATGTAAATTTCTTCTTCTAAATCGCCATTTAGAAATGCGGTCTTTACATCCATTTGGTGAACTTCCAAATTTCTTAGAGCCGCAATTGCAAGAACCAATCGTATAGAGGTTATTCGCGTTACAGGCGAGTAAGTATCAAAGTAGTCTAGACCCTCCTTTTGTCTAAATCCTTTGATCACTAACCTTGCCTTGTATTTATCAATACTTCCGTCAGCTTTCATCTTCCTTTTGAATATCCAACGATATCCAAGTGGTTTACAACCAGGTGGAAGATCTACTAACTCCCAAGTATGATTTTGCAATATAGAATCAATTTCATTCTTAATTGCTTCTTGCCATTGAGGTCCTTCTGCTGAGGTAACCGCTTCGCGGTAGGTATTGGGCTCACCCTCAACCATGTAGCTCATGAAGTCTGGACCAAAAGATTTTTCAACCCTTTGTCGTTTACTTCGTCTAAGCTCACCCTCCTCGACCTCGGGGCGTTCATGACTTTCATCTAATCGTGTAGATGAACTTGGTCCTGCTTCATCTAACCATGTAGACGAACTTGGACCTGCTTCATCAACCGCTCTTGATGAAGGCGCATGTGTTTGTTCTAACATAGGAAACACATTCTCAAAATATGAGACGACATTAGGATTTGCCTCTATGATAGTGTGTTTGTGTACATCGGGATTCTTGGACTCATGTACAAGAAAACGATGCGCACTACTTTGATGTGCATATCCAACGAAAATGCAATCAACAGTTTTGGGTCCTATCCTAAGAGCCTTAGGAGGTGGTACAATCACCTTGGCTAGGCACCCCCACACTTTCAAGTATTTGTACGAAGGCTTCCTTTTTCTCCATAACTCATATGGAGTTTCGTCCTTATTTTTCAAGGGTATCTTGTTCAACAGATAGTTTGCTGAGAGAATGGCGTCCCCCCACATTTCTCGGTTCACTCCCGAGCTTATCAACATGGCGTTCATCATTTCTTTCAATGTGCGGTTCTTACGTTCCGCAACGCCATTTGATTGTGGAGAATAAGGTGGTGTACACTCATGTACAATGCCACTTTTTGCGCATAAATCCGCAAAAGGTGCAACATAATCACCTCCTCGATCGCTTCTCAAAGCTTTTATCTTCTTTTTAAGTTGATTCTCAACTTCATTTTGGTACAAGATAAACTTGTCTATTGCTTCGTCTTTACTCTTAAGTAAATACACGTAGCAATATTTCGTACAATCATCAATAAACGTGATGAAATACTTATTTCCTCCACGCGTGGGAACTGCTTTTAAATCACACACATCGGTATGAATTAAATCAAGGGGTTCGGTTATTCGTTCAACCGATTTAAACGATGATCTCGTAAGTTTGGATTCAACACATGTCTCGCATTTGTGATTGGACTCGATATGGAATGTTGGTATCAAGTTTAATTTAATTAAACGTCGTAATGAATTAAAATTTACATGTCCTAGTCTACCATGCCAAACATTAGAAGACTCAATCATGTAAGTAGAAGAAACATTTTCATTCATATTTTTGTTTTGGTTAACAACCAATACATTCATTTTGAACATTCCATTTAGGGCATAGCCCTTACCAACAAACATTCCACGTCTAGACAAGACAAAATTTTCCGATTCAAACACTAGACGAAATCCAAACTTGTTGAGCATCCATCCCGACACGAGATTCTTTCGTGTCTCTGGAACATAAAGCACGTTTGTCAAGGTAAGCTCCTTGCCCGAAGTCATCTTCAAGACGATCGTGCCTTCCCCCTTGATGCTTGCGGTAGCTTTATTCCCCATATAAAGCTTTTCTTCACCCGACGCTTCCTTGAATGTAGAGAAAAGAGCCTTGTCTCCACAAACATGGCGGGTTGCACCCGTGTCAACGAACCATCCTTTTGGGTTTTCACCCATCGCGTTGACTTCTTCAATCATAGCCGCTTCCTCGGTTATCATTGCAATGAGAGGCATACCATCCTCATCAACCATGTGCGCACGCTCACGCTTAGGTTTCTTGCATTGGTTAGCACGGTGTCCCGTCTCGTTACAGTTGTAACAAGTACCTTGGAAAAGCGCAGGCTTCTTTTTCACAGCCCCCTTTTTCGGTCCAAGGTTGTTAACCTTTGCTTTCCCTTTGTTGTCCTTTTTACCCTTGCCTTTCTTGCCCTTTGAGGACTCCCCAACTTCCACCATGTTTGCTTTAGCCGAAGCTTGCACAATGGTGCCTTTTTGGGCCACCCTGTTTTCTTCTTCTATACGAAGACGAAGAACAAGGTCCTCGACCGACATTTCCTTTCGCTTGTGTTTAAGATAATTCTTAAAATCCAACCAAGCAGGAGGTAATTTTTCGATCATGGCTGCCACTTGAAAAGTTTCGCTAAGTACCATTCCCTCAGCATGGATGTCATTTAGTATAATTTGCAACTCTTGGACTTGGTTCATAACAGACTTGTTATCAACCATTTTAAAGTCCAAGAAACGGGCGACAACAAATTTCTTTGTTCCCGCATCCTCCGTTTTGTACTTTTTCTCTAAAGACTCCCATAATTCTTTGGAAGTCTTGATATTATAGTACACATTATACAGCGCATCCGAGAGACCGTTGAGAACGTAGCCTCGACATATAAAGTCCGAGTGCTTCCACGCCTCTACCGCGCTCAGAGCCTGAGCATCGGTCTCCCCTTCCGCAGGTTGGGGAACGGTCTCCGTCAAGAACCTCGCAAGGTTCATAGTGGTCAAGTAGAAGAACATCTTCTGTTGCCACCTCTTGAAGTGGAGACCCGAGAACTTCTCGGGTCTTTCAGCATGATTTGCCACTGTGGACGCTCCCACAGTGTTGGCAGTGGTTCCAACGACAACATTAGTGTTGCTCATGTTCACATTTTCAGTCGACATTCTGAAAAAGTTTCAAGAAAACAAGTTGAATTATGTTTTCAAAATAATAAAGACGCTACTTTATTATTATTAGGAGTTCAAAAAATTCAGCCGTGTAGCTTCTAAGTCCAACTTTGAAGACTACAACAGAAGGATTTTTTAAAACTTCAGCGACAGAAAAGAGTAGAAGCAGATTCTGTTTTGACAAAGTCGCTACTTTGAATCAAAACAGAGAAAAACCTTTTAAAACACAACCTGCTGTGAGAAAAAAAAATTAAATTCACAGCAGAGAAGTTTGAGAATCTACACGAACGGTGTTTTAAAATTTGTTTTAAGATTGTAGGAATCCGTTCGTGTAAAATAAATAAAAATCCCTTTATTAACTTGAAATACTGAAACAATTACAGAATGAAAATAAAATACAGATTACAACTGAAAAAAATAGAAATACAAGAACTGAAAACTCGAACAGACGAAACTGTTCTTGGCTGAGGATCGTGTTAGACACGGGTCCCTTAAAACAAATTTCGTGTCTCCCAGGAGAACACGTTTGTTTCCAGGATACAACAGCCTCAAGCAGTTGCACTGCCGGTCTTTACTTCAACCCGAAGGTGTACCTTGCTTGCTTGAGAGAAGAAGATCAGAATTCTGTAGGGAGAGAAGGTTGTATAGAGCTGGTGAATTTTCCGGTGTCTGATCCTGCAGCTGAAGCCTCTATTTATACTGCATATAAAGTCGAAACTGAAAAACGAAATTAATGGGAGAATTAAACTGCATTAAACGTCTTCAATGCACCTTAATTCGTCATTAAATTCTCAGTCAAACGCATTAACTATGTCAGTTTCGAATGTTGAAAACGTAACTGCACTGCAGTAACTGCTGCTGGAAGCTTCTGCGCGCGCGCGCAGCGCGCCCAGGTCTGCACGATCCATGCGCGGTGCGTCCGTTAGGCTCACTGCCATGCGCGCGTGCGCCATACTCACTCAGGTCCATGCGGGCCTGCGCGCGTGTGCCACGTCACCTGTGAGCCTCTACGAGCACGCCACACAGTCGCACCGTTTTGGCTCACTTTGGTGCGCCGCGCACGTCACATCAGGCCCATGCACCATGCGCCACCGCGCGCCTCCATGCCATGTGTACTCGCGTGCGTATGCGCATGACTGCCATGTCATGCGCCACATCATCAACCACTTGGTCCTTGCAACCCTTGTGCTCCACCACGCGCACGCGGTCAAAAATACAAAGGCGGCTCGCGGCGATGCGAGTGTGCGAAGTGCAAAGTGCGCCATCAAAGCGCCACATTGCGCCTCATCGCCCACGCCACGCGCGCACGCGTGTGCGAGTGCGACTGCGAGTTAGGGTGCTCCGCACCCTTCGCGAGTACACTAATGAGTGCTTCCATGAAACAATAAGGATGGAGAGCTCCCACTTAAATACCCCTTTAAGTTTCATCTCTCATCCGATGTGGGACAAGGTGCCATTTTCCCACTTTTTTCAGCATTTAAGTTTCAAATACCAAACTTTGAGCATCGATATCTCATTCATCTTAGCTCCGTTTTGGACGTGGTTTAGTTCGTTGTGAAGCCCTTTCGACATAGAACACAAACCCACAAATAAATATATAAAACCCGCTCATTTTATTATATTTATTTCTAGTCCAAAATAGGAAAAAATCATTTTCCTATATGTGTGAAAAATGCTATTTTCACAAAATTTCCAACACAAAATTCCCTATAAAGGGCAAAATCTGTCAAAATTCGTTGAAAATGACACCGCCTGAAAAGTGGTATATAATGTTGTTTGGTAGAGAATAATCTCCGATTTGTGTTTGAATTGTATTGAAAAATTGTATTGTACAAGATTAGGGTTACACAAAGATGGTGTTTATATAGACCACCATATTACACACTAGCCCCTATACTATTTGTTTCCTTCTTTCCGACACTCCCCCTCAAGTTGAGTAGTGGGATCTCCAATACTTAACTTGCTCAAACAGCTACTAAAAGCGTTTCCGTTGACAGCTTTTGTGAGAATATCTGCGAGTTGATCTTTTGATGATAAATACGGAAGCTCTATGATCCTTTCCTCCAGTTTTTCCTTGATGAAATGTCGATCTACCTCCACGTGTTTTGTTCGATCATGTTGAACTGGATTTTCTGAGATTTGTATTGCAGCTGTTTTGTCGCACATAATTTTACTGGGTGCTGCCCTTTGGGAGAGACCAATGTCTTCTAGAAGTTTCCTGATCCAAAGAACTTCGCTTAACCCTCGAGCTATGCCTCTGAACTCTGCTTCTGCACTCGACAGAGCGACCACCTTCTGTTTCTTACTCCTCCAGGTAACAATGTTTCCACCAACCAAGAAGAAATACCCTGATGTTGACCTTCGATTTCCATTATCTCCTGCCCAGTCGGCGTCAGTGTAGAGCTCAACATTTAAATGTCCATTTGCTTTGAACAACACTCCATGGCCTGCGGTTCCTGATGTCTGTCGTTAGTGACATGCAAAAACCAACTAAACTATGTAGATAGGATAAGTCGGATATCGAACCAGAGGAGTCTGTGGTTAATGCTAATTATTATTTGTTTGTAAATATTTGAATTGCTTTAAGAACTTACTAGAAAACTATAAACAATAACTTTGAGATTGTAAAAACAATGATAGAAAAATACGTGGTCACTCCGGGATTCAGATTCTGTAATTACTAATAACGTAGTTCTGATTTTATTGGATGATATTGATTGAATAGTAAATCTGTCACATCTACCAATTACCTACTCAGTTCAAAATCTTAATATTAATTGATCAGAGAAATATTAAAACAAACATTCATAGGAATCATTCAATCAACAAAAGCATAATTGGATTCAAAACATGATTATAACTCTGACTGTCACTCAGGATTTGTCTATCACACAAATTATATAATCACGCAAATAGTCGGCTGTCACCCGACTACAAATCCAAATCTCAATACAAAACAGAAACTAGAATTATAAGTATCTCACAAAAATCATTCACCCGAAGTGTCCACGAGAGATTTAGCCGCTCATGATGGTTGTACGATCAAAAGCTTGGTAGAAGGATGATCGCATGATCGAATCAGTGTTGTGGCCGATGTGTCGAATTCAGGCTGCCGTCGAATATGATGATGTATCCGATTCCTTTTGTTGCGTGTATACGGCTGCTCCCCGAATTCTCTCATGTCTCCGTCCAAGAGATTATCTTCTAGCCCACAAGCCCACCTTCACTTGTATTGGCGGCCCAATCAAAACCAAAATATCGGCCCACTAATCAAGACCCACAAGAGCCCATGTTTTCTCCAATGCTCCACGTGAATCTGAATTGATGTTGTTACTTTTGTTCACATATGCCAAAGTTCCAACTCCCTCACTTTATTGATGATAATGTTGTTGACTTCTAAAATAATAGTGCCACTGATATTAATTCCATCAATCTCTTCTCAGCTGTGTGTATATATATCTCGATGATTGATGATGTTAGATATTTTGTGATGTTGACTAGCCCCAAAAGTCCACCTCCCTATGTGTTGGCTGCCTTCACGTGTATATGCTCAACTCCCAAAAAGTCCACAAGTCAGCATGTGAGCCCCCCAAAATAATGTTCACGTGGACTCCCTAAATCGGCCCAATCTTAATCCCCCAAAAGAAACCGTGTGATAATATTGTTGAACACACCCCTAAGTCTGCAAGCCTAGTCCATGATGTCGGCCCATTTATTTTGTTTCTCCTTGACCTTCACGTGACTTCCCACTCAAATATATTAATATATTGATGATGTGATTTTTTATTGCATCTCAACGTTAGAATGGATATCATGCTCCTGTCACGTGATGATATGTTCCATGATGATGTATGTTTTGTTTTAATATAGCCGTAACCTACGGTCATAGAACCGTAAGCTACGGTCAAGACTTGCTGGAAATACATGCTTCGCACACCGTACATTACGTTTCGGAATCGTATCCTACGTTAGAGACTTGCTGCCAACTTATGAAGTATAAAGATCAACTTTAACTTAGTTACCCACAGGCCCCTAGACTTTGTTCTCTTGTATATCTTGTGTTTTCAAGCTAACTTTTGGCCCGAATCAAGTCCCAAATCATATTTCTCTCGGTAATCATCCTTGCTTGTTCCTTTTCATCACGAAGCTCATTAATTTTGCCGAATTACGCAATTAACCTGTAAAACCATAAAAGCCCGTAGTTATCACATTCGAAACATCTAACCGCATAAAACGCATTAAATCACACAAGATAATACACTTAAAGCTCGTGTTTCCTACTCTCCATCAGTTCCCTTTAGATTCCTTAGAATTCTCTGAGCAGCTTCCATGTGGGCAACTTGCGGTTGGTGTATAAACTGACTTACCACTCCAACAGCATAAGCTATATCAGGGCGAGTGTGAGAGAGATAAATTAACTTGCCCACGAGCCGTTGATACCTTTCTTTACAGAGCCAGGTATTTGTTCGGAGTATAGAGAGGTGACAAATGCTTTCGCACTGTTCGATAAGTTCCCATTAACTATATTAGCTACAGGATACCTTGAAGTTCTGGTTTCCCTCTCTGGCGAGTATCGTTTTGGAGGGACCCCTCTATTGGCTCTAGGAGGGAGAGGGTATCTTCCGGTTGTCTCTGCTGCAACTGCTTCCATATGTTCAACGACTTGTTCAACCTCTTCCAAGTCTGGTTCACCCTGTTCCACATTTGGTTCACCCTGTGGAGTAGGTTCCGTTGTTGTCGGTTCTATGTGTTCCCCTGTTGTCTCATGGTTATAAAACGTAGAACATCCAGAGTCCTCAGTATTTCTTACCTCAGGTATCAAGTTGGATGGACTTTCTTCAGTGGTACTGTGCTCCGCAGACTGTGTGGCTGTGTTTGAAGGACTCGCAGTACTGTGATGATTTCCTGTTGTTACTTCTTCAGATAAGGGAAGTTGGATTAGCCAACTCAGGGTGTCTATACATTCATTCTCCCCCTGGCCACTGAGTTGGGTGTCATAAAAGTATTTTGTTTCAAGAAAGTCAACGTTCATTGTGGTGAACATTTGATGAGTTTTTGGATTATAACACCAGTAACCTATTTGGTCGATCCCATAGCCGACAAATACACATTTCTCAGCACATGGGCCAAGCTTGTTTCAGTTAATTTTGGGTATGTGGACAAATGCGGTACACCCAAAGATTCGAGGTTCAAGTGTAAGAGGATGGGGAATATTGGCAGACTTAGACAAACAATCTAAGGGAATCTTAAATTTAAGAGCTTTCATGGGAAGCCGATTTAGGAGATAGACAGAGGTTGCAACTGCCTTCAGCCAGAAAGATTTAGGGACCTGAGATTCAATTAAAAGGGCTCGAGTCATTTCAAGAATAATACGGTTCTTCCGTTCGGAAACATTGTTTTGTTCGGGGGTATGAGAACAAGAGGTTTGATGAATTAACCCTTTGGTTTTAAAGAATTGTTTCATGGATGTATTGACAAATTCCCCCCCATTGTCAGATCGAAGGATTTGGATTTGAGTTTGGAATTGAATTTGAATCATAGCATAAAACGTGATAAATTTTTCGTAAACTTCGGTTTTGTTCTTTAAAAAATATACCCATGTCATGCGAGTGCAATCATCCACAAATAGTATAAAGTACCGAAGACCCTGCCCCCCCCCCCCCATCACAGGAGCAGGACCCCACACATCAGAATGGATTAGTGAAAAAAGGTGAAGCAACTTTTGTATTGCTAGGTTTAAATGGTTGTCGATGGCTTTTAGCACGAAAACAGGTTTCACAATCTGTTTTTCCATTTGAAGGGAAGAGTTTTGGAAACAAAAGGTGCGAATAACCACTAGATGGGTGTCCCAAACGTCTATGCCATAGCCAGGCTTCCCGGTTTTCGGTTCCATGTGCCAACATCACAGTACCCTGTTGAGCCACTTCATCCACATAGTACAATCTGTCGCGCTCAGTACCACGTCCAATAATCACACCCGTCCTGATATACTGTAGGAGACAGAAAGTAGGGTGCATTAGTACCGTGCAATTCAATTCTTTGGTAATATGACTAATTGAGAGCAATTTGTGTGATAATGACGGAACATAGAGGCAGTTTGATAATTTCATAGTTGGTGAAATTTCAATTACTCCTCCTCCTTTCACTTGCATCATTCCGTTGTTTTCTGTATGAATTTGAGTTTTTTGAGGTTGGGTCATTGAACATATGTCTAATGGTTCAAACGTCATGGTGTCGATGGCACCAGAATCGAATATCCAAGAACTGTTTTTTCCATGATTGGTTTCCATTTTTTTCTTTTTTTTTACTTTTTTTTTTTTGTAAATAAGTTGTCGGTACGGATAAGACAGCAGACCAGCGTATTTAATAAATATGCTGGACACTTGAACTCGCGTTCAAGATTTATCAATTACACTGGGAACAAATATGCTGGTGGAGTGAAAAACCACCAGAATAACGACGCCCGAAACGGACGTTAACTTACCGGCGTATTTATCAAATACGCCAGGTAACTTGAACTCGCGTTCAAGATTTGAGTTTGTAAAAAAAAAACAAATCCGCTAGCCAAACTTCAACTTGCAGTGGTTTTATAATATGTTTCTCAAACTTCTAGAAAGCCCTCACAAATACGCCGTCTTCAAATTGAAGTGGATACCAATTTCTCAAACTTTCTTTTCAATAAATACGCTGTCTCCTAAAGAAAGCCCTCATAAACCTAGTTTCCAAAAAACATATCCGATCTGATCGATTCACAGCGGCTCAAAAGATCACGTGTGATGGGAACGAGGAGAAGACAAGAACGCAACAGTCGGTTCCAGCGGTCGATGTTTGTTCAACTGTCTCTAGCCGGTAACGGAGGTTGTTGGCGGCGGCGACGAGCGGCCGGTTTGCTGACAAGATGAACGCGGCGACTGTTGATGTTGGCGTCTGCTAGTAGTTGTTTTTTATGCGGACATGTTTGATTTTCCGGGTTCTGATTTTGATTTGATTATCAGGGTTTTGTTTTGGTTTGGGTTGGATTGGCTGGGGTTGATTGTAGATGATGAGCAACGTTTTTCAGAATTAGAAACACTGCTCTGATACCATGTTGTTTGGTAGAGAATAATATCCGATTTGGGTTTGAATTGTATTGAAAAATTGTATTGTACAAGATTAGGGTTACACAAAGATGGTGTTTATATAGACCACCATATTACACACTAGCCCCTATACTATTTGTTTCCTTCTTTCCGACATATAAAGGACAAAACTTGTAATTTTTCATTCTTATAAAATGAAAAAGGTTGTGATTTCTAACCAATATTCCATTAATTTGCAAATAGAAGTTTCATAGGTGTTGGATTTATATGTATGGGTTCGATAAGTTAACGCTGCTGACCGAGCTATGACCCGTAAGAGTTGCACCTTGGGCAACGAACATTAAATCCACTTAATTCGATTAACTGGTGATCACGAACAATTAAAGGAACGATATATATTGGGCTTCTGGCCTAAGAGATAATTAGGGGGTGTTAACCTAAATATATATATAGATATATTACTATATATATTTTGACTCTATCATGTTGTCCTCCATCATGTCTTGCTTCCCACTTTGTTTTTCTTTTTAGTTGGCAACCACAAGACAAAAGAGGAATGCTACCTTTTTAGTTGTAATCCATCATTAATAAAGAAAAGTTCTTTACTTTTTGTGATTATATAACAATCACAATCAAAACACAGAAGACATAATAAAAACCATTGGCTGCCACTCTTCACAATTGTGCCGTCCATTTTTTTTCTTTTGATTGTGACGACCGGCCAAGCCAAAGCTGCTGCCGCTCGGTTCGTGTTCGTGTCTAGCACTCGTTCGTTGTACCTCGGTGTCTCGACTGGTTAGTTATTAACCACTAAGGTATATCTATCTCATCGGTAGATTAATAAATATTGTATACCATGTTTGCATGTTTGTAACCATGATCCTGTTCGGTTCGTTTTTGGTGTTGATTAATATATTTATTCCGATGCGTTTATTAATTACCTATTTAATTAATAAAATATATCAAACCCGTTTAGATAAAAACTAAAATTGATCACCACTGAAACCCAACAATAGGTTGATGAACAAAGTTGGAAGGGTATGTACCAGAAAGGCTTAAATCTCGACTGGTCGAAGGACCCTTTAGTCTCAAAGCGCGACTCCTTGAGCCAGAACATTAAATCAGTTTTTTTTCAAGGAATATATATATATGTAAAGAAAATTTGAAGTTATAACCCAGTTAGCGTTTTATGAAGTTCGAGCTATAACTTATTCCAATCAACTCCAATGCGTAAAGTTTTTAACTTTGCAAACTGATCAATGGGGTTAGACGATTTAGAAGTCCCCCAAAGTGTAGTCAAGTGTTTACATCTTCCTAGTTGGCTATATTGAAAAAAAAGGATAACTAAAACTAAATTTTGTAATCATATATATTATATAAATAGTTATCTATGAAAGTACAAGGACAAAAAATGGTGGCAGGTCAACCCTATGACTCAACCTATGCTTGTCCAACCCACCCTTTGCCACCTACAATGACTAATGTGTTATGAATCATCATTTTCATATAATGTGGATGAAAAGTCAAAGAATGTGGATGACAACTAGATTGCTTCACTATAAATGGGGCACACATCTTCTACATTCAATGTACTAATCTCTACACAACAATAGCCTTGCTTCATATCTTTCAAGTTCATTTTGAGAAAGATATATAAAGGAAATTTTGATCTTAATTTCTTAAGTTTTATAACACGTTATCAGCACGAAGCTCTAGCCAAGCACGAGGTTCTAGCCAAGGAAACGTTCAAGCAATTATAATCAAAGTAAGTGTTTGATTAATTTATATAAACTATAATTGTTATGATAAACGTAATATTTCTTTTATACCGTGGGATTGTTTTCCTTTAGGAGACTCAGTTATCCAGACACTCCTATCATAAAAACATCTAAATCCCATACTTAAATAAAAATGAGTACAGGGTACCTATTACTATGGAAATATAATAATAATGGGACTACTAACCATTTAACATTTATTTATGAATTTAACATTTACGCATCTAACATTTATTTATGCAACTAACATTTTAATTATGTGTATTGTTATATTTTGTCTCATTTTTATAAGTATGTAATCCTAATATTTATATATATTTGTATTTAGTAACAAAATGGCAAATATCGCGAAACTGGAATTTCCAGCATTGAATATCTCCGGAGAAAATTATATGACTTGGACAGCAAATGTAAAAAGACACCTAAAAGCAATGGGTGTGATAGAAGTCATAAATGAAGAGAATAATTGTTCGAATCAGGAAAAGGCAAAAGCTGATGTGTTTATTCATAAACACATTGATAATCTACTACAGCATGAATATTTCAATTCTGATGATCCATATGAATTATGGACGGATTTAAAGAACAGATTTGATAATCAAAAGGAAGTTTTACTTCCCACGGCTAAAAATGAATGGAACAGTCTGAGGTTCCAAGATTTTACGAAAGTAAATGATTATACATCTGCTCTATTTAAAATATGTTCAAAATTAGAGTTTTGTGGACACCCTGTTACCGAGGAAGAAAAATTGGAGAAAACTTACTCCACATTTCATGCGTCACATATAAGTTTGGCACAACAATATAGATTGTTGAAATTTTACAGATACTCTGATTTGAATGCGCATCTCCTCGTAGCAGAACAACATAACATACTTCTGATGAAAAATCATGAAGCACGTCCCACAGGAGCATTAACTATACCTGAAGCGAATGTTGTTAATAATTATCAAAATAAAAGGGAACAAGGCCGTGGGCAAGGCCAAGGACAAGGCCGTGGGCAAGGCCAAGGACGAGGCCGTGGCCGCGGTCGTGGGTATTTTGGTAAAGGCCATTATAATGGTCACAATCATACTTTCAAAAATAATAAATATTACCGAGGTCGTGGGCGAGGTCGTGGCCGTGGCCGAAATCAAAGAACTACAAATTATCATGCTCCACAAGATAATACTTCCAATTTTCATAATCAAAGAAATGAAGCCGGTGTGTCCGGAAAAATTGATAATTCTTGTTATAGATGTGGAAGTATAGATCACTGGGTAAAAACTTGTAGAACACCTCCACATCTATGTGAGCTTTACAAAGCCTCGCTTAAAGGAAAGGAGAAGGAAGTAAACTATTTGGATAAATTCAGTGTTCAGCTAAATGCCACGGATTTTAATGAAGAAAATACCACGGATTTTAATGAAGACATTTAAACAAAATGTTGCTTGATCTCAATGATTTTATGTAACAATTAAATATGTATTTTTATTATGTCTTTCCTTCATAATAAAGTTTTTTTTATATATAAAGCTATTATCAATAATTATAATATATTAATAATACTCTTATCATTTTGTTTTAATTGTAAGATTAAAATGGATATCATTAAAGCTCAAGTTCGAATGAATGATGCTGATATATGTATAGCTGACAGTGGAGCTACACATACTATACGTAAATCCGAGAAATATTTTTATGAGTTGAAACCAACAAAAGGAACCGTTGATACAATATCAGGTCCTACAAAATTAATAGAAGGAGTGGGAAAAGCAAATTTAATATTACCAAATGGTACAAAACTTTTAATAGAGAATGCTTTATTTTCCCCAAGGTCATCAAGAAACTTGTTAAGTTTCAAAAGCATATATCATAATGGATATGATACTCAGTCAAAGACTGTTGATAATGAAAAATATTTGTATATCATGAGCAAAGGTCAGATATTGGAAAAACTGCCAATGTTTCAATCTGGTTTGCATTATACATATATTGATGTGCCTCAAGCACATATGGCAGTAAAAGAAAATTCTTGTGATCCTGAAACATTTAATTTATGGCATGACAGATTAGGCCATCCAGGTTCAACAATGATGAAAAGAGTAATTGAAAATACTCATGGACATCCATTAAAGTATAAAAAGATCCCAAAATCTGATAAAATTCCTTTATGTGTATCTTGTTCTCTGGGAAAATTAATTACAAGACCTTCGTTTATAAAAGTTGAAAAAGAAATTCCAATGTTCCTTGAAAGAATTCAAGGAGATATATGTGGACCAATCCATCCACCATGTGGACCATTTAGATACTTCATGGTTCTAATAGATGCATCAAGTAGATGGTCTCATGTGTCTTTGTTATCAACTCGCAATATGGCTTTTGCAAAATTTCTTGCACAAATTATTAAATTGCGAACACATTTCCCAGATCATAGTATTAAAAGGGTGAGACTCGACAATGCTGGTGAATTTACATCACATGCTTTTAATGATTATTGCATGTCTGGAGGAATTATTGTTGAGCACCCTGTTGCTCATGTGTATACACAAAATGGTTTAGCTGAATCATTAATTAAACGTCTACAACTAATAGCTCGACCATTAATAATGAGAACAAAACTTCCTGTATCCATTTGGGGTCATGCAATATTACATGCTGAATCATTAATTCGCATAAGACCAAGTGCAAATCATGAATTCTCTCCCCAACAAATTGCATCTGGCCAACAGCCAAATATTTCCCATATTAGAATTTTTGGATGTGCAGTTTATGTCCCAATTGCACCACCACAACGCACAAAAATGGGACCTCAAAGAAGGTTGGGAATATATGTTGGATATGATTCACCTTCTATAATAAGATATCTTGAACCTTTAACAGGTGATGTCTTTACAGCACGGTTGGCTGATTGTAAATTTAATGAAACAACTTTCCCTGTATTAGGGGGAGAGAATAAAGATAAAAATAAGGAAAAGGATGTCACATGGTGTGAACCTTCATTGTTATATTTGGATCCAAGAACTAAACAATGTGAGACAGAGGTTCAAAAGATAATACATTTGCAAGAAATTGCAAATCAATTGCCTGATGCATTTACTGATATAAATAGGGTTACTAAATCTCATATACCAGCTGCTAATGCTCCAGCTCGAGTTGAGATCCCTAATAAGGCAATAGATAATAATATGACTCATGAATCTCAGAAACGTTTAAAACGTGGAAGGCCAATTGGTTCGAAGGATAAAAATCCTCGAAAAAGAAAAGCGCTTATAAATGAAATTGACCAAAAGGATAAAAATCTTGATCAAGCGGTAAATACCGAAACCTCTCATGAGGAAGATGTTGATGATACTAACAAAGAGATATCAATCAACTATGGTCATACACATATCATATGGAACCGCTATGAAATGGAAAATATTGATGAGATATTTTCTTATTCTATAGCAAGTGACATCATGGGTGGAGATGATGATCCTGAACCAAAATCTGTCAATGATTGTCAAAATAGACATGATTGGGATAAATGGAAAGGCGCTATGCAAGCTGAATTAGATTCACTCAACAAACGAAAGGTTTTTGGGTCTATTGTTGTTACACCTAAGGCTGTAAAGCCTGTAGGATATAAATGGGTTTTTGTACGAAAACGAAATGAGAAAAATGAGGTTACAAGACATAAAGCGAGACTTGTAGCTCAAGGTTTTTCACAAAGGTCAGGGATTGACTATGAAGAAACATATTCTCCCGTTATGGATGCAATAACCTTTAGATACTTAATCAGCTTAGCAGTTTCTAAAAAGTTAGAAATGCGTCTTATGGATGTCGTTACAGCTTACTTGTATGGATCACTTGATTGTGACATCTATATGAAAGTTCCTGAAGGATTTAAACTTCCTGAAGCATTAAGTTCAAAACCCAAAGAAATGTATTCGATCAAATTACAAAGATCTTTATATGGGTTGAAACAATCTGGAAGAATGTGGTACAATCGTTTGAGTGACTATTTGACAAGTAAAGGTTATATAAATAATCTTATTTGTCCATGTGTCTTTATTAAGAAGACAACATCAGGATATGTGATTATAGCTGTATATGTTGATGACCTAAATATAATTGGAACGAAAAAAGAAATTCTTGAAACAATGATTCTTTTAAAGAAAGAATTTGAAATGAAAGACCCTGGTAAAACCAAATATTGTCTTGGTTTACAAATTGAACATATGTGCAATGGAATACTTGTGCATCAAACGAATTATACTGAAAAGCTGTTAAAACGTTTCAATATGGATAAGTCAAATCCTTTAAGCACTCCAATGGTCGTTAGGTCACTTAATGTCGAAAATGATCCATTTCGTCCTTGTGAGGACAACGAAGAAGTTCTTGATCCAGAAGTACCATACCTCAGCGCAATTGGAGCACTTATGTATCTTACGAATTGTACGAGACCTGACATTTCTTTTGCAGTGAACTTGTTAGCAAGATTTAGTTCAGCTCCCACTAGAAGACACTGGAATGGAATTAAACACATTTTTCGATATCTTCGAGGTACCGTTGATTTAGGCTTGTTTTATCCTAACGATTCAAAAGAAGGGTTAGTTGGTTATGCAGATGCAGGTTATTTATCTGATCCTCATAAAGCAAAAACTCAAACTGGATATGTATTTATGAACGGAGGAACTGCGATTTCATGGCGTTCTCAGAAACAAACACTTGTCGCAACATCTTCAAATCATGCTGAAGTCATTGCACTACATGAAGCTTCAAGAGAATGTGTATGGCTAAGATCTATGTCACAACACATAGTGACTTCTTGTGGGCTAGAGAAAGATCAAAATCCAACTCCTATCCATGAAGATAATGACGCCTGTGTCTCTCAGATGAAATAAGGGTATATCAAAAGTGACAGAACAAAACATATACCACCAAGATTCTTTGCATATACTCGGGACCTTATTAAAGACAATCAAGTCGAGATGAGATATGTCCAATCCAGCAACAATTCAGCCGATCTTTTCACAAAAGCACTACCTACAGCAACTTTTAGGAAACACGTTCATGACATTGGCATGCGTCACGTACGGAGAATGTGATGCCTTACAAATTGCAAATTGAGGGGGAGCATTATACACGTTGCACTCTTTTTCCCTTAGCTATGGTTTTGTCCCACTGGGTTTTCCTAGCAAGGTTTTTAATGAGGCAACATATCTGATCCACTGTGTATAATGCAAGCTGCACTCTTTTTCCCTTAGCTATGGTTTTGTCCCACTGGGTTTTCCTAGCAAGGTTTTTAATGAGGCAGTACTTAATTACCCCAAAGTTTGTAAAGTGTCATCCAATGGGGAGTGTTATGAATCATCATTTTCATATAATGTGGATGAAAAGTCAAAGAATGTGGATGACAACTAGATTGCTTCACTATAAATGGGACACACATCTTCTACATTCAATGTACTAATCTCTACACAACAATAGCCTTGCTTCATATCTTTCAAGTTCATTTTGAGAAAGATATATAAAGGAAATTTTGATCTTAATTTCTTAAGTTTTATAACATAATGTATTTTATTACCTTTGCAAAACTCCCAAGGCCATAAATTCCAATAAACAATTATGGGCACAAGGGGGAAAACATTTCATGACTGGTTCCCAACTCGTATAGCACATTAGTTGCAATTACATTAATTATTTTAGTTAGAGTCGAATATTTCATAGCTACACAAATAACATAACGAATGGTACTAAACGTTGACAAAAATTCAGCCCAATGACACTAAACACTGTTGAAATGTCCTAAGCTTAGAAGTAATGTTACAAACAAAATACATGAAAACAGAACTTCTATTTTGCTGATCGAAGTTGATGAAAGTTGGTTAGTTTATCTCATAAAACTAGATCCAGTGAAACAAATTTATTTCATTACTACATCTAAACCATCATCATAACAGTTAGTTAAAAGCGCTAACTACCACCATAATGATTCAAACTCAAAAGACAACCATATATTTTCCATTACAGTTCATCCAAAACAAATCGTAAAACAATTAGGTTAAACAAATCAGGCCTATTATTCTTACCTGTGAAACGATTTCAACAAGATCTGGAAAAAGAGATTAAAAACAAAAGCAGCAATAGTTATCCGCATATAAAAGTAAAATAAACAAGAACCATACTCTTAGCGTCAAAGGAGCCACATCCCCAGCCCATCCTCTGTCGTTTTCTAGGCCTGAGATCCAATTAACTCATTGGTGAGATAGTAACAACTTTTGATGATTTACAATGAAGAATACAACCGGTATAAATACACAGAAAAGAACAAGTATTGAGGAGTAAAATCCTCCTATGACTAAAATAGAAATCTATACAATAAACATAATGAATGATAGTAAATCCAGGAGATATTTGAGGCAATTGTTTAGAGTTGCCCAATACCCCCCGTCAATGCGAGACGGAGGTGGTTGCAGACGAAGCATTGTGCGAAACTTTTCAAAGAGAGGTTTCGGTAAAGCTCTTTGTGAAGATATCAGCGACTTGTTGATCCGTGGAAATGAACCTCGTGTGGAGATGGCCAGCAACGACTAATTCTCGAATGAAATGGTAATCAAGATCAATATGTTTTGCTCTTTTGTGGGAGATTGGATTTTGACTTAGAAAAAGTGCACTCTTGTTGTCACATAAGAGAGTAGGCGGACCTGGTGGCAGTGCATGCAGTTCTCGTAGAAGATGGGTGATCCAAATAAGCTCCGAACCGGACTCACAACTTGAGTGTGCTACCGTAGGTTGCTTCTTTGCGCTCCAAGATACCAAGTTTCCTCCTAAGTAAATGCAATAACCATAGGTAGATCTTCGAGTGTCGATGCAACGAGCCCAATCTGCATCAGAAAAACCTAGTAAAACAGTGTTAGGTGGTCTATCAAAGGTTAAGCCGTGTGATAAAGTCCCCTTGACGTATCGAAGGATGCGTTTAACAAGCTGAAAATGAATAGTGGTAGGATGTTGAAGATATTGTCTCGCTTGATTTACGGCATATGATAGGTCCGGTCGAGTGATGGTTAAGTATTGAAGTGCACCGACAAGAGAACGGAAGAGAGTTGGATCATGGAAAGGTTCACCAGTGGATTGGAAAGAATCTTTTGGTGTGAGAGGAGTGGCAACGGGTTTGGAGTCGAGCAAGCTGGCTCGAGAAAGTATGTCATATGCATACTTTGATTGATTGAGGAACAAACCTGTTTTGGTATGGGTGACCTCCAAACCGAGGAAGAAAGAGAGGTTGCCGAGATCTTTAATTTTGAACTCCTTGAGAAGACGACCAGTGAAAGTGGTAATTAAGCCTTCATTGTTACCAGTGATGATTATGTCGTCTACGTAAACAAGGATGTAAATTAAAGTACCATTGTTTTTGAAGATAAAAAGAGATGGGTCGGCTCGACTGCATATGAAACTAAGGGTGATGAGAAAAGAACTTAATCGTTGAAGACTTGAAACCAAGCTCGTGGAGCTTGTTTTAGACCATAAATGGCACGATTTAGTTTGCACACATGATTCGGACGAGCTGAATCTTGGAAACCTGGTGGTTGTTCCATATAGACAGTTTCCTTAAGATTGCCATTTAAAAATGCATTGTTGACATTGAGTTGTCTTAGTTTCCATTTGTTGATGGTGGCAAGGCTTAGAACAACTCGGATGGTGGAAGATTTAACAACGGGGCTAAAGGTGTGAGAAAAATCTAGACCCGGAACTTGATTGAAACCTTGAGCGACAAGGCGAGCTTTGTAGCGGTCAATGGAGCCATCGGATTTGTACATAACCCGATAGATCCATTTGGAGCCTATGATATTGGTTGAGGTGGGACGAGGAACAAGGTGCCAAGTGTGATTGGAATGTAAGGCTTGGAGTTCATCATTCATTGCATGAACCCATTTGGAATCTTTCATTGCTGTTTTGATGCCTTTGGGGACATGTGAAGAGAGAAGTGAATGATTGTAGAAATGGGATAAATTGGCACCATGAATGGTTTTGAAAATACCATTTTTTGATCGAGTAGTCATAGGATGAGTGTTGGTTTGAATGGGTTGAGATTGGACAGAAGTGGATGACTGTTGGGCTGAATTATTGGGCTGGTTTGAGGTGGATTGGGCTGAGTTTGGATTTTCGGATGGTGGGGTAATGGGTTCGGCTGAGTATGGAAGAGGATTTGGGAGAGGGCTAGATGATGAGTTAGAAGAGTTGGAGAAAGGGTTGTTGTGAGCAGTGTTTGGGCTGCTGTGAGCAGTGTTCTGGCCGCTGGGAGGAGTCGAAACTGGGCTGATTGGTATTTGGGTTGCTGGAGATGGAGTGATGATGGGGTCAGTAATGGGGCAGCGGTGACATGGAGTGGTGGATGAGGTGAAAGAGGTATTGATTGGTTGAGGTGTTGGGGTGGGTAAAGAGTGTTCAAAGTTGGTGAAGGGTAGGTTTGATGTGTCGGTGTTTGTGGAAGGAGTGTGAAATGGAAAAACATCTTCGTCAAATTTAGCATGTCGAGTGGTGTAAATGCGACCCGTTGAGGGATCTAGGCAACGAAAACCTTTGTATCGTGGACTATAACCAAGAAAAATGCAAGGAGCACTTCGTGGTAATAATTTATTTTTGGTATAGTCACGAAGATACGGATACACTAGACACCCAAAAATGCGAAGATTGGAGTATGATGGAGGTTGGTTAAAGAGAAGTTCAAAGGGGGATTTGTTTTCAAGAAGTTGTGTTGGAAGACGATTTATAATGTAAGTGGCGGAAGTGAAAGCATCAAACCACAACTTTGGTGGAGCATGAGCATTGAACATCATTGCTAGACCGGTTTCGGTGATATGACGATGTTTGCGTTCGGCTCGTCCATTTTGTTCCGGTGTGTAGGGACACGACAAGCGATGATGTATGCCATGCTCTTGAAAATAAGTTTGAACTCAATTATTTGTGAACTCGGTTCCACCGTCACTTTGAAAAACTTTGACGTTTTTAGAAAATTGATTTTGGACAAAGTTTAAAAAGGTGGTGAGAATGTTGTAAAATTCGGATTTAGCCTTAAGAGGATAAAACCATGTGAACCGAGAGTAGTCATCTACAAAGATTACATAATATAAGTAGCCATCTGTAGATGCAATTGGTGCGGGTCCCCAAAGATCACAATGAATTAAGTCTAAGACATGTTGCGCGCGTTTGTTATTTTCAACAAAAGGTAAATGTTTTGCTTTCGATAACTCACAAGAATTACATAAACCTGGTTTTGGTAATAAAGATGTAACAAAGACATGACCATGTTTATTTAAACTAGAGATGGTATCAAACGAAACATGTCCTAGACGACTGTGCCATTTATTGTACGAAGCACGAAGATGAGAGGCTGAAGGCGCAGCAACAAAAGACTTATGACTTTGGGTGAGCACATAGAAACCATTTTCACAGGTGCCTCTAGCAAGAACTTCCCCCGTTTTTCGGTCCTGAATATGAAAGTAATCATTAGAAAATAAGACATCTACGGGAGAATCATTTGTGAGTCTACTAATTGAGAGTAGATTCTTGGTGAGATTAGGAACAACAATAACATTTTGTAAGGAAAGACAATTGTTTAGAGTTGTGTTCCCAACATGAGTGATTGGTAATGTTTAACCATTATCAAAAGTAACACTCATGTTACCTGTATGAGGTTTAGAATCGGTTAAACCATAATTTTTAGTAAGCATATGGGTTGAAGCACCTGAGTCGGCTGACCAGTCGGGAATTTCGGATGCAAAGCTGCATTGAGCAGTGAATGCTTGGGCTAGATTTGCATCTAGATTGAGGGCTTTTTGAGCATAAGACACTAGAGTAGGACAAGTAGTAGCATAGTGACCGTCTTTGCGACATAATTAACAATGAGGAGGACGTTTGTTGTAGGTATTACCTCGCCCTTTTGATTGGTGTGAGCGGCCCTTGCCACGGTTAGAGGATGATCGGTTGTTGTATATAGGTCTGGTTGAGTTAGAATAGAAGGCAGCCTCGGGTTGGGTGGGAGGACCGTGAAGCTTTTGAAGAAACAGTTCCTGATTTTCTGCGTTTGCAAGCAGATCTCGAAAAGCAGGAGCAGGTTTGATTGTTCTTTAAGATGTGGAAAAGGTTTCAAAGGAGGCACCTAAACCACAAAGAAACCAGTGGCGTTTATCCTCGTCACTGATGGGGTGGCTGATAGATACAAGCTGGTCGGAAAGGGCTTTGAACTTCCGACCGTATTCTGCCACAGAACTGGTACCTTTCTGAAGGTTACGAAGAGAGTCTTTTAAATGGTGGATACGCTCAATAGAGCAATGGCTGTAGACATTAGCAAGGGCTGTCCAGACCGAGAAGGAAGTGGTGTGTCCAATTGTTTCGGACATAGCTTCTTCGGTGAGGGTGGAGTTTATGAGAAGAAGGACCTTTTGGTCGGAAGATTTCCAGGAGATGAAGGCTACATTATTAGAGGTTTCATTGTTGGAAGTGATAGTTTTGGGTGGGCAGGGTTTCGTACCATCAATTTGGCCGAGGAGATCAAGGTGGGCCAGAACAGGGGTAATCTGTTTCTCCCACGGGAGATAATTGGTGGAGTTAAGTTTGATATTGATTAAGTGGCTAAGAGAATGGAGAGGAATGCTTGAGAGATCTGTTGAAGAAGACATGATGGAGGCGGAGAGAGGACAGAAAAAAGGTTAGGGCAGAAGATAGTCAAGGAGATAGGATCAAGGCTGATACCATGAGATAGTAACAACTTTTGATGATTTACAATGAAGAATAGAATCGTTATAAATACACAGAAAAGAACAAGTATTGAGGAGTAAAATCCTCCTATGACTAAAATAGAAATCTATACAATAAATGTAATGAATGATAGTAAATGCAGGAGATATTTGAGGCAATTGTTTAAAAAAAGGGTAGTTGCACGGTACCCCTGACCGCGGAAGGGATCTCCCTTCCCAGTTCACCACCCGACAAGGATCCCTGGCGGCAAATACCCATAGCCATCAAAGAGGGGTAAGAAACATGTTTCGAACCCGAGACCTCGAGTGTCCTCGGTCCGGCTTAAAGCGGGTGTCGGTGGCCACCAAAGTGGCACTAATGGGAATTGAACTTGGGTCTCCATTGGAGAACCCAAGTCACTCCACCACTAGGCCACTTGTGGTGGTTGAGGCAATTGTTTAGAGTTGCCTAATAATTGGAAAACTCTGTAACAATATAACTCTGTCGTTTTCTAGGCCTAAGATCCACCACCTAGCCTCCAAAGTCACCGAAAATCATAATAAAAAAGTTTGCACAACTGAATAACAATAAAATTATTAAATATTATCGGAGCTACAAATGAGAATCAAATGATATAAGTATACCTTTGCTTTGGGGGCAAGACAGGACTTGAGAGCTGTTGCATTACCAGCATTGTTTTCTTTAATAAAACTAATTCTGGAGTTGATTCAGAGCAAAGTGATAATACCCACAAAATGTCGCCATTCTAAAGGCTTTCCCTACAACATTTTGAATTCAATCAGGGTTTTATAGAAGAAAAAATGTTATTTCAAGAAAATCATGTATTTCAATTAGGGTTCCTAGCTCTTACTCCTCAGTTTGAAATGGATATCACCATGATAATGGGTTCCACATAAACCCTAAAAACTTCAAGAATTTGCTCTACTAAAGACACCTACATCATAATATCATCAAAATTTTAGTAACAACCAAAGACAAACATTAACATAACAACAAGATTTGCCAAGAAAAACACAGAGAATGATAAGTTTTTAACCTTAGTATGGCAATAAAGATTGTTAAAGGTGGCCTGAACCCTAGCTTCGCTGGAAAATAACAAAAAATTCAGAGTCAGACCTTAATTGGTGTTGATTTACCTTATTCATCGCATTGTCGTCGGATATTGGTCGCCGAAAAGTTGGTTTCAAGGCTGGAACCCTAACCGCCGCTATCACCGTTGATGTTCAAAGGTTCCACCATCACCGATCTCTCTCTCTCTCTCTTTCTCCTCTTTTATCTCTCTAGCTTCAGAGTGTCTTGATCTCTCATCTGAGCCCAAATTCTTTCACACCTCGGCTGGTCTCCGTTGGACCTTTGCACAAAGGTGATAAGAATCTCAAACCATTTGAAAAGCGAAAATTAATGTGTGTACTTAGGCTAACGAAGCGTCTCAAGGATCCAGAAGATGAGGTATTGGACATATGTATAAAAAGGGTGTATGCTTTGATGAAAAAAAATCAAAGCATGTTATGATTTGACCAAGACTACTGAGGACAATGAAGATGATAAAAGTGCTATGGATTACGATGACAATAGCGATATTCATGATGTTGATCGGTATTATCGATGTGATAGAAAATTTGCTGATATGATTGTTGTCGATGCACTTTTCATATTAGAATTCCTTTTTGATCTATTGAAGTCGAAGTTTGAAGATGGTAAGATATCATTTGGGGGAGAAAGGTTAGTAGTCCCAAATGTGATAAGAGACTTGATATTGGTTGAGAACCAGATTCCACTTTTTGTACTTAAAAAATATTTGATTGCACTTTAATGAAGACTGAAGGTGAATAGATCTTTCTTAGGCTTATTCATTTAGTTATAGATTTTGTGAATCCCTTCAAAAGATGTATAAAGATTGACCAAATTTCCTTAGTTAATGCTAAGCATATCCTGAGCATTCTACATGAATGTTATAAAAATCCAGAGCATATGGACCCACCCCCATTTAGCTCAACAACTCCATCTGCTAGTGATCTAGACAGAGCAGGGATCAACTTTAGACCTAATGCATGTACAATATGGTTGTTAGAGATGGGAGTGATAACAAATCCGTGCCCATTGTTTTCTTCGTATTGGAGTGACGTTACTCTTACAACGCCGGTGTTTATTGTTTTCGAATTCAGTGAGTTGATTTTAAGAAATCTTATAGCATACGAGCAGGCAAATTTTGTTCCCAATCGTATTACATTGTATGCTTTTGCCTTCAATAAGCTAGTGGATACAGAAGATGATGTTGCAAAGTTAGTACATTCGAGAGTTCTTGTCAACAACATGGGGTCCAATGAAGAAGTCGTTGCCATGATATACACCATAAGCAAAGAACTTCTATGTGGACAATTCTTTTACGTTCAACAGTGAGAAACACTAAATAAGCACTACAGTAGTTCATGGCGCAAACAAAAAGCTTGGGTGAAGCGTACATACTTTAGTGGTCCATGGAGTGTTATCGCTTTACTTACTGCAATTGGCATGTTTGTTCTAGCATTGATTCAGACCATCTTTACCGTACTTTTAGCTGGAAGCAACTAGATTTTTACTGTAAGTTTTATTTTCTCAAAGTCAATGAAATTTTAAATTCAATCAAAATTCAACATCTACTTTAGTAATTGATGACCACCATCGGTTTTGTCTCATTAATAGCTCATCATCGACCCGAAATTACCCGAGACCCGGACCGAAAATTACCCGAAACCGAACCGATATGATTTAAACATGTTAGTGTTCGACCCATATATTCTTTAGAATTCGGGTTCAGGTCGGTTCTCGGGTCTAGACTATGGCTAGATTTGTTTGTTCGGGTCGGTTCTCGGGTCTAGACACGCAAAAATCTACAAAAAGAGTTTCAACCTTTCATCCATCTAGATTCTAGCCTATGGTTAGATTTGTTTGTTTCTTGTGGTTTATAACGAGAAGTTGTTAAAAATCTATTCAGCCATGCAAAAAAATCATTTCAGATTACTTTATCTTAATTTTAGTTAATTTTTATTCTTTTATCTAGTTTATATTCTCTCACTTCTCATTCTCTTCTCTTTATTGATTCTTGTTCAGACACATAAGTTTTACAGGTTCATAAGTTCTTTATCCATCTCAGAAATTATGCATTTTTTGGTACTAGGTTTATGATATTATTGCTCACACTGTATATAACAGGATCATTGCAAATGTTTGTTGGGGTATTGATATTGCTTGCTGGGGTATTGAGGTCAGTTTTGTCTTGATTATGTTGGTTATCCTTAGTCTAGACCTGAGAACCGACCCGAACCTGAATTCTAAAGAATATATGGGCCGAACACTAACATGTTTAAATCATATCGGTTCGGTTTCAGGTAATTTTCGGTCCGGGTCTCGGGTAATTTCGGGTCGATGATGAGCTATTCATGAGACAAAACCGATGGTGGTCACCGATTATTAAAGTAGATGTTGAATTTTCATTGAATTTAAAATTTCATTGACTTGGAGAAAATAAAACTTACAGTAAAAATCTAGTTGCTTCTAGCTGAAAGTACGGTAGAGATGGTCTGAACCAATGCTAGAACAAACATGGCAATTGCAACAAGTAGAGCGATAGCACTCCATGGACCACTAAAGTATGTACGCTTCACCCAAGCTTTTTGTTTGCGCCATGAACAACTGTATTGCTTATTTAGTGTTTCTCACTGTTGATCGTAAAAGAATTGTCCACATAGAAGTTCTTTGCTTACGGTGTATATCATGGCAGCCGATTCTTCATTGGACACCATGTTGTTAACAAGAACCCTCGAATGTACTAACTTTGCAACATCATCTTCTGTATCCACTAGCCCATTCAAGGCAAAAGCATACCATGTAATATGATTGGAAACGAAATTTGTCTGGTCGTATGCTATAAGATTTCTTAAAATCAATCACTGGATTCGGAAACAATAAACATCGGCATTGTAAGACTAACATCGCTCCATTACGAAGAAAACAATGAGCACGGATTTGTTGTCGTTCCCATCTCTAACAACCATATTGCACCTGCATGCATTAGGTCTAAAGTTGATCCTTGCTCTGTCTAGATCACTAGCAGATGGTGTTTTTGAGCTAAATGGGGATGGGTCCATATGCTCTAAATTTTTATAACAATCATGTAGAATGCTCAGGATACGATGAGCATTAACTAAGTAAATTTGGTCAATCTTTATACATCTTTTGAAAGGAATCGCAAAATCTATAACTAAATGAATAAGCCTAAAAAAGATCTCTTCACCTTGAGTCTTCATTAAAGTGCAATAAAATATTTCTTTAAGCACAAAAAGTGGAATCCAATTCTCAACCATTATCAAGTCTCTCATCACATTTTGGACTACCAACATTTCTCCCCCAAATGATATCTTACAATCTTCAGACTTCGAATTCAATAGATCAAAAAGGAATTCTAATATGAAAAGTGCATCGACAACAATTATATCAGCAAATAT
The DNA here is from genome assembly GCA_030545235.1 of Helianthus tuberosus. Classification (NCBI taxonomy): domain Eukaryota; kingdom Viridiplantae; phylum Streptophyta; class Magnoliopsida; order Asterales; family Asteraceae; genus Helianthus; species Helianthus tuberosus. The sequence continues at coordinate 103,571,491 of CM060390.1, read as the reverse complement.
TCTATTACAATGATAATAACGATCAACATCATGAATATCATCATTGTCATCGTAATCCATAGCACTTTTATTATCTTCATTGTCATCAACAGTGTTGGTCAAATCATCACATGCTTTGATTTTTTTCATCAAAGCATACACCCTTTTTATACATATGTCTAATACATCATCTTCTGGATCCTTTAGACGCTTCGTTAGCCTAAATACACACATTAATTTTCGCTTTTCAAATGGTTCGAGATTCTTATCACCTTTGTGCAAAGGTCCTATTGAGACCAGCCGAGGTGTGAAAGAATTCAGGCTCAGATTTCGTAGTATAGCAGGGGTCACGGAAATTATCATCGGAGAAAACTGTTCATCTTCTTCAATTTGTGTCATACGATAAAGAAGACGTATACTCTCTAGAACTACGCGTCGTTTTCCAAATGTTTCTGATAAACTTGAACACAGTAAGTGATATTGTTAAAAGATTATTGAGAGCTATAATTTAAATTTTATTTTATTACCTTATTTAAAGTACAGTTAAAAACCTTATGAAGTAAAAACATCACATTACTTGAGAATGGATTGTATGAGATAGCCAAATATGATGTCATCTCTATCCTAGTCACAGTATTGTAACAGTTTACAACCGGTTAACTTATTAGAACCTAATTAAATCCTACAATCTATTTTAAATGGGTTATATGGTTTAAATATGTCTAGACTAGAGTTAAATATCTGGATATTTTTAACTATCAACAATTTTAACCCCACAACTTACAACAATTTTACCCTGAACTTACCATTATCATGTACAGGATGTTGATGAAAATGGTATCCCTCAGGTAAAAGAATCTTTCCTTTACACTCACTAACTACATATGAGACAATAAGCAACAGATTCTTTTGACCATAATGAAAATCAAAAAATTGGTTTTAACAAAAATATGCTAACAAAAGAACACTAAAATAGAAAATGAAATATTTAGAATCAAAGTATAGCACATTCATCGTCAGAAAGAACAAAATGAAAATCGGAAAATATGTTATTTAACAAAAAACACTACTATAGAAAATGGAATATTTAGAATAAATGTATAGCAGATGCAAACGAGCCGAGCCCGAGCTCGACTAGGCGGCTCGATTAACTTATGAGAGCTCAGTGTCATGGAGTTATTCTTGAACTCTCGTGCGGCACTTAGAATACTTCTAAGTTCAGCCTTTTTAAATGGGTTTTGTTATGTATAGCAGCGGAAGTCTTTGTTTGTGAGGATCACATGTATGATTTTGTAGTGCAACACTACAACAAAGATGGTTATATATATTACTTGAACAAAGTTACAAGTACAAAGTGTTTATAAAAAGTTGGGTTATGAATGAGTTGTGAGGGGTTATGTGGGGTGAGTGCAAATGATGACTAACACTCCTATTTATACTACTTGGACATGATCTAGATAGTTCCAAATCTAGATCATTCCTTTACGAAGATGTAGCCTTAATACCTAGATATTTCCTACATAAATATCATGATATTTGTTGGGATTCTAGAATGTTCCTTGGCTGATTTTTATGGCAGTATTATGTAGCCTATTCTAGACCCTTCCGAGCTCCTTTAAGGCTGGTCTAGGACCTTCTAAGGGTGCCAAAACGTTCCAGTATTGTCTAGGTTGTTTCGAAGACTTCCAGACAGCCCTAGACGCTTCCTTAGTGTTCCGGAAACTTTTGGAACACTGAAATTTTGTGGGGCGTGACATCAGGCTCGGCTCGTTTATTATCTATTAATTAATATATTAAATAAAATAATATAAATACTAGACTTTTTAGGCTCGCGAGCTCGATAATCGAGCTCGGGCTTGTTTACTAATAAGGTTATCTTTAGTTCGAGATCGGCTTGTAAACAAGTTTAAATAAGCTCGACTCGTTTACACCCAGTGATAGCCATTGCGACCCGGTAAAACGACACAATTTGAAATTGCATACAATCGGGTCAGAGATAGTCATTTGGGGCATGTTCAACATACGGGTCGACAACAACACGGATCAATCGGGTTGGACTGAATACCCGTATTGGTGGTTGAAATGGGTTCATGGAAATTCCTACACACCCCCACGTCCACCATAATGTAGCATGTTTTATTTTATCTGCTCCAATGTTTTAATTAGTTAATTTATTATGCTTTATCTAATTGTACTTTCTACATATGTATTAGTGCTTTAGCTTTCACTTTCCCTAAAGTTAGGAGGTAGTTAGTAACATTTATTTTTCTTTGCTATATGTATCGAACAAGTGTTTTGAATGAAAAATCAGTGAGTTTTAGAATGATTTTTTTCTTGTGTTAATTATCTCATGTTTGTGGGTTAATTAATTCGTCTATGCTAGCTCAACCGTGGCGCGTTGGGTGGTGAACTTAGACACGATTCTCTAACCGTAGTGGTGTATATGTATCTTCCGTTAGACGTCGTATCCAAACGAGCCGTAGAACTGTCTTTTATTTTACCGTTTGATTTGAACCGGTGATTCGAAGGTCATACTCCTATCACCAAGGCTCGACGAACCTAACGAGCTTCACATGCGAGGCTCTAAACAAACGAGCTTTCTTTTAGGCTCAAGCTCAGCTCGGCCTCGATAAGGCTCGGCTCGTTTCGAGCTTTTTCTCGAGCCGATCTCGAGTAGCGCGCGAGCCGATCTCGAGTAGCGCGCGAGCCGCTCTGCTCGTTTGCAACCCCCCCCCCCCACACACAAACACATTCATCATCAGAAAGAACAATATACGCTATTTAACAAAAGAACACTACAATAGAAAATGGAATATTAAGAATCAAAGTATAGCACATTCATCACGAGAAAGAACAAACTAAAAATCAGAACATATGCTATCAAATGGAATTGGATTTTTCAAAGGAAATACCAAAATAACTCAAATCACAATAAGAACTAGCTAGCAACTATATAATTTTAACTTTTGCAATCAAATGTATACTTAAAACATAAGTTAGGTTTGCCACTTACCAACCATTAAAATCGAACTTCAAATGAGGGAGTAGGTTGTTGAGAAGATATGGTGGAGGTCGTTGCCATCATCTTAGAACCCTGATCTGAGTTTCAAGGTGAAACAAATTAAGGAAGAACGAGAAAACCCTAGATCTGCGTTTCTGAGTTTGTTGAGTTCAAATAATGATCCTGTCGAATACCCAACTTACGAATGACGTTGGATGGATCTTCGACTCTTCGTTGACGTCAAGAGCCTGTATCTTCGTCACTACAAAAGAACAAACCGTTAGCCTCGCCACGGAGGACCCCGGGAGGGGGATCCGTGACCAAGCTCCGGCGTGAGAATAAGTAAACTTGCCGGAGAATGAAAGGAGCTTCTCCCGATGAGTGTAATCACCGGAAGGTTTCCTCTTTGGTGTGAATCTAATTAATATGTGTATGTGTATTAAATATGGGAGAATGTTGGTCGGAAGTTAATGAGAGGTGAGTAAATGAGAGTGTAGTAAATGAGAGGATGCCGGAGACGATACCTGCCTTTCCTCCTATATGCCTTCTCTTATATAACAACCAGCTCTTATCTCATTAGAGATTTTCCACATGTGATCTAACGGCTTTTGAGGGCTCTCGGGGGGAGCAGACACGTGTCTGACCCCCAACGGTGAGATGCTTCCCTTAATTAATGCCCAGCCGGAGAAGTACAGTGTTTCAGACGAGATCCTCTTCTTATCGAGCATTAAATGAGGTCTGTTCCAATGCTAGCTGTTTTCCCGCCCGTTACAGAAGGGAAACCTTAATGGACAAGGTAACTCCATCTTGTGGGCTTTTGTGTGATTGGGCTTTCGTAGAAGTAACCTAAAGCGGGTAAAGTGGGCTTCCCCACTGGCCCGTCGTCAAGTCATCTTTAGTCCCCGGTTCTGAGACCCGAGGCTCATGATCCGGGGCTGAGACACAACCGCTAAAAGGATGGTTTTCTTCCTGTGGGTCCACTCCTAGTCAGTTATAGTCTACCGTCCCCACCAATCATCACATCGCCGAGCACCTATAGCGGGAGTTAATCCCCTAGTAACACGTGCCCCCTTTTTTGAATTTTGAAGAGACTATTGACATGACGATTACCTGCATGTCAGTTGCATCCCTTTAAATACCCTGTTCCCCTTTCTGGTTTCTCATTCAAACACTTCAATTCCTCTTCTTCTTCGTAGCCATTCTTCTGAGTCATAGCTTCTTCTCCGATCATGAGTCGTAGCGGCCGTTCATCGATAAGATCCATACTGACGGCAAAGGATTTGAAATCCTTCGTTGAAGCGTACAACATCCCTGAACAATTTTCTCCCTCTTTGCCTGGCCCTAACGAGCCGGCGGAGTGCACACCAGACAGGATACCCATTTATACACTGGCTTTCTCCTCCTGTGGGGTTCGGTACCCTCTTTCCACTTTCAAAGTCTCTTTGCTTCGTCACTTTGGTGTCCATTTTTCTCAGATTCACCCTTTAGGGTTTATGAGGGTGGTCCATTTTGAGTTATCCTGTGCAGCCATCTCGGGAGAGCCCTCTATTCCCTTGTTTTGCATGTTCTACAGGCTTATTTCGGACGGAGATTGGTTTACCTTTGCAAAACGACAGAATAATGTCTCGAAGCCATGTTACAGTTTCATGCCTACCTCCACTTATCCAAAGGACTGGAAAAGCAGATTCATCTTTGTTTCTGCCGCTATGTTGCCGGAGTCCCCTCTGCCGAAGGATCTTGATGCCGCAATCGAAGACGTTGTTCCTACTCTTTCCGCAGCCGAAACCCTTCAGTGGAAACGGATGTGCGAGAATCCAACGAGGGCATTCACTTTTTCTGAAGGGATGCTTGCCATGGGAGGGTTGAGCCCCTCCTATCCGGTTCGTCCGAGGGCTTTTTTCGGCAAAAAGGGTACTTCTTTGTTCTTGATCTGTCACTTATGGTTAGTGTCTTAAAGATCGTGTAGTCATCTTTAGTGTCTCTTTTTTGTGTAGAGATAACTTTGTGGAGGCTACTTCAGGGTGATTCCAAAGATGTTAAGTATGTGGTTGACAACGAGATTGACCCTAGGTTGAATGCGGAGGTGCAGGTTACTGGGGGATCCACCCTGGCCGGGGGCTCTATTGCCGTGGGTGGTGACGAGGAGAATCCCTCTGATGAGGAGGAAAGTTCTCCTGACTTTCCTCCTGTTCATCCCTCTGGCCAAAGCGATGACGAAGATGTGGAAATCCAGCTAGTTCGTAAGAGAAGATCTGCCAGTCCTCAGCCAGCCCCTGCTCCCCGTAACATCCGTCAAAGACTTCGGAGTGCCAGTGGTCAAAAACCTCCTCCTTCATCGAAAGCTGCTTCTGATCTCCCCCCTGCTGGGGTCAAAGGTTCCCTGTCTAAACACCTGAGGTCTTCGAGCTTAGTGAGTGCTCCTCTGCTGTTTAGCTTTATCTTCCCTTGATCTCATTTTTTCTGTCTTTTGCCTTGCCTCTGATGTTCTTTTTCTTACTTCTCAGGGGAGTTCCCGGGAGCCTATAGAGGTTCCTACTGGTCCCTCTTCTTCCCATTTCCGGGATAAGACCTCTGAGGTGGGGATAGCTCGTTTTTCCTCAGCTTTCGAGCTTTCTCCCTCCCATGCTACTGGGACTAGTAGACCCACTCTCCTCGAAGGTCCTGCTCATCGGTCTCCTCTTGCCCCTCTGTTTGCCGATGCCATCCCTTCTGCTTATGTCCCTAAATGGAAGGTGACTAGCTCCTCAGTGATAGGGACTCCCGAAGCCGCTAGGGACTTTTTGAACCATGTTGTTCCTCCCTCACACAAATTTGTAAACTCTGCTCTGAGGGACGACCTCTTCGAGGATCAGTATAGCATGTCCCTGTGTGAAAGCTTTTTTAGGAGCGCTGGGATGTTGCAGAGAATCGACGATCTGAGGAGGGCAAATGAAGGGCTTAAGGCTGAGCTTAAGGCTTCCCAGTCTGTTGTTGCTGGGCTTAGGTGCCAAGTGGTTGATGCTGAGAGGAAGTTGCAGGAGGGGAAGGTACATAGTCTCCCCCCCCCCCCCCCTTTTTTTATTTTGTACTTATTGATTTTTTATCCAGGGAGCTGGAGCTATGCTTGAGAGGAAAGAACGGGCTTGGGAGCGGGAGATGGCAGCGCTGGTTTAAGAGAAGGAGGAGCTTGCTGCTGAGCTGAAGCATTCGAAGGAAGTTGGCTCCGTTTCCCAGGAGCAATTCAATGCCATGTATGCAGAATATGGGATAACTTCCGATGACAACCAACGATTGGCGGGGGAAAAGCATTGGCTAATTACTGAAGGTTTTGGAGCCTTCCTTGCTGTTGTTGCTCAGTCAGAGGGTTTCAAGAGCAGTCTGGAGGAGGTGTACAGGGCCTACAGGGATGTTGGGTACCAGTCAGGATTGAAGGATGGCTATAAGTACTCCGCTCAAGGCTTGGACAGAAAGGAGACTCCTCTTTATAATTCCAAGGCAAAGAAGAGGTTGTCCAAGTTGAATGATGAATTTGGGCGTAAAACCCCGGCCATCCTTGGGAAAATCCTGGAGCATCCCTTGATCTCTATTGATGAACTGAAAGCCCTGTTCTCCTCTGCCGGTCCTTCGTCTCCACCATCTCTTTCCGGGGGTGATCCCCAATGAATTTCAAACACTTAACACATTTCGATATGGTTGTAATAACTTTTACTTACCTTAGGATATTTTTGTATTTTGCTTGACTGTTTGGGAGGGGTCCTTTATGTCGGGGACCGCCTCAACTTCTAATCACATGGGTTATGATTGTATATTGCTTCTTCGCTTTGTTGCCTATTTCTTGCTGTGGTTGTTTGTCTTACAGGGGTTTTTACCGAAGGTCAGCCTGGTGCTTCCCTGGAGATTTATGGACCGTTTGGCGAGGAGTCGTGTTTTTATTTCATCTTGTTGTATTTGCATGTTGTTTACTCTTGCCAAAGTTATTGAGGCCTTTCTTTGTATATGTACTTTGTATTAATAAAGCAGATTCCCTCTCGTGGTTTTGTATGCAAGAGTGTGTTGTATTTTTTGTTTGTTTGTTAAACTATGATTGTCTGTTCGAGGCCAATCGATGGACAAGCTTATAATGTGGCATTATGTTTTTGACTTGTTCTGTCCGTTTTGGGTTAGCTAGACCCTTATCAGCCCCACGGCCGGGCTTTTGGCATGTTTTGGATGCCTTGTACACGTGTGCTTGTTTGTTCTAGTTTAGATTTAATGGTGTTCCTGGGCACGTCTGCCTAGGTATGATGTCCATTGTTTTTTCAAAAGGGGACGTGTTCTGTCCGTTCTTCATTTAATTTTTAGGGGGTTTACATTTCCCGTTAAAGATTGTTACAAAAGGTCTGTCTTTGGGGGAGCCCCAGACTAACAGTTAGTTGTTACAAAAGTGGCTCTTGGCCGTTTTCTTTGGGGGTGAACCCCTTACACGTAATACTTCCGGAGCTGCACGAGATTCCAGGTCCTGGGGACCTCCTTGCCTTCAAGTGTTTCCAACTTGCAAGTTCCCTTGCCATTTGCCCATATGACTCGGTAGGGCCCCTCCCAGTTGGGGCCTAACTTTCCAGTGTTTTCTTGCAAGCTGGCTTCATTGGCTCTAAGGACTAGATCCCCCGGGACGAGGTTGAGTTTCTTCATCCTGGTGTTATAATAACTCTCCAGTAGCTTTTTGTATTTGGCCTCCCTGACTGCCGCTATCTCCCTTCTTTATTCCAACAGGTTCAAGTTCATTCTGAGGTCCTATTCATTTTCTTCATCTCGAAGCTTCATCCGGGCAGTCGGGGATCCTATCTCGGCGGGGATGACAGCTTCCGTCCCGTAGGTAAGGCTAAACGGGGTCTCCCCATTGCAACTTTTGGGAGTGGTTCTGTATGCCCATAGCACGAATGGAAGTTCTTCCAGCCAGCCTTTTTGTTTTCTTCCAAGCCTTCCTTTCATTCCCTTGATGACGCTTTGGTTAGCTCTCTCCACCAATCCGTTGCTCTGGGCATGGGTGATGGAGGTAAATACTTGTTGAATTCGCATCTGCTCACACCATGGTTTGAAAGGCTTTCCGGCAAACTGGACCCCGTTATCGCTCACCAGTTCCTTTGGGACCCCATACCTGCATATGATGTTATCCAGCACGAACCTTCTCATCTGCTCCCCAGTAATTTTTGCCAGGGGCTTCGCTTCGATCCATTTGGTGAAATAATCAATGGCCACCACCACGTATTTGATTCCTCCCGGGCCCTCCGGGAAGGGCCCAATTATGTCGATGGCCCATTTTTGGAATGGCCAGGATGTTGACACCGGTACCATGGGGTGCTTGTGCCTGTGGGGCATTGGTGCATGCACTTGGCAGTTATCATATTTTTTGATTTCCTCAGATGCCGTTTCGTACATTCGTGGCCAGTAAAACCCCGCGTTCATTGCTTTTGTCACTATCGTCCTTGGTCCCGAGTGCATTCCGCAAATCCCTTCGTGCATCTCCTTAACCACATATTCAGCTTCTTCCATGTCAACACACTTCAGGGACGGGCCCAGGTATGATCTTCGATATAGCTCTCCTTCGATCAGTTCATATTGCAGGGCTTTGACCCTTATCTTTCTGGCTGCCCATTCTCCCTCGGGTAGAATTCCGTCCCGGAGGAACTTAATAATTGGTGTCATCCACGTTTCCTGAGTGCCCTCAATTGTAACAACCTCCTCTATGTTAAGGTAAGGAGATGTCAGGACCTCCACCTTGACTTCCTTCGCGAGTTGGTCGAATGCCACCGAGGCCAGCTTACTGAGGGCATCAGATTTTCTGTTTCTTCCATGGGGGATGTACTACAGTTTGAAAGTTTTGAATGCCTTAGCCATCTCTTTTACTTTTGCCACGTATTGGGCCATGGTGCCATCTTTGGCTTCATATTCCCCTTGGTACTGTTTCACTACCAGTTGTGAATCAGTGCTAGCTTCTACGTGTCCTGCTTTCATTTTTTGTGCCAGCCTCATTCCCGCTAGGAGGGCCTCATACTCTGCAGTATTGTTGGTGTTCTCGAAGTCCAACCTTATGGCATACGTCAGTTCGACCCCCTCAGGGCTTATCAGTGTGATTCCTGCCCCACTCCCTTCTTCACTAGATGCTCCGTCGGTGAGTAACTTCCACACCGCCTCGTCTTCCTTCTCTCTTTCTTCTTTCTCTAAGGCTTCCCATTTTAACAGTTCCTTATCTTCGTCCTCAGGGACTTCTGCTAAGAAATCGGCCAGTATCTGTCCCTTCATGGTCGTCCTGGGCTTAAACTCCAGGGAGTGTTCCCCTAACTCCACAGCCCATTTAGCTAACCGTCCTGACAGCTCCGGCCTCCTGAGTACCTTCTGAAGGGGTTGATCGGTCATTAAGGTAATCTTGTGCCCTTGGAAATACCTCCTGAGTCTTCGGGATGCGAAGACAAGAGCTAATGCGAGTTTCTCCAGAGGCATGTATCGTTCCTCGGGTCCCTTAAGCGTTCTGCTGATGAAATATATGGGGATCTGTCTCCCTTCCCATTCTACCATCATGACCGCACTTATGGTCGTTTTCGAGGCAGAAAGATACAGGAGCAACGGGTCCCCGGGTACTGGGGTGGCCAACGTCGGGAGCTTGCAGATGTAGGCTTTCATTTCTTGGAAGGCAGCCTCAGCCTCAGTGGTCCATTTAAACTTGTTTGTCTGGAGACAGTCTTTCAATACTTTCATAAAGGGAAGGGTCCTGTCGGCTACCTTTGATAAGAAACGGTTCAACGCTATTAGTCTCCCGTTTAGTTGCTGAATGTCCTTCAGGGACCTGGGGGATCGCATCTCAGCCACCGCTTGGGTTTTCTCCGGATTTGCTTTGATCCCTCCCTTGGTGACCACTACTCCCAGGAAATTCCCCTCCTCTACTCCAAAACAGCACTTCCCAGGGTTTAACTTCATGTTCACATCCGGCATAGTGTTGAGAGTCTCGGCTATATCGTCTATCATGGCCATCTCCGTCAGGCTTTTGATAACAATGTCGTCAACGTATACTTCTAGGTTCCTTCCTCGTTGTTCCCTGAACAAAGTATTCATGAACCTCTGATATGTGGCCCCAGCATTTTTAAGACCGAAGGGCATCTTGGTGTAGCAGAATGTCCCTTCGTCCGTGATGAAGGCAGTCTTTTCTTCGTCTTCCATTGACATCTGGATTTGGTGGTACCACTTGTAGGCGTCCAGGAAGCACTTCAGGGGGTACTGAGACAAAGAGTCTACCTGAACGTCTATCTACGGGAGGGGATAACAGTCCTTAGGACATGCTTTGTTCAGATCTTGAAAGTCAATGCACATTCTCCATCCCCCGTATTTCTTTTGAACCATAACCGGATTGGCGATCCAGGACGGATACTTCACCTCCCTAACTATCCCTGCCCTGAGCAGTTTTCTGGTTTCCTCACAAGCAGCCCGTCTTTTGTTGGGTCCCATGCTTCGCTTTTTCTGTTTCACCGGTTTTGCCCATGTGTAAGTGTTTAGCCGGTGCTCGGTCAGGCTTCTGGGAACTCTTGTCATGTCCCCATGTTGAAATGCAAACACATCTATGTTGTGGAGAAGCAACTCCTTCAGGGCACTCTTGCATTTGTCACTTAGGTGGTTTCCCACTTTGACCGTTTGTTCTGGGAACCTGTCGCTAAGGACCCACTCTTCTATTCCCTTTTTCTGGGATTTCTCAGGTGTCTCCTCTTTGGATACGGAAGAGACTACCTCATAAGCAGATTTAACCCATGCTAGACCCTTCGGTGTCTGAAATACTAAAGCTCCGTGGGGGGTGGATGCCTGTGCCTGTAAGTCTCCAATTCCAGGTCTTCCCAAAATTGCATTGTACTTCGAGGGTGCCCGGACCACTGTGAAGGTCAGATTTATCGTTCGGACCCGATCTCCTACCCCAACGGTGAATGGGAGCCTGATCTTTCCCAAGGGGTGTGATATGCTGTTGTTGAACCCTACCAAGGGGATAGAATCTTCTTCCAATCGATCTCTTACATCTCTGTCGAATCTAAGGAAACAATGCTCGTATATTACCTCGACACCGGACCCCCCGTACACATGTATTCGAGACACCTTATGGCCAGCTATTATGGCCGAGATGTTTAGGGGAAGTCGTTGCACTTCGCTTTCTTCCAGGTATGGCATAAGGATGGGAGCTTTCATGCAGTTCGGGGAGCCCAGGATCCTGGCTTTTACACTCCGGGTGGTATCGAATTCATTCCTCCTTCTAATCATATCAACATCTGCCCTCCCAGGCTCCCTTACATCTCTTCCCTTACGGTCCCCCCCTCCCTCTTTGATTTCTTTAACCAGATGGGCTAGCCTTCCCGTTTTCACCGCGGTTTCTATTTCCCTTTTTAGGTACATGCAGTCATCGGTTTTGTGGCCAAAGCCTTTGTGAAAATCGCAGTATTCATTTGGTTGTGCCTTCGGGCCGGGCTTTATGGGTGGCGGCCTTGGGAAGGAGTTCTTTACCCTTTCAGTGGCCAGTATCTCACTTGGTGTCTTAGTGAGGGGGTGAAATTATCAGAGTACAAAGAGGGACCCCTCCCTCGGGGTCTGTACGAGGAGTACGAGGGTCTCATTCTGTCATGCATCATTCTATCAAAAGCAGGTTTTCGAGAGTAGGGTGTACCTTTGTCAGGGAGCTTTGTGGCAGGGGTGACCCTCCGAGGTGTGACATCCGTCTCCTTAGCTTTGCTGACCATGTCCTTCCCTCTGACAAAGGCCCCGACCCTGTCCATGAGGTTGTCAAACGAGTGGGGAAACTCCTCCCCCAGTTTTTCACACAGCTGTGCATGCTTCAGCCCGTTTATGAAGCTACTGATCTTCATGACCTCCGGGACGTCCTTGATGTTCATGCTTTCCTTGAGAAATCTCTCCATATATTGGTCTATTCGCTCATTGTCCCTCTGTCTTATATGGAGGATCTCATTTGGATTCTTGGCCACTTTTCTTTGTTGACCAAAGTTCCTAAGGAACTTCTCGCTTAACTCTTCGTAACTATCTATTCCCCCTAGAGGGAGGCTGTCAAACCAAATCCGGGCTCCCTCCGTCAGAGTTTGTACAAACATGTGACACCATACAGGCATGGGCCATCGCCCCAGTTGTCCCGCTCCCCGGAAGGCATGCAGATGATCCTCAGGGTCTCTTGTTCCGTCATAACGGTCAAAGCCTGGGGGTAACTTTGTCTTGGGGGGCATGGGTGCTTCTGCAACTCTTCATGTGAACTTTGAGACCTCGGCTAAGTCTCGTGGTAGATAAGGCTGATCTAGGCCATTATCACCAAGGTCGTCCTTTTCCTTCCCTTTCTCCTTTGACTTATGTCCTGTGATAAGGTCCTCCCTTTCTTCTGAGGACATTTGCCTGAGGGCAGTCATAAACGTCTCCAATGGGTCATTGTTGTTCTTATTTTGAAGGCCTGTTCCCTCTTGGTTGGAAGGTGTGTCAAAAGAAAGTCTAGCCCTGAGGCTGTCGAGTTTTTCCTGCCTCTTTAAATCTTCAAGGCACTTGGTTAGCCTCTCCCTATGCATGGCCACAAAATCTGGGGTGATATGCTCCGTTCCTTCAGGGTTTTCCACCTGGTTCTCGTTACCTTCTTCATGGGTAATGTCCTCTATAGTGACCCTATCCAGATCATTTTGTGTCGTTTGGGTGATACGTGAGTTAGGTGGTGTTGCCATGTCGTTCTTGATGGAATAAGCTGCTCTTTAGACGTCGAGTTTCGATGTGGGAACACCGGGCAGGCCAAGGTCCCACGGATGGCGCCAATGTCGAATACCCAACTTACGAATGACGTTGGATGGATCTTCATTGACGCCAAGAGCCTGTATCTTCGTCACTACAAAAGAACAAACCGTTAGCCTCGCCACGGAGGACCCCGGGAGGGGGATCCGTGACCAAGCTCCGGCGTGAGAATAAGTAAACTTGCCGGAGAATGAAAGGAGCTTCTCCCGATGAGTGTAATCACCAGAAGGTTTCCTCTTTGGTGTGAATCTAATTAATATGTGTATGTGTATTAAATATGGGAGAATGTTGGTCGGAAGTTAATGAGAGGTGAGTAAATGAGAGTGTAGTAAATGAGAGGATGCCGGAGACGATACCTGCCTTTCCTCCTATATGCCTTCTCTTATATAACAACCAGCTCTTATCTCATTAGAGATTTTCCACATGTGATCTAACGGCTTTTGAGGGCTCTCGGGGGGTGCAGACACGTGTCTGACCCCCAACGGGGAGATGCTTCCCTTAATTAATGCCCAGCCGGAGAAGTACAGTGTTTCAGACGAGGTCCTCTTCTTATCGAGCATTAAATGAGGTCTGTTCCAATGCTAGCTGTTTTCCCGCCCGTTACAGAAGGGAAACCTTAATGGACAAGGTAACTCCATCTTGTGGGCTTTTGTGTGATTGGGCTTTCGTAGAAGTAACCTAAAGCGGGTAAAGTGGGCTTCCCCACTGGCCCGTCGTCAGATCCAATGGCCCCATCTCAGGCTATTTAACCCATGAACCACCCTGCATTTCACTGAGCACCAAAAACAAAACAAAACAAAAAATCAGTTCTAGTTTATTCAGACAGATTTTATCTAAAATTATAGATTAAAAAGTGTGGAACCAAACAACTAAAAGAGTAAGATCTAAAATTTTACCAGCACCTTATGATAAAACCCATAATCAGACTCGCAAAAGTTCACTGACAGAAAACAACAACCATGTCCGGTCCTCAACGGCGCATAGAATCCTCATTGTCAGGATGTTCGTTGTATGATCGAAGCCTGATCTATAATCTGGCAGTTGAGAACTCAGATTAGGCGGATACAATCTGGCCATTGCGGTTGAGATTTGTGTAATTTAGGAGAGAAGGTGGCTGAGAAAGATGAAGAAGAAAGCAGAGATTGTAAACGGTTGTTTTATACAATTTTTGAGGACATCTGGAGCCACAGGATAGAGTAGGGAAAAAGATAAAGCAAAAGGACATACGTTTGATTAAGGGCATGTTTGGCTTAGCTTATTTTCAACTTTTGCAAAAGGATTTTTGCCCAAAATAAGTCAGGAAATCCTGACTTTTGGCAAATCCAAATGACTTTTGCCCTTCAAAAGGAAAGCCCTTCAAAAGGAAAGCCAAACACTTTTTAAAAGTCCTTTTGCCCTTCAAAGGTCCTTTTACCCTCAAAATAAGAAACCCTAAACACCCTCTAAATACAAGGGTTGAAGCAACTGGTACAACTAGAGCAGGCAATTACAACCCATTCAAGCACTTACGGGTCGTCTGGGTAAAATATTATCGCTTTTGGGTTCATCTGGTCATGAATAAAATAAAGAACGGGTCATTTCAGGCATCAAACAAAGTCTTCATAAGAAAGAGAGGGTCAAAATGGGTCAAGGCTATGTTACCAACGGGTCAAGGCCGGCGACCAACGGGTTGTTCAACACCTCTGTCCTCCATGTCTCCGTCGACCACCGTCTTCCATGTCTCCGCCGACCACCGTCGTTCCCATCTCTGTCTAACACCATCGTCCACTGTAGTTCACACGTCCGTCAAACACCGTTGTCTGTGCCTTTGATTTTGTTGGTTCTTCACCATTTTTGTGTGTGCGATAGAGATGAGCAATTTGTAGAGTTTTAGTAGAGAGAAGTTAATGGAGTAGAGTGTAGAGAAAGAAACAGGCAATTGAAGAGTTAGCTTTTTGTGTGGGTAACCTCTTTATCAATTTTCAGTTTTTTTATTTATAAAAAATTAAATATGCTTTTCAGTTTTTTAGCTGTATCACTGCACGTTACCTTTTTATTATTTGTAAGTTATTTATATTTATTTTCAGTTTTTTCTTGCTATAAATCAGCCAAATAAACATATGTTTATAGATATATATGTATTTGAACTAGTCGTTTACACGCGCGATGCAGCAGGAAACATATCATTTAGGTAGGTGAGTTTAGGGCTATGTACGGGGCAGTTCGGTTTTGAGCCATAACCAAAACAAAATTCGCGATGCAAAGGATAACACAGCACTTGTTAGTAATTCTAAGGGTGTGCATGAGGAGATTCAGTTTTGTTGGGTCATAACTAAAATCTAAATTTTCGGTTAAGTTACTTCAAAACCGGTCATGGGGATTTAAAGAGTTTTAAAAGAATATAAACAACCTGAACTGCGCCAAGCCAACAAAAGCACAACCATAAGCTTAAAACTAATCAAACCAATCCGCGTGTAATTTCTGATCTATATTTAACATTCAATGTTATATACGACAAAATTCTAAAAGTTAAAATTTTCTTATGCAAGTGTTGACTTGCGACAGTCGTGTATTGAAGAACCAAAACAAAATAGTGGTGTCCTTTTTTTTGCTTGGCCATGACAATCTGGCCAACATCTACAATGACTGTAACCGTTTTTATTAGGCGATATCTTAATTATATCAGATGTGGTTTCTTTGGGTTGAGTCTAAACTAATTGTGTCCAGACTGTTAAGGGTTGGCTCGTTGACCAAACTGCTCACACGTGACCCATTTAGAATCTGAATTCCTTGCTCCCAAACACATTAAAGTATGTAGTATAAAAATAAATTAACTCACAACGCCTTGCTTTATGAAAACCAAAGACCCATTTATCAAAACCCCGACGACCCGACCAAAGGTTTGAACCTATTATGTGGTAGCCTGGCGCAAAAATAGGTTTTTTTTTTTAAAAAAAAAAACGTTGTCTAGGCGGAAAAGGCGAACCAGTGTTCAGGCGCAAAAAGGCGAGGTGATTTTTGATTTTACAGCACTAAAAAACTAATCAACCAAATTCCACACGCGGGTTCAGGTGCAAAAACTGCCACACGCGAGTTCATCAACTCATAACAAAGAATTGTTTCAAAAAAAATTCATAGAATTTCTTAAATATAAAACATTCTATATGACATAGTTTATTAAAAGAATTACATTCTTGCTTGATTATAAAAACATCTCATCTCATTCATTGTCACTTTCTTCTACCTCGTCCCAAATTTTCTACACAAAATACAAATTCCCTTCATTAGGACATTAAATAGTGTCAGACTTCTATGTTACTTGTTGGTTCTGTGATCATCCAAATGTGACTAAAATCAAAACAAGGAAAAACTTAATTAAATAGACTATAACACAAGGATCATCAAATCACATATCAGATCTACCAGAAGCTATAATCTACTTTGTTCAATTCAGCACAGAAGATAACAACTTCCAAAATGAGCATTCATTATTAATCCATTTCCATGGCGAATGCATTCCTTTAATTTACGTTAGTTTTAGAAATCATCACCTCATTTCACTCTATTTATGTTTGACAAAAAATGATTTACACCATCAAAATCAAGGTAAATTAAAATTGACCATTTCATTTGGTTCTAAAAAATTAAAGAGTTAAATGCCATTTTAGTCTCTGTGGTTTGGGCCATTTTGCCAGTTTAGTCTAAAGGTTTCATTTTTAACCTGTGGGTCCAAAAAGGTTTCACAGTTGCCATTTTAGTCCACTGGGTTAACTTCATCCATTTTTTCTGTTAACGAGAAGGCCAATTCGGTCATTTTATATGGCTGAATTCAGGGGCGGATTTAGAGGGGTTTACCGGGTTCCCAGGAACCCAGTCGATTTGGAAAAAAACGTTTTTTTTGTAGTGTAAACCTTGTATGATTTGGAAAAGAACGTTTTTTTGTAATGTAAACCTTGTATGATTTGGAAAAAGGAACCCAGTGAAAAAACTGGCTGGATCCGTCACTGGCTGAATTGTCCTTTTAGTTAACAGAATTACATATAAAATGACCGAATTGGCCTTCTCGTTAACAGAAAAAATGGATGAAGTTAACCCAGTGGACTAAAATGACAACTGTGAAACCTTTTTGGACCCACAGGTTAAAAATGAAACCTTTGGACTAAACTGGCAAAATGGCCCAAACCACAGGGACTAAAATGGCATTTAACTCAAAATTAAAACTAATATATAATGATGTCAAAAAACTATTGTCAAAACATGAGATTCTTCACAATTAGAACTCAATTGATCCAAATGCGTACCAATTTCTCAAAATACAAAGAGATTTAAACAAGATTTTCACACAATCAACTCTCGAATAAACAACAAAACTCTCAAAAAACCCCTCTAGCTCACACAACAGATCATCAACATTATCAAACTACGCTAACATCTAACGGGTTCGATACACACAAGAACCCTAGATCTAAAACACGTACAAACAAGCTACTGAGATGAAATCCTAGAGAGAAGATGTCTGCGAGAGAGATTTGTGAAACGTGTGTGTAGATTCAGGAAATCTCTTCATACCCTAATACACACTCACTTATATAATGAGACAACCAGTTGAAGCCTTAAGCCCATGCGTCTGAGTCCACAAGTCAGTCCTGCTCTCCTTGAGAGCCCATCAACAAGCCCACGAACTTGGCAAAGGAGCAACCAGCAACGTGAGCCCATAAACCAGTTTGAGTCCATTAAGCAATATTCATACAAAAAGAGAAAACACAATTAACATTAGAAAATTCAATCAGTAAGAAACTAATATTTGGAACTATTGAATAGAAAGCATACAAACCTTTGTTTTCAACAACTATAGTAAAAGTGCTTATGCAGTTTTTGCAAATTAATTATCTAGAAAAAAAATAAGATATACAATGATGTCAAAATACTATAGTAATTATACAAGAAATTCCAGCACTTGCAAATTTTCCTGCAACTAATATTTCTTATAAATAGACCAAGAAACAAAGGTGAACACTAAACTTATAAAACTGAATGCAAATACTGATAACCAGCCGAGTGTCTCAGCGAATCAAGACCCGATTCAACAGGCTGACCCGATCCAACCGAGCCTGGGCCTTCAAACAGCAGCTTTACCCATACATGGGCCTTCAAAAATGAGTTTTATAACCCTCGTACAGACCTTCACAATGAACTTCATTACTTAATATTGGGCCTTCAAGTGACACCATAAACCAGGGCCTATCTTGACGTGGTGGACCCTGGTGTGCGACCAATTTGCAGATAAAACGAAAACCCAAATTTGGGCCTTCAGCAACACATTGATACCGAAACCCATATGATTATAAGGGGACCAGGTCTTCGACCAGCAGAAGAACCACAATATACCACAAAAATAGTCAATAGGTAATCAATGGAGTATAGAAACCTTGACCCTCGGGGTGCCAATGGGCCGGCCATGGGAAAACCGCAAACTGGAGGTGACGCTATTAGCCTCTTATGACCTGGAAATATAGACATGATGGTAGTATTAGAGTCAAGTACTCCATCACATAGAATATAAAAGGAGACTAAGAAGTCTGAAACTAAAAACATTGGTATGAAATAAAGAGAGTTAAGCTAATCAACTACTTTCTACAACCAAGGGAATTTAACACAAACAATTCACTGATATATCTAGGGGTGAGCAATGTCCAATAACCGACCCAACCCAACGATTAACCGAACCGACCCGAAACCCGAAATTAACCGAAGAATGGACTTAAACATTAAATCGGGTATTGGTTCTAGATGATTTCTGGTTCATCGGTGTTCACTTAAAAAACCGACCCGATCATCAAAAGACATATTCGATTCATATAATTGTAATTTCCTTCAAGATTACTTGGAATCAGCTACTCGATTGGAAAGATGTGAAGCAAATTTGATTGGAACTGTTGTAGGTTCATCTACACGTGCGCCTTGCTTGTCTCAGGCGTAGGATCTGAAACTGAGCCGCATGTGCATCATCGGAAGTAGGATATGCGCCCAGAGGCTGGAATACATGTTCGCCTTCCGCAGTTTATACCAAAACTTTTGGTCCAAAGGTGATGTTGTTTGATGCTTCCAAGTTGAGTTGCGATAACTGTGTTGAAGATTCTTCTTAAGCGTTTTGAAATTCCATCAATTCTTTTTGTCTCAAAAAGCTTGGTTGATTTGCGGACGCACGTACCCTTGCCCACATTCTATCAGTGATCTCAACGTTATTAGAAGATCCGCTATGTGCTGCATATCAAGAAACAACCATCACATTTGTTAGTTTTTTACTCGCTTATGTTAGTTTATGAATCTTCGCATGAGATTACTTTATTGCTTTATTCTTCATAAAGTTTTCGAGTTAGTAACATCGGTGTAATCTATCTAAGTTATGAGCTTTAAGTCACAAACTGTTTTCTGAATACAAAAATTTAAGAGAATCTAAAAAATATACATCTCATTAAGTATTGATACACATGCAATTCATTATCATGTAGCACTTCCCGATAGACAATATTTGAGGTGTGTACTCCGTCTAGTCTAAAATACCTTTGTATTTTCGCATGATATCCCTTTTGACAACAGCACATGAAGTTGTCCATGTAAAAATACAAAACCTGAAATGAAGTAGTAATAAATTTAGAGAAAGACAAACCAAACCACCTGGTGTCATTGCTCGGTTTTGACAGTTTCAGTTTTAAAATAAAAATAAAAAACTGCACCAGACCTGACCAGCTGGTTCCCGAACAATGAATATGTGATCCTCAAGAATCTCATGTTGGATGCTGCTTTCTCTCTGCACATTGTATTCCGACTGCTGGCACCAACAGAAGTTTCCAGCTGGTGTCATTGCTCGGTTTTGACAGTTTCAGTTTTAAAATAAAAATAAAAAACTGCACCAGACCTGACCAGCTGGTTCCCGAACAATGAATATGTGATCCTCAAGAATCCCATGTTTGATGCTGCTTTCTCTCTGCACATTGTATTCCGATTGCTGGCACCAACAGAAGTTTCCAGCTGCGGGCCCTAATGTGAAAATGTGTACTGATTCATCCACTGGTGAGATTATCATACAGTTAGGGGCTGTTTGGTAGCCTCTTAATGACCATTCAGATGCTACCTCTTAATGGTTTAAAACCTCTGAATGAATAAGAGGTAACATCAAGTCTGAATGGTTAAGAGGTAACCTCTGAATGGTAAATCATCACATGTCATATTCTTCTACCTTCTCACTGGTAAAATTCTTAGTGGTTCCATTAAGAGGTAGCCTCTTAATGACCATTCAGAGGCTACCAAACAACCCCTTAATCTTCTCGATGACGCCTAACGCTTGTTACCTGCCAAACCAACATGAACTTTATTCAGTACATTTTGAAATTAAGAGAAAAGGCTATTAGGTGTCTTGAGTTCTGATAAAAATCTACCACTTCTAGACTTTAAATTTGAAATACACTGTACGTCAGTTCTACATTAGAAATGAGTAACTTTTATTACGGGTCAACCATTTGGCCAGATCCCACACCACCCTTTTTGTTCACTCACTAATTTTATATATAGTTCATAAAACTATATTGTTAAAAGAATAGTTAAGCTTTTATAATGATTAATTTAGAAGGTTTTAAGTATATAAAAAAACCCTGGCACCTTTTTGCACGTTTGACCAGCTTAACCCCATATGACCCTGTTGGAGATAAAAGTTGCGCCAATAACAAACGACCACCTTCAATAAAGTCCCTTCTTGTAGGGACCATTTTTATAGCCTTTGATAACTCCTCCAATGCATTCGCTTCAGAACCACACGACTTCAAACAAAATTCCTCCGATTCCAACACTGATGCTAAGATAACTTCTGAACCTTCCGAGTTATAACAAGACTGTGTGTTATTTTTAAACATGAACTAATAATATATCAACAAAATTAACGGAAAAAATTATATCGAGCATACCTGCAGGATACTAAAGGGCAGAAGCAGCACAATATGGAAGAAATTGCAGATGGATCCCCTGAACCAACTTTAGCTGTTAGTAGGACAACATTCTTTTCTGCAACAGTAACTGGTTTAGGTCCAGTGCAACTATTGGGATTCAAGGACTCCAAGAGTGCCTGAAGGAGTCAACAGTCAAATAACACAGGACTTGTTTGAATACTATTTAAAGATGACATGTTCGAGTTTAAAGTAGAGTGAATTAGTTAGGGACTTGTGGAGGAAATTTGTTCTGTTTGCAATGTTGGCAACACATGTACATGCTAGAATAATGTTCTTTGATGCATAAGCTTGGCATCCAGCTAGCAATCACACACCAGTTGCATTATACATAACCTGTCACACGATGCATTTGGCCTCACTAAAGCACAATCCATGAAGCTCAACAAACTGTAAATTAAAAATGTGCTGAAGTTAGATACGATTGTGTGTATCAAACTAAAATCTTTTAAAAGAACATAAGGAACAAACATCAAAGAACATACTAAATAAGAATTACGGATGCCCACGGCTCACCCCAAAGCTACCAGAACTTTAAGGAATGATAAAAACCTACATCTAAGAGATTTATAAATAAGAAAGTACGATAATTACAGAATTGAAGTGTAATAAGATTTATGTTGCTCAATTATTTAAAATCAACCAAAACACTAATGAGAGAATAGAGCGTTACCCTCATTTTCATGCCAATTAAAATCTCCAGTCTCTTTCCCTGCCATTACCTGAGGACAAAGAAACATGAAAGACATACGTTAGCGAACTTTTTCCAGGAGACAAACATGCTTCAAGATGAGCGAGAGAATCAGGAATTAAAGAAACATCAAAGTAGTTATATGAACATAGTTTCTTACCCGACGTTGCTTGGGAACAATGTAAGACCTGAATGATGAAAGATTTTCAAGATTCCTAGAACAAGGGTTGCAGAGTGCAGACCTTCATCGATCTGGTGAAATCCTCACAGATCTGGTCATGAAACGGCATCTGGTGAGAGATCTGGCATGATGTTCTTGAGTCGCCGAGAGAGAGATAGGGGGAGAAGGTCTGATGAAGTTTTGTGAGATGTGTGAGTTGTGAGAGAGAATGGAATGGAAAGATTGATCCGTGTGAACTGAATATCAGCCGTGCAGATCGCGATCCGTGTGAAAAAGTGAGAAACGGACAACTGGAGATGAACCAGTTGAAGGGTAAATTGTTTGTGTTTCTTGGTGCTTTAAGTGCTGTACATTGTGCATTGAGGGTGTTTTAAGTACATTGCCAAATTACCATTCCTATCTTTTATATATAGTATAGATCTGAAGAAGTGAAGATGGTTCAACTATTCTTTTATATATAATATTAATGAAAATATTTTGTTAGTATATTTGTTAAATGTTAAAAAAAAATTGAAGATTAAAAAAAATAAAAAAAACATAAAAGTGGTGGAGAACTATGACTAGGATCATCTTACCATGCCCTCTAGTTTTGGAGGATGGACCATCCTTGAGAAGAATATGACGTGGCGCCTACGTGGCGGATCATCCTCCAAGGATGGTCCATCACCATACCGAGTAGCCTAAGAGGTCTGAACTAATAAGAGTCTGTATAATGTTTAACCGTTCAGAGACAAATATCTAACCGTTTTTTTTTTAACATTGCTGCGCCTAGGCTGCCACCAGGCGCTATAGGTGTGACTCGCTGCGTCCGGGCGCCTAGGCGCCCGCTTTTTGCGCTTTTGACAACAAAGGTCTGGAGGAGCCTCCTTTTGAGCTTGCATTGTAACTAAGCAACAAATACATTAGTTATTAACGCAATGGATACTAACAAATGCTTAATGAACCATGAAATAGAGCCTGAAGTCCTAGACAAGGGTGATATCATACTAAATAGAGTTTACTTTGATACGAAAGGATGAAACATAATTGTCTATCTCCTCAAACAAGATCAGTTCAGACAATGTGTTAGAATCTATCTATGCAGTTTTAGAACAGTTATAGCAAATCAAATGTCTTGCTAAAGGTAAGCCAAACTTATTATATAGTCAAATTACAATATACAATAGTAAAAGAATGCATATGTTTGCATTGAATTGATGCCATCAGCCGATCATTCATTAGGATTATGGGAAAGCCGGCATAAGTTTCTTCTGCTTTATGGCATACAATCAATTGTGAACAAGCAAATTATAAGTAGAAGAAAATGCTAAGAAACATATTTCATAAACTTTGCACTGGACAAAAAGATTCAATGAAATCTAGATTAAAACCATTGAGTCATAATAAAGCACTAACATTTTGAAACCCACCCTAAGAGCTGGTAAACTTTGTGACCGCCTTTGTGCCTTCAGAAACAGCATGTTTGGCCAATTCACCCGGAAGAACAAGTCGCACGGCAGTCTGGATCTCACGTGAGGTGATGGTGGGCTTCTTGTTGTACCTTGCAAGCCTGGAACTCTCCTGAGCTAGTTTCTCGAAGATATCGTTGATGAAACTGTTCATGATTCCCATGGCCTTGCTGGAGATTCCGATGTCAGGATGCACCTGCTTCAACACCTTGAAGATGTAGATCTTGTATGTCTCCACGCTCTTCTTTGTTCTCTTCTTCTTCTTGTCTCCGGCGGCTTCTTTCGGCAGTTTCTTCCCGGCCTTTGGCTTCTTCTCCGCCGGTGCTTTCTCTTCTGCCGGCTTCTTCTCAGCGGGTTTCTTCTCTGCCGCCTTTGGTGCCATTGATTTTTTGAGGGAAATTCTAGGGCTTGAAATTTGGGGGTGTTTGATCGATTGATTGTGTGACTGAAAGAGGTTAAGGGGCATCGGTTATATACGAGGGGTGAATGTGTTTTTATTGGATGATTGGGTTGTTTTGCGGATTGATGACGTGGCATGAGAATGGACGGTTGTTATTGTTCAGGTTCATTGTGAAGCGTAGATTGCAATTTTCTCATCTCCCATCTGCCACCAAACGGATATCTTCCTGTTTTGCATATGTTAGATTTTTTGAGTTTTTAAGACTGAGGGGAGTGGGGCGACTCCCCCTCCCAGGTCGCCCCAAACACCGCGCCCCTTGCCCAACCTCCATAGCAACTTCATTTGCCCGTCCTCTTCTCGTCGCCCCTCCTCTCACACTTTATCAACTTTTGGCACAAAATTCCAAGAACTCCCCCCCCCCCCCCCCTTTTCAAACAAATCAACCAATCAGAGGTCTTGGTGGCATCTTGAGTTGCCATGAACACCACGCCCCCTTTTTTTAGGACGCCCAATCTGCCCCACAAACGCCACGTGTCGCAAGACGCCCTCTTTTGAGGACGCCCCACTCCCTTCAGTCTAAGAGCTTCTAACTTTAAGTTTTTAAGAAAAATCTCATATTCAACAAAAAGCCTTGTTTCGTTGAAGCGATTGAAGCTTTTAAGTTAGGAGCTTGAAGCTTTTGATTGAAAGCTACTAGTAGTAGCGTTTAGAAGGAGTTACAAGCTTTTAGGGAAAAAATGGTTTTTTTAACCTCTAAAGATAATAAAGTTTTTAATGAAATAAAATTAAAATTTTTAGTTATGTCCATTTTTGTAATTTTATACATTTTATTAAAAGCTCCAGCTACTCTGCCAAACACCAAATATATCTAAAAAACTACAACTACTAACTACCAGCTAACAGCTTCCAGCCACCAGTCAACAGCTACTTTTGCCAAACACACCCTATATCCTTACAATTTCAAAGAAGTTGGACACTAATTTATTATTATACTCAAAATGTTTTTAAAGTCATAAATCGATACATTAGTTATAATAATATTTTAATAAAAATGTTTTTATCTTCTTCCGAATGAATTTTGAAATTCACACTAGCTCGGTTTATTATGATTTGTGTTCGATTTCTACTAGCTAAACAATTTGTTTTTCTCATTTTTTATATTTTTGTCCGATGTAAAGTTTCAACTTAAATAAATAATGTGTTCTATAAAATTATATTACATCCATATGTTAGTCCTTCTAAATTTCTTTTATTATTCCTTATACTCCATTTAATCGACTTATACTTATATTTTAAGTTGTAATTACAAATATTATTTTTTTACAATATATTTATTCGTTTTTATGGTTTTTTTTGCACAAATTTCGTTGAAAACGAAGTAGTATACGCAATAGAGCATTTTTTTTATATCGTAAGCTATTGCGAATGTTAGCATTGTACCAGTACCGTGACGAACGAAACTGATTCCTTACCAAGAATATCGATACCACGTGGCTTTCGACTAAACAATATCGATGTTCTTGTCGGTACTATTAGAACCGTTACTGACACACAAATTGCGACGTGCTTATTTTTATTTATTTAAATATATGTCTCATTGGTAACGAAGTTTTATTCACAACAAAGTGTTTTTGGGATCGTAAGTTACAGCGAGTGTGAGTATGGTACAAAAACCGTGACCAACCAAACTAATATTGTCTCAACAATATCGGTATCACGGTGATTCCACCCGAACAACATTAGTATCGGTATCAATACAATGTGAGTTGTTAGTAATATTCGTTTTTTAAATTTTCATCAATGTAAAACACGTATCGTTATCCTTTTGGGTATACAATGACTCTTTCTATTGCTATACCGAGTGGGTACCGTATCAGTATCGTAAGGAATTAAACCGATGTCGACTAAATTCCCGCTACAACGCGCGGGGACTCTTCCTACTTGCAAAACATTTCACGCTAACATTTTAGTTTAAAAAACGTTATTAAAGAACAAGGAGTTTGATTGAATAATGTTTATTAAATAACGAGTTACGTCACTCAGTACGTTGTGATGAGATATTGATTATGAATGTTTTAGCATCATTATATTAGATGTCAAAACTCCTACTGTTAATATATCAGCTTAATATATTAGTGACGCATCCTTTGATATATCATTTTAAAAGAAGGAAACGACACACTATTTCAATAAAGGACTAATATAACGGTTCGAATGGGTGAACGTGTTGGGTGTCGAATCCAACAAATAAATATAAAATAAACCTACTTGACACACTAAATAGTATGAGTGGAAGTCAGGTTCGTGTCCACATGGATACAGATTCACGAATTATGCCAAAACGTTTTAGACACAAATACGGTTGTTTTGAAGGGGGGGGGGGTAAATTTAAAATATAATGTAAAAAAAACAATTTTAATTTTTAGATTAAAAAGAAAAGCTAATTAAAGTGGTTGGAAAAATTCAGATGTTAAAAACTAATTTCAACACCAGGGCAATTTCTTGATTCGGTTCGACTTACGATCATTAACAGTCACGGTGCAATGATCATTTTTAAATAATAGTTTGTATCGACACTAGACGTCACACAGTTCGGACATCCACTCTATCTAATGTCTAACCGAACGTCGTTCGTTGATTAGAGCCAACACACTACTCTAAGCTCACGCCGTTCGGATTTTAGCGTGCGGGTTGCGGGATAGAAGTATCAATTACAATCAAACACTCACGCCGTTCGGAGTGTTTAATTGTATTATATGATTCTATAATAAATTAAAATTCATAGACAAACTTGAACCATTATTTGTTCCTTTTATAAAAACTTAAAATCTGATTAGAGATTAAAATACTGATGAACTTTATTAGAAAAATTAATAAATTGATCAGGTTTACTAACAATCTAATATTTTCCAGATTGAATCCGTGTTAAACACAAGAATCACACAAACAAACCACTAAAATAATTGAATCTAACGTGCCCGTTTCACATAAGTTTGTGAACCAAATCAAAGAAAACAAACCCTAATGTTAAAACTAAACGGTTCTAGCCAGACATAGTAACTATAACAATCAATGCAAATAAGACTAGAGGGTATGGGGGCCGGCCTTGGTGTAACACCCCGTGTTTCTGAAGTCAAAGTCAAGATTGAAGTCAAAGGAAGACAAGATTGCTAATTACGATCTGTCTCTTCTAACTCAATTCCTGTTTTGACTTCTTTGACTTGTAATAAGTCTATTTTATTTTCGCTTTAGTTGTATTATGTGGAGTAAGTGTCAATAATCACAATAATCGACGTGTGTTATTCGCTATTTAATCGACGTACGACTGTAAACTATAGGAAGTAACAATGCGATAAAGTCAACTAAATGCTAATCAATCTAGCTTAATCAACATCGAATCGCAACCGCACTCGTAACTCGAAATACACATTTTAGTTATTGTTATACATGTGTGTGTGCCTTATGTGTTACTTGTGCATGTTGTTTACGTTATGTTGTGGTAATCGATCGAAACTCAATCACAATCGAACTCAATCGCAATCGAAAAGGTATGATAATTAGTGGAGAAGGGATAGTGCAAGATATGAGTAGTTAGGATTAAAAGTAATTTGACTAGGAAAAATCTATCGCGTCGCAACGCTCGCAATCGCAATCGAAACATCAAAAATCGTCGCGCCGAACACTCGAACGAGGTGACTGATCGACCAGGCTGCTAGCCGTTCGACCAGCCGACCATTCGCACTGCCGTCCGATCGGACAGGCTGTCCGCACGGGCTGCCTAGCCGATCGACCAGCCCCTTTCCTCTTCGGGTAACCCTATAAATACCCCTTGTCACTTTCAAACTTTCTACTTTTGGCAATTGACATCCGACCAGCTCGCTTTCTTCGCTTTTTCTTCGATTTTCGCGATTCCGGTAAGATCTCGTCCTAAATCTTGTACTTCCTTAATCTACACGCACTCCTACACCTTTCTATCTTTTGAATCTTAACTTTTAACCGTGAAATCACCAAGATTCAAGGTGTTCTAGGATGACGTCATCATGAGTTCTTGAAGAACTTCATGTTTTGGCCTCAATCCACCAAGAACAACTTAGATCTAACCGATTTCCACATAAACAAACAAAGATCTTTCATAGATCTAAACATATTCACGAGAAAAAGGATTGAAAGATGGTTTTTCAACTTTCTTTCAACTCCTTTACACTCAATGCACTCAAAACCGATAGAATCGGAACTTGTGCCGACTTACTACTCATTACGGTAGTTGTGTTAGTTCAAGATCCGCATTCTACCCGCGAGATTATCGATTTCGGGTTAAACATGGAATGTCGTCTCGAACCGTCCACTGATCGGGTTGGGTGATTCCTGTCCGATCAGGAGCACCAAGTGTGGAAGAGGTTTCTATTGCTTGACACGTTATCAAAATATCTCGATAAAACGACAAACTATCAAAACAACCAAGTGTAAAACGAACAGGTTAACCAGGACGGAGTGCCGTCCGAATGTGGACACGGGGTCGTGCCCACTGGACACGGGGCCGTGCCCAAGCTTCTGTTCAGCCTATAAATAGGAGTGTTTGGCTCAAGCTCAAACCATCCCTTGGCACACCACCTCTCTCACACTTCACCCACCACCACCATAACACCACCATCCACCATTGTCCATCATAGAGTGTGTGAGTCATCTCGGGATCCAAGATTGATCGTAACAGTTCTTGACAATCAAGGCCATGTTTGCCTAAGGGTATGTTTGGCATGGAGCTTTTAAGAGCTTTTAGGAGCTTCTAGCTTTAAGCTTTTAAGAAAAAGCTTATACTCAATAAAAAGTCTTGTTTGGTTGAAGGAGCTTTAAGCTTTTAGGTTAGAAGCTTGAAGCTTTTGGTTGAACGCTACTACTAGTAGCGTTTAGAAGGAGCTACAAGCTTTTAGGGAAAAAATGACTATTTTAACCTCTAAAAATAAGGAACTTTTTAATGCACCAACTTTCTAAATTTTTAGTGATGTCTATTTTGGTCATTTTATACATTTTATTAAAAGCTACAGCTACTCTACCAAACACCAAATATATCTAAAAAGCTACAGCTACTAGCTACCAGCTACAACTACCAGCTTCCAGCCACCAGCTACCAGCTTCCAGCTTTCAGCTACCAGCCACCAGCTAGTTTTGCCAAACATACCCTAAGTCTCTTACATCACTTGGTGAAGACAAGTGTCTAGTGTAATACTTTTTATTTCTAATCTTTTCGCACTTTTTATTTGGTTTTGTATTAATGATTTTAATAACTAGTTTCTTATGTTGAAGGTGATTCTTCCTTATCGTTTGTCCGTGGTGTCTTGACATTATATTACTGTCTATATAAAATAAAAGAATTTCACCATTCATATCTCAACGGTCTATATGGAGGTATGTTGGCTACCTGGTCGGGGGTTAAGGGAACGGTTTGGTAAGAGTCTTGCCATTGTTCAACGTTTAGAGGTCCTGCAATGGACCTGGGTCAAATTTAGTAGGACCTCCTTCAATACTTAACGGTATTGGACGGCGGGGGTCCAAACTCTTTGATCCCCTCATAAGTTAACTACTATTAATACTATAACCCGACTATTTAGGAGTGTATCCCTCCTGACTCAGACTACTTAGTCGAGGGTAACGTCACCTCCAAAAGAGGGGCCTACCATAATTTGCATTAATAACTTAATTCATTATCTTTCAATAATCCGACCCTTTAGGATTGTATCCTTGCTGACTCAAACTACTGGGTTGAGGGTAACGTCACCTTCAAAAGAGGGGCCTACTACAATGTAACACCCCAAAAACGGGTTTGGTAATCAAACCACGTTAATACTAATGACTTGGTAAAATACCGTTAGTGGTAAAATTTAACCCGGTGAATATTAGGATAAGAAATAAATAATCCTAATATTAACTAAAAGGTGAATGAAAGCTTTTAAGGAAACAAAATGGATAAAAGGACCGAGTTAACGGGACCTAAAATAAACTTAGTCATAAATATTCCCGAACCCGCTAAGTTAACTAGAAATGTAAAACCTAGTTAATAAGTGGGAATATTATTGAAGGTAATTTAGGTTGTAACCTAATTAATAACTAACCAAACACGAGGGACCAAAGCCGGGTAACTTGAAAATGAATTATAACTTAAAAATAAAACACAAACACACACACAAGAGTGTGTGTGCGTGTGTGAGGATCGACCAGGAAGAGCTTTAGGGAGCTCAAACCCTAACTTCAACAAATCCATCAAATTGAAGGTCAAATCTGGCCCAAATCGGATGCATGAACACATATTAATGATCACCAAGTCGTGGGGATCACAAGGTATGTTGAATCTTATGATTTAGTGATACTTTGAAATTATGATGAACAATCATAATCAAAATTCTGGAATGAATGTTGAATCTATGAGTGTTATTGTGATGAAATCCATGTTTAGGAACAACCCTAGTTAATAATTTGATAAACTAGTGTTGAAAAAATAGAAATTAGATGATTACCCATATGTGTGCTAAGTGGGTGTTATGACAAGAAGATGAACACTTGAATTAGAGTGTTAAATTGATGAATATTGATGTTATGATACTAGTACTAAGTGTAGTTCATGAACACTAGACATGAAAGTTTGAATTTTGATGTTAATCTTGGTAAAAATAACTAGTTATGAGCTAGTTAGCAAATGTGTAGAAGTATGCCTATTAGGTGTTTGTTAAAATGCCTAAATGAGAAGTAAAGTGTTGGAATTCAAGTAAAACGCGTAATTGGCAAGCTCGACTAATTACATGAGACATGGGATAAAACGGGTTCCAATCATAATGTTGATTTGCCTTAATCGTGCATATTATATCATTAAAGGTAGTTGACTTTAGAAAGTCAAACTAACTAGTGATGAAGTCGAATAATAGTTTCGACAAAGAAAATAAGTAAGGTGGAATAATCGTGATTGTTAATGACTAATCTAATCACCTTGTAAATGTTGAAAATAGTTTGACGCTCAACGAGCTAGGTGAAAGGCTTGGGGAAGGAAGCGGGTCAAACGAATCAAGAATGAAGGAAAAAGCATAATTCGGATGCAATGTAAGTAAAGCTTACACTCTAGTTATTTGATACCTATTGGTTTGATAGGTCGTGAATAGTAAGTCTTGTTTTAAATTATGATGTTCCGACACGGCAAGTGCGGTCCGGAACAAAAGAGAATGGTCATAAATCATGTTTAATAGATAAAAAGGAGCTAATGCGGTTAATTAGTCAGGAAATGACTAAAAGATAATGAGTTTTTAAATGGTTACCTTATAAGGTAAACAATTGCAAATAATAAGGGTAAAATGGTACTTTGGTCACTTGTTGACAATAACCGTTAAATTGGGGAAAAGACACATTATAGATTGAGTTATAATGGGTCAAAGAAATCAATAGATGATTTAAAAATAGAACGACTATACGGTGTAAACCGAAGTTAGTCATATAGATAAGATGGTAATAAATACCATCTCATAGAGTTTCATGGTCCTTTAGACCAAACGGGTCAAAAGGTGAAATTATCACCCTTTGACAATATCGACTAATAGTTTGTTGAGCTATGTGATCATAGAAATCAATACCGGATGGATATGTACATCGCTATCGCTTAGCGGCTACTAAGGCAATGTATCAAAACGAATCAATATATTGATTCGAGCCAGGTATGTATAATTGGTCAAATCATCATTAGAACTTGAAGTTCAATGAGGGCTAAACAAGTTAAAATGGACATTAGGTTATCTTTTAAGTAAACCGAATGATTTAAGTTATTGTCATTGTGTTTTAAAAACATGATGGCTATTTAAACAAGATCCTAGTTTAAACAGTGGAATTTTGGTCAATTACGACATGAAAAGTCCTTTGTTGTAAAGAAAGGGTTTAAGATGACCAAAATGCCCTCGTAAGCAAAATCGAGTAAATGAACCTTAAGAGTCGTTTAAAAACAAGTTATATGATCAAGCAAATACTTTGAATAAGTATAGAGAATGAAAAGGGTAAATCTTGGGTCAAAAGACTCAATATGAGTCTTTGTCGTAAATTAGCAATCCGACGAGAAAAACTCGGATTATATAGATCATCTCATTAAGTTCACCACAAATTTAGTTGTGGTGGAAGATCACATAATAAGTAATGTGGTATAATAACGCTAGAAACGAATGAAAGCGTTTCATGCTCAAAATATGCCTAAATACCCTTAACGGGTCGAATTACGCATATGAGCGTAAACGGGTTTAAGATACGTAAGAAACCCGTGACTTGAACCTAATATGATAGGAATTATTGAAATTATGATTATCGTGAGAATAAGAATCAAACAAACATGTTTTGTTCGATAAAAACATGAACGGATCAAAATTTGGTAAAAGGGCGATAAGCCGAAGACTTAAAAGTCTGAAATTTTATTATGAAGGTTGTTGGGTTTTAACTCCATTAGATGGAGAATTAAATTACGGACGCGTAGGAAAAAGAATCGGGTAAAACGGATCAATAACGAAGAAGTTATGGCCGTTTCCGTGAAATCAGATCGTGCTGGGAATATGCAGCAACATTCTGCTGAAAAGGGGGCCTAGCGTCACGCGACGCCCCTTGGCGTCACGCGACGCCTCCAAACTCAGAAAAATATTATTTTTTGTCATATTTAACCCCTATACTTGTTTGAACTTCATATTTAACCCTTGTACTTGTTTGAACTTCATATTTAACCCCTGTGCTTGTTTGAACTACATATTTGACTATCAAAACTAACTTTTAAGTTGGTTTTGATCATAGGTGATTGCCATGAGTGCCCGGATGAAGATCAAGCTCGATGAGGAACCGAACACGATAAAATACAAGCTTCCGCGCGACGTTTCATTGTACATTTTAAACGACGAATTCATATACAATGTGTTGTCAAACTTTTAAACTGTAAAAGTTTTAGTAAACCCGTTTTTCCGATGTATATGTAATCTAAATTACATGATTGTTTTCGTAAATAATACGCTAAACCTTGATTTATAAGAACGGGTGTTACATACAATGTAACACCTTGAAAATTCCCATCCTATAATGTGTAGACACGTGTCATATGATTGAACGCGTGAAAGAATGTTATAAAAGGATTTAAGTTGACAATAATGAAAAGTATGTGAATATACGAGTTCTAAATGTCAACAGTGAATAAATATGTTGCATATTAACCCTACATGATGCTCATACCTTCAAACGAATAAATCATGGATCATACGAAGCTAAAAGTGAGAGATTACAAACTACAGGGGTTAAATGGGTCAACATGTTTAAATTATACCTCTGAGTGACCTTTTGACAAACCCGAAGCTTTGTAACGATTAATTATGCTCACTAGAATGCACGATAAAAATTTCATAAAGTTTCGTCAACGTATGAGAAAGTTATGATCAAATTCGTGTACGAGGGGTTAAAGCGTCAACGTTGAAAGTTAGGCCTTTTCGGGTAACAATAAAGTTAACCGGGGACTTAACAAAGTGGGTAAATGTTTTAAAGCCCTTATATGTTAAGTTAGAGGGCTCATTGTGCAAAACAAGACATGAAAGCGACCTTTAGAAGGGCCAGGGACCAAAACTGCAATTTTTAAAAGTTTTATTGGATGACACCAAGGGCTCGCGTAGCGCGAGCACTAACTACTTATGCAGTAGCGCTACGCCACTGCCATGTCTGGACAGAAATTGATTTTCTTTGATCTCATGTCTGCCGCAGCCCTTGTAACCTCCTTTAATCGACTTTGCCTCTTCATGCTTGACCCCTAGACACCCCCTAAGCACTAGGAACACTTGTAAGTCAGTTGTGGAGAGTTGTAGACCCAAGTGTCAACAATTTGTGGTGAGAAATTCACTATAAAAGGACCAAGGTTGCAACCATTGTTCTTCACATCTCATTCTTGCAATCTGATCATTTTTGGAGCTCCAAGGCACTCTCAAGTGATCACTAATCAAGCTTAGGACTCTTGTAAGTTTGTTTGACCTTTCTTAATTAATTTTTAGCTTAGTTTTAGCTTAAGAGTCAAACCGTCGTAATTAACGGTTGACTTAACGATTAGACATTGTTAGCTCAGTGATTAGTCGAAGTGAAAGTAGTTATAAGTTGGTAATTATGTGGGTAATAAACCCTCAAAAGGGTTCCCCCTAATTCCCACCCTAACTAGGTCAAATGTCGAGTCAAACTTGCTAAGAAAAAGTCAAGAGAATGATTAAATACTAATTTATGCATGATTAACAATGTAGAGCACATACAACCTATTTGATCATTAATATAACTTGGTAATTAGTGTAAGGACATGCCTAAACATGTTCAACCCGACAATTTAATGTATAGACCCGGTTCGGAACCGAAAGTCGCAAAGCTTTGACTTTTGCTTTGACTTCAGTTCTGACCCGTTATGGTATGATTTAGAAATACCTTAGAGCTTCATTTGGACCAGGTTACATGCTAGTATAACCCTCTGTGATTATACCCCTCGGTTCATTAGTTATCCGATTAATACGCATGATTCCGTTAATTGCTCGTATGTTGACCATTATGCCCTTATTACTTTAAAACGTGATTCTTGAAAATGTAAAAGAGTAGAAACCTTAGTTACTGATATATATACTTGTGTGCAAAGTGTGACATCAGTTTGAGGTGTAGAATAAGAGTTATGCTCATTAGCGCAAATTGAAATCTTTATGTTAATTAAATGGCGTAAGTAGCGTATAGCCTAGTTAAGCCTACGTTTTGATATCAAATCTTTTACCCACTGATGTAATATATTATTTTGGGATTTTTAAAGATTTTTAATTAATTTTAGGCTGAGCATAACTATTAGTCGTAGGCTTAATCCGGTAATTGTCGGTTTTGCCCTAACGGGCCATAAAATGAGTTTTGCATATCTAAATGACTCCAAACTTTTTGCTACTGATCACATATGATAAATAAATTATTTTAAGCCTTCTGGAATAATAAAAATATCAGATTTATGTATCGAACCCGGAAATGGTTTTTAATCGCCTTATTAAGCGTTTTTAACGCATAGTATGTACTAAAACTATTTTAAACATACAAGGGTTGATACCTACTGATATTTGAGGCAAATCATAATATTTTAACAGTAAGCAAAGGTTGATAAATTCAGACTTCAGTTTTGAGCTTTTCGGCTTATGTGAAATTACCAAAATGCCCCTACGGTGCATAGTTTGGTTATAATTGATAAATTTCACATATATACTTTACCCTACTGTTATAACTTGTTAAATTGAGTACGTTTTCTGATTACATCGGACCTGTAACTCAGGCAAACACTTAAACTCTTTTATAAACTTTTAAATGACCAAACTACCCCTACGGGGCATAGTTTGTGTTCAAACTCGTTCCGGGCATAATGAAAGACAACTTACTGATGTCACAACATATTTGAAGCATATTAACTTAGGAAACCTGTAGATGGCTCTCATGAACACCCGTTACGCTTATTACGCGTTCCGTCCGGTTTATGTAACTAGTTTACATAAATTAGCCTAAACGGGTCAAACCTTAACGGTTTATTCTCAAAATCCAGAATGTGTATGAAATACCCATATTAAGCAAGTCTCCGAACTTGTCGAGTCTAAATCACATTCTATCCGGTCTTCGCTTAATCGTGCGTACGAACCGTATCTTTGAAACTAGTCGGTCTAAGCTTAAGCTTAATTAAAGACCCGTTAGGATTCTAATAGGTTATTATAAAACCTTCGTTCCAGATTAGGAGGCCAGTAAAAGCTACGTGCATTTTGCTAATTGTGAATTATACTTTGCTCAGGTAAATACTTTTAACTTATTTTCCCTATACGGGCTTGGATTATGGTATATAGCATACCGCTTGATCGGGCATCAAATTCTCCACCGTTGAGTGGGTAATCGAATAAATTTGATCGGCTCGTTTAAACAGTCTTGTTACTTAAAGCCTTTGGGGGGTTAATGACCATGTCCCGGATATCCTCGGCATCATTTTACGAAATGGCCACGACTTAAGCGCGGGGTGTAGGCGTACACCCGTCAGTGCACAAAAGAACATTGTGGTGTGTCTATTGATCTTTAACCCGGACAAGATCCGGGCTACTGAACGCACAAGGAACATGTAATTCGTTCACAAGATTATAATATTTAAATAATTCTCCCAAGTTATAAAATGTTAATTTTGCCTCTGTGCATTTTAATCAGATTATAAAGCATTTATGCCATGTGCATCCAAACCAATTTTAAATCATTTTCCAAAATGGGTCAGTTGATTGTATTTACCAGTGTAAACTGTCGTATTTTCCCAAAAAGATTAAATGCAGGTACTAAACGTAATTGGTTGGGATTTCTCCTTAGCATCAATAGAAGTCTCGCAAGCTTAAGATGCCTAAAGTCTGTTGAACTATTGTTTCCATTTTATGTTCGATCCTTCTGTGGATAAACTTCCGAATATTGTGACATTGGATATTACAATAATAAATTCGGTTGTATTATATTTTCAATTGCTTCCACTGTGCATATTAATATTGTGTTGTTTGACTATTATGTTGCCAACCATGACGTCACGATACTCCCCACCGGGCCCACCGGTGACACGTGGAAAATCGGGGTGTGACAGGTTGGTATCAGAGCCAACATTGAGTGAATTAAACACTAGCTTTATGGTGTTTAATCTCAATGACACAGTAGCACATTCCTTGACCTCCTGAGTCTAGACTTAACATAGGAATATTCCCAACCCTAATCTGGAAATTTTTACTTCCAAATTTTTATATATACGTCGCCAAGCGAAGAAGCTGTAATGGATATTTCTCCACATCTGGAGCCTTGAAATGCTGAGCTTCGTACCGCGACTAGAATGAAACGAGCATCCAAGGAGAGGACACTCGGAAATAAATAAAGAAGAAACTCCTCTTGCTGAAGATCGTTTCCTTAATAAGTCCTTATAAGGACACAATTATCTTTCAGTCCCTACGAGGACAACATTATTCCTTTCAAGTCCCGCTTAGGGCAACTTTATACTTTTATTTTTATATACTGGAATGATTAAGTTTAAACTTTCATTCTAAACAAGAATATTAAATAAATGGAAAATAACATTTCCTTTTGCAAGATCTACCATTACAATAAAATGGCAAAATCTAAAAAGGACAAGACCTAGCTTCGGGTCATAATAAGACCGGCCAAGATGGCAGTTCCTCAATTTAGATTCAGATCCTTATTAACATTTCAATTTAGAAATTGTTCTGCGATAAATATTAAAAAGAATCTTAAGAGTGAAACCTAGCCTGAGTGTCATTATAAAGACCTGGCCAAGATGGTAAGACCTGTTTAAAAGATTCGTATCCCAGTTAACGTCTGAAAACATGTTAACACTCCCGACAGATGTGATTCGTTGGAAATCACACACGTTATTAAGGATTCTTCAAAAGATTCCTAACCCAGTTTAATGATCCCTGAATCCTGGGTTTACATCATCAATTAAGATGAACATATTTTAACCATACGTGGTAATATAGTGCCTACGGGCCTTGCTCATTTCTACATGAGCCAAAAGACAGTGGTAGCGATGACTCCCTGTCCGTTAATATAATGCCTACGGGCCTTGCTCATTTCTACATGAGCCAAAATACAGTGGTAGCTATGACTCCCTGTCAGAAAAAGGTAATGAACTAGGTTCAAACCTCAAATGCTTTGATTCTCTGAAATCATAGCATATAATTTATATATGTCCTTGTGACTAAGCATGTTGTGCTAATTTACTTAAAGGCCTTGATTCTCTGAAATCATGGTTTATAATTTAAAAATTGTCCTTGTGACTAGGCCTTTTGTGCTATCCAATAAAACTGTTATTGTTGCTCTGATTCTCTGAAATCATAAGCTTAAAAATTTATAAATGTCCATGTGACCAGGCCTTGGGTGCCACTAATAAAACTGTTAATGTTTTATAATTAGGATAAATTATAATAGAAATCCTAAATAAATGTTAGCAATAAATTAACCGAATATGGTCTCTGTTTACCATGGTTAATGAATTACCCTGAGGGGCAATTCCATAATAAACATCCCTTAGAAGGGAAGTGCCTACGGGCTATAGTTAATGTCCTCTGAGACTAAAGACAGTGGTAGCCTACAACTCCCTGTCAAGAAAAGGTAATGAACTTTGATTCAAACCTTAATGCCTCGATTCTCTGAAATCATGGCTTATAAATTAAACTTGTCTACGCGACTAGGCCATTTATGCTATTATTAAAACCTTAATGCCTCGATTCTCTGAAATCATGGCTTATAAATTAAACATGTCTACGCGACTAGGCCAATTGTGCTATTATTAACTTATAAATTAGGATTTATGATAAAAATCCTGAATAAAATAAATATCCTTCCTTCCTTGTCAGTATGCATTTTAAAAGAGAATCTTAAAGGTGAAACCTAGCCTACGCGGCCAAGATGGTGAAACCTACTCAAGGGATTCAGATCCTTGTTAACACCTAAGAACGTGTTAGCACTCTTGACAAATGTGATTAGAGAAAATCACAACAGTCATCCTTATATTGGATTCTTCCAATTCCCTTATCTAACCTAGTGATTTAGGAATCATGGCTTATATCATCCTATAAGATGATCATATTATGAACATCCGTTAGTGATGTTTTGCCTACGGGCTATGATATATTGTCCATTTGAGACATTGACATTGTTATCTTTATGATTCCTTGTCTGTGGTGGTGAGCTATGCTCAAGCCAAAATAGTCAATATGATTAATGCAATCATGACTTATATCTTCTAATAGGATGAACCTATTATAAACATCCATTAGTGATGTTTCGCCTATGGGCCATATTATATTGTCCATGTGTGACAAAGACATTGTGATCTTTACGATTCCCTGTTCCAGGTAGTGAGCTATGCTCAAGCCTAATAGTCTATATATGATCAATGCAATCATGACAAAGATCGTCAATATGATGATTAAAGATTTTAACATCCTTAATGATGTTTTGCCTAAGGGCTATATTATATTGTCCAATTGAGACAAGGCAATTGTAATCTTTTGTGATTCTTTGCCCAAGGGGGTGAGCTATACTCAAATCCCATAGTCTATACTATCATTGCGATCCTGACTAGTATCATCAGTATGATGATCATAATATTAACATCCCTCGTGATGAAATGCCTACGGGCTATACCTTATTCTAGTGTCGGCAAGACAAAGATAGTAGTGATCTTTATGATCCCCTGTTCAAAATGGTGTGATTATACCCAACCCTAATAGTCAATATGATCGATGTGATCATGAATAATATCATTAGATACGATGGTTGTATATAAACATCCATTAGTGATGTTGATTGGCTTACTTTCCTGCCAAATGAATCGTCTTTCAAGATGATGACAGTTGTAGTCTATGATTCCCTGTCCAAAGGTGAAGAACCACGTTCAAACCTTGAAGCCCTAATCTAATAAGATTGCGGCTAATAAATTAAGGTCCTTGATGATAGTCCATCGAGTTATGTTTTAAAGTCATTCATGACAAGCCTATGTGCTATAATTTGTCATTCGTGACAAGCTAACATATTAAATGTTAACATTCCTGGTGACATGCCTCTGTGCCAGATTTGATAAATGTCCTTATGACAAGGCCGTTTGTGCCATATCTAAATGACCTTTGCGACAAGGCCTTTGTGCCGTATAATCATTTATATCCTTCATGACTGGGCTTTATGCCATATCTTTCTACGTCCATCGGGACAGGCTTCTATGCTATATATGTATATATATAATAAAAGTCTTGTAAGACTAGCCTTTGAACTATTTATAATCGTCCTTGTGACAAGGACAGTTGTGACATTATGGTCCCCTGTCAAGCAGGTATTGGACTCGCTCCAAACCTTAAATGCCATTGATAGTCCTTTTGTGACCCAAGCTAAATGTAATAGATATACATTCAAATAGCATTCATTAAGAATGTTCAGAACAGAATAGCCCATACGATTCATGAATGTCGTGGCTAATCTAAGTCAGGTCATCAGGATGATGACTAATAATTGATAAATCTTGGTGATTAGTACCAAGTTTCGAGTATGGAAAACTCGGATGAGGTAGACGACAGTCGCAATACTATTAATACGACGAAAGTTAATAAAACTACAAACGTAAACCTCAATATTAATAGAGTTAATCTCCAGGCTGTGGTTGACGCAGCAGTTGGAAGGACCATAGAAAGATCATGAAACAATCCAAAGAGCCGAATGCCCCTCACTCTGAATTTCATTCAAAACCATGCCAATTGCTCATGAGAAGAGTTTTGTTCACACTTCGTATATGAAGGATGAACCAAAGGAGGAAGATAACTCCCAGAAATCTAAGAAAGAGAGCAGGTACAGGCTTAATAAAAAGCCACGAAGGTTCAGTAAGAAGCCTGTATGTAAGAATTACTATAAAAGACACTAGGGACAGTGTCGATAAGACCAAAGACCAAAGCAGTGTGGCATCTGCTAAGGAAACTGGTCATCATTCCCATGAATGTATGGACATAAAGAATGCAGTCTATTACGGCTGTGGTGAGCGAGGCAGCATCAGAACTAGATACCATAAAGCTGCCAAAGAAGGTACAGCTAAGCCTGGAAAGGCTAAAGGAAGAAATGCCTGAACTCACCTGATGAATACCAAGAGGCAGTTCACGATGTCGTCAAATACATTCCTTATCATTTACCAATGATAATTTCTGCTAAGTGTCCTGTTTTTAATACAGGCAATAATAAATCTTCATAAACCATAATCTTAGCAAACTTTTATATATCCACAAGGTATAACTTACCAAGAAACCATAGTAACCGATTCTTCTAGTATCGGCAAGGAATCCTTCCGAAAAAATCTAAGAGTACTCTTTCTTCGCATAGAGTACAACAACATATGTTATTTTAATTATATTTCTCATTGTTTTTCTATCGCCTGCGAATGCCAAACTATGTTTGATAAAGGTGCCATATGAGGATTGGCGTATCCCAGTGTGTCCCATAGATTACATCCATGTCTGATCAGCATGGAGGTTTAATACATGGAACCCCTGAGATATCCCAATGATCATATTGTACTAAAGTCGACTAGTAGTATTCAAGGAAGATATCCAGAATGGAATTGTCCAAGTAAATGTTCCCGATTAAGGAATTCGTGGACTTATAACATAAATGTGTCACTTATTTGACACGAGCAATGATGGATGAACTGGAGCCTGAGATATGGAAAAATCTCTGTAGCCTCCTTGCATCTTGATTATCTTCTCATAAGTTATCCCTGCTTACCTCCTGGAAGGCAGGTAGAATTAAGATTAGTATCCCGCTGTGGGCTGGAGCATTGTGAAAACTCCATATTGATTATGGAATAATCGAAACCGTGATTAAGTAGGTTTTAAGACATAGGCTCATATAGCCTGACTCAATATTCTGAGGGTTTTATGTTATTAAATAAGAAGACGGTTCATTTTGCTTATGCATTAATTACCGCAACCCTAATTTGGGCAACGATTGAGGATCGCCATCAGCTGCCCAGGGTCATCTATTTGTTCGACTAACTGTAAGGATTAGCTACTCCTTAAGATTAGTTTTGAGCAGTGGTTGTAATAACCATCTCACCTTAAGATGAGCTTTTCCATAATAGTTACTATATAAGTATCTAGGTGGCTCCTTTGGAGACCACGTATAAATGAAATATCGAAACATCCGTGGGATGGACGAGACTTTGAGAAGTCCACATGTAAGAATCTGAAAGTTGCATTGGAAACAATGAATAAGATTCATGCAAATCTCTAATCATATGTAAGCTGCCAGTATTCGGCAGAAAATCAAGGATTAAAGAAAGTAGCAAACCTCCTGAATTCTTGTTAAGGAAGGGAGTGCCAAATTTGTTAAATTTCAGGCTAGTTAAGCTCTGAATATATAGAACCATTCGAAGGAAATCGAATGTATCAAGATCAAGTAGCTTATAAGTTAAAACCAATTCAAGGAGCTTGGCGGAGCTCGCAATACATTGCACACCAGTAATTGAATGATGTGTTTCGCCCAAAGACAAGGAAAGGCAATGATACGATATGGGTTATAGATGATAGATTGACAAAGTCAGCACATTTCTTGCCCATTAAGGAGACTTATAGCTCCGACATGTTAGCCCAGTTGTACGTTGATAAGATTGTAGCCTTACATGGCATACATGTGTCTATTATCTCTGACCGAGATAATAGATACACGTCACATTTTTTGGAAGAGTTTCCAACAATCTTTGGGCACGCGTTTGAATCTTAGTACGACTTACCACCCTCAGACAGACGGTCAGAGTGAGCATACTATTCAAACGTTGGAAGACATGCTACGTGCATGTGTAATTGACTTAGGTGGTAGTTGGGATAACCACCTACCCTTGATTGAGTTCTCCTACAACAATAGCTACCACACCAGCATTAAGGCTGCACCTTTTGAGGCATTATACGGTAGAAAGTGTAGATCGCCCGTTTGTTGGGCGGAAGTTGGAGATGTCCAATTATCAGGACCAGAGATAGTGTTCGAAACAACGGACAAGATTGTCCAAATTCGTGACCGTCTCAAAGCTGCCCGGGATAGGCAGAAGAGTTACGCTGATCCAAAGCGTAAAGATTTTTCACTTCGAAGTGGGTGATAAAGTGTTACTTAAAGTGTCACCCTGGAAGGGGGTGATGCGATTTGGTAAGAAAGGTAAGCTAAGCCCGAGATACATAGGACCTTTCGAGGTTATCGAACGTGTCGGGTCAGTTGCC
Source organism: Helianthus tuberosus (assembly GCA_030545235.1). Taxonomy (NCBI): domain Eukaryota; kingdom Viridiplantae; phylum Streptophyta; class Magnoliopsida; order Asterales; family Asteraceae; genus Helianthus; species Helianthus tuberosus. Next base: position 103,529,238 of record CM060390.1, on the reverse strand, counting down.
TATAAGTTAAACTTACCTGAAGAGCTCAGTAGTATACATAACGTATTCCACATCTACAATCTGAAGAAATGCCTAGCCGATGAATCGCTAGTCATACCACACACAAATGTGCATATAGATGCGAGCTTGAAATTTGTGGAAAAACCATTGTAGATCGAGGATCGACAGGTTAAGAAGCTTCGAAGGAAGCATGTACCTATTGTAAAGGTCAAATGGGATGCCCGTAGAGGTCCCGAATTCACGTGGGAGGTTGAGTCCACCATGAAAGAAAAATACCCTTATTTATTTCAGTAAATCTCGGGTCGAGATTTATTTTAAGGGGGTGAGGATGTAACACCTCGAAAATTCACGTCCTATAATGTGTAGACACGTGTCATATGATTGAACGTGTGAAAGAATGTTATAAAAGGATTTAAGTTGACAATAATGAAAAGTATGTGAATATACGAGTTCTAAATGTCAACAGTGAATAAATATGCTGCATATTAACCCTACATGTTGCTCATACCTTCAAACGAATAAATCATGGATCATACGAAGCTAAAAGTGAGAGATTACAAACTACAGGGGTTAAATGTGTCAACATGTTTAAATTATACCTCTGAGTGACCTTTTGACAAACCCGGAGCTTTGTAACGATTAATTATGCTCACTAGAATGCACGATAAAAATTTCATAAAGTTTCGCCAACGTATGAGAAAGTTATGATCAAATTCGTGTACGAGGGGTTAAAGCGTCAACGTTGAAAGTTAGGCCTTTTCGGGTAACAATAAAGTTAACCGGGGACTTAACAAAGTGGGTAAATGTTTTAAAGCCCTTATATGTTAAGTTAGAGGGCTCATTGTGCAAAACAAGACATGAAAGCGACCTTTAGAAGGGCCAGGGACCAAAACTGCAATTTTTAAAAGTTTTGTTGGATGACACCAAGGGCTCGCGTAGCGCGAGCACTAACTGCTTATGCAGTAGCGCTACGCCACTGCCATGTCTGGACAGAAATTGATTTTTTTTGATCTCATGTCTGTCGCAGCCCTTGTAACCTCCTTTAATCGACTTTGCCTCTTCATGCTTGACCCCTAGACACCCCCTAAGCACTAGGAACACTTGTAAGTCAGTTGTGGAGAGTTGTAGACCCAAGTGTCAACAATTTGTGGTGAGAAATTCACTATAAAAGGACCAAGGTTGCAACCATTGTTCTTCACATCTCATTCTTGCAATCTGATCATTTTTGGAGCTCCAAGACACTCTCAAGTGATCACTAATCAAGCTTAGGACTCTTGTAAGTTTGCTTGACCTTTCTTAATTAAGTTTTAGCTTAGTTTTAGCTTAAGAGTCAAACCGTCGTAATTAACGGTTGACTTAACGATTAGTCATTGTTAGCTCAGTGATTAGTCAAAGTGAAAGTAGTTATAAGTTGGTAATTATGTGGGTAATAAACCCTCAAAAGGGTTCCCCCTAATTCCCACTCTAACTAGGTCAAATGTCGGGTCAAACTTGCTAAGAAAAAGTCAACAGAATGATTAAATACTAATTTATGCATGATTAACAATGTAGAGCACATACAACCCATTTGATCATTAATATAACTTGGTAATTAGTGTAAGAACATGCCTAAACATGTTCAACCCGACAATTTAATGTATAGACCCGGTTCGGAACCGAAAGTCGCAAAGCTTTGACTTTTGCTTTGACTTCAGTTCTGACCCGTTATGGTATGATTTAGAAATACCTTAGAGCTTCATTTGGACCAGGTTACATGCTAGTATAACCCTCTGTGATTATACCCCTCGGTTCATTTGTTATCCGATTAATACGCATGATTCCGTTAATTGCTCGTATGTTGACCATTATGCCCTTATTACTTTAAAACGTGATTCTTGAAAATGTAAAAGAGTAGAAACCTTAGTTACTGATATATATACTTGTGTGCAACGTTTGACATCAGTTTGAGGTGTAGAATAAGAGTTATGCTCATTAGCGCAAATTGAAAGCTTTATGTTAATTAAATGACGTAAGTAGCGTATAGCCTAGTTAAGCCTACCTTTTGATATCAAATATTTTAACCACTGATGTAATATATTATTTTGGGATTTTTAAAGATTTTTAATTAATTTTAGGCTGAGCATAACTATTAGTCGTAGGCTTAATCCGGTAATTGTCGGTTTTGCCCTTACGGGCCATAAAATGAGTTTTGCATATCTAAATGACTCCAAACCTTTTGCTACTGATCACATATGATAAATAAATTATTTTAAGCCTTCTAGAATAATAAAAATATCAGATTTATGTATCGAACCCGGAAATGGCTTTTAATCGCCTTATTAAGCGTTTTTAACGCATAGTATGTACTAAAACTATTTTAAACATACAAGGGTTGATGCCTACTGATATTTGAGGCAAATCATAATATTTTAACAGTAAGCAAAGGTCGATAAAGCCAGACTTCAGTTTTGAGCTTTTCGGCTTATGTGAAATTACCAAAATGCCCCTACGGTGCATAGTTTGGTTATAATTGATAAATTTCACTTATATACTTTACCCTACTGTTATAACTTGTTAAATTGAGTACGTTTTCTGATTACATCAAACCTGTAACTCAGGCAAACACTTAAACTCTTTTATAAATTTTTAAATGACCAAACTACCCCTACGGGGCATAGTTTGTGTTCAAACTCGTTCCGGGCATAATGAAAGACAACTTACTGATGTCACAACATATTTGAAGCATATTAACTTAGGAAACCTGTAGATGGCTCTCATGAACACCCGTTACGCTTATTACGCGTTCGGTCCGGTTTATGTAACTAGTTTACATAAATTAGCCTAAACGGGTCAAACCTTAACGGTTTATTCTCAAAATCCAGAATGTGTATGAAATACCCATATTAAGCAAGTCTCCGAACTTGTCGGGTCTAAATCACATTCTATCCGGTCTTCGCTTAATCGTGCGTACGAACCGTATCTTTGAAACTAGCCGGTCTAAGCTTAAGCTTAATTAAAGACCCGTTAGGATTCTAATAGGTTATTATAAAACCTTCGTTCCAGATTAGGAGGACCAGTAAAAGCTACGTGCATTTTGCTAACTGTGAATTATACTTTGCTCAGGTAAATACTTTTAACTTATTTTCCCTATACGGGCTTGGGTTACGGTATATAGCATACCGCTTGATCGGGCATCAAATTCTCCACCGTTGAGTGGGTAATCGAATAAATTTGATCGGCTCGTTTAATCAGTCTTGTTACTTAAAGCCTTTGGGGTGTTAATGACCATGTCCCAGATATCCTCGGCATCATTTTACGAAATGGCCACGACTTAAGCGCGGGGTGTAGGCGTACACCCGTCAGTGCACAAAAGAACATTGTGGTGTGTCTATTGATCTTTAACCCGGACAAGATCCGGGCTACTGAACGCACAAGGAACATGTAATTCGTTCACAAGATTATAATATTTAAATAATTCTCCCAAGTTATAAAAGGTTAATTTTGCCTCTGTGCATTTTAATCAGATTATAAAACATTTATGCCATGTGCATCCAAACCAATTTTAAATCATTTTCCAAAATGAGTCAGTTGATTGTATTTACCAGTGTAAACTGACGTATTTTCCCAAAAAGATTAAATGCAGGTACTAAACGTAATTGGTTGGGATTTCTCCTTAGCATCAATAGAAGTCTCGCAAGCTTAAGATGCCTAAAGTCTGTTGAACTATTGTTTCCATTTTATGTTCGATCCTTCTGTGGATAAACTTCCGAATATTGTGACATTGGATATTACAATAATAAATTCGGTTGTATTATATTTTCAATTGATTCCGCTGTGCATATTAATATTGTGTTGTTTGACTATTATGTTGCCAACCATGACGTCACGATACTCCCCACCGGGCCCACCGGTGACACGTGGAAAATCGGGGTGTGACATACAATAACTAAGATAATCTCTTAAATAAGTGCAAAAGTGCGGAAATAATCAAAGGTTACACTATACACAAGTCGGAACCAAATGATTCATCTTGTCTATCTGTTTTTATTTTTATTTTTATTTTCAGCATTTTTAGTTAGTTTTTATTTTTCTTAGTTTAAAACATTCTTCTAAACATTTTTGATTTGATTAGACGTTGAGGATAAACCGGTACTAAAAGCTCTTGTGTCCTTGGACGACCTCGGTATCTTACCAACACTATACTACGCTCACGATGGGTGCACTTGCCCATATGTGTGTTTAGTGTTAGTAAATATTGTGTTTTATAAATTTAAAACTTGACTAAAAAAGTGTTAAAGGGGCTTAAAATATACACCTAATATATATAACACTCGACACCCATCAGCTGTCCATCCGGATGGCCACTTCGGCGCGATGGATTTCTCCGTTTTTGAGCGTTTCGATAGATTTTGAAGTACGTGCTTTTTATATCATTATTATATATGCATATATATATATATATCACTAGGGGTCGTATTTACGTATCCACATTCCAAAGTTTCGATAATTAACAATCGGTTTTCGATTCGAGTGTGCGATTATTAGCGACGTTTCACGGCCATCAAGGAGGGTAGTATAGGTCCTTTCTCGATGTCATCTTGAACGTTATTGTGTGTTGTGCCACAAAGACCGACGGGGTACCATTCACTCGTATTGTCATCATCGTCACGACGACTGGAGCTATAGCACTCACCCGAGAGTCTTTGTTAGCGTTATTTGTCTGCGTTTTTACACATCACGACCACCGAGGAGGGTAGAATAGGTCCTCACTCAATGTCATCGTGAGTGTTTAGTGTTTGCGATGTGATGTGATGTAGTGATAATGTATTGCGAAAATATGCGATTATCCTTCGAATAGCGATGAATGCGATATAGTTACATTATGATCCGAATCTCTGGTGCTAGGCGTAACGAGTATATCGAGTAGTAACAACACACGAAGGTGCGGGTTGTTACACCTATTGTGTGGCATGAGATCGGTCACTCGAAATTAACCGGTCCCGAGCTATTGCAAGAAACGACAGACAAAATTTTCCAAATTCGAGACAATCTAACGAAAGCTCGGAATCGTCAGAAAAGTTACGCCGATAGACGACGCAAGCCCCTTGAATTTGACGTTGGTGACTACGTACTCCTAAAGGTTTCACCTTGGAAGTCTGTGGTCCGATTCGGCAAGAAAGGAAAGCTCGCGCCTCGATACGTTGGACCCATTAAGATTCTGGAAAGAATCGGCAAAGTGGCTTACAGACTCGAACTACCGGAGGAACTTAGCAACGTTCACCCGACTTTCCACGTCTCAAACCTCAGGAAGTGCCTAGCTGAGCCCGATTTACATGTTCCATTAGAGGATCTGCAAGTGAACGAAACATTACACTTCGTGGAAAAGCCTGTCGAGATAATGGATCGCCAAACCAAGCAACTTAGGCGCTCGCACATTCCTATTGTGAAAGTCCGATGGGAAGGCAAGCGAGGCGCGGAGTTCACTTGGGAACTCGAAAGCGACATGACGGCGAAGTACCCGCAGTTGTTTGTTACGGCTTCGGCCTAATTTCGGGACGAAATTCCCTCAACTAGGGGAGGCTGTAACACCCCGTGTTTCTGAAGTCAAAGTCAAGATTGAAGTCAAAGGAAGACAAGATTGCTAATTACGTTCTGTCTCTTCTAACTCAATTCCTGTTTTGACTTCTTTGACTTGTAATTAGTCTATTTTATTTTCGCTTTAGTTGTATTATGTGGAGTAAGTGTCAATAAATCGCAATAATCGACGTGTGTTATTCGCTATTTAATCGACGTACGACTATAAACTATAGGAAGTAACAATGCGATAAAGTCAACTAAAGGCTAATCAATCTAGCTTAATCAACATCGAATCGCAACCGCACTCGCAACTCGAAATACGCATTTTGGTTATTGTTATACGTGTGTGTGTGCCTTATGTGTTACTTGTGCATGTTGTTTACGTTATGTTGTGGTAATCGATCGAAACGCAATCGAAACTCAATCGCAATCGAACTCAATCACAATCGAAAAGGTATGATAATTAGTGGAGAAGGGATAGTGCAAGATATGAGTAGTTGGGATTAAAAGTAATTTGACTAGGAAAAATCTATCGCGTCTCAACGCTCGCAATTGCAATCGAAATATCAAAAATCGTCGCGCCGAACACTCGAACGAGGTGACTGATAGACCAGGATGCTAGCCGTTCGACCAGCCGACCGTTCGGACTGTCGTCCGATCGGACAGGCTTCCCGCACGGGCTGCCCAGCGATCGACCAGCCCCTTTCCTCTTCGGGTAACCCTATAAATACCCCTTGTCACTTTCAAACTTTCTACTTTTGGCAACTGACTTCTGACCAGCTCGCTTTCTTCGCTTTTTCTTCGATTTCTCGTGATTCCGGTAAGATCTCGTCCTAAATCTTGTACTTCCTTAATCTACACGCACTCCTACACTTTTCTATCTTTTGAATCTTAACTTTTAACCGTGAAATCACCAAGATTCAAGGTGTTCTAGGATGACATCATCATGAGTTCTTGAAGAACTTCATGTTTTGGCCTCAATCCACCAAGAACAACTTAGATCTAACCGATTTCCACATAAACAAACAAAGATCTTTCATAGATCTAAACATATTCATGAGAAAAAGGATTGAAAGATGGTTTTTCAACTTTCTTTCAACTCTTTTACACTCAATGCACTCAAAACCGATAGAATCGGAACTTGTGCCGACTTACTACTCATTACGGTAGTTGTGTTAGTTCAAGATCCGCATTCTACCCGCGAGATTATCGATTTCGGGTTAAACATGGAACGTCGTCTCGAATCGTCCACTGATCGGGTTGGGTGATTCCTGTCCGATCAGGAGCACCAAGTGTGGACGAGGTTTCTATTGCTTGTCACGTTATCAAAATATCTCGATAAAACGACAAACTATCAATACAACCAAGTGTAAAACGAACAGGTTAACCAGGACGGAGTGCCGTCCGAACGGACTGCTGTCCGAACGGACAACCCAACCGAACGACTTGCACCTTGGTCCCACACAACCATTTCTTTAAGGATTAAATTTTTTATTTATTTATTTAAATTTTTTTTTGGATTTATACACATGTGTATATTGTTAATCTTTTAACTATACATATATGTATACTGTCAATTATACATATATGTATATACATGTTTAGAATTGAAAAAATATGTGTTATAAATCCTAAACCTTATACCATAAACACTAAAGCTAAACCTTAATGCTAAACCCTAAAGCTAAACCCTAATTCTAAACCCTAAAGCTAAACCCTAATGCTAAACCCTAATGCTAAACCCTAAAGCTAAAACTAAACCCTTAATGCTAAACCCTAATGCAAACCCTAAATATAAAGCTAAACCCAAAAGCTAAACCCTAATGCTAAACTCTAAATACTATTGCAAAACCCTAATGCTACCCTAATGCTAAACCCTAAACCATAAAGCTAAACCCTAAACCCTAATGCTAAACCCTAAATACTAATGCTAAACCCTAAATAACACTTATTTTTCAATTTTAAACATGTATATACATATATGTATAATTGACAATATACATATATGTATAGTTAAAAGATTAACAATATACACATGTGTATAAATCCCAAATTAAAAAAAAAAAATAATAAAAAATTAAATCCTTAAAGAAAAAGCTGCGATTTTTCCAAAAAAAAAATTGCATTTTTTTACTTTTTTTTTGCATTTTTTTTGCTTAGGGAAAATATGTGGTCCAGAATGCTTCTCAAGTTTCTCAAATAGCCTACTACTTCTCACATGATCCTTATTATATATATATATATATATGCTCCATCCTCCACCCCCTTGGTCCATTTCCTTTAGGCCCATCCTCACTCCCGGTGACGTGACGGGTGACGTGGCAGCCCATCCTCCCCACTCCATACCCTCGGGTCGGAACAAAACATCCAAAATTAAAACTTATGAAAATAAAGTACCAAAACAGTTTTTGTTGTTTCTCCCCAAAAAATTCCTAAAGAAAAATGACCTCCTTTTATTTCAACTTGCAGCCGTCCCAAAAAATATGTCCCCCTTTTTGCGTCCAGGTTGTTGATGATGATTATTATTTCATATATAAATAAGTAACTTATATATGTATCATGACTTATAACTTGTGTTTGGGGAGTGTTTCAAAAAAAAAACTAAGTTTTTCACATTTAACCCAAACATTTCATATTTTACATTTTAACCCTTTTCATTTTTTTACTTTTACCACAAAGTTTTCAATCTTTCATAATTTAACACAACACTTTATTATTGACAACTTTCGTACCCCATACTTTTTATCTTTCGCAAGTTTTTCGTTTTACGTTTCATTCTAAATTTTGCGAGTTAACATGTCGTCGCGTGCATGTGAGGTTCAACGTTTTTGCTATATTTTTTCATATTTGACAGACCCATCGCAACTCGTCCATTTTCCCCTTTTGAAAAGTTCGCCGCAACGGGCGGGTCGTAGATCGACTAAGTTATTATTTTCTACGTTTTACGTTTCTGGTTAATTTCTTCGCATTAAGACACTGTAACGGGTGTGCGTGGTTCAACGATTTTAGTCTGCTTTTCGTTCAATGTAATTTTTATCAATTTTATTTTTACGATGTTGAGAGTCGATGTGGTTGTCGCATTGGTGCTACTTGGCACGGTTTTACGAACGTTTTTAACCTATTAAATTTTTTACTAATTTTTTGTTTCAGTTTACCCCTATACTTCCTTTACTTAAAAACTATTTTTTACGTGCATATTTTATGTGCGACTGTGTGTAAATATGGTTTCTTCTACATTCCGACGTAAACTTTTTTTATAGACGAGTCAGATCAAATATAATACGTTTTCATTTAAGGAAACCATTTTTACGTGCATATTTCTATGTACGTTTTCGTGTAAATTCAAGTTGTTCTACGTTTCGACGTAAATTTTTTTGGGAAATGATTCAGGTCAAATATAATATGTTTTCGTGTTTATTTTATGTATGTTTCGTAAAGTTTGTTTCGAACCGAGTGGAGTCAAATTGTGGTTTCTTTTTCTCCCCTTTTTTCGAAAGCTCTAATTAATCCATTTCGATTATATGTGCATATTTTCCTTCATACCCATTACATTTTCTTTGTATAAGTTGGGTCACATATAATACGTTATGATTGTTCGATATGAATTCCATTTACTTTACGTTTGATCCAATCACAATGCTTATACAGGTTACACTGAGTTCAACTGGATACGTCGAAATGTGTGTTTTCATATGGTTAATGCATCATATAACGTTTGGACTAATTCATTCAATGTTTACGATGTATCCGCGCCGCAACGCGGACGAGTCTTAACCCTAGTTATTATTATTTTTCAATTGCCAAAAGGAACTCCCACTTTGTGGGTTCATTTTTCTTTTATTTGGCAGCTCAATTTCCTTTAAGCCTATCTTCAGCCCATTTATTTTGGAAACGACCCAACGACCAAAACAATTTCTATTAATTGTAGCCCATCTTCGATACTTGTTGGTCTCTAATATATTTTGCAATCAACTTCCTTTTATACCATCTTCAAAAGACACTTTAAATCATTAGCTTCATAACGAATCCTTTCAAATAAATCCCCTTGTCGTTCCTCGCCATCGCTCCATACATGCAAAAACAATTTAAACGAACCAAAGTAGATTCCATTCCACAAAAACAAGTGTTTCGCAAAATAATGAGGCATGACTATGAAATATGCATGATATGTAGTGAATTTTAACATAAATATGCTATAAAAACATGCCTAAAAATGCAACTAACAAAACGATAACCTATAATTAATATTTTCCAAAATAAATATTTGATTATAACCTATTGTTGCCTTTAGAAACCAGTAATGTGTTCAAAGATTGTGGGTTCTTTAAGAAAAAGATGTTGATTTTGATGAGTGATAAAGGTGGATGTTTAATCAGTTGCCAAGAAGTTATAACTTTTTTGGTTAAACATGGTTCATTGTGGAGGATCATTACTGTTCGTGCATATTTAGTGACAAGAGCTTAATAGTTTAATAGTTTAGTCTTTGGATATTTTGTATTGGTCTCGGCATTTGTGTTTAGCTTGTTTATAGTTGTAATAGGCTTGGAGAATGGCCTAGCCCATTCCAAATCTCAGTATGCAAAAATGTCGTATATAAACATGTTTTGCATTAGGGTTTTGGTCAATCCTTAGAGTTAGTGGTTTTAGAGAGAGTGAGTGAGAGAAATCTACAGAGAGTGGCTAAGATATTTCTTGTGTGTCTTGAATTGATTGTAAACATTCTTGTTGGATAATCAATAGAAGACAATTTTGAAAGTGATTGCTCGTATTCTTCAAATCTTACAAACTTGTTTCTATGTTCGTTGATCTATCAAGGGGATTCCGCACCCTTGATTGATTGTCAACCTCGTATCGATCCACGTGTGATAGGGACCTACAATTAGTATTAGAGCTTTTGCTCTTCTTGTATGGTTCGATGATTTATTCTACAAGATTCAAGTTTTTGTTTGAAGAACTTTTTGTCGTCATCCATTTGTGATCATTAGGGTTTTCTAACTAGTTGGTTAGGATACTCAACTCTCACCCGAGAGACACGGGTTCAAGTCCCGACAACAAAAGACTTTTTTTATTTTTTTTTCTAGCACATGGGCAATTAACTTTGAGTTGAAAAAATAACATTTAAAAAACATAAAAAAATGATGGGGGTGAGAGAGGCTCGAACTCAGGATCACTCTTTAGCTATGAGACCTACACGCTAGCCAACTGCGTCACCACCCCACTTGTTTTTTAGTCCATATTTATTCAACGTATATTTCGTATTGTGTTACATGACACTGGAACACAACCCATAAAATTTGTCGAAGACATATCCCGCATCCTAAAAACACTTGTGCCACAATATTTCATGGATGGAAAAACACTTATGCCACAATATTTCATGGATGGATAAGAAAAGTTCATAAGGCAAAGTTAGCTCAGGCTCAATTGAAGAATAAAGATGTAATGTTGCCATTATGTGGTTAACATTTCATTTCAGTTGGTGTTTATATGTTTTCTAGCATGCACTTGACATTCAGTAATATTAATTGCCCATGACAGAACAAGAACTTTTCAAAATAAAAAAATTATATGTTGTCTCTACAGGCGACAATTTTAAGGTCAAACTACAAGAAAAGAACACAACAAGAGCTTAATAGTTTAGTCTTTGGATATTTTGTATTGGGCTCAGCATTTGTGTTTAGCTTGTTTAGAGTTGTAATGGGCTTGGAGAATGGCCTAGCCCAGTCCAAATCCCAGTATGCAAACATGTAGTCTATAAACATGTTTTACATTAGGGTTTTGGTCAATCCTTAGAGTTGGTGGTTTTAAAGAAGGGGTGTGAGAAATCTACAGAGAGTGGCTCAGAGATTTCTGGTGTGTTTTGAATTGATTGTAAACATTCTTGTTGGATAATCAATATAAGACAATTTTGAAAGTGATTGTTCGTGTTCTTCATCTTACAAACTTGTTTCTATGTTTGTTAATCTATCAAGGGGATTCCGCACCCTTAATTGATTGTCAATTTCGTATCGATCCACGTGTGATAGGGACCTACAATTGGTATCAGAGCTTTTGTTGTGACATCCCACATTGGTTGTGAAGGGGAACGAAGGATTCCTTATAAGGGGCTTGATACTTTCACCATCATGACGCGTTTTAAAACCGTGAGGGGCAGGCGCTGAGGGCGTGCTGGCTGCCAAAGCGAACAATATCATGGTGAAGTTACGTTGGGCTGTTACAAATGATATCAGAGCTAGGGACAGGACTGGTGTGCCAGCGAGGACACAGGGCCCCGTAAGGGGGGTGGATTGTGACATCCCACATTGGTTGTGAAGCGGAACGAAGGCTTCCTTATAAGGGGCTTGATACCTTCACCATGACGATGCGTTTTAAAACCGTGAGGAGCGGGCGCTAAGGGCGTGTTGGCTCCCTAAGTGGACAATATCATGCTGCGGTTACGCTAGGCTGTTACAGATTAATGTGACAACCGACAAAAATAATGGTAAATCCGTACACCTTAACGATCTATTTATACTTTAATTGCGTTCGTTATGACTTAATTATGCATGATTAGGTCATGTAAAGTCTTGCAATCATAGGACATGGTTAAACATTTCAGATGATATTGAAACATCCGTCGCGTCGCGAGAAAACAACAAACTATGTCCGATATGTTGGCTAAAATGCTAAAAATTACTATTCACCTAAACACACTATTCATGCTAGCTATTTCTGAAAATTGTCCGAACGAGCAACGAATGGAATGAAAACTTATTATCATTGAAACATGAATAAAAAACCCCTAATTAGGGGCACAAAATGCTAAAACGCTTTAACTTTCCGGAAAATGCATATAACTATAAAGTGTCCTATCCGCGCCAAACTGTAACAAATATATTTGTCTGCGACACTAAAAGTTTGGCATTTTAATGTTCGTAAGACTCGAAAATAATATTATACATCCTAAATAAGCTTGGGGATATCAATGGGATACCCAAAACATAAGCTTCCGGTATTACGCCGCATCTTTCACAACTTGTCCGTTTTCGAGCCGATAGGCGAACAAGTGATATTTCTATCATCCTAATTGCCTAAACTAGTAACCTAGCGAAGTAGTTAGTCTATAATTTGGCGTCGTAAACACCTTAAATAAACGCCAAAACATAAATGGTGAATTAAAACTATCGCTCCCGGTATTATATCACAACTTTCATATATTACCCGATTTCGAGCCGGCGAGCGAATTAGTAGTATTTTTACCATCCAAAGTCAATACCCACTAAACAAGTGAACTAGTTAGGCTTTATTTAAAACCCTAAATCACCTTCAACACCCTAATTAACTTAATTACCAAAATATCTAACCATTTAACATATATGTCACATGTTTATTATGTAAAAATAAAATAAAATCTAACCACCATACCAACCCCCCGACCATACCCCCATACTACACTAGGTTCATGATGAAAATGTATGGTGATACAAGATCTTCTTTGACCAAATTGAAAGAGTGAAAGTTATAACACTTAACATCACAACCATCATCTCACTTTTACAACATTTCAAGAAACCAAAAAACCCCTCTTTCTTCTTCCTTGATTTCGGCCACAACACCACCACCACTAGCCACCATTTTCAACCATTAAACACCATAATACTCTTTCAAGCCACCACAAGGTGATTTAAGGAACTTGCACACATGAAGAAGCATTAGGAGGTGCTTAGAAGCTTTCATATCCTCATAATCTTCATCTTAAAGCTCACTAATCTTTTGCAGATTTGTAAGATCATCCTTTGTTATTTTTAAGCATCTTATGTTATGTAGATTTATAAAGTACATATTAATCATCTTGAACAAAACATAAATCAAAGTTAAACCACTAATCTCAACATAAAAAGTCTACTAATGTGTTATATTATCTGATGCTTATATTGATTTGTGCTAGTTAGTGTATATACTCTTGATGATTATGTTAAAGTAGGATGATTAAATGGATGATCTTGTATAATCTAGGCTAGAAATGTTGATCTAAACATTTTAATGTTTAGATCTTAACAAGATCATCAGCCACATAATCCATGGACTTTTATATAAACTTGGAGATGATTTATGATGAATATAACTTTTATAAAAGTTAAACACCATTATTTACATTAAGATAATCTTAAAAAATAGAGTAAATTACAAGTTTTGCCATTTATGTTTGTCCCAAATTTCAGGTGCTGTCCTTTACCTTTAAAATTGATGACTTTTGTCCTTAACGTTTCAAAATCCTGCACGTTATGTCCTTTAGGCTAAACCCAGTTAGAATTTTTGGTTAAGTATTGTCATGTGCCTTGCACATGAGGGCATTTTTGTCATTACCTTTCCAGGGGCTATTTTGTAAAGATAAATTACTTGGAGACTATTTTGCATCAAACTTAAAAGTTAAAAAAATATACAATATTAAAAACACCCTCTCTCTCTTCTAAAACTCTCATCTCTCTCTCTAACAACAACAGGATCATCAATTAAAAACACCCTCTCTCTCTTCTAAAACTCCCATCTCTCTCTCTAACAACAGGATCATCAGCTTAATCCCCCAACCACCTTCTCCTTCGGCTTCATCTCTGACTCCGGCGCCACCATCGTTTACTGGACGTCCCCGTACAACACCTTCTCCTTCGTCAGTTTACACTAATCTTACGCCACTAACCTTAGGGCTCCAATCTATAGGTATATTATCTCTTTCAGATCCAATAATTTCCACATCTGTTATTATGGTTCAAACCCGAAATCATGTGAGAAATGTTGAAACTTGAGAGAAATGTTACAGAGAAATGTTATTACCGGTGGCGGTGGCGAAGGTTGTTGATGGTCGAATTGAAGCGGAGGTTCCTGGTGGTCTTCAATGATTTCCGGCGGTGGAGGTGACGGCGGACGTGGAGGTTCCTGCTAGCCTTCAACGTGTTTCGGCGATGGAGGTTGATGGCGGTCGGAAGAGTTTTCCGGTGGTTGTGGCATCGAAGAAGGTGATATTGAGTTTGTGAATTGGTGGTGGTGGTCTAGGTATTCAATTGGTAAGGGCAGAAGCGGAGGTTCCTGGTGGCCTTCAAGGTTTTCCGGCGGAGGTGGTTGTTGGCGGTGGGGTGAGTTTTCCGGTGGTTGTGGCGGCCATGAATGTGGATAAGTGAAAGGATTGGGGGTAGATCTGGGTTTTAAATAAGGGGGAAGACATGTGGGAGGTGTAATGACATTTTTATCCTCGTGTGCCCTGCACATGACTTAATTTAACTGAAAATTCTAACTGGATTTAGCCTAAAGGACATAACGTGCAGGACTTTGAAATGTTAAGGACAAAAGTCATCAATTTTAAAGGTAAAGGACAGCGCCTGAAATTTGGGACAAACATAAAGGACAAAACTTGCAATTGACTCTAAAAATTAGCTTAAACAAATGTGTTTATACAAAAGATCAAGATTTTAAAGTATAGTAAAAATGATGGTTTAAGAAATCTTGCTATTAAAGATGGTAGTTATTGCTATCATCTGAATTCACATCTTCTACAACTGTCGTGTTACTACATTTTGTATATTGCCATGTACAGTCCCGTGCAGGCGCGCAAAGAGATGACATCGGATGATGCAAACCTGCAAGGCCACATTACCACGCGGGCGCACGCGGGGTTAGCGAATGAATTGTAGAGTAATGTGTGGATGTGTTGTTTTGTACATATACAACTTACCCAACACATGTTACGGTCTCGTGCAAGCCTGCAGGGCGCACGCGCAAGGACAACATCTTATTATAATGCAAGTCGAACTGTCACTTTGACTTCTATGACCAACCAGTGAGCGGTATGCCTTGACACTAACAACAGCGGTCAGCTGACCGTCTAATACATGGCTACCGAGCCCACTTTCATAAAGCTGATAAACAGACTAACAACCCAGCAGGGCACGTGGCGGCCGTTCCTTCGTGCGACTGATACAACAGGACACGTGACAACACCTCCACCATGCGCCTGACACTTCTGCAGCCTATGCATCTGCTAGGCCTATGGAAAAGCTGCAAATTGTCTGTCAGGCCCAAGGCCTATCAAGCGGCTCATTGGCCTATCTGCTTCACTCTCCGGCTATAAATACCAACTTCAAACCAGGTTTGAGGTAATGCTAATCTGCTCACTCACACTTACTACTTAATCATTTATCTTGTTTTCTAAGCAAATACTTATTCTCACGCTCTAGGATGGTAACAAGGAGCAATCCCCAACGTTTTAACTAAACGACACGTAGTGACACAAGTAAATGTTTAAATAAATGACACCTAATGCCTTTAAAAATAAAATAAATAAATGACACCTAATGGCACAAGTAAATGCTTAAATAAATGTGGGTGTAATAGATAGCTCAGCTTGCGACATAAAACACACAAGTTGAGCTATTAACATGTCTGAATCTCAAGATTCGGATTTATATTTAAAACATTAATCGTGTTTTTGCATGTTTCTATTTATGAAAATCTAGTAAAATTAATATACATTTTTTCATCGAACACATACTAATATATGTAAAACCCATATCTGTAACCTTTTGAATTATATTTTAATACATGTTTCTCATGTACCGCAACATTAGGGGTGTAAACATGAGAGGAGGCTCGAGAGCATTGACTCGATAATAAGCTCGAACGAGCCAAGCTTTAACAAGCCCGAGCCTGAAATAGAACTCGTTTAGGTATCGAGCCCGAGCCTGAAACTACAAAGCTCGTTTCAGCTCACGAGCCTAAACGAACCCAAACAAAAATTTAGTTTTTTTATATGTAATATAATAATAATGATGATAACATTGGCAAGCCGAGCTTTGGCTCGTTTAAGCGATATTGAAACGGGCTCGAGCCAAGCTTTTAGCTCATTTGAGGTCGTTCTCAAAATTGCTCGAGCTTTTGGTTTTACTCGCGAGGCGAGCTCGAGCTCAAGTAGGCTCGAACGGAGCCGAGCGCAAGCTTCATAAAAACATTACGAGCCGAGCTCAAGCCTAGTCAGACTCGGGCTCGGCCCGGCTCGTCACACACAACATGTCAAACACTTGATATACAAAGCTGCAGCACAGAGTCAATAGTTCCCTAGTTAAAATTACATTGTATCCCGTTCTAAGTTGGCGCACCAATAAGCATGCATGGCAGAACCATCAAGTTGACAATAGCGTGACAATTACAAGGTTGGTACCGACAATGTTTGGCACAACAACCTTGCACCAATCACCCAAACCGGTCATGGTGTACCGTGTATTCTACTTTGTGGGCATGTCCTCATGAGCCAAGACGAAACCCCAAACCCTAGAACCAATACAAACACAAAAATATAAACGGGTGAAATGGGTCGGCACACCCAACCTTTTTAGCTAAATGCGTTGGCAAGAAGGTTCAATCAGAAATTAAAACCTGCGAAATTTCGTGTTAAGTTCATGTCATGTTTTTGTGTGGTATCATAAATTCAGATCCATACTCCTATTCTAGATTGCAACCTGAACATATGAAAACCCCCTCTAAACACTCATGATTCAGTCTTCATATCCAATCAATAAAAAATGAAAATATACTTATCATACACAGATATAGGTTGTGTTATTCAAGATGGTCAATCTCCCAAGAATTTAGAGCAGAACAGAGACACTCTTTCAGAAAAAATATCTAATTTTCCTTCATCCATTATTCATGGATCACTTGACTATTTATAGCCTTACGAAGAATTAAGTAATAAACCCACTAACAATTAGCTACTGACCCACTAACCTAACATGAACTAACAACTAAAACAACACAAGGAAATATGAAAACTATAAATGAAATAGACTAGTGCAGCAGTAACAATGTAACATAACCCGTGTTGCACTGTTGTTGTGTGGGTTGTGGTTCGTATCATTAGTTCAAACCATAAGCTAAAATGTTGATGAACAAGATCTTTAATTAAAAATATTGTTTGGAAACTAATCAACTAAACTGTCTACAGAACAAAAGCATTGATTTCTCATCGAATCCCAAAAATTCATAATTCATAAACAAATTCAACAAAATGCAGGTCTATGCAAATTGACAATAGCAAGCACATGAACTAGAAGATCAGTTCATACACAAAAACACCTAGGGCATGTTTGGCTTAGCTTATTTTCAACTTTTGAAAAGTCCTTTTCCTCCAAAATAAGTCAGAATTTCTAACTTCTGGCAAATTCCCCTCACAAACAAAGAAAACCCAAACACTTTCAAAAGTCCTTTCCCTCAAAATAAGTCATAAGTCAGAAAAATAAGGAACCCCAAACACCCCCCTAGTTAAATTAACTTGCAGACACATGATTGCATCAAATATAAGTCAACCTTGACAATCATATCCAGAATTTAAGCAATATAATTAGAAAAGTAGATCATCGACTAAAAACATATAAGAACACGTCATATCTTTGGAATTTGACATTCAACAGAAACCGACACGATTACCAACATACAAACAAGTAAAATTTCAGAATAAACTACCTAACGACTGAGAATCAAACAATCAATTGGATTTGTCAGATACAAAAACACAGGGTTAAAGTAACTTCAGGAACTTTTGAAGAGAGATAATCGCATCAAATTTAAAAACATATAAGAACATGTCATATCTTTGGAATTTGACATTCAACAGAAACCGACACGATTACCAACATACAAACAAGTAAAATTTCAGAATAAACTACCTAACGACTGAGAATCAAACAATCAATTGGATTTGTCAGATACAAAAACACAGGGTTAAAGTAACTTTCAGGAACTTTTGAAGAGAGATAATCGCATCAAATTTAAAACAAAGGAAGTACGACAATTATATCTGGATGTTAGACATTATTAGAATACTAGGTCATTGATCAAAAACATAGATGAAAACATCATATCTACAGAATTTAACAGTTAGTCGACAAAAATCGAATCAATCTCTAACACACAAACACGTAAAACTTTAGGATAATCTACCAGACGACCCCGAATAGAACAACTTATCAAATTCATCAGATGTAAATCAAAGGTGAAATCGAGGCGATCACCGATCATATCCGGAATTTGAACAATTATTATTCAAAAACTAGGTCATCAATCAAAAAACATATGGACACATATAAGAACAAGTACAAATTTAGGCAACATTACCAGATGACTGAGAATCTAACAATCAATCGTAAAATAGAAGCAATACGGCGATCACATCATCATCATCATCATCATCATCATCATCATCATACTCAGTAAATCCCACCAATAGCAAAGCTAAGGTAGGGTCTGAGGAGGGTAAGATGTAGACAACCTTACCTCTATCCCGTAGGAATAGAGAGGCTGCTTCCAGTGAGACCCCCGGCTCGATAGTAGTTTTGCATCAAGCCTTGGACATAAGGAACATAACACTCGGCAATCGGGACAAAGACCAATTAGTGCATGTTCCCTTTTGTCTTTCGGCTATCAACGCCACCACATGATGCATGATTAACCGTCCGCCGCTTTTAACGTTATTTTCGCGAACTTAGTAAAATAACGTTAAAATTAGTGCAATTTCACTTTTGCCCTCCAAGTGCCCACACATATATACATTATATGCGCATACTGCAAGTAGGGCGTAATACGGCGATCATATCTTCAGAAACTTAACAAACATTCAACAAAAATCAACTCAATCTCCAACACACAAACAACTAAAACTTTAGGCAAAATAACCAGATCACTGAAAATCAAACAATCAATCGTAAAATCAAAGTAAACACAATCACATCCAGAAATTACACATGATTATTATTAGAAAACTAGGTCATCCATCAAAAACGCATCACATCTTCAGAATTCAACATTCAACGGAAAAATCGACTCAATCTCCGCCATACAAACTAAAATTAGGCAAAATTACCAAACGAAAGATTATCAGAATAATAAATTGTAAAATAGAACTAACACGACGATCGTATCCGAAATGTAAACAATTATTATTAAAAAAAACTAGGTCACAGATCAAAAACACATATATGAACACATCATATCTTCAGAAACTTAACATTCAGACATCCAGTTAACGGAAATCAACTCAATCTCCACCACACAAACAAGTAAAATTTCGTCAATATTATTATTAGAAAAGCTAGGTCATTCATCAAAAACATATATGAACATATCATATCTTCAAAAACTTAACATCCAGTCAACAGAAATCAACTCGATCTCCCACAACAAACAAGTAAAATTAAGTAAAATTATTACCAGATGCTTCTTCATCAACAAACACTCAATCAATCAATCACTCAGATCCATCAGATCCAGACGCAGAACTCCTTTGCGCTTCGAGCCGTTCGATCGCCTTCTGGTGCGCCCAAGTTTCAAGCGTTAGATCTGGTTTAGCGTTGAGTCCGACGCCTAGGATGACGATTGTGAGGAAGCTGGTGACGTAGCACGGTAGCTCCCAATCCTCCCATTTACGTGACTGGCCTGGTGGAGGAGGTGTGCGGTTTAAGAAGTAGCCGTTTGGTCGGACCTGGTGGCCCGGGGTGGTCCAGCGGCTGGTGGCGGAGGCGCTAAAGTGGCGGATGGCGGTGGTTAGACGTGATCGGAACATGCCTGCGACGGTGTAGGGTTTTGGGGTGGAGACTGGAGAGGCTGATTGATGAGACCACTGATTGGTTTATGGTAGGATCTAATTTCGGTTGGTGAACGACGTCGTTTTTTGCGTTTTACGAATGGGGAAGACTTCCATTTCACAAAGAGAGCAAGAGTCACCCAGGTTTTAGTCCATTGTGCGTTACGTCAAATAGATTCTCTTTTGTGCCGGCGTAAGCCCCTGTCACTAACAGCGGGTGATATGGTTTCCTGGGGAAAGTCGTTAGCCAAACTCTAACACCAGCATGACCCAGTTAAGACAACATAGTCTGACCAAAGTGAGGTTAGGGCCCTATGTTTGGAAGGGTGTGAGATCCCTCTCTCAAATGTTAAAGATTCTCACCATTCAAAAAAAAAAAAACTTTACAAAGAGTTAAATATCTTAGTTAAATGTGTGTTAAATGATATCTTAGTTAAATGTGTGTTAAATGATTAAATTATTCTTAAACTAAAAAAACAAAAACACTTAGAAAATATTAAAAAAGTGTGTTAGTAATAACAAATGGTAAAATCTTAATTTAACATGATGTGTACGGGCCGTATAAGGTTATACGGCCTGTATAGAATAAGATAAACTAAAAAAGCTTGTGAGTGCAACCTTTGTCAGTTTAACTTATTATATACGGACCGTATAACCTTATACGACCTTTATACACCATGTTAAAACAAACAGAGGTCGTATACAACGTATACGATAGTTTTATACGGGCCGTATAATGGTGAACGGCGTCGTTTTTTGTGTTTTACGATCGGGAAGACTTGCTTTTCACAAAGAGTTTTTTTTTTTGAAAGGCCAACTAAATTTTCATTCACCAAAAATAAGGAAAGACTATCTCACATCATACAACCAGAGAAATAACAATATACACACACCGGACTAACAATATACACTACCATACATACACCAGACCTAGCAAATTTGTACCGGGCCTCGGCTGGAAGACACAGTCACCTCTATGGGTCACCCTGACCTCACGGGTGTGGGCTCGCTACACCCAAATAGATCTATCACTCTTGTGCCCCTCGGTCCTAACAATGAGGATTAATGGCTTTAAGCGTTGTACCCACCACTCACAAGATCTAAACGTCCCAACCCTCCTTACCATGTATAAAAATGTCCTAAATAATTGTAACATGTATTTCACCCCCGAAGTTATAAAACTGAAAACAGTTAAGAGAAAAGGGGGACATGAACTCACAGAAGTGCGTATCCTGTAACGTTGACGTGTGCGTATATATACATAATTTTGCAATGAATTTACACACGATTTGGTTTTAAATTTATAAAAGTGATTATTACTTTTACATCAAAACACACACGAAAGAGGCAAGTGTACCCCGTCACATATGTAATAAAGTATCGGTAAGAACCAAGTATCGATCCAAGGAAATGGGCGGAGAAATTGTGACAACCCGAATTTCCGACATTCTTTATTCGCATTTAATGCACGTTGACTTTGACTATATGGTTGTGTTATGATAAAACCTAGTGTGTTGCATGATTATGTGTGATTGTATAACATGTGTACTGTTTGTAGAGCTTAAACTGTTAAGAACCCGACGAAACACAAGGCTGTTTCGCCATAACCCATTCCGACGAAACAGGCTGTTTCGCCATGAACATCCCGACGAAACAGAAGTCTGTTTCGCCGGCCCAGCAACTCACGAAGCCCAGCTTGGGCCCAGAACGTTATTTTGTGTATTTTTACGTAAAACATCATCATTTTACACTTTCTATCAACACAACCGAAACCCTAGAACTCTCTCACTGTGACGGCAACCTAGAACCCACCGGAAACCTTTGTGCGATCAAACCCTCATCTCGGTTAGTAAACCTATGTGTTTTGATTGACCTTTCATCCGTGAACGTGTTTCTGTGTCATGTGATTCTGCTATGTTGATGTATAATTGCAATCGATACATGTTAGATATTAGGGTTCTTGTTATGATGATGATGATGATGATGATATGGATTTCGATATGAATATTGTAGTCGGATATAAATGGTTTTATGCGAAACTTAATATGATTGAATACTCGGTTCTGGATGTTGTTATTATTATCTGATTCTGAATGCAAGTTAGCATCTTGATAGGGTTTGATGATGTGATGTTGTAATCGATATGTTGTATACGTAAGCTAGGGTTCATGCTAGACGTTAAAGTGGTCCGATGATTATGCTATGATGATGTTACAATGATTCTGTATTGAATGATTACTGCATGATTGATAATATTGATGTCGGCTGTTGGTGATGATTAGGGTTTCTGCATGTAATTGTACTGACGTAACTGAACTGTCCGACGAAACCGAACCCTCGGCGAAACAGAATGTGTTTCGCCAAGGGCAGTCGACGAATCAGAATCCTGTTTCGCCAAACAAGGTCACGACGAAACAGAATATGTTTCGTCAATTTGTGTTTCGCCATTATGTGTGTTTCGCCGAACAGTAATCTGCACAGTAACTTGGGTTAATTCTGTTAAGTGTTAACTGGAATATTTAACTGCTGTTAAGTGTAACCATCTTGTATATGATTGTGATTACGTGCTACATGTTTATACGTGCACAACTTGAACACAAACTGATTTCACATACGTGCATACTTTAGGACGTGATTGATTACTTGCGAGCTTACACTTAGCATACCGAGCAAACTAAGGTGAGTTCACACAGCCAAGGCATGGGATTCCCAGGATGGGAATGGGTTGGATTATTTATTCGTTCAGTTTATGGAACTTAGATATATGATTCCCGGTAGAGGAAGGATTATGGATAAGAACAGACTAGACTGGTTATACTAATTTAAACGATCTTCGCACACACGCCAAGGGTCGGCCGCGATATTATGACAATCTTCGCACACATGCCTAGAAAGGGCCGCGAACTATATACTTTAATCTTCGCAAACATGCCAGGAAGGGCCGCGATACTACTATACCTAGTCTAGCAAACATGGGAAATCCCCACTATACTTCGCAAACATGCCTAGAGGGCCGCGATACGATACATACGATACATGATTACTAAATGAACATACGAACTACTTTATGAACACTATAACTAAACAAACTCACTGTGAACTCGCTCAACTAGTTGTTGACTCTCTGTTACATGCCTTGCAGGACCTTAGGTACTTATGGAGCTTGCACGGGAGGCACGGTCGTTGTGGGCACAGTTTGTGGATGTTATGAACAACATTTAAACATTTGAATTGCTACTTAAGATTGGGTTTATTTATGCTTCCGCTAAACGTTGAATTTATACATATGTTTTGAACACCCTTCATATTGGTTTGATTGCTTTACATTTAATACTTACTATGTTCAATATGATTGGTGGCTTGATCCTGGTCAGTCACGCCTCCAAGCGGTGATACTCCGCGGGTGGATTTTGGGGGTGTGACAGATTGGTATCAGAGCCATTGGTTATAGAGAACTTGGTTTTAATATGGGAAAAACGTTTTTATTAAAACCAGACTATAACCAGTACAGTGCTCAACGATCCACAACGACGCCTCGCTCCACGTGCAAGACTCAACATCCTAGGTAATAAGGTTTATGTTTATTGCCTACTTGCTAGAATTACATAGAACTTTGCTCGTGGTATGCTTAGATTACATTGTTTACTATTCGTTACTGCTTGAGAACGCTTATATGCTCACACTCTTCTGTCATCGCACGATTCGCGATCCTCTCTGACTTATGCTATCTTTACTATGAAGATCATGTCTGGACGTATCAACATGACACAAGCTCAATTGACGGCTCTCATCGCTGAACAAGTTACTGCGGCAGTTGCAGCCGCACAAGCAGGAGGTATACCCTGCAGTTGAAACTCACACTAGGGTCCTTAGATCCTACATTCCTAAACCAACTCTTGTGCTAAAATTTTTGTTTACTCTTACGCACACAACAGGTCAAGCACCTGTTTGCACTTTCAAAACGTTCATGGACTGTCGTCCCAGTACTTTCAGCGGCACGGAGGGAGCAGTCGGACTCCTCCACTGGTTTGAAAAGATCGAGACTGTATTCGAAATGTGTGAATGCCCTGAGGCACGCAGGGTGAAGTATGCCACTGGTACCCTAGAGGGTTTAGCTCTCACATGGTGGAAAGCTCAGGTGCAAATGCTGGGGTTGGTTGCTGCTAACGCTACCCCATGGAACAACTTTAAGGAAATGATCAAAGAGGAATATTGCAGCAGGGATGATATTCATAAGCTGGAGGTCGAGTTTTTCAATCTCAAGATGAAGGGGTCAGAGATTGAGGCATACACCAAAAGATCTAATGAACTTGCTCTATTGTGTCCTACGATGGTGGACCCTCCAATCAAGCGAATCGAACTGTTCCTCAAGGGTCTAGTGCCAGAGATCCAGAGTCACGTCACTTCAGCAAATCTCGCCACTTATCAGCAGGTTGTACAGCTGGCTCACCGTCTCACGGATCAGGCGGTGGAGCAGAACAAGTTGCCTGAACGCATCAGCACTACTACTACCGCTACTACTCCGGTCACTCCTGCTACTCTCAGTGACAACAAGCGGAAATGGGATGGAGATTCCAGCAAAGGTTCAGCCATAGTTCAGTCCCAGGCTCAGCAACGCAAGACTAATGACTACCAGAGCCCAAGTCAGCAAACTTCTGGTGGGCAGAGACAGAGTGGTTATCGGGGAAATCATCCACTGTGTAACAGGTGCTACAAACATCACAGTGGGCAGTGTCGCAAGGCCTACTGTCAGAGATGTCTCAAAAACGGGCACGAAGCTAAAGATTGCAGGAGTTCACGACCTGCGAATCAGAACCAGCAACAACAGCCACCTGCTCCACGAAACCAGCCACAGCAGCCGCAGCATGGAAATAGGGGATGCTACCAGTGTGGGGCTGAAGGTCATTACAAGCGGGATTGCCCTCAGTTAAACCAGAACCAGAACAATAATAACAACAACAATCAGGGTAATGGGAACAACAACAACGGTGGGAACAATAACAACAATGGTGCTAGAGGCCGTATGTTTGTGATCGGGCAGGGTGATGCCAGGAATGATCCCAACGTGGTTATGGGTAAGTTTCTCCTTGACGACTTTTATATTACTGTACTATTTGATTCTGGTGCGGATACAAGTTACATGTCCCTAAAAGCTAGTGAAATGTTAAAACGTGCACCAACTCCCTTAAACACCAAACATGTTGTAGAGTTAGCTAACGGTAAAAGTCTAGAGGCCACACACATAGTTAAAGGGTGTAATCTTATCCTCGCTGGTCAGACTTTCTCCATTGATCTCATTCCTATAACCTTGGGTAGCTTTGACGTCGTCATTGGTATGGATTGGTTATCTCAACAACAAGCGGAGATTTTATGCAAAGAAAAAGTTATTCGTATTCCCCGGTCGGGCAAGGAACCTCTCGAAGTTCAAGGCGACAAGAGTGGTGTCGTGAGTGGCATCATTTCCTTCTTGAAGGCTCAGAAGTGTCTGCGCAAGGGTCACACAGCTGTTCTAGCTCTCGTCACTGATACATCGAAGAAAGAGAAGAAGATTGAGGATATTCCAGTGGTACGCGATTTTCCTCAAGTGTTTCCTGAGGAATTACCTGGGTTACCGCCTCATCGTCAAGTCGAATTCCAGATCGAGCTCGCTCCAGGAGCAGCACCCATAGCTCGAGCACCTTATCGTCTAGCTCCAACTGAATTAGAAGAACTGTCAAAGCAGCTACAAGAACTCTTGGAAAAGGGTTTTATACGTCCTAGCTCTTCGCCTTGGGGAGCTCCAGTGTTATTCGTAAAGAAGAAAGACGGTACGTTCAGGATGTGTATAGACTACCGTGAACTCAACAAGGTGACGATCAAGAATCGTTACCCTCTTCCGCGCATAGATGATTTATTCGACCAGCTGCAAGGGTCGAGCTACTACTCCAAGATAGACTTGAGGTCAGGTTATCACCAGCTGAGAGTCCGGGATGAGGACGTCTCTAAAACATCATTTAGAACTCGCTACGGCCACTACGAATTTATGGTCATGCCATTCGGGCTAACGAACGCGCCTGCCGTATTTATGGATCTTATGAACAGGGTGTGCAAACCCTATCTCGACAAGTTCGTCATTGTTTTCATCGACGACATCCTGATTTATTCGAAGAGTCAGGAGGAGCACGAGCATCATTTACGACTTATACTGGAACTTCTACGAACGGAACAGCTATACGCTAAGTTTTCAAAATGCGACTTCTGGCTTCGTGAAGTCCACTTTTTAGGCCACGTGGTAAACAAGGATGGGATTCATGTCGATCCATCCAAGGTAGATTCGATCAAGAACTGGCCTGCGCCTCGTACACCAACAGAAATACGCCAATTCTTGGGTTTGGCGGGTTATTATAGACGGTTCATCAAAGACTTCTCGAAGATTGCTCAGCCGCTTATGCTACTGACACAGAAGGGTATTGTTTATCGTTGGGGTAATGCACAGGAAACAGCGTTTCAACACTTAAAGGATAGACTCTGTAGCGCACCTATCCTCTCATTGCCTGAAGGCACGGACGATTTCGTAGTCTACTGCGACGCATCTATCCAAGGTCTTGGATGTGTATTGATGCAGAGGGATAAAGTTATAGCTTATGCTTCGCGCCAGCTTAAGATCCACGAACGAAACTACACTACACATGATTTAGAGCTGGGAGCGGTTGTTTTTGCACTTAAGATATGGCGACACTATTTGTATGGTACCAAGTGCGCAATCTACACTGACCACAGAAGCCTCGAGCATATCTTCAAACAGAAAGAGCTGAATATGCGACAGCGATGATGGGTCGAACTGCTAAACGACTACGAATGCTCAATCAGGTACCACCCAGGCAAGGCCAATGTTGTGGCTGACGCCCTCAGTCGAAAAGACACCGCGCCTAAGCGCGTGCGAGCTTTACAACTCACCATACAGTCTAGCCTTCCTTCCCAGATACGAGATACTCAGATAGAAGCATTGAAACCAGAAAATGTCAGGGCTGAAGCCCTACGCGGCTCAAGACAACGATTAGAACAGAAGGAAGATGGTGCTTACTACGTCACAGGACGCATTTGGGTCCCACTGTACGGCAACTTACGTGAGCTGGTAATGGATGAAGCTCACAAGTCTCGCTACTCGGTACACCCTGGTTCGGATAAAATGTACCACGATATTAAGACTACATACTGGTGGCCTAGCATGAAGGCCCACATAGCCACGTACGTTAGTAAATGCTTGACTTGTGCGAGAGTCAAGGCAGAATATCAGAAACCGTCAGGTCCACTCCAACAACCTGAGATACCACAATGGAAATGGGAGCAAATTTCCATGGATTTTGTTACTGGCCTACCTAAATCTCAGCGCGGAAATGATACTATTTGGGTGATCGTGGATCGACTCACAAAGTCTGCTCACTTCTTGGCCATCAAAGAAACAGACAAGTTCTCTACACTAGCAGACATCTACTTGAAAGAAGTGGTCTCCAGGCACGGTGTGCCAACCTCTATCATCTCTGATCGAGACGCACGTTTTACTTCAGAACTGTGGCAAGCAATGCATAAATCTTTTGGCTCTCGTTTAGACATGAGCACGGCGTATCATCCTCAGACCGATGGGCAGTCTGAGCGCACTATACAAACTCTAGAAGACATGCTTCGGGCGTGCGTAATAGACTTTGGCAATGGTTGGGAAAGACATTTGCCACTTGTGGAATTTTCATACAATAACAGCTACCACACAAGCATCAAAGCTGCTCCATTCGAGGCATTGTACGGGCGTAAATGCCGATCACCTCTTTGTTGGGCAGAGGTGGGGGAAAGTCAGATCACAGGTCCAGAAATGGTAGTTGATACTACTGAAAAGATTGCACAAATACGACAACGCATGGCGGCAGCTCGCGACCGTCAGAAAGCATACGCTGATTTAGATAGAAAACTACTCGAATTCCAGGTTGGGGATCGAGCGCTACTTAAAGTTTCACCCTGGAAGGGTGTGGTTCGTTTTGGCAAACGCGGCAAACTAAATCCACGATATGTTGGACCTTTCGAAGTTATTGAGAAAATAGGCAAAGTGGCCTACAGACTGAACTTACCACCTGAACCCAGTGCAGTTCACAACGTCTTTCACGTATCGAATCTGAAGAAGTGTACATCAGATGAGACCCACATAGTTCCTTTGAAGGAACTCACTATCGACGAGCGGTTGCACTTCGTCGAGGAACCTGTTGAAATCACGGACCGGGATGTTAAGGTCCTCAAGAACACGAGAATCCCTCTTGTACGAGTTCGTTGGAACTCCCGCCGCGGCCCAGAGTTCACCTGGGAGCGCGAAGATCAAATGGAACTCAAATATCCCCAGTTATTCGGAACCAATGCAACTATTACTGAGGCTGAAGCTACCAATGCAGAATTTCGGGACAAAATTCCAAATCAACGGGGGGATAATGTGACACCCCAAGAAAACCAGTAATCTTCGCAAACATGCTCGGGGATCCGCGATACAATACAGGTAAACAACGTCACACCATTAGCTTTCCTCAGTAACCGCATGCTAAATTTCGGGACGAAATTTCTTTCAAGTTGGGGATAATGTGACAACCCGAATTTCCGACATTCTTTATTCGCATTTAATGCACGTTGACTTTGACTATATGGTTGTGTTATGATAAAACCTAGTGTGTTGCATGATTATGTGTGATTGTATAACATGTGTACTGTTTGTAGAGCTTAAACTGTTAAGAACCCGACGAAACACAAGGCTGTTTCGCCATAACCCATTCCGACGAAACAGGCTGTTTCGCCATGAACATCCCGACGAAACAGAAGTCTGTTTCGCCGGCCCAGCAACTCACGAAGCCCAGCTTGGGCCCAGAACGTTATTTTGTGTATTTTTACGTAAAACATCATCATTTTACACTTTCTATCAACACAACCGAAACCCTAGAACTCTCTCACTGTGACGGCAACCTAGAACCCACCGGAAACCTTTGTGCGATCAAACCCTCATCTCGGTTAGTAAACCTATGTGTTTTGATTGACCTTTCATCCGTGAACGTGTTTCTGTGTCATGTGATTCTGCTATGTTGATGTATAATTGCAATCGATACATGTTAGATATTAGGGTTCTTGTTATGATGATGATGATGATGATATGGATTTCGATATGAATATTGTAGTCGGATATAAATGGTTTTATGCGAAACTTAATATGATTGAATACTCGGTTCTGGATGTTGTTATTATTATCTGATTCTGAATGCAAGTTAGCATCTTGATAGGGTTTGATGATGTGATGTTGTAATCGATATGTTGTATACGTAAGCTAGGGTTCATGCTAGACGTTAAAGTGGTCCGATGATTATGCTATGATGATGTTACAATGATTCTGTATTGAATGATTACTGCATGATTGATAATATTGATGTCGGCTGTTGGTGATGATTAGGGTTTCTGCATGTAATTGTACTGACGTAACTGAACTGTCCGACGAAACCGAACCCTCGGCGAAACAGAATGTGTTTCGCCAAGGGCAGTCGACGAATCAGAATCCTGTTTCGCCAAACAAGGTCACGACGAAACAGAATATGTTTCGTCAATTTGTGTTTCGCCATTATGTGTGTTTCGCCGAACAGTAATCTGCACAGTAACTTGGGTTAATTCTGTTAAGTGTTAACTGGAATATTTAACTGCTGTTAAGTGTAACCATCTTGTATATGATTGTGATTACGTGCTACATGTTTATACGTGCACAACTTGAACACAAACTGATTTCACATACGTGCATACTTTAGGACGTGATTGATTACTTGCGAGCTTACACTTAGCATACCGAGCAAACTAAGGTGAGTTCACACAGCCAAGGCATGGGATTCCCAGGATGGGAATGGGTTGGATTATTTATTCGTTCAGTTTATGGAACTTAGATATATGATTCCCGGTAGAGGAAGGATTATGGATAAGAACAGACTAGACTGGTTATACTAATTTAAACGATCTTCGCACACACGCCAAGGGTCGGCCGCGATATTATGACAATCTTCGCACACATGCCTAGAAAGGGCCGCGAACTATATACTTTAATCTTCGCAAACATGCCAGGAAGGGCCGCGATACTACTATACCTAGTCTAGCAAACATGGGAAATCCCCACTATACTTCGCAAACATGCCTAGAGGGCCGCGATACGATACATACGATACATGATTACTAAATGAACATACGAACTACTTTATGAACACTATAACTAAACAAACTCACTGTGAACTCGCTCAACTAGTTGTTGACTCTCTGTTACATGCCTTGCAGGACCTTAGGTACTTATGGAGCTTGCACGGGAGGCACGGTCGTTGTGGGCACAGTTTGTGGATGTTATGAACAACATTTAAACATTTGAATTGCTACTTAAGATTGGGTTTATTTATGCTTCCGCTAAACGTTGAATTTATACATATGTTTTGAACACCCTTCATATTGGTTTGATTGCTTTACATTTAATACTTACTATGTTCAATATGATTGGTGGCTTGATCCTGGCCAGTCACGCCTCCAAGCGGTGATACTCCGCGGGTGGATTTTGGGGGTGTGACAGAAATAATACTAGACCTTTGTCACTCAACTACCGGTAAAAACATAAGTTTTGTTTGATTTTAATTAAACTAAAGTAAACGTAAACAAATACATAATAAAAACATAATAGATAATAGATAAAAAGCCTTGCTTAATACACAACCAAAGCATGTCAACTAAGTCGGTTTTGGCACTAGAAGCATTCGGTCAATATTCCAATTTAAGACAATTAGTATCCCTTTCGGGAATCCTAACATGACAATCATTCGGAAAGTTAAAACGATAAACACACTTTAACCACCTAAAATTGTTCTTTAACGTGCAATTGATAAATGTCTATGAAAATCTCTTAAAAATAAGTTAGTCATCCGTTAGGAGTTTTCTAACCGCACTTAAACAAGGAAAGCGACACTGATAAACACAATGCAACCACCAACTGTCAAGCATAAACTAGATTAAATCACAACCGAGTTCATTTTACAAATCTTGCACAATAATTCACCAAGATAGCAATTTTGGCCTAAACTACTAACTAAGCTAACAAATCATGGCAAGAATTTATAACGACACCATCTAACCCGTTAAGGTCCTTACATGACGACAAACTCTCTTGATTAACAATAATTACATTTTATTAAATCACTAACCATTTCTAGTATCATGATGCATACATTTAAACCAAGCTAATCTAGTTAACCAAGTTCAAAGTTTACTAATACAAGATTAATTAGGCTTCATTTTTCAACTAATTTAACTAACCAAGCATCAATCATCCAACATAATTACTTATAATCAAGAAATCAATATCAATAACAAGGTTGCAAACTAATCATCAAAGATTAACATAGAAAATACTTCAAAATGTCATTACAAACAAAGATTAACATACTAATGATTGTAATCAAGCAAGGGATTGTTGTGTTTTTGCCCAAAGTCTACAATAATACATAAACATTAATCTAAGTACTTGAAAGATTAACAAAATCATGGAAAGATTAGAAAACCAAACCATAAACAAGCACTAGACTAAGAATCCAGATAGTTATGGAGCTAAACGGCACGATGTGGCTTGAATCCGGGTCAAAAGCATAGCCTCCGGAGCCTGTAAAATCGCCAGTGAAGCTCCCAAAATTCCAGAATTTCGAGCAGAATGTTTCTGCAAGTTTTTTATATAATTTCGAAGTCGCACGGTCGTGCTTCCAGTTGCACGACCGTGCACTTTTTGCATTATTGGAGGTATGGTGCACCATACCGCATGACGTCATCAGATCTTGACCAGATTCGATCTCGCACGGGCGTGCCATGTGGTGCACGGGCGTGCATCACCGAGATGGGCCTTGTTGTCGCATCCGCACGGGGGTGCGACCATTCGCATGGGGGTGCGTCACCGAGATGGGCCTTTGTTGTCGCATCCGCACGGGGGTACGACCATTCGCACGGGGGTGTGTCACCGAGATGGGCCTTGTTGTCGCATCCGCACGGGGGTGCGACCAGTCGCACGGGGGTGCGACTTGCCCAGGTCAGAATTTTCCACAGAATGTTCGCAGCTTCGTCGTTTTGTCTGGAAAGTCCTCGTTTTCGCTATCATCTTGTCTGGTATGCTGTTTTAGGCCTGTAAACAAAAGTGTAGATGATTAAGCATCCGAATGACGGTTTTACGGCCGAAAACGCATAAAATAGGGGTAAAACGGGGGACTAAAATATGTGTAAATTAGCGAATATCAAATCTCCCCACACTTGAACCTTGCTTGTCCTCAAGCAAGCTAAACTAAAAAGCAATAAAAGATAGAAACAAACAAGAACGATAATTTACACACTATTTTATTCAAAACTACTATAAACGGTTAGCCGGTTTTTCGAAAGACAACATCAAAAGACTCAAACCCAACAAGCATATGCAAATATATAGCGATAACCAAAAAGCTGTGACTTCACATTTAATTGACTCAACATGTTAATCTTCACACAACTCACAATGTTCACACACACTCGGTTTTATTTATGAAACATACATAAAATGTGTACGTGCAAACACTCAATGCCTCGTCAATGAAATGTGTAATATCATAAGCTTATCATAAGATCTCGTCTCCACCAACTAACATGCGAACAAGTATAAATCAAGAGGTCTTTACGGGTTGTAACGTTAGGCTTGGGCGAAGGGTATGGAAATGGATATTTAAAGTGGCGAAAATGGTTAAAACTCGGTAGTAGCGTTTAACTAGCAACAAACAATACAACTATACATACATATGCCTTAAAAAGGCGACTATTGCGCAATCGAGCTCATAAACAAGATGTCCTCATTTTATCATTCAAAATTGCTCGAATTTTGTCTACTTCACCCTATTTTAGGGTGTTTTATTTTCTGTTTTTTTTTGTTGCAAACTAATGGATTTATACAATGAATAATAAACTATAACAAGCGCTAGTTAAACGATTATTTTGACCGAGTTTCAACACTAAAAGGTTTAAAACATAAAAATGCTAAATTTGGCTAAGTGGGCGATAATGTGGGTAAACAAAGGTAAACGGGAAGGCTCGACATGGTTAATCCTAAAGGGTAATATAAGGTTTACGGAAAGCACAACACAAAGAACAAGGTTTACAACAAAGGGGTAATCTAAGTGCCTCTATCACTTCTACACAATTCCACAAGTTCATGGTCTTAACAAGCATACTAGTGACAAGTTCTAAATTACACATAACATCCGGCTCACTCCTATATCCGAAATGAACAAATATATAACAATATCAAGGCTCAAATATGCTCACGTAACGGAAGGAATGGGTAAAAGTGTGAAAACTATCATGCAAGTCTTTCTTTGTTTGTCACGCTTTCCGGTTTCCTTTTTCAAAAATATTTTGCTTGTCGAGTTTTTATCAAGTCCGAAGCTTTCTAAAACACAACCAACCGGTTTATTTACTAAAATATATACAAAATACAGGTATTTTTGAATGATTTTTTTGATTTTCTAATTTTCTTTTTTTTTTAATGAGGACAAACAAAGTTAACCCCTCCCCACACTTGAACTTCGCATTGTCCCCAATGCGAAACCCGAAATATAGAGATAAAGGATAATAATACTCCCCTGAACGATGATGTATGATGCAACGAGACTTCCAAAGCTGTATCCGTGATGTGCTCCGGTCCAAGATGTGATAGTCAAAATCTGCTAGTATGTCACAAGGCAAAGCAAAGCAAAACAAAACACAAGGGAGAATCTAGTCGCAACATAAACTATGATCTAAATAATTCGCATCATTCTTGCAAGGATTAGGGTTTCGTTTGTATTTATGAAGAGAACCCTAAAAACCTTGAAGAAATCGAATGATTCTATCCTAGAAAGCGGAAGAAACAGAAAAAAAGACAAGAAAGAACGTACCGTGCGAAGAGGTGTGTGAAACCGTGCGAATCGCTCTGGAACGACCGTCTGCAGTTAGGGTTCGCGAATGAGGGGTTTGGCAGCAGATGGGGGTTTTTATATTGGACAAATGACCATTCTCCCCCTGCCTCTCGCACGGTCGTGCATGACCGACATTGTTCAAACCATGCACCGGGGGTGCGACTCCTAGTGCAGGCCATCCCGCAAACGCACGGTCGTGCGTCGCATGGCACGGTCGTGCAACAGCTGCAGATCAGTTTTTTCTGCAGAAGCCATTTCCAGCAACGGTTTTGGCCGTTTTTCACCATTTTTTCACACGCAAACTGTTTTAACCATATCGCAACATAGAACCTTCGCTCGGTACGTATAAAAATTGTACAAACTAACGAAATCTACCAAACACACCTAAATTACTCTAAAACTATAAAAGCACAAAGATGGACGATTTTACCCTTATAGCGCCAAAGACGCTCCTGCTACATTTTTAATCACCGAGTCAGTAGCGTAGACTCATGCTAAATTTCTGTCGGCGAGTCGATAGCAAGACTCATGCTAAATTTCTGTCGGCGAGTCGATAGCAAGACTCATGCTAAATTTTTGTCGGCGAGTCGATAGCAAGACTCATGTCCCCACACTTATGATATGTGCGGGGCGTGGAGTTCGATAACCTCCACCGCCGACTCGATCGGCCCGGTAACGTAAAGCTTCAAGAGGTGCCCATTCACTTTGAAAATAACGCCGTCCGCGTTCTCTATTGCAACAGTCCCATAAGAAAATACCTCTTTTACTGTGTATGGTCCTGTCCAACGTGAATGAAGTTTTCCTGGAAATAGGCGCAACCATTTTTTTTTGCTGAAAAGAAACAGAATATTATTTAAAATGGGCTGAAATTTTTTTATAAAAATCCAAAAATGGGCCCGAAATTTTATAAAAATCAACACAATAAAAATAATCGAATCGGCTAGTATAAAAATGATTTTTAGGAGCCGACAACTCAAAGAATAAATAAATAAATCCGGAACAAATAAATAAATGGAATAAAAATTTACAAGTGTACAAAAGAATCACGAAAACGAATAAATGAAATAAAAGCAAGAAATATTAACAAATAAATAAACAAATAAATAATCAAGAAAATATTCACAAATATTAACAAGTATATACGCCGATAACACAATGACTTGGGTCGTTCCTAAAACTCGCCATTTCCCCGGCAACGGCGCCAAAAACTTGACGTGTGCGTATATATACATAATTTTGCAATGAATTTACACACGATTTGGTTTTAAATTTATAAAAGTAATTATTACTTTTACATCAAAACATACACGAAAGAGGCAAGTGTACCCCGTCACATATGTAATAAAGTATCGGTAAGAACCAAGTATCGATCCAAGGAAATGGGCGGAGAAATAATACTAGACCTTTGTCACTAAACTACCGGTAAAAACATAAGTTTTGTTTGATTTTAATTAAACTAAAGTAAGCGTAAACAAATACATAATAAAAACATAATAGATAATAGATAAAAAGCCTTGCTTAATAGACAACCAAAGCATGTCAACTAAGTCGGTTTTGGCACTAGAAGCATTCGGTCAATATTCCAATTTAAGACAATTAGTATCCCTTTCGGGAATCCTAACATGACAATCATTCGGAAAGTTAAAACGATAAACACACTTTAACCACCTAAAATTGTTCTTTAACGTGCAATTGATAAATGTCTATGAAAATCTCTTAAAAATAAGTTAGTCATCCGTTAGGAGTTTTCTAACCGCACTTAAACAAGGAAAGCGACACCGATAAACACAATGCAACCACCAACTGTCAAGCATAAACTAGATTAAATCACAACCGAGTTCATTTTACAAATCTTGCACAATAATTCACCAAGATAGCAATTTTGGCCTAAACTACTAACTAAGCTAACAAATCATGGCAAGAATTTATAACGACACCATCTAACCCGTTAAGGTCCTTACGTGACGGCAAGCTCTCTTGATTAACAATACTTACATTTTATTAAATCACTAACCATTTCTAGTATCATGATGCATACATTTAAACCAAGCTAATCTAGTTAACCAAGTTCAAAGTTTACTAATACAAGATTAATTAGGCTTCATTTTTCAACTATCTTAACTAACCAAGCATCAATCATCCAACATAATTACTTATAATCAAGAAATCAATATCAATAACAAGGTTGCAAACTAATCATCAAAGATTAACATAGAAAATACTTCAAAATGTCATTACAAACAAAGATTAACATACTAATGATTGTAATTAAGCAAGGGATTGTTGTGTTTTTTCCCAAAGGCTACAATAATACATAAACATTAATCTAAGTACTTGAAATATTAACAAAATCATGGAAAGATTAGAAAACCAAACCATAAAAAAGCACTAGACTAAGAATCCGGATAGTTATGGAGCTAAACGGCACGATGTGGCTTGAATCCGGGTCAAAAGCATAGCCTCTGGAGCCTGTAAAATCGCCAGTGAAGCTCCCAAAATTCCAGAATTTCGAGCAGATTCGATCTCGCACGGGCGTGCCATGTGGTGCACGGGCGTGCATCACCGAGATGGGTCTTGTTGTCGCATCCGCACGGGGGTGCGACCATTCACATGGGGGTGCGTCACCGAGATGGGCCTTTGTTGTCGCATCCGCACGGGGGTGCGACCATTCGCACGGGGGTGTGTCACCGAGATGGGCCTTGTTGTCGCATCCGCACGGGGGTGCGACCAGTCGCACGGGGGTGCGACTTGCCCAGGTCAGAATTTTCCACAGAATGTTCGCAGCTTCGTCGTTTTGTCCGGAAAGTCCTCGTTTTCGCTATCATCTTGTCTGGTATGCTGTTTTAGGCCTGTAAACAAAAGTGTAGATGATTAAGCATCCGAATGACGGTTTTACGGCCGAAAACGCATAAAATAGGGGTAAAACGGAGGACTAAAATATGTGTAAATTAGCGAATATCAAACGTCAATCTCAAACTCGAGTTGCTGCGTGACGACCTACACGTACTAATGTCTATTAGACGAATGGGCCGTGTCTTGGCTTAGGGTTTAGTGTTTTGAGTTGCGTTACTTTGATATTGTACTTGTTAAAATAATATTAATTATTTTAACTTAACTTTTGTATTTAGGAAAATAGTTAGGCAACTATTTTGTATCCACACTTCTTAATTATTTTGTATGTGTATTTTCTTCCCAAGGATGGGGGTATTTATACATGTACACTTGTAATTCCGAAAAATATATTTTAAGTCTCACTTAGAAAATATATTTAATTTACTTGTCTAAAATATCTTAGTTCCAAAATATATATATTTTTCCCAAAAATATTATATTTTACTTCATAAACTTCCCAAAATAATATTTTACCAAAATATACGTATAAGAGTATTTTTCTGAAATATACATAAGTGACGTCTTAGCGTTTCATATTGCGATAATACTTGCGTAACTCAAATATTTATTTTGTAAGAATTTTGGTATTATTTTGGAGTCGTAATTTTTATGGTGTCATAAGTTATATTATTTTTACCCTAAAAATAATATATCTAGTTCACATAATAAACGAACAATCACACAAGAGTTTTAGTAATAAATATATTCTAAGTATATATTTATCAAATTTTATTTACGAAATCCACCTCCGGCACTTAGTATTTTTGTAATAAAAATCATGGCGAAGTTTATTTTGAAAATAAATTTAGAAACATATTTGTAAGCACTTACTAGAAAAATATTTCTAAGTGTTGGATTTTAGAAAAATTTCGCCAGAGTTTCCTTTGTAATTGGAGGCGTCCACGCTTACTAGCGTATCATTTTCTTTTGTAAAATCATTCAATCAATTCTCATTCAACAATATACAATTTCTAATCACCAATCTTGACAAAAATAAGCATAAATCATAAACTATGAACTTGAAATATTTATTAAAGCAAGTAGTAACTTACTAGCATAATTAGTGAGTCTTGTTACCTTTAAAAATGTGGTTAGTTTCTTAAAAACTTTATTTTTAAAGGATTTGAACATTTACAATTTCTAGTCATGATTTCCAAAAATATTTCTTTGTGAAATTTTCTTGTTACACAAGTGTTTATACACTTGTTTACTTACAAAAAAAATGTGTTTAGTTCATATAAGATCCAAGTTTTAACAAAACTAATATTTTCACTTGGTTCTTTCGAAAAACCATTCATAGATCTTTAGATCTACAAATTTACAACCCATTTTGATCTTTATTTTTCAAGAAACATGTATGTAATCAAGTTCATAACTTATGTGTGGATGATTTCATTATCCACAACATTTTTATCCTTCACATCTTGCTAGTTCATGTCTTTAAACATGATCTACCAAGTCTATGTGATGAACCATAGCATTTCTACTAACAAACAACACTCAACAAGCATAACAACACAAGATCAACATGATTTCATCATTACTTTAACCATATTTCATCTTTAGTTAGTTTATACTTCAAGACTTTGATTATGTTCTTTAAAGTTCTTAACATTTCACCATTCTTTTTACTATTAACCACCAAGAATATGAACAAGATGAAGATCTAAGGCACTTACTACTAGCACAAGGCTAAGGGAGTTTCAAAGCGTAAAAGTGATGGATAAAAGAAAACGAGAGAGGTCCTTGAGCTTTCGAGTACACCAAGCTTACTTGTTCGGTATCTAGCACCTTTGGATGAGTGTGGAATGTATGAATGAAAACTTGAAGGTGGTGATGGTGGGTGGTTGGTTCTCGGCCGAACAAGAGAAGAAGGAGAAGAGAGAGCTTGCAAGTGTTTTGATGTTGGTGAATGAAATGATCAAGGTCCTCAAGGTATACTTATAATCCACTAACCATCATTAACCATTGTATATAACGTTTCTTTAACCAACAACAAGATCAATAAAATAATAAAATATCATGGGGGGTGTCCCCACTCTCACACAACCGGTTCGAACAAGGGGGGGGGGGTATGGGGTTGGTTTCTAATGTTATGGTTACAATCTAGTTAGATTATAAAGGTTAAGTTAGTGTGTTAAGGTGTGTTGTTAATTATATAGTGTGTTAGGGTGTTCGGGGACCCTAACTAGCTCAGAAACGTAAAAACAATATGTTTGACAATATTTTTGTGTTCCGGGTAAGGTCCGGTTGTTCGGTTGGGTGTTGTCCGTTTAAGTGCTAAATTAATCTATAAAGTGTCTTCTATAATGCTTTTAGTGACACATTTAATTCCCAACACTTTGGAAAGTATCTAGGACTATTTTGCCAAGTTTTTGCACTTTACTAGCATTGTTAAATGCTGAATTTTGGTTATTTAGTGCAGAATTCTGCATTTAAAGTGTGTTTTTGGCACTTCCCGGCACTATAACTATCACCTAGTGACGCAGTTTTTTGGTCCTCACTTCCCTACACTCCCTACTAGTGTAGTATTCTAATTCTGGCTCATACTGGCCTCAAAAACATTGTCTGTCTAGGTGCTGGCATTGTCATCATGTCTCTCGGTTATCCGC
Organism: Helianthus tuberosus; assembly: GCA_030545235.1. NCBI lineage: Eukaryota > Viridiplantae > Streptophyta > Magnoliopsida > Asterales > Asteraceae > Helianthus > Helianthus tuberosus. The sequence goes on along the minus strand of CM060390.1, from coordinate 103,489,594 downwards.
TCACTGTGCTAACTGTGCTTTGTGCATCATGGTTGTCACTAATGTTTGTGTGTAATAAATAGAGTGACAGTATAAAATGCGATGCATATGTATGTATGTAACAGAATTCAGTAAGCAGTTAAATCAACAGTTGTAATCAAGCACAGTCATTAAGCACAAATTAAGAATTAATTAATTGTATGGATACCTGTAATTTTGAGGGTTGTCACATTCTCCCCCTGTTAGAGAAATTTCGTCCCGAAATTTTAGTTCTGCTACTAGATGCATGGGTCTTGGGGAATAAATGTGGGTATTTCTCTTTCATACGATCCTCACGTTCCCACGTGAATTCTGGCCCATGTCTTGCATTCCATCGAACTTTGACGAGCTTGACACTACTCCTGCGTGTTTTGTTAACTTTCCAATCCGTAACCTCAACGGGTTCTTCGGTAAAGTGGAGCGTGTCGTCGATATGAACTTCGTCAGCAGGAATGATCACTGTCTCTTGTGTTGGACTCTTTTTCAAATTTGATACATGGAATGTATCGTGAACACCATTAAGCTCAGCAGGTAGGTCCGCTCCTGCAACATCGCCTTTCATCCTAGGCCACCAGTAGAAATCCTTGAGGTCTTGGTACAACTTATCCGCTCCTGATGAATCGAGTACCGAGATTTGTGAGCTTCATCAAAAATAACCTTTCTCAATCCACCAAACATGTCACACCCTGGCTTTGCGGAAGCGTGGTTATTTTGGTGTGACTTCTTAATACCATAGCTTAACCATAACAAGCTATATGAAATAAAAACCATGCAAGATCATCCATTAAATATGTTTGAAGAGTAAAGAACCACAACATTGTCTTAACGGATATCACATCCTAACAAACATAAACAGTGTTCAAAAGACACAACACCAACAAGAAATAAACACATTTTAAGAACTGTGACTTGTCCAGGAAAAAGTCACATCCCTTAAACTCGGATGACCTCGAAACTAGTGCAGCGGGAAAACGTGTCATACCGCGCCAGATCCTTTAATTCCCTGAAATACATGTAAGTTGAAAAATCAACAATAATGTTGAGCGAGATCATGTGTAAGTGAGTAAATAAACCTTTGTATGTATAAAAACCCTGGTATGTAGCAAATAAGGAAAAAGAGATCACCAATGGTTTGCAAGGCCATTGATATGTGTGAAGTGCAAGTAGGAAGACTCAAACCTAGCGGATTTATGCGTTGGGCACAAAGTCACCCCGAGGTCCGTTCTGTTTGGGCCTGGGGCTGGGCTCGCTACACCCAAATAGATCTACCGCTCCTGTCCCTCGGTCCTACCTTGAGGATTAATGGCCTCTAGTTTCCGCCTACCCACTCACATGATCTTAAGTAGTAAACCTCCTTACGCTAACCATACCATGTAAGAAATATTCGTAATCATAGTAACATGTATTTCACCCCCGCAGTTTAGAAAACCGAAAACAGTTAGAGAAAAGGGGGACATGAACTCACAGTGGTGCGTCTCTACCAAGTATATCTCCTGATCAAGCAGTTGTGCGACGACCTACACGTACTAACTCTATTAGACGGATGGCCGTGCCTTAGCTTAAGGTTTAAGTTTTTGGGAAATAGTTAGACAACTATTTCGTGTTTATATTTTTGTAAATACTTGGTAATTATTTTCCTTCCCAAGGATGGGGGATTTAATACATGCGTTCGTATACCTTCAAAATATATTATTAAGTCTCACTTAAAAATACATTTTATTTCTAACTCCAAAATATAAATATTTTTCCCAAAAATATTATCTTATTCCATACAATTTTCCAAAATAATATCCTTGTCAAAATACACGCTTATGAGTATTTTCTGAAAATACGTAAGTTACGGATAAAGATCGGGTGGTAATAGTAATACCGTTGTAACTTAATATTTATTGTGAAGGCGTTAGAATTATTTTGGAGTCGTTAATATTTGGTAATATTATTTTTACCCTAAAAATAATATTCGTATATTTCACAAAATAATCATAAACATTTTATAAGTGACGCTATGAAAAATATATATATCAAATATATATTTACCCCGTTTCATTTTGTGAAGATCCCACCTCTGATATTTTGTAAATAAAGTCATGGCGAAATTTACGTTTTGAAAACAAGTCAAAAATATATTTACAACACTTGTAGTGAAAATATTTCCAAGTGTTAGGTTTTTAGAAAAATTTCGCCAGAGTTTCCCCTGTAACTGGAGGTGGCCACGCTTTCAAGCGTATCATTTTCTTTTATAATTCAAATCAACAATTTTCTCATTAAACCAAAACAATATCCAAAGCATCAAACTAGTCAAAACATATATAAATCGCATAAATTACATGAACTTGTAGTTTACCCAAAAATATGTAGTAAATCCCATTACTTTTAGTGGATCTTTATATGAATCAACTTCGTTTCTTGAAAGTCTCGTTTTTAAAGGAATTTCATCTTTACAACTTCTTGTCAACTTTTACAAAAATAGTTATTTTGTCGAAACTTTGTGTTACACAAGTGTTTACACACTTGTGTGTTTGCTAAAATCATTCTTGTTCATGTAAGATCCGGCTTTAGAAAATATGATTTCTTTGACACTTGGTCCTTTGAAAGTACCGCTTGTAGATTCGTAGATCTACTAGTTCTGAACACCATTTCATAAGCAAAATCGATTTTACACAAGTTCATGTTTAGTGTGTGGTAGAGTTTCATCATTTAACCCTTTGTACACTTAAACAAACTCTATGCCATGATTCATGATCACGACTAATCCGGGTTAGATGATGATCCGAGCTACCACAACATAGATCGGCCCTAAATAGTTACACAAAACAAGTCTTACAAGATTTACACCACATCATAGCTTTTAACCAACATCTTTAACATTTTAGTAGACTTTTACATATCATCTTGCATGTTCTTGAGTTTTAACCGTTACATTTCATTTTAACCAATTTAAAATAGATCAAGAGGGCGTTTCAAGCAACTTACTACTAGCTCGAGGCTAGGGAAGATTCTAGTCGAAGAATGAGTGGATAAAAGCAATAGGGTGAGGTCCTTCACGTTCCGAATGCACCAAGCTTCCTCGTATGTGATCCTTAACACTTGTATGCACTTGAAATGAGATGATCAAAACTCGACGATGAATGGATGGTTGTGTGGGTGTTCGGCCGAGAGGAAGCAAGGAGGGAGAGAGAGTTGAGAGTTTGAGTTGTGTGATGGAAGGTTATGTGGTGTTAAGCTTGGAACTTATAGACAAAGTGCATGATCATTATCCCATGGATTTCATGTCTTCAAGATATTAGGCAAGTTAGATTAATTTAATCACAAAAAGGACAAGGGGTGTCCCCCAAGGGGACGAGTTCGGTTGGGGGGGGTTACCCGGTTGGTTTTCAACTAAACGTTAAGTATTAGTTAAGTTAAGTGAAGGTTAACTCGGTTACTGATGGGTTATGCGTTATAGCGGGTGTTAGGGTATTCAGGGACCCTAACTGGCTCAGAAAAAAAATAAACAATGTTATTGGCAATATTTTATGTTCCGGGTAAAGTCCGGTTGTTCGGTTGGATAGTGATCCGTTAAAGTGCTTAACAAAGCTTTAAAGTGTAGTTATTATTATTTTTAGTGACACAACTTATTCCCGACACTTTAGAAAGTGTCTAGTAATGTTTTTCTCATGTTTTGGCACTTTATTAGGTAGCTAAATGCTGAATTTTGTACTTAGAGTACGTTTTAGGCACATCCGGTCACTGTAATTATCTCCTAGAGACGCAGTTCTACAACCCTTATATCCCTACACTCTCTACTAGTGTAGCAAACTATCTCTGGCTCTTACAGGCCTTAGAGGCAGTACCTGCCTGGTGCTGGCTATAACAGCACGTTTAGTAGGTTATCCGTTATTGTGCTACTGTGCTTTTGTGCATCACGGTTGTCACTACAGTTCTGTATGTAAATAGTAGAGTGACAGCAAATAAGGTATGATGCAAGTAAGTACATGTATCAGTATTCAAGTAGCAGTTTATCCACAAGTTCAAGTAAGCATAGTAATTAAGCAGTAATTAATTATTAATTAAGTCGTACGGATACCTGGTTTAGTGAGGGTTGTCACATTCTCCCCCCGTTAGAAAAATTTCGTCCCGAAATTTTAAGTTCTGCTTGTAGATACAGGGTTCTTAGGAAATAAGTGGGGGTATTTCTCTTTCATCCGGTCCTCACGCTCCCAGGTGTATTCAGGACCATGCCTGGCATTCCAACGAACCTTGACGAGCTTGACACTGCTCCGGCGGGTCTTGTTTACTTTCCAATCCGTAACCTCAACAGGTTCTTCAACGAAATGGAGTGTGTCGTCAACATGAATCTCGTCGGTGTCACACCCCCAAAATCCACTCGCGGAGTACCACCGCTTGAAGGCGTGACTGACCAGGATCAAGCCACCAATCATATTGAACATATAAGTAAATAGTAAAAGTCATTCATCAATACGATAGGTGTTTTCAAAATCAAACATAAACAAGTGTGTAGCGGAAGCAATAATGTAAAAACCCAACAAAAGTATTAGGTACAAAATATCATAATGTTTAACAACATGTTCACGATCCAAGTCCACAACGACCGTGCCTCCCGTGCAAGCTCCAAAAGTACCTAAGGTCCTGCAAGGCATGTAACAGAGAGTCAACAACTAGTTGAGCGAGTTCACAGTTGGTTATTTAGCTATAAGGTTCGTATCGTAAATCGTATGTTCGTTTAGTAATCATGTATCTTATGTAATGGTATCGCGGCCCTCTAGGCATGTTTGCGAAGTTTAGTGGGGATTTCCCATGTTTTCTAGACTAGGTATATTTGTATCGCGGCCCACCCGGCATGTGTGCGAAGGTTAAAGTATAGTTCGCGGCCATTCCAGGCATGCATGCGAAGATTGTTCTATTATCGCGGCCGATCCCGGCGTGTGTGCGAAGAGAAGTATATGTATCACTAGTCTAGCAGTATCTACCAATAACCCTCCTCTCCCGAGGCTTATGGTAAGTAATTCCGATAACTCTTAAGCATAAGTAATCAATCAACCCATTCCCAGCCCCGGGAATCCCATGCCTTGGTAAGAGTGTGAACTCACCTTGTTTTGCTCGGTATGCTAAGTATGTGCTCAAAGTAAGTCAATCACGTCCTAAAGTGTGCACGTATACACAATCAGTTTGTATTTACGAAGTTGGCACGTAAGTATAATCATAGTTGGACAACGCATCAAAAATCACCAAGTAGCACATTGCACATATTTAAGATCATACAAGACAGGCATAGCATCTAACAGCAGTTAGTTAACTCAGTTAAGTCTTAACAGAATCAAATTACCAAACAGTTTACCCAGTCGGCGAAACACCCTTGTTTCGCCGTGAAACCCTTTGACGAAACACTTCTGTTTCGTCGACTACATTCTTGGCGAAACACCTCTGTTTCGTCGTTAACCCTTTGGCGAAACACAAATTCTGTTTCGCCGCACAATCCATTTCGTGACCCAATTCAGTTTCGTCGAGAATCAGTTACGTACATGAACCCTAATCGCCGATACAACAGTTTACAGAAATCATTCAATCCTCGCTCAATATAATGAGTCTTATGTTACTAATCATTAATCTATGCATCACAACCGAACCATCAATGAAACAAGGATCATATCATCATCATCATCAATAAAATCATGTAACCATCACAAAACAACACTCATAAAATCCATACTCTATGCATACCCGCTAACATGCATAATCATCGAGAGGTTCATGAAACCCTAAGTATTCATCATACACATATACTCCTATAATCCAGAAATCAAGCATATAGACAACATGTATAAAGAAATCAAAGGACAAAGAAACCGATTAGACGAGCACGCACTAACCGAGATATCCGGGATGAACAAGGGAGGATTCGAGAGAGAAAGATGATGGTTGAAGATGGTTATCGCCTTCACAGAGTGAAGAGTTCTAGGGTTTCGATTTTTGTTAAAAGTGTGAAACAGGAAGTCGGTTTACGTTAATATACACGAATTACCGTTCTGGGCCCTTAATGGGCTTTGCGAATCAGTGGGCCGGCGAAACACATCAGTTTCGTCGTGAAGTTCTATGGCGAAACACACTGTTTCATCGAGTTGCTTGATGGCGAAACACATCTTGTTTCGTCGGGATGTATATGGCGAAATAGTCTGTTTCGTCGGGTCCTTTCATGTGTTAAACAGTTTAAGTTTTCAACAGGTGTTTCATGTTATACAACCAAACACAAAATCATGCAAACACAATGCGTTTTATCATATCATAACATGTACAGTTACAAGTCAAACAAGTCAAACAACTAACAGTCAAAGTCAACGCGCAATAAATACGAAAGTGAAAGTATGAAACTCGAGTTGTCACATTATCCCCAACTTGAAAGAAATTTCATCCCGAAATTTAGCGTGCGGTTACTGAGGAAGCTAAGTAAGTTATGTCGTTTACTGGTTTTCCTGGGGTGTCACATCATCCCCCCGTTGAGTTGGAATTTCGTCCCGAAATTCTGTAGTAGCTTCAGCCTCAGTAGTAGCAGCATTGTTTTCGAACAACTGGGGATATTTGAGTTCCATTTGGTCTTCTCGTTCCCAGGTATACTCTGGGCCACGATGGGAGTTCCAACGAACTCGAACAAGAGGTATTCTAGTGTTCTTGAGGACCTTAACATCCCGGTCCGTGATTTCAACAGGTTCCTCGACGAAATGCAACTGTTCGTCGATGGTGAGCTCCTTCAAAGGAACTATGAAGGTCTCATCTGACAAACACTTCTTCAGATTCGACACGTGAAAGACGTTGTGAACTGCACTGAGTTCAGCTGGTAAGTTCAGTCTGTAGGCCACTTTGCCTATTTTCTCTATGACTTCGAATGGTCCAATGTATCGTGGATTGAGCTTGCCTCGTTTGCCAAAACGAACAACACCCTTCCAGGGTGATACCTTGAGTAGCGCTCGATCCCCAACCTGGAACTCGAGTATTTTCCTGTCTTTATCTGCGTATGCTTTCTGACGGTCACGAGCTGCCGCCATGCGTTGTCATATTTGAGCAATCTTCTCAGTAGTATCAACTACCATTTCTGGACCTGTGATCTGACTGTCACCCACCTCTGCCCAACAAAGAGGTGATCGGCATTTACGCCCGTACAATGCCTCAAACGGAGCAGCTTTTATGCTGGTGTGGTAGCTGTTGTTGTACAAAAATTCCACAAGTGGCAGATGCTTTTCCCAGCCCTTGCCAAAGTCAATTACGCACGCCCGAAGCATGTCTTCTAGAGTTTGAATAGTGCGCTCAGACTGCCCATCTGTCTGAGGATGATAAGCTGTGCTCATGTCTAAACGAGAGCCAAAAGATTTGTGCATTGCTTGCCATAGTTCTGAAGTAAAACGTGCATCACGATCAGAGATAATAGAGGTGGGCACCCCGTGCCTCGAGACAACTTCCTTAAGGTATACATCTGCTAGAGTGGAGAACTTATCCGTTTCCTTGATAGCCAAGAAGTGAGCAGACTTTGTGAGTCGATCCACGATCACCCAAATAGTATCATTCCCGCGCTGAGATCTAGGTAGGCCAGTAACAAAATCCATGGAAATTTGTTCCCATTTCCATTGTGGTATCTCAGGCTGTTGGAGTGGGCCTGATGGTTTCTGATATTCCGCTTTGACTCTCGCACAAGTCAAACACTTGCTAACGTAAGTTGCTATGTGAGCTTTCATGCTAGGCCACCAGTATGTAGTTCTGAGGTCGTGGTACATCTTATCCGAACCAGGATGTACTGAGTAGCGAGACTTATGAGCTTCTTCCATTACAAGCTCGCGTAAGTTGCCATAGAGTGGGACCCAGATGCGTCCTGTTACATAGTAGGCTCCGTCTGCCTTTTGTTCTAACCGTTGCCTTGAGCCGCGTAGAGCTTCAGCCCTGACGTTTTCTGGTTTCAATGCTTCTACCTGAGCATCTCGTATCTGAGAAGGAAGGCTAGACTGAATAGTAAGTTGCAATGCTCGTACACGCCTAGGCGTAGTATCCTTTCGACTGAGGGCGTCGGCCACCACGTTGGCTTTGCCCGGATGGTACTTTATAGCACATTCGTAATCGTTCAGTAGTTCAACCCATCTACGTTGTCGCATGTTCAATTCTTTCTGCTTGAAAATATGTTCGAGACTCCTGTGATCAGTGTAGATGGTGCACTTAGTGCCATACAGGTAATGTCGCCGTATCTTGAGCGCAAAAACAACGGCTCCCAGCTCTAAATCATGAGTAGTGTAATTCCGTTCGTGAATCTTAAGTTGGCGTGAAGCATAAGCAACGACTTTATCCCGTTGCATCAACACACATCCAAGACCTTGGATAGATGCGTCGCAGTAGACTATAAAATCGTCCGTGCCTTTAGGTAATGAGAGGATAGGTGCGCTACAAAGTCTATCCTTTAAGTGCTGAAACGCTGTTTCCTGTGTATTACCCCAACGGTAAGCAATACCTTTCTGTGTCAGTAAGGTAAGCAGCTGTGCAATCTTTGAAAAGTCTTTGATGAACCGTCTGTAATAACCCGCCAAACCCAAGAATTGACATATTTCGGTTGGTGTGCGAGGTGCAGGCCAGTTCTTGATCGAATCTACCTTGGATGGATCGACATGAATCCCATCCGTGTTTACCACGTGGCCTAGGAAGTGGACTTCACGAAGCCAGAATTCGCATTTTGAAAACTTAGCGTACAGCTGTTCCGTTCGAAGGAGTTCCAAAATAAGTCGTAAGTGCTGCTCGTGTTCCTCCAGACTCTTCGAGTAGATCAGGATGTCATCAATGAAAACAATAACAAACTTGTCAAGATAAGGTTTGCACACCCTGTTCATAAGATCCATGAAAACCGCAGGCGCGTTCGTTATGCTATTTTGAATGCTGTTTTGAATGGCATGACCAAAAACTCGTAATGGCCGTAGCGAGTTCTGAATGCTGTTTTGGAGACGTCCTCATCCCGGACTCTCAATTGATGATAGCCTGACCTCAGGTAAATCTTCGAGTAATAGCTCGACCCTTGCAACTGGTCGAATAAGTCGTCGATGCGTGGAAGTGGATAGCGATTTTTCACGGTCACCTTGTTCAGTTCGCGGTAATCTATGCACATACGAAAGGTACCGTCTTTCTTCTTCACAAATAATACTGGAGCTCCCCAGGGCGAAGAGCTAGGATGTATGAAACCCTTTTCCAAGAGTTCTTGCAATTGCTTAGACAGTTCTTCCAGTTCAGTTGGAGCTAAGCGATAAGGTGCTCGGGCTATAGGTGCTGCTCCTGGAGCTAGCTCGATCTGAAATTCGACCTGACGATGAGGCGGTAGCCCAGGTAACTCTTCAGGAAACACCTGAGGAAAATTGCGTACTACAGAAATATCCTCAATCTTTTTCTCTTTCTTCGATGTATCAGTAACGAGTGCTAATATAGCTATGTGGCCCTTTCGCAAACACTTATGTGCCTTCAAGAAGGAGATGATCCCACTCATGACACCACTCTTGTCACCTTGGACTTCGAGAGGTTCTTTGCCAGTACGGGGAATGCGAATGATCTTCTCCTTGCATAGGATCTCTGCTTGTTGTTGGGATAACCAATCCATACCAATGACGATATCAAAACTACTCAGAGTTATAGGAATGAGATCGATAGAGAAAGTCTGACCAGCGAGGATAAGATTACAACCCTGAACTATGTGTGTGGCTTCTAGACTTTTACCATTAGCTAGCTCTACGACATGTTTGGTGTTCAAAAGTGTTGGTGCGCGTTTAAGCATTTAACTAACTTTCAGAGACATATAACTGGTATCCGCACCCGAATCAAATAATACAGTAACATAAAAGTCATCGAGAAGAAACTTACCCATAACCACATGAGGATCGTTCCTTGCATCACCCTGACCAATCACAAATGCACGACCCTTAGCACCATTGTTGTTGTTGTTTCCCCCATTGTTGTTCCCATTGCCCTGATTATTGTTGTTATTCTGATTCTGGTTTAACTGGGGGCAGTTCCGCTTGAAGTGACCTTCAGCCCCACACTGAAAGCATGCCCTATTTCCTTGTTGTTGTTGCTGGTTTCGTGGAGCCGGTAGCTGTTGTTGCTGGTTCTGATTCGCAGGCCTTGAGCTCCTGCAATCTTTAGCTTCATGACCTACCCTTAGACATCTCTGACAGCGGCCTTTACGACACTGACCACTGTGGTGTCTGTTGCACCTGTTACACAGTGGGTGAATTCCCCGATATCCACTCTGTCCCTGACCACCAGACGATTGCTGACTCGGACTCTGGTAATCACTAGTCTTGCGCTGCTGCTGTGCTTGAGACTGTACGGTAGCTGAACCCTTGCTGGAATCCCCTTCCCATCTCCGCTTGTTGTCACTGGGAGTAGCAGGAGTAACTGGAGTGGTAGCGGTAGTAGTAGCGCTGATACGTTTAGGCAGTCTGTTCTGTTCCACTGCCTGATCGGTGAGGCGATGAGCTAACTTGACGATCTGTTGAATGGTGCCAAGATTCGCTGAGGTTACGTGACTTTGAATTTCCGGTACCAGACCATTGAGATAAAGTTCGATACGCTTAATGGGATGGTCTACCATAGTAGGACACAGAATAGCCAACTCATTCGATCTTCTGGTGTACGCTTCAATTTCTGACCCCGTCATTTTCAAGTGGTAAAACTCTACCTCCAGCTTATGAATATCATCACGGCTACAGTATTCCTCTTTGATCAACTCCTTGAAACCGTTCCAGGGTGTGGCGTTAGCAACAACCAACCCTAACATCTGAACTTGCGCATTCCACCAAGTCAGCGCAATGCCTTCTAGAGTACCAGTGGCGTACTTCACCCTGCGAGCCTCAGGTCATTCACACATCTCAAATACTGACTCAAGCTTTTCAAACCAATGGAGGAGTCCAACTGCTCCTTCCGAGCCACTAAAAGTAGTAGGGCGACAGTCCATGAAAGTTTTGAAGGTGCAAACAGGTGGTTGACCTAGTGTGTATAAGAATCAGGACAAAGTTAAACACAAGAGTTGGTTTAGGAGTGTAGGATCTAAAGATCCTAGTGTGAGTTACAACTGCAGGATATACCTCCTGCTTGTGCGGCTGCAACTGCCGCAGCTACTTGTTCGTTAATGAGAGCCGTCAACTGGGCTTGTGTCATGTTGATACGTCCAGGCATGATCTTCATAGCAAAGATAACATAAGTGAGAGAGGTTCGCGAATAGTGCGATGACAGAAGAGAGTAAGCACACAAGTGTTCTCATGCAATAGTGTTACGTTAATCTAAGCATACCCTGAGCAAGGTTCTATGCAATTTTAGCAAGTAGGCAATAAGACATGTACCATATTACCTAGGACGTCGAGTCTTGCACGTGAAGCGAGGCGTCGTTGTGGATCGTTGAGCACTGTATAGGTTATAGTCTGGTTTTAATAAAACGTTTTCCCCTTATTAAAACCGAGTTCTCTATAACCAATGGCTCTGATACCAATCTGTCACACCCCCAAAATCCACTCGCGGAGTACCACCGCTTGAAGGCGTGACTGACCAGGATCAAGCCACCAATCATATTGAACATATAAGTAAATAGTAAAAGTCATTCATCAATACGATAGGTGTTTTCAAAATCAAACATAAACAAGTGTGTAGCGGAAGCAATAATGTAAAAACCCAACAAAAGTATTAGGTACAAAATATCATAATGTTTAACAACATGTTCACGATCCAAGTCCACAACGACCGTGCCTCCCGTGCAAGCTCCAAAAGTACCTAAGGTCCTGCAAGGCATGTAACAGAGAGTCAACAACTAGTTGAGCGAGTTCACAGTTGGTTATTTAGCTATAAGGTTCGTATCGTAAATCGTATGTTCGTTTAGTAATCATGTATCTTATGTAATGGTATCGCGGCCCTCTAGGCATGTTTGCGAAGTTTAGTGGGGATTTCCCATGTTTTCTAGACTAGGTATATTTGTATCGCGGCCCACCCGGCATGTGTGCGAAGGTTAAAGTATAGTTCGCGGCCATTCCAGGCATGCATGCGAAGATTGTTCTATTATCGCGGCCGATCCCGGCGTGTGTGCGAAGAGAAGTATATGTATCACTAGTCTAGCAGTATCTACCAATAACCCTCCTCTCCCGAGGCTTATGGTAAGTAATTCCGATAACTCTTAAGCATAAGTAATCAATCAACCCATTCCCAGCCCCGGGAATCCCATGCCTTGGTAAGAGTGTGAACTCACCTTGTTTTGCTCGGTATGCAAAGTATGTGCTCAAAGTAAGTCAATCACGTCCTAAAGTGTGCACGTATACACAATCAGTTTGTATTTACGAAGTTGGCACGTAAGTATAATCATAGTTGGACAACGCATCAAAAATCACCAAGTAGCACATTGCACATATTTAAGATCATACAAGACAGGCATAGCATCTAACAGCAGTTAGTTAACTCAGTTAAGTCTTAACAGAATCAAATTACCAAACAGTTTACCCAGTCGGCGAAACACCCTTGTTTCGCCGTGAAACCCTTTGACGAAACACTTCTGTTTCGTCGACTACATTCTTGGCGAAACACCTCTGTTTCGTCGTTAACCCTTTGGCGAAACACAAATTCTGTTTCGCCGCACAATCCATTTCGTGACCCAATTCAGTTTCGTCGAGAATCAGTTACGTACATGAACCCTAATCGCCGATACAACAGTTTACAGAAATCATTCAATCCTCGCTCAATATAATGAGTCTTATGTTACTAATCATTAATCTATGCATCACAACCGAACCATCAATGAAACAAGGATCATATCATCATCATCATCAATAAAATCATGTAACCATCACAAAACAACACTCATAAAATCCATACTCTATGCATACCCGCTAACATGCATAATCATCGAGAGGTTCATGAAACCCTAAGTATTCATCATACACATATACTCCTATAATCCAGAAATCAAGCATATAGACAACATGTATAAAGAAATCAAAGGACAAAGAAACCGATTAGACGAGCACGCACTAACCGAGATATCCGGGATGAACAAGGGAGGATTCGAGAGAGAAAGATGATGGTTGAAGATGGTTATCGCCTTCACAGAGTGAAGAGTTCTAGGGTTTCGATTTTTGTTAAAAGTGTGAAACAGGAAGTCGGTTTACGTTAATATACACGAATTACCGTTCTGGGCCCTTAATGGGCTTTGCGAATCAGTGGGCCGGCGAAACACATCAGTTTCGTCGTGAAGTTCTATGGCGAAACACACTGTTTCATCGAGTTGCTTGATGGCGAAACACATCTTGTTTCGTCGGGATGTATATGGCGAAATAGTCTGTTTCGTCGGGTCCTTTCATGTGTTAAACAGTTTAAGTTTTCAACAGGTGTTTCATGTTATACAACCAAACACAAAATCATGCAAACACAATGCGTTTTATCATATCATAACATGTACAGTTACAAGTCAAACAAGTCAAACAACTAACAGTCAAAGTCAACGCGCAATAAATACGAAAGTGAAAGTATGAAACTCGAGTTGTCACAGTCGGTGGGAATGACAACGGTATCTTGAGTTGGACTTTTCTTCAGGTTGGATACATGAAATGTATCGTGAACTCCATTCAGTTCAGCAGGTAAGTCCAGCTTGTAGGCTACAAGCCCAATCCTTTGCAAGATTCTGAAAGGGCCAATGTAACGCGGATTCAACTTCCCACGCTTTCCGAAGCGTGCCACACCCTTCCAGGGTGAAACTTTCAATAAAACCATATCTCCAACTTGGAATTCCAAATGTTTCCGGTTTGGATCTACATAGGCTTTCTGTCTGTCGCGAGCTGCTTCGATGCGTTTTCGAATCTGCGCAATCTTGTCTGTCGTCTCTTGGACGATTTCGGGACCAACAAGCTGCCTATCACCTGCGCCAGCCCAGCATAGGGGTGATCGACACTTGCGTCCGTAAAGAGCTTCAAATGGCACGCCTCCAATACTGGTGTGGTAGCTGTTGTTGTATGAACATTCGACCAGTGGCAAATGCTTATCCCAGCTACCGCCCAAATCCATAACACATGCTCTCAGCATATCTTCCAAGGTCTGAATAGTCCGCTCGCTTTGATCGCCGGTCTGAGGGTGAAATGCAGTGCTCAGATTTAGTTGTGAGCCAAAGGCTTCTTGGAAGGATTGCCAAATCCCTGATATGAAACGTCCATCTCTATCAGAGATGATCGAGAGAGGCACTCCATGACGTGCGACGATCTCTCGCATGTATATTTCTGCCAGTTTGCTGGTGTTATCCTTCTCCCTGATAGGTAAGAAGTGCGCTGACTTCGTTAATCGGTCCACTATTACCCAAATAGTGTCATGGCCTCTTGGCGTTCTTGGCAACTTTGTAATAAAATCCATGGAGATTTGTTCCCATTTCCACTTGGGAATCTCAGGTTGTTGCAGAAGTCCTGAAGGCTTCTGGTATTCCGCTTTCACCTTAGCACACATTAAACATTTACTAACATAAACAGCAACATCACCCTTCATCCTAGGCCACCAGTAGTAATCCTTGAGATCTTGGTACATCTTATCCGCTCCTGGATGGATAGAGTACCGCGATTTGTGAGCTTCATCAAAAACAACTTTCCTTAAACCACCAAACAGAGGAACCCAAATCCTTTTCTCAAAACATAACGTTCCTTCCTCATTTGGCACCAATAGCTTCTCCATCCCACGGAGATATTCTTCTTCACGATTTCTTTCCTTAAGAGCTTCTTTCTGCGCGGCACGAATGCGCAAGGAAAGATCGGTTTGGATAATAATTTCTAAAGCCCTAACCCTTATGGGCTTGATCCTCTCTTTTCGACTTAGGGCGTCGGCAACCACATTCGCCTTCCCTGGATGATACTTTATCTCGCAATCGTAATCATTCAACAACTCAACCCATCGTCTTTGTCTCATATTCAACTCCTTCTGGTTGAATATGTGTTGTAGGCTCTTATGATCTGTAAAAATTGTACATTTCGTACCATATAGGTAGTGTCTCCAGATCTTTAAAGCAAATATCACTGCGCCTAGCTCCAAATCGTGCGTGGTATAGTTCTTCTCGTGTACCTTCAACTGGCGTGATGCGTAAGCAATAACCTTCTGGCGTTGCATCAACACGCAACCCAATCCTTGATGCGAGGCGTCACAGTATACCACGAAATCGTCAGTACCTTCCGGTAGTGCTAGAATTGGCGCATTGCAGAGCTTATCCTTCAACAGCTGAAACGCTTCTTCCTGTTTGATTCCCCAATCAAACTTCTTATCTTTCTGGGTGAGGAGCGTCAATGGTTGAGCGATCTTCAAAAAGTCCTCAATGAACCTTCGATAGTAGCCAGCCAAACCCAAGAATTGTCGAATCTCGGTTGGCGTCTTTGGCGTTTCCCAACTCTTGATCGCTTCGATCTTGGTTGGATCCACATGGATTCCATCTCCATTTACCACATGTCCAAGAAATTGGACTTCACGTAGCCAAAATTCACATTTAGAGAATTTGGCATACAGCTGTTCTTTCTTTAGCAGCTCCAAAATAGCTCTTAGATGCAGTTCGTGCTCAGCCTTTGTCCTTGAATAAATCAAGATGTCGTCGATAAACACAATCACGAACTTGTCCAAGTACGGCTTGCAAACTCTATTCATCAAGTCCATAAAGACTGCAGGTGCGTTTGTCAACCCAAACGGCATAACAAGGAACTCGTAGTGTCCATAACGAGTTCTGAAGGCTGTCTTCGGGATACTCTCCTCTTGTATCCTTAACTGATGGTATCCAGATCGCAAATCGATCTTTGAGTAAAAGCTTGAACCTTGCAGTTGGTCAAACAGATTATCAATTCTTGGCAGAGGATATCTATTCTTGATCGTCAGCTTGTTCAGCTCCCGGTAGTCAATGCACATTCGAAAACTACCGTCCTTCTTCTTGACAAACAGGACCGGAGCTCCCCAAGGCGAGAAGCTTGGTCGGATAAATCCCTTGTCTAACAACTCTTGAAGTTGTGTCGACAATTCTTGCATCTCAGACGGGGCAAGTCTATAAGGTGCCTTTGCCACAGGCGCGGCGCCTGGGACCAAATCGATGTGAAACTCCACTTGCCTCTGAGGTGGCAGTCCAGGCAAGTCCTCCGGGAAGACTTCCGGATACTCCCTCACGACAGGGATGTCTTCGATCTTCGGTTCTGCAGCTTTCTTGTCTACAATGTGTGCCAGGAAGGCAGCACACCCCTTTTGCAAACACTTTCGCGCTTTGAGGCAGCTGATAATCCTTAACGGCGTATCGCGCTTTTCGCCATGTACCACAATTGTTTCGCCATCTTCGGTCGGGATACGAACGACCTTTTCATGACAAACAATTTCTGCCTTGTTGCTTGATAACCAATCCATCCCTACTACCACGTCAAAGCTCCCCAGCTGGACTGGTAGTAGATCCAAAGCAAACTCACGTTCTCCCAACTCGATTGCACAACCTCTGATCACTTCTTTGGCTTCTACTAACTTCCCATTAGCCAATTCGATTGAGTAGGGAATATCTAACTTACTAGCGGCTATACCAAGCATATTCTTAAATTCTAACGATACGAAGCTATAGTCGGCACCAGTATCAAATAAAACGGATGCATAGCGTTGGTTTACATGGACCGTACCAGTAACGACATTGGGATCCTGGCGCGCTTCCCTTGCTTCGATATTGAACACTCTTCCACGGGCTTGGTTCAACTATGGGCAGTTCCTCTTAAAGTGCCCGATATCACCACAGTTAAAGCATCCAGGTCTTTGCCCGTTTCCACCTCCATTTCCAGCTTGGTTATTCCTTTGGTTATGATTCACAACGCCCGCTTGATTCACATTGTTGCCTTGATTCCCATTACCTCCATTGTTTCCTTGTGGGCGATTTCCATTTCCACCCCGGTTATTGTTTCTGTTTCCAAATCCTCCTTGGCCTCCCTGGCCAACAGTGGCCCAACAAGAATCCTTCAAGTGGCAAGGTTTCCCACACGCTTCACACACCTTCAAACCACATCGGCCAAAATGGTGACGCTGGCAGGTGTTGCACTTGGGCTGGGTGCCCATATATCCCTTTACTTTCTTTCCACTACCAGCTGTAACCTGAGCTAGCGCGTTTGGCTCTCCTTTCTTAACAACACCACTAGTGCCTTGTTTGAAGTTCGAAAACTTTCGTTTGTTACCTCCGGATGACTCGACGTGAGTCTCTTTCTTCCTGGTCTCGATCTCATCGAACTTGTTCAGGCGGATAGCCTCCTCAGTGAGAGCCACGCTCAAATCGATTGGCTCAGTAATTGTTGCAGGCTTGGAGGAGGTCACCATGCTTATGATTTGGGGAGCTAATCCCCAAATGAAGCGTTCAATCCGCTTGAATTCTGGAGTGACCATATAGGGTACCACATGCGACAGGTCGTGAAACCTCTGAACATATTCCGCGATCTTCGGACCTTCCATCTTCAAATGCAAGAACTCAGTTTCCAATCTTTGGATTTCAGCGCGAGAACAATACTTTTTGCGCATTAGTTCCTTCAGTTCGGTCCATGTTAGTGCGTAGGCAGCAGCTTCACCAAGTGTCTGCACTTGCAAATTCCACCAAGATAGGGCTCCATCCAAAAATAGCCCAGAAATGTAGGTGACTTGCTGGCCTGGTGCACATTTGCTCATGCGGAGAACATATTCAGTCTTCTCGGCCCAACGAACAAAAGCGACAGCACCTCCGGTGCCATCAAAGTTGACAGGCTTGCAGTCTAGAAACTGCTTGTAGGTGCACCCTGCACATACGTTACAACATATGAATGGCATTAGCATCTTTGCTAGAGATATCCAATTAGATCATGGTATGTCTTAACGGCCTAGTATTACCATGAGGTGGATTGATGTTGCCATTGTTGTTTGAGCTGCTTCCGCTGGGTCCTCCTTGCGAGGCGGCGTATTGCGCGATGGCAGCAGCGATGACTTGTTGGAGTTCTGCCTCATTGGTAGGCATCGGCGTTTGACGTCTCGGCGGCATCTTCTAAAAGATGGGTTCACGTCGGTCAGGCCATAATAAAGCGTACGTATATAATGATAGTAATAGTACATAACATCTCATGTTATAATCACATCAATCACACAACATCCCATGTTATAAAACATAAATAATCAATCAAAACATCACATATGATGAGAATACTGCGATTGCATTGCCAAAATCGGGACCACATGGTAAAGTGTACAAGTACATAATAGTGTCATACATCATCATCGACTAAGGGCTACATCACCCCAGTCCAAAAGAATATCAAATCAGTGTCAATACATCCCATATACATGATCAACAAAAGTCAGAATCAGAATGCAGTCTCCAAAAATGTTGTGTGGTCAGAGCAATCGCCGTCTTCTCACCTACGTCTACCCATGCTGTACTAAAGATGCCCTAAACTGATGGTGGTGGAGGAGGGGGAAAATGGGTGTAGAACAAACGTCGCAAATGGAGCCAGTCCTCCTCCATGGCTCTCTGGGTATGCAACCAAAAAGCAACCTGCTGCTCAAGTGCCAAAAGGCGTGCAGCATAGTCAGGTAACAATGGTCGAGGGTGCTGCGAAGAAGCAGGGTGGGTCTGACCCTGACACTGGCACGGCGGTGGCTGAGCTCTCTCAAGCTCCTGAATGCGCCGTGTGAGTGCCTCCTGCTGGACAACAAACGACATCAGAACGTCCTCAATAGAATACCCCATATGGAAAGGATGGTAGGGGTCGGTCAGTGGCATAACAGGCGGTGACGTCCAGAGAAACGGCTCGCTGGCTGGATCAAATGGTGGCACAAAGAATGGTGGTACAGGGGGAATAGCAGATGAAGACTGTGGCATAACTGGAATAGATGTCGGCACATGTCCAAAAGGATGAGCCGAGGAACCCTCTCTAGGTCGAGCTGGAGGTGTGTACTGTGCAGATGAAAAAGAGAAATCAACGTGACGTGCATCGGTGGTATGAGGAGGAATAGGTGGAAGCTCATCATCCGCAGGAATCCACCCATGCTGGGCGTGCTCATCTCGTGGGTCAATCTGTGCCTCAAAAAGTGCTCGATCAAACTATAGAGGCATAGGGTCAAGGTGGGGTGCAACAAGAGGGTCAGCAGGTATATCAGCGATAAGTGGGGGATCAACATGATCAACAGCAATAACATGGTCGCCCTCCAGTAGTGGTGCATCAGCAGGGTGATCATCAATGGGTAGGTCAGCAATCACAGGATCAATGGGCATGCCAGCATGAACAGGGTCATGCTCAAACACTGGGTCAGGAGCAGCTACTGGCTCAAGGGCCATGGCAGGCTCGGGGTCAACGAACTCCATATCAAAATCTGCATGATCAGCGAATGCAGGGTCTACTGGGTCAACCATAGGCTGATCCAAGTGGATGAACTCTATCTCCTGGTCCGGGTCAAATCCAGGGGGAAAAACAGGGTCTGAATCCTCATCGAGGTCGTGATCGAAAGCAAATCTAGGAGCAGAGACAGCAGATGATGCCCTGTCAGGATCTGAACCGTGTGAATAGTGCTGTGTGCTCCGAGTGTGTGACGGTGCGGAGGCCACAGACTCGAAGGATTCTGGAGCGGGTGAGTGTGCAGGTGACTCCTCAGCTGGAGCATCTGCGAGTAACAAAAGACCACCGTCAGCTAGAAGGGCCTCACCCTCAACATTGTCCTCCAGGGGCTCATCATCAAACAGATCGACGTCATCGTCAACGTCGGCGTCGGGGAGCATATCGTAAGCAGGATAAACGGCCAAAGGTATGGGAGCAGGGATCTCTACGAGTGGTAGGTACCCAGCAAAAGGGCCATCAGCGGGCTCATCGACAGCGTCGGGTAGCGCAAAGGGCTGAAAGTCGTCCTCGTCTGTGCTGGTAACATCTGATGTGTGGACAGTCCATGGTGTCTGAAGACTCTAAGTCGTCTGATACTATGGGTCTAGGGCCCGTGGTGTCCGAATCACCTGTGCCGGGCGAGTCCATGGTGTCTGTAACACAAACACAAATATGTACAAATAATCAATCATATAATCAGATAAGCACATTAGTCACCAAGTAAGCAATCACATAATTCTCCTAGTCCCACTAGCCTCCCAGCCTCTCAGATTGCTCTTCCTAGTCCCACTAGCCTCCCAGACTGACTCCCTAGTCCCACTAGCCTCCCAGCCTCCCAGACTGCTCTTCCTAGTCCCACTAGCCAACTACCTCAGCCTCCCAGACCGAGCCTCAGCCTCCCAGACTGAGCCTATAACTAACAAATAAAATGTGCTCAACATTTGTTTGTAAAAAGTTTTGGATCTGGACTTAAGTGGTATGCAGTGTAAAAAAATGTTTTCGTGAGAGCCCTAGTGATCATAGTCTAGACTCGAGAAGGAATCCTAGTTCGCTATGATCAGAGCTCTGATACCAAGCTGTCACACCCTGGCTTTGCGGAAGCGTGGTTATTTTGGTGTGACTTCTTAATACCATAACTTAACCATAACAAGCTATATGAAATAAAAACCATGCAAGATCATCCATTAAATATGTTTGAAGAGTAAAGAACCACAACATTGTCTTAACGGATATCACATCCTAACAAACATAAACAGTGTTCAAAAGACACAACACCAACAAGAAATAAACACAGTTTAAGAACTGTGACTTGCCCAGGAAAAAGTCACATCCCTTAAACTCGGATGACCTCGAAACTAGTGCAGCGGGAAAACGTGTCATACCGCGCCAGATCCTTTAATTCCCTGAAATACATGTAAGTTGAAAACTCAACAATAATGTTGAGCGAGTTCATGTGTAAGTGAGTAAATAAACCTTTGTATGTATAAAAACCCTGGTATGTAGCAAATAAGGAAAAAGAGATCACCAATGGTTTGCAAGGCCATTGATATGTGTGAAGTGCAAGTAGGAAGACTCAAACCTAGCGGATTTATGCGTTGGGCACAAAGTCACCCCGAGGTCCGTTCTATTTGGGCCTGGGGCTGGGCTCGCTACACCCAAATAGATCTAACGCTCATGTCCCTCGGTCCTACCTTGAGGATTAATGGCCTCAAGTTTCCGCCTACCCACTCACATGATCTTAAGTAGTAAACCTCCTTACGCTAACCATACCATGTAAGAAATATTCGTAATCATAGTAACATGTATTTCACCCCCGCAGTTTAGAAAACCGAAAACAGTTAGAGAAAAGGGGGACATGAACTCACAGTGGTGCGTCTCTACCAAGTATATCTCCTGATCAAGCAGCTGTGCGACGACCTACACGTACTAACTCTATTAGACGGATGGCCGTGCCTTAGCTTAAGGTTTAAGTTTTTGGGAAATAGTTAGACAACTATTTCGTGTTTATATTTTTATAAATACTTGATAATTATTTTCCTTCCCAAGGATGGGGGATTTAATACATGCGTTCGTATACCTTCAAAATATATTATTAAGTCTCACTTAAAAATACATTTTATTTCTAACTCCAAAATATAAATATTTTTCCCAAAAATATTATCTTATTCCATACAATTTTCCAAAATAATATCCTTGTCAAAATACACGCTTATGAGTATTTTCTGAAAATACGTAAGTTACGGATAAAGATCGGGTGGTAATAGTAATACCGTTGTAACTTAATATTTATTGTGAAGGCGTTAGAATTATTTTGGAGTCGTTAATATTTGGTAATATTTTTTTTACCCTAAAAATAATATTCGTATATTTCACAAAATAATCATAAACATTTTATAAGTGACGCTATGAAAAATATATATATCAAATATATATTTACCCCGTTTCATTTTGTGAAGATCCCACCTCCGATATTTTGTAAATAAAGTCATGGCGAAATTTACGTTTTGAAAACAAGTCAAAAATATATTTACAACACTTGTAGTGAAAATATTTCCAAGTGTTAGGTTTTTAGAAAAATTTCACCAGAGTTTCCCCTGTAACTGGAGGTGGCCACGCTTTCAAGCGTATCATTTTCTTTTATAATTCAAATCAACAATTTTCTCATTAAACCAAAACAATATCCAAAGCATCAAACTAGTCAAAACATATATAAATCGCATAAATTACATGAACTTGTAGTTTACCCAAAAATATGTAGTAAATCCCATTACTTTTAGTGGATCTTTATATGAATCAACTTCGTTTCTTGAAAGTCTCGTTTTTAAAGGAATTTCATCTTTACAACTTCTTGTCAACTTTTACAAAAATAGTTATTTTGTCGAAACTTTGTGTTACACAAGTGTTTACACACTTGTGTGTTTGCTAAAATCATTCTTGTTCATGTAAGATCCGGCTTTAGAAAATATGATTTCTTTGACACTTGGTCCTTTGAAAGTACCGCTTGTAGATCCGTAGATCTACTAGTTCTGAACACCATTTCATAAGCAAAATCGATTTTACACAAGTTCATGTTTAGTGTGTGGTAGAGTTTCATCATTTAACCCTTTGTACACTTAAACAAACTATATGCCATGATTCATGATCACGACTAATCCGGGTTAGATGATGATCCGAGCTACCACAACATAGATCGGCCCTAAATAGTTACACAAAACAAGTCTTACAAGATTTACACCACATCATAGCTTTTAACCAACATCTTTAACATTTTAGTAGACTTTTACATATCATCTTGCATGTTCTTGAGTTTTAACCGTTACATTTCATTTTAACCACTTTAAAATAGATCAAGAGGGCGTTTCAAGCAACTTACTACTAGCTCGAGGCTAGGGAAGATTCTAGACGAAGAATGAGTGGATAAAAGCAATAGGGTGAGGTCCTTCACGTTCCGAATGCACCAAGCTTCCTCATATGTGATCCTTAACACTTGTATGCACTTGAAATGAGATGATCAAAACTCGACGATGGATGGATGGTTGTGTGGGTGTTCGGCCGAGAGGAAGCAAGGAGGGAGAGAGAGTTGAGAGTTTGAGTTGTGTGATGGAAGGTTATGTGGTGTTAAGCTTGGAACTTATAGACAAAGTGCATGATCATTATCCCATGGATTTCATGTCTTCAAGATATTAGGCAAGTTAGATTAATTTAATCACAAAAAGGACAAGGGGTGTCCCCCAAGGGGACGAGTTCGGTTGGGGGGGGGGGGGGGGGGGTTACCCGGTTGGTTTTCAACTAAACGTTAAGTATTAGTTAAGTTAAGTGAAGGTTAACTCGGTTACTGATGGGTTATGCGTTATAGCGGGTGTTAGGGTATTCAGGGACCCTAACTGGCTCAGAAAAAAATAAACAATGTTATTGGCAATATTTTATGTTCCGGGTAAAGTCCGGTTGTTCGGTTGGATAGTGATCCGTTAAAGTGCTTAGCAAAGCTTTAAAGTGTCGTTATTATTATTTTTAGTGACACAACTTATTCCCGACACTTTGGAAAGTGTCTAGTAATGTTTTTCTCATGTTTTGGCACTTTATTAGGTAGCTAAATGCTGAATTTTGTACTTAGAGTACGTTTTAGGCACATCCGGTCATTGTAATTATCTCCTAGTGACGTAGTTCTACAACCCTTATATCCCTACACTCTCTACTAGTGTAGCAAACTATCTCTGGCTCTTACAGGCCTTAGAGGCAGTACCTGCCTGGTGCTGGCTATAACAGCACGTTTAGTAGGTTATCCGTTATTGTGCTACTGTGCTTTTGTGCATCACGGTTGTCACTACAGTTCTGTATGTAAATAGTAGAGTGACAGCAAATAAGGTATGATGCAAGTAAGTACATGTATCAGTATTCAAGTAGCAGTTTATCCACAAGTTCAAGTAAGCATAGTAATTAATTATTAATTAAGTCGTATGGATACCTGGTTTAGTGAGGGTTGTCACAAAACAGAGGAACCCAAATTCGTTTCATAAAGCACAAAGTTCCTTCCTCGTTTGGTACCAACTCCTTCTCCATCCCACGGAGATACTCGTCCTCAATATTCCTTTCTTTCAAAGCTTCTCTCTATGTGGCACGAATGCGTAAAGAGAGGTCTGTCTGGACAATCATTTCCAAAGCCCTAACTTATGGGCTTAATCCTTTCTTTTCGACTCAGGGCATCGGCGACCACATTCGCCTTCCCTGGGTGATACTTGATCTCGCAATCATAATCATTCAGCAGTTCAACCCAGCGTCTTTGCCTCATGTTAAGCTCCTTTTGGTCAACTATGTGCTGCAGGCTCTTGTGATCAGTGAAGATTGTACATCGCGTACCATACAACTAATGTCGCCAGATCTTCAATGCAAACACCACCGTGCCCAATTTCAAATCATGGGTGGTGTAATTTTTCTCTTGAACCTTCAACTGGCGTGACGCATATGCTATAACCTTCTGGCGCTGCATCAGCACGCAACCCAAACCTTGACGCGAGGCATCACAATATACCACGAAGTCGTCCGTTCCTTCGGGTAGCGATAAGATCGGTGCGTCACAAAGTTTGTTTTTCAACAACTGAAACGCTTCTTCTTGTTTGTCACCCCATTCAAACTTCTTGTCTTTCTGTGTGAGTGCGGTCAGAGGTTGAGCGATTTTAGAGAAATCCTCAATGAACCTTCGATAATAACCAGCCAAACCTAAGAACTGTCGAATCTCGGTTGGCGTCTTTGGGGTCTCCCAATCCTTGATTGCCTCGATCTTTGTGGGATCAACATGAATTCCCTTTCCATTAACCACATGTCCAAGAAATTGGACTTCGTGTAGCCAGAACTCGCACTTCGAGAACTTAGCGTACAACTTCTCCTTTTTAAGTAGCTCTAGAATAGCTCTTAAGTGCTGTTCGTGCTCGTCCTTCGTCTTCGAGTAGATCAGAATGTCATCAATGAACACGATCACAAACTTATCCAAGTACGGCTTGCAGACTCGGTTCATCAGGTCCATGAAAATTGCCGGTGCGTTTGTCAATCCAAACGGCATAACCAAGAACTCGTAATGTCCATAACGAGTCCTAAAGGCCGTCTTCGGGATACTTTCCTCTTGTATCCTTAGTTGATGATATCCTGATTGAAGGTCGATCTTTGAATAAAAGCTCGAACCTTGCAACTGGTCGAACAGGTCATCAATCCTTGGCAAAGGATATCTGTTCTTGATAGTCAACTTGTTAAGCTCGCGGAAGTCTATACACATACGAAAACTACCATCCTTCTTCTTGACGAACAGAACTGGAGCTCCCCAAAGTGAGAAGCTTGGCCTGATGAATCCTTTGTCCAATAGCTCCTGGAGTTGTGTTGACAACTCCTGCATCTCCAAAGGTGCAAGTCTATAGGGTGCCTTGGCTACAGGCGCGGCGCCTGGAACCAAGTCAATGTGGAACTCGACTTGTCGTTGTGGCGGAAATCCTGGCAAGTCTTCTGGAAAGACTTCAGGATATTCTCTTACGACCGGAATGTCTTCTATCTTTAGCTCCGCGGCTTCTTTATCCACGATGTGTGCCAAGAATGCAACACATCCCTTCTGTAAACACTTTCTAGCTTTCAGACAGCTAATAATCCTCAGCGGCGTATCACGCTTCTCTCCGTGCACTACGATTGTTTCTTCATCCGTCATTGGGATGCGGATGGTCTTCTCGTGGCAAACAATCTCGGCCTTGTTGCTCGATAACCAATCCATTCCCACTACCACGCCGAAGCTTCCCAACTCGACTGGCAGTAGGTCTAGCGTAAATTCGTGCCCTCCCAGTTCTATCGCGCATCCTCTGATGACTTCTCCCGTTTCAATTAGTTTCCCATTCGCCAATTCGATCGAGTACGGAACGTCTAACTTACTAGTGGCCAACCCAAGAATATTCTTAAATTCGAACGATACGAAACTATAATCAACACCAGTATAAAAAAGAACAGATGCAAAGCGTTGGTTTATAGGGAACGTACCGGTGACAACGTTTGGATCCTGGCACGCTTCCCTCGCACCAATGTTAAAGACTCGGCCTTGCGCCTGATTTAGTTTTGGGCATTCCCTTTTAAAGTGCCCGGCGTCTCCACAGTTGAAGCATCCTGGCCCTCGGCCATTCCCATTACCATTCCCGCCTCGATTTCCGTTTGTTCCCCGGTTACCAGCTTGATTTGCGACATTCCCATGATTACCATTTCCTCCATTATTTCCTTGTGGGCGGTTTCCATTACCACCACGGTTGTTGTTATTGAAACCCCTTTGGCCACCCTGGCCTGAACCAATCCAGCAAGTATCCTTCAAGTGGCCAACTTTCCCACAAGTTTCACATTTTCTATTCCTGCACGGGCCAGCATGATGATACTGGCATAACCCACACTTGGGCAGAGTGCCCATGTAACCCTTTCCTCTGTTTTCGACACCGGTTGTGGCTCTGGTCGGTGTGCTCGACTCACCCTTCTTGCTCACATTGCTTGTACCCTGCTTGAAGTTGGAAAATTTTCGTTTGTTTTCACCAGACGACTCAACATGTGTTTCCTTTTTCTTCTAATCAGAAACTGAGAACTTGTTCAACCTAATGGCCTCCTCAGTAAGCGCCACACTAAGGTCGATAGCTTCCGTAATCGTTTCAGGCTTGGACGTGGTAACCATACTCATGATTTGGGGTGCCAATCCCCAGATGAATCTCTCAACGCATTTAAACTCGGGCGTGACCATATACGGTACCACATGAGATAAATCATGAAACCTTTGAACAAATTCTGCAATCTTGGGGCCTTCCATTCTCAGGTGCCAGAACTCAGTCTCTAGCTTCTGTATTTCAGCTTGCGAGCAGTACTTCCTCCTCATGAGCTCTTTTAGCTCATTCAGGTTATCGCATAAGCAGCAGTTTCTCCTAAAGTTTGCACTTGCAGATTCCACCACAATAGGGCACCATCCGGAAACAACCCTGAGATGTAGGTCACTTGTTGCTCGGGAGCGCATTTGCTCATTCTTAGGACAAAGTCTGTCTTCTCAGCCCACCTAACAAACGCAACAGCACCTCCAGTGCCGTTGAAATTCACGGGCTTACAGTCGAGGAATTGCTTGTAGGTGCACCCTGCACATACGTTAGATTTTACAAATGGTATTAGCGGTCGTGCTATAAATATCCAAATGTATTGTAATATGTCTCAAACGACTTAACATTACCATTGGGTGGGTTGTTATTGCCGTTGTTGTTCGAAATACACCCGCTTGTTCCTGCTTGGGAGGCTGCATACTGTGCTATAGCTGCGGAAATTATCCCTTGGAGTTCCGCCTGGGTAGTAGGCATGCGTACTTCGCGTCTTGGAGGCATCTTCTAAAAGATGATCATGTTGGTCAGGTCATAGTAAGTATAATAAATATACATATACAGTAACATCCATCATGCACATAACATCTCATGTTATAAATTAAAACATATAACTCAACAAAGCATGTAGTGAGAACGTTGCCATTGAGCTTTTCATTAATCACGACCACAATAGTGTTTTACAAGTTTTGTAGTACATCATACATCCAAATGATATCAATGGGTCACATCACCCTAAAAAATACAAGTCAAACTACAACTATCATATACAAAAGTGTGATCTCTCAAAAGTCTTCATAATCTGGCTCAATCGCGACTTTCTCACCAAAATGATCGACCTGCATCAAACCAAAAATATCTATGCTGATGGCGGAGGAGGAGGAGGAGGAAAATGAGAGAAAAGTAAGCGATGCATGTGTAACCAGTCCTCCTCTAAGGCATGATAGACGCGCAACAAATATGCAATATGCTGCTCAGATGTCAAGAAACGAACGTCTGAATCAGGGGAAAGCGGACGTGGAGTGTGCGGTGCTGCAAAGGGGGTCTGACAGTGACAAGATGGACGTGGAGATCTCTCTAGCTCCTGAATACGATGGCTCAGTGCGTCCTGCTGTAGCTGCAGCGACGCTAGTATATCCTCCGTAGAGTACCCCACATGAAATGGGTGGTACGGGTCGGATAATGGCATAACAGGGGGCGTAGTCCATAAAAATGGCTCGCTCGATGGTATGAAAGATGGTGCAGTAGGTGGTGTAACATGAGGAAACTGTGACAGAAACGGAAAATATGATGGCAGTACGTGTGGAACAGAAACAGGCGGCTTCCTCGATGAACCCTCTCTAGGACGAGGTGGCGGTATATCCTGGAGGAATGTGATGGGGAGATCAGTGCGATGGACGTCAGTGGTGTGTGGGTGAAACAGTGGAATATCAGTGGGTGCAGAAATAGGTGCTACGGGAGGTGTGACAGGTAGCACAAATGGTGGGTAGTCATCATCGTCGATCCACCCGTTGAGGGTGTCGGCGTATCGAGCGTCAATGTGAGAAGCAAACGATGCATGGTCAGCATGCACTGGGGCTGAAACAGGTACTAGAGGTGCAACAATGGGTGCATCAATAATAGGATCATCCACCAATGGTGGAGCAACAATGGGAAGGTCAGCAATGGGTATATCATCAACAAGAGGTGCAATGGCCGGTGCACCCATATCTAGCACTGCAACGGCTGGGGCCTCATCAAGAACAGGGCCATGGTCAACGACTGGCTCTGGTGCTACGACGGACTCAGGGTCGTCAAGGTCCATATCGAAATCAGCTGGGATGTCAAACAACGGATCAATGGGAGCCACCGGCGCCTCTAAAGGCTGGTCCATATGAATAAACTCGATATCATGGTCAGGATTGAAACCAGGGGGAAAAACTGGATCAAAATCATCATCGACCTCATGGTCAAACTCAAACTCGTGTGACGGACCAGGTGCAGCTGATATCGCCATGTCGGGGTCGGCGTCGGGAGAGTGATGCTGCATGCCCAGGGTGTGCAAAGAAGCAGATGCCACAGACTCCAACGAGTCTGGGACATGTAAACCAAGAGGAAGCTCCTCTACTGTGGCCTCAGCAATGGGAAGGATAGCATCAACATCGATCAGGTCCCCGCCCTCATAGTCGTCCTCAGGGGGACACTCCTCGAACAAATCAATGTCGTCATCAGATACGGCATCGAGTGGCACATCCACCATAGGGAAAGCAGCAAGCGGAACGGGAGCAGGGATCACCGCAAGAGGTAGATCCCCAGCAGGAATGCCATCAGCAGGCTGAATCTCAACTCCGATGTCTGGCAGCGCGAACGACTGAAAATCATCGTCATCTGTACTCGTGGTGTCGGACGTGTAGACGTCTCCCTCTGATGGTATCTCATCGTCAGACACAACTGCCATGGGGTCCACTGTGTCTGATACTCCTGTGTCGGAAGAAGAAACCATGGTGTCTGTAACACAATCACATATATGCACATATATCAATCATGAAGTAAAATAAATATGTAAGTCACAATAATGCAAGCAAGTAATCTTCCTAGTCTCCCAGACTACCCTTCCCAGCCTCCCAGACTGAACTTCCTAGCCTCTCAGACTAACTCCCTGGTCTCTAAGACCACTCCCAGTCTCTAAGACTAATTCCCTGGTCTCTATGACCAAACCTCCCAGTCTCTAAGACTAAACCTCCCCAATCTCTAAGATTGAACCCCTCAGTCTCTAAGACTGAACCTCCCTAGCCTCTAAGGCTAAACTCCCTCAGCCTCTAAGACTGAACTCCCTCAGTCTCTAAGACTGAAATATAAATTTTGAAAAAGTGCATTTGTGCCTTTTATTTGTAAAAATGTTTTGTACCCTGGATCTGGACGCTTAGTGTATGCAATGTAAAAGTGTTTTCGTGAGAGCCCTATTGATCATAGTCTAGACTCGAGAAAGAATCCTAGTTCGCTATGATCGAGGCTCTGATACAAGCTGTCACACCCTGGCTTTTGCGGAAGCGTGGGTTTAATTGGTGTGACTTCTTATTACCATAGCAATAATCATAACAATGCTATATGAACATAAAAACACATGATAGTCATCCATTCATTAAGTTTTAAAAGTTACCACAACATCATTGTTTTAAATTGTCGACACATAAAACAAGTTACAACCATTACATATTTAAAACATGTTCAAACGAAAAAAGACTTGACTAGAAATACGGTTTAAGACTTGCAACCCGTCCAGGCAAGGGTCACACTTCCTAAGCCTGGATGACATCATTATTCCCTACGCAGCTTGACACGATTGCATACTTCGCCAGATCCACTAATTTCCTGAAATACATGTAGTTTGAAAAATCAACAAAAGTTGAGCGAGTTCATGTAAAAGTGAGTATGTATATAAATCGTTAAAGTACGTCCCAGTGTAAAAATGTTCCTGGTATGTAGCAATTAAGGAAAAAGATCACCACTGGGTTGCAAAGCCACTGGTATGTGTGAAGTGATGTAGGAAAACTCAAACCTAGCAACTTTGTACCGGGCCTCGGCTGGAAGACACAGTCACCTCTATGGGTCACCCTGACCTCACGGGTGTGGGCTCGCTACACCCAAATAGATCTATCACTCTTGTGCCCCTCGGTCCTAACAACGAGGATTAATGGCTTTAAGCGTTGTACCCACCACTCACATGATCTGAACGTCCCAACCCTCCTTAAGCTAACCATACCATGTATAAAAATGTCCTAAATAATTGTAACATGTATTTCACCCCCGAAGTTATAAAACTGAAAACAGTTAAGAGAAAAGAGGGACATGAACTCACAGAAGTGCGTATCCTGTAACGTCAATCTCAAACTTGAGCTGCTGCGTGACGACCTACACGTACTAATGTCTATTAGACGAATGGGTCGTGCCTTGGCTTAGGGTTTAGTGTTTTGAGTTGCGTTACTTTGATATTATACTTGTTAAAATAATATTAATTATTTTAACTTAACTTTTGTATTTAGGAAAATAGTTAGGCAACTATTTTGTATCCACACTTCTTAATTATTTTGTATGTGTATTTCCCTCCCAAGGATGGGGGTATTTATACATGTACACTTGTAATTCCGAAAAATATATTTTAAGTCCCACTTAGAAAATATATTTAATTTACTTGTCTAAAATATCTTCGTTCCAAAATATATATATTTTTCCCAAAAATATTATATTTTACTTCATAAACTTCCCAAAATAATATTTTACCAAAATATACGTATAAGAGTATTTTTCTGAAATATACATAAGTGTCGTCTTAGCGTTTCATATTGCGATAATACTTGCGTAACTCAAATATTTATTTTGTAAGAATTTTGGTATTATTTTGGAGTCGTAATTTTTATGGTGTCATAAGTTATATTATTTTTACCCTAAAAATAATATATCTAGTTCACATAATAAACGAACAATCACACAAGAGTTTTAGTAATAAATATATTCTAAGTATATATTTATCAAATTTTATTTACGAAATCCACCTCCGGCACTTAGTATTTTTGTAATAAAAATCATGGCGAAGTTTATTTTGAAAATAAATTTAGAAACATATTTGTAAGCACTTACTAGAAAAATATTTCTAAGTGTTGGATTTTAGAAAAATTTCGCCAGAGTTTCCTTTGTAATTGGAGGCGTCCACGCTTACTAGTGTATCATTTTCTTTTGTAAAATCATTCAATCAATTCTCATTCAACAATATACAATTTCTAATCACCAATCTTGACAAAAACAAGCATAAATCATAAACTTATGAACTTGAAATATTTTTAAAAGCAAGTAGTAACTTACTAGCATAATTAGTGAGTCTTGTTACCTTTAAAAATGTGGTTAGTTTCTTAAAAACTTCATTTTAAAGGATTTGAACATTTACAACTTCTAGTCATGATTTCCAAAAATATTTTTTTGTGAAATTTTCTTGTTACACAAGTGTTTATACACTTGTTTACTTACAAAACAAATGTGTTTAATTCATATAAGATCCAAGTTTTAACAAAACTAATATTTTCACTTGGTTCTTTCGAAAAACCATTCATAGATCTTTAGATCTACAAATTTACAACCCATTTTGATCTTTATTTTTCAAGAAACATGTATGTAATCAAGTTCATAGCTTATGTGTGGATGATTTCATTATCCACAACATTTTTATCCTTCACATATTGCTAGTTCATGTCTTTAAACATGATCTAGCAAGTCTATGTGATGAACCATAGCATTTCTACTAACAAACAACACTCAACAAGCACAACAACACAAGATCAACATGATTTCATCATTACTTTAACCATATTTCATCTTTAGTTAGTTTATACTTCAAGACTTTGATTATGTTCTTTAAAGTTCTTAACATTTCACCATTCTTTTTACTATTAACCACCAAGAATATGTACAAGATGAAGATCTAAGGCACTTACTACTAGCACAAGGCTAAGGGAGTTTCAAAGCGTAAAAGTGATGGATAAAAGAAAACGAGAGAGGTCCTTGAGCTTCCAAGTACACCAAGCTTACTTGTTCGGTCTCTAGCACCTTTGGATGAGTGTGGAATGTATGAATGAAAACTTGAAGGTGGTGATGGTGGGTGGTTGGTTCTCGGCCGAACAAGAGAAGAAGGAGAAGAGAGAGCTTGCAAGTGTTTTGATGTTGGTGAATGAATTGATCAAGGTCCTCAAGGTATACTTATAATCCACTAACCATCATTAACCATTGTATATAATGTTTCTTTAACCAACAACAAGATCAATAAAATAATAAAATATCACGGGGGGTGTCCCCACTCTCACACAACCGGTTCGAACAAGGGGGGGGGGGTATGGGGTTGGTTTCTAATGTTATGGTTACAATCTAGTTAGATTATAAAGGTTAAGTTAGTGTGTTAAGGTGTGTTGTTAATTATATAGTGTGTTAGGGTGTTCGAGGACCCTAACTAGCTCAGAAAAGTAAAAACAATATGTTTGACAATATTTTTGTGTTCCGGGTAAGGTCTGGTTGTTCGGTTGGGTGTTGTCCGTTTAAGTGCTAAATTAATCTATAAAGTGTCTTCTATAATGCTTTTAGTGACACATTTAATTCCCAACACTTTGGAAAGTATCTAGGACTATTTTGCCAAGTTTTTGCACTTTACTAGCATTGTTAAATGCTGAATTTTGGTTATTTAGTGCAGAATTCTGCATTTAAAGTGTGTTTTTGGCACTTCCCGGCACTATAACTATCACCTAGTGACGCAGTTTTATGGTCCCCACTTCCCTACACTCCCTACTAGTGTAGTATTCTAATTCTGGATCATACTGGCCTCAAAAACATTGTCTGTCTAGGTGTTGGCATTGTCAGCATGTCTCTGGGTTATCCGCTCACTGTGCTTTGTGCATCATGGTTGTCACTAATGTTTGTGTGTAATAAATAGAGTGACAGTATAAAATGCGATGCATATGTATGTATGTAACAGAATTCAGTAAGCAGTTAAATCAACAGTTGTAATCAAGCACAGTCATTAAGCACAAATTAAGAATTAATTAATTTTACGGATACCTGTAATTTTGAGGGTTGTCACATTCTCCCCCTGTTAGGGAAATTTCGTCCCGAAATTTTAGTTCTGCTACTAGATGCAGGGGTCTTGGGGAATAAATGTGGGTATTTCTCTTTCATACGATCCTCACGTTCCCACGTGAATTCTGGCCCATGTCTTGCATTCCATCGAACTTTGACGAGCTTGAAACTACTCCTGCGTGTTTTGTTAACTTTCCAATCTGTAACCTCAACGGGTTCTTCGGTAAAGTGAAGCGTGTCGTCGATATGAACTTCGTCAGCAGGAATGATCACTGTCTCTTGTGTTGGACTCTTTTTCAAATTTGATACATGGAATGTATCGTGAACACCATTGAGTTCAGCAGGTAGTTCCAACTTGTATGCTACAAGCCCAATCCTTTGCCGGATTCTGAAAGGGCCAATGTAACGCGGATTCAACTTCCCACGCTTTCCAAAGCGTGCCACACCCTTCCAGGGTGAAACCTTCAACAAAACCATATCCCCAACTTGAAACTCCAAAGGTTTCCTCCTTTGGTTTGCATAGACTTTCTGTCTGTCATGAGCCGCCTTGATACGCTCTCGGATCTGTGCAATCTTGTCTGTCATCTCTTGGACTATTTCCAGCCCAACCAGTTGTCTATCACCCGCATCAGCCCAGCACAGCGGTGATCGACACTTGCGTCCATAAAGAGCTTCAAATGGCGCGGCTCCAATACATATGCTTTTAACCAACTTAACAAGATGTAAAATGAGATTAAGAAGGCCTTACTACTAGCACAAGGCTAGGGATGAACACAAGATGAAGATGATGATGAATTTGGTGGATAAAAGCACTTGAGAGAGGTCCTTCAATCCCCAAAGGCTCCAAGCTCCTTAAACAAGCTTCTTACACCTTTGTATGACTTGTAAATGGAAGAAGATGGAATGAAGATGGTGGTGGTGTGCTTGTTGGTTCTCGGCCGAGAATGGAGAAGTGTCACACCCTGATATTTCCACGTATTACCAGTGGGGAGTATCGTGACGTAGTTGATATCGTTATAGTCAAACAACACAATATTTAATATGTACAGCGGAAGCAAAAGATAGATGTATTTCAACCGAATAATATTGTAATATCAAGTATCACAAATAGTTGAAAGTAATCCACAGGTGGATCAAAATAAAATGGAAAACATTGTTCAACAATTTTGACATCCAAGCTTGCGAGACTTATTGTGGACGCTAGGAGAAAGCCAGCCTAGTTCGCGTAGTACCTGCACTTAACCTTTTTGGGAAAATACATCAGTTTACACTGGTAAATACAATTAACTGACTTATTTGAAAAGGTTTAATAAAAATTGATTTGAATGCACGTGGCACAAACTCTTTATAACTTGGGATAATTATTTGAATATAATCTTGTAAAAGAATTACATGTTCCTTATGCGTTCAGTAGCCCGGATTGATTACCGGGTTAAAGATCAATAGACACACCACATTATTTATTTTGGCACTGACGGGTGTACGCCTACACCCCGTGCTTAGGTCGTGGCCATTTCGTAAAATGATGCCAAGGATGTCCGGGACATGGTCATTAACCCCCCAAAGGCTTTAAGTAGACAAAACATTTCAAAATGGAGCATATCAATGGTTTAACCTCTATTCGATTAAAGATTCAATGCCCGAACCAAGCAGTATTTTATATACCATACCCCAAGCCCGTATAGTAAAAGTATTTACCTTTGCAAGTATCAATCACAAATAGCAAGTGCGTGTAGCTTTTACCGGGTCTCCTATTCTGGAACGAAGGTTTATAATAACCTATTAGAATCCTAACGGGTCTTTAATTAAGCCTAAGCCTAGACCGGTTAGTTTTAAAGAAAGATACGGTTCGAACGCGTGATTAAGCGAAGACCGGAATGGAATGTGATTTAGACCCGACAAGTTTGAAGACTTATATAATATGGGCAATCTAAACACATTCTGGATTTTGAGATAAAAATGATAAGGTTTGACCCGTTTCGGCTAGTTTATGCAAACTAGTTACATAAACCGAACCGAACGCGAATAACGCATAACGGGTACCCAAAAGAGTCACTAACAGGTTTCCTAAGTTAATATGTGTAACATCCCAAAAATATAAAACATTATAATGGAATTACAAAACGTTGAATAAACAAGAACAAACTAACTAGGAATAGATAACCTAGTTAGATATGAGTCTTGTAATATCAAATAAATGGATGGAAAAACTCCTAAATCATAAAGAAAACAAAATTGGGGGACTAGAATGGTTAAACTTGAAACTTTGTATATTAAAACAAAAGATATTACACCAAACACACACAAGAAGTGTGTGTCTGGTCGTTCTCTGCACATGGGCGACATAGGGGTTTCCCCACAACCCTAATTCAATCAATTTCCATCAAATTGAAGCTCCTAATCAATCTTAAATCAAGTTTCAAGCACGAATTAGTGATCACCTCACTGAAGGGATCACAAGGTATGTGAAATTCTAGTATTTTGCTTCATCTCAAGTTCTAGGTTAAGTATGAAAAATCGAAATTTAACTTGTTTATGTCATGCATGAATGTAATTAGAAGAGATATGGTGTCTAGGGATGAACCCTAGGTGAAATCTTGTTAAAAGATTGCATGATAACTATAGAGTTTATAACCACCATTGTAGGTGATTAATGAACTTGAAGAAACTTGATAAAACCCTAGAATTATGATCTTGTTCTAACACAAATATGAATTTAAGAATAAATTTCAGAAATATTGATGTTAAGATATGTGTAGAATTGAATAATTAAATGTTAGTTTAGATGATAATAACAAGTCATGAACTTGGTTTTGTTTATATAAAAATCTGACCCACTAGGTGTTTGATGAAACGCCTAAGTGAGGGTTAAAAATGTTAAAAGTTGGGTAAAACGCAGATTTGAAACATGTTGAGAAATAATGCGTTAAAGCTTATGAAAGAGTTCTAAACTTGTTATGAATTGAACTCTTTAGGAAAGGAATCCGGAACATCAAGTGGACACGTCGGAGGTGATACACGCGGAAAATGTGTGCTTTAAAGGTACGTGGCTTTGGTCCCGTTAAATTATGCGTAAATATTTGGGTTTGGTGTGTGATTGATGTTGTAGTGTAAGAGATGCGTTTGATGCGTCGTTAAAGTGGCGAAGTACACTCGACCATCAAACGGGTCAAAATAAAGACTTGGAATTGAGTTTGGTTTGTCAATAAAGTGATGGTTTTCACTAAATAGCCAAACGGGTCGAAATAATGCTTTTAAGAGAATCACAAGAGTAGAGACTTGAAAGTCTCATATTTAGTTAAGTGGTGGATTATACCACGCCAATGAATTGGTTATGTTAATTTAAGTCTATGAATCCGGGAAATCGGGTCACACAATAGAAGTTAAATGAAAGTTTCGTTTGAATCGGGATGCTAGAATTCCGAAGAAACAAGTATTTAGTTCTAAGGAAACGCAAAGCCATAGAATGGCGCGAAGGCACCAAATTTATGAGCCCGGGAAATTGGGTAAATATGTCAAAAAGGTTTTAAGAATTGAAAGGAGGTGTTATGCACATACACTAATAGGTTGGAAAATTGAAATAAGGGAATTGTGAACCGACTGTCGGTGTCTCGGTTTCCTCGATGTGAAATTCACATGGTTAGATCCGTAATTTTATTACGGACTCGTAGGAAAAAGAATCGGAACGGACTAGCGAGTGAAAAGTTATGGCCTTTTAAAGTTAGGATTTGAATAAACCTTGAGCTGGGAATGTACAGCATCAGCACAAGTAAACAGTCTGTGAAAAACAGGGCTACTTGGCGTCACGCGACGCCCCCTTGAACCGGGAAAAATTTATTTTTTGCTCTTTTGACCCTTGGAACTTGTTTATATCCATTGTAACTTTATCAAAACTAACAATTGTTGTGGTTTTGATCTTAGGTAATGTTGGAAACTAACCGGATGATGATCGAGCTAGCTTTTGAAGAACCGAACACAATTTATAAGCTTCCGCAATATTTCAATCTTTAATAGACTATGTTTATGGAATGTAGACAAATCGTTAAAAAACTTTTAAATGTTGTAACTTAGTCGTTAGTTGACTAAGTTTTTGCTACTTATGAACTTTTCTTATGGAATCTATGTTAATTATTCATCTTTTATCTAAAATAGTATGAACTATCATTAAATTCAAGTAAAATTAGACGGGTGTTACAAGTTGGTAATCAGAGCCCAAGGTTGTTAACAAAGTGTTCGGTTCAAGCTTGATCAATCGTCCGGTAAGAATTAACTTATTGTGTTAATAAATTATATCTTATGTAAAAAGGAAATTTAAATTGATATGCATAGGAAGTGCGTGTTTACACACTCAAACCCGGAAAAGTGCACTAAGCATAAATGGTTTAAGCAAGTGGTGAACTTGGCTAGATCAAAATGAATGACGCATATGTCATAGATGAAATGTTTAACAATTAGTGTAAACATTTCAATTTCAAGATGACGGAAAGATGGGAGGAGTGTATGAATACGCTCGAACCCAGGAAAATACACTAAGTAAGAAAGGTAAGGCAGGATATATACTTGACCAAACCGAAAAAGAATAAGACATTATTTATGATTGAGTGAGAGTGATATAAATTTCTGTATAATAAGATGGAAATGAATTAAATAATTATTGATAAATCGTGATGGATGTTTCAGTTAAAGAAATGTCTGGAGTAACCGGAGATGATTCGACATCTCAATTGACTGAACAAACGAAAGCTAAGATTTCCAAGGAGGTCGGAAAAGCTCTAGAAAATAGTCTATCACAGTATATTGATAGATTACAAACCACAATCGAGCCGGTGGTGAACGATATGATGGCTGAATTGAAAGACAGCATACTACAAGAAATAGAAGAAAGGAGGGTGTTGGATATTAATCCAAGATCCGTAAAGAAGTCCAAGTCTAATAAAGCTCCCAAGAAGGGGGTTACAAAAAAGTGTGTTACATCAGTGTAGATTTTGTGGAAAAATTCACAAGGGCACATGTGGTAAGCCAAGACATAAAAAGTCTAAATGTCCAGAGAGGCTTGGAACCAAGGACACAACCGACACAAAGTCTGATGCCCAGAAATCAAGGACAAAGTTGTTTTATATAACAGCCACGGAGGCTAAAGCTGGACCTGATGTCGTTTCAGGTATACTCTTGTAAATTAAATTTCAGCATAAATTTTAATTATTACGAGTGCAAATAAATCGTTTGTTTTATATAGATTTATTTAACATTCTACATTAGTGTTAACGAAATTACCAAGGCTTTGAAAAATAGAAAGAGGTAATAATAGAAGTTCTATAGTTTATAAGAGATGCTGAAACTGTACGTTGAGCAGCGAGGTAAAAATAATCATGATAAATATTGCCTTGGGAAGAGGTGCACGCACACTCGAACCCGAGAACGTAATGAAAGATAAGCGTCATAATAGGGAGGAGTGTAATAACACCCGAACCCTGGGAGTTTACAATAGTAATAGATGACAAGGACATGGTTATAGACTAAGCCAAACTAAATGAAACAGATAGAAACATCGGTTATGGCAACAAACGATGTGGATAAATTCCATACAACGATATGAAACAATAACATGAAATGAATTGATTTTGTTATTGTAATAATGGGTTAAAGTCAGAAATCAAGAGATTAAGGTTTGGATAGGAATATCCTCGAAAAAGAAACTAAATGGACAATATGTATTAATTGTTGCTGTAAATAATGAAATACCAATAAATTTGGATTTAAAAGCTCGGGTATAGGTAGATACCCAAGTAACATGTTATTAATAAATTCCTCCTGAGGAAGAACGATAATCACCTTGATGAGGGTGAATATGTAAAAGAATTAGTAAGAGAAACATTATGAAAGCGTTAGAATAAGAACGAGTAAACCCCAAAGGCCGAATAACAATAACAATAGTTTACCAAATAAGACTTGAGACATGGGCCTTCGGGACATTTGTAAAAGAAACAGACCTAAGGGTCGCTGACAAAAGAAAGGTGGTGTACGGATTAATTAAGTAAAGTGCTTGACAATAAAAGTAAACGGGAGCCGGATAATGGGAGCATATTACATTAAGATAATGAGCCCAAGGGAAGGGATAAGAATCAAGTAAACGAAAATATGAATCGACAACTTAGAATGACAAGGCATAAGGATAAAGTTGATTGTCATAGGAGATGGAACTCGCACGAACAAGTCAAACCAGACGAGTGAAAGAATAAAAGACTTGGTTGATTAAAAGCGGTGGGTTTTGCTGATACGACCAAATAAATCGAGAAATAAAATCTTAAGGAATGACGGAAGGGTTGCTATGAAAATAATATCGATAAAATACTCAATTAATAGGTATGTTTTCAGATAAATGCGTAACCAACAGTCAAGAACGCGAATTAAAAGTCAAGAGACTCGGATTAAGAGTTATGACTGAGAAAACGATAAAATTTTGCAAAAAAAAAAAAAAAAAAAAAAACAGAAATTTCAATAGTCATGTTTAACTACTTTAATGTTGGGCGGGTTGAATAAAGTATAGTAGTTGATATCTCAACTAAGCGCAACCTGAATAATGAAAGCGTGAAATATCATTGAATCTATGGGATAGGTCATAAAAGAGTATGAAAGGGAAAATGCAAACCAATGAAATTAGAGTGTTAAAAATATCAAGATCAAGAACCCGGGTAACGGGTTGAAAGGAAATAGGGGCATAAACCAAATAACGGTATGAATAAAATAACCGACGCAAAGGACACACAAGAAGTCAAAGAGTCGGAAATATAATCCCGAAGAATAATCCTTGTCGTCAATACCTCGATATGATTAATCGACATGGTTAAAAAAAACATTAAACTAAAATTCAGTTTTAGTAAAGAAACGATGTTCTAACACCTATGAATACCGAGAGAGAAATTAGAAAATGGTTAGTACTAAAGAATATAGGTCTAACGCCGAAAGCTGTAAGATGATGCATTCGGAGAAAGATTCTTAAGAATGAAAAGTCGATGTAAAACTAAACATGGCGTGATGTGATCACGGACACGAAAGTAATATAGAATGTAATCACGTTATAGTGTGAATGACTAGATATGAAATTATAAGTATGCAAAGGGCCGATGACGGCAATATTGCATACCCGAATGACGAGGGATGAGGTAAAATGGTGACCAATTAGTTTAGGCAATAAAACAAGTTGTAGCCTAAATAACACTGTGACCTATGTAGAGCGCTTGTTAATATAAAACTAGCGTCAAGTAAGTATGCTGGTGAACTCAGTGACTGAATGGTCAAAAGACAACCCGATCAAAAGGGCGACAAAGGATAGGAAATAGGTAATATAGTTATGCTAAAAGTTTTCCTCAAGGAAGGGTGTTATCTGATTCAGGAAAAGAGAGAAACTAAGCCCGAGGTTTATCGGGCCATTTAAAATCATAGAACGGGGTTGGCAAGGTAGCTTATCGCCTCGAGCTACCGGAAGAGCTGAGTGGAATACATAGCACGTTCCACGTATCACATCTCCGAAAATGTCTAGCCGACGAAACCGCTTGTATCCACTACGGTGACATCGAGGTGGATAACAATCTCAACTACGCGGTAAAACCAATCGTAATTTTAGATCGAAAGGCAAAAGGATTGAGGAACAAAGTAATTAACCAAGTGAAAGTTAAATGGGAACACAGGAAGGGTTCGGATACCACATGGGAGTCCGAAGAAGAGATGCAACGACTCTACC
The DNA here is from genome assembly GCA_030545235.1 of Helianthus tuberosus. Taxonomy (NCBI): domain Eukaryota; kingdom Viridiplantae; phylum Streptophyta; class Magnoliopsida; order Asterales; family Asteraceae; genus Helianthus; species Helianthus tuberosus. The sequence continues at coordinate 103,448,522 of CM060390.1, read as the reverse complement.
CCACATTATTTGGTACGTATTCTGGTTTCGGGGACGAAACCCTCTTTAAGGGGGGTGGACTTGTAACATCCCGAAAATATAAAACATTATAATGTAATTACAAAACGTTGAATAAACACGAACAAACTAACTAGGAATAGATAACCTAGTTAGATATGAGTCTTGTAATATCAAATAAATGGATGGAAAAACTCCTAAATCATAAAGAAAACAAAATTGGGGGACTAGAATGGTTAAACTTGAAACTTTGTATATTAAAACAAAAGATATTACACCAACCACACACAAGAAGTGTGTGTTTGGTCGTTCTCTGCACAGGGGCGACATAGGGGTTTCCCCACAACCCTAATTCAATCAATTTCTATCAAATTGAAGCTCCTAATCAATCTTAAATCAAGTTTCAAGCACGAATTAGTGATCACCTCACTGAAGGGATCACAAGGTATCTGAAATTCTAGTATTTCGCTTCATCTCAAGTTCTAGGTTAAGTATGAAAAATCGAAATTTAACTTGTTTATGTCATGCATGAATGTAATTAGAAGAGATATGGTGTCTAGGGATGAACCCTAGGTGAAATCTTGTTAAAAGATTGCATGATAACTATAGAGTTTATAACCACCATTGTAGGTGATTAATGAACTTGAAGAAACATGATAAAACCCTAGAATTATGATCTTGTTCTAACACAAATCTGAATTTAAGAATAAATTTCAGAAATATTGATGTTAAGATATGTGTAGAATTGAATAATTAAATGTTAGTTTAGATGATAATAACAAGTCATGAACTTGGTTTTGTTTATATAAAAATCTGACCCACTAGGTGTTTGATGAAACGCCTAAGTGAGGGTTAAAAATGTTAAAAGTTGGGTAAAACGCAGATTTGAAACATGTTGAGAAATAATGCGTTAAAGCTTATGAAAGAGTTCTAAACTTGTTATGAATTGAACTCTTTAGGCAAGGAATCCGGAACGTCAAGTGGACACGTCAGAGGTGATACACGCGGAAAAGGTGTGCTTTAAAGGTACGTGGCTTTGGTCCCGTTAAATTATGTGTAAATATTTGGGTTTGGTGTGTGATTGATGTTGTAGTGTAAGAGATGCGTTTGATGCGTCGTTAAAGTGGCGAAGTACACTCGACCATCAAACGGGTCAAAATAAAGACTTGGAATTGAGTTTGGCTTGTCAATAAAGTGATGGTTTTCACTAAATAGCCAAACGGGTCGAAATAATGCTTTTAAGAGAATCACAAGAGTAGAGACTTGAAAGTCTCATATTTAGTTAAGTGGTGGATTATACCACGCCAATGAATTGGTTATGTTAATTTAAGTCTATGAATCCGGGAAATCGGGTCACACAATAGAAGTTAAATGAAAGTTTCGTTTGAATCGGGATGCTAGAATTCCGAAGAAACAAGTATTTAGTTCTAAGGAAACGCAAAGCCATAGAATGGCGCGAAGGCACCAAATTTATGAGCCCGGGAAATTGGGTAAATATGTCAAAAAGGTTTTAAGAATTGAAAGGAGGTGTTATGCACATACACTAATAGGTTGGAAAATTGAAATAAGGGAATTGTGAACCGACTGTCGGTGTCTCGGTTTCCTCGATGTGAAATTCACATGGTTAGATCCGTAATTTTATTACGGACTCATAGGAAAAAGAATCGGAACGGACTAGCGAGTGAAAAGTTATGGCCTTTTAAAGTTAGGATTTGAATAAACCTTGAGCTGGGAATGTACAGCATCAGCACAAGTAAACAGTCTGTGAAAAACAGGGCTACTTGGCGTCACGCGACGTCCCCTTGAATCGGGGAAAATTTATTTTTTGCTCTTTTGACCCTTGGAACTTGTTTGTATCCATTGTAACTTTATCAAAACTAACAATTGTTGTGGTTTTGATCTTAGGTAATGTTGGAAACTAACCGGATGATGACCGAGCTAGCTTTTGAAGAACTGAACACAATTTATAAGCTTCCGCAATATTTTAATCTTTAATAGACTATGTTTATGGAATGTAGACAAATCGTTAAACAACTTTTGAATGTTGTAACTTAGTCGTTAGTTGACTAAGTTTTTGCTACTTATGAACTTTTCTTATGGAATCTATGTTAATTATTCATCTTTTATCTAAAATAGTATGAACTATCATTAAATTCAAGTTAAATTAGACGGGTGTTACAATATGCCTTAAATATGTTGTGATATCAGTAGGATATCTTCCATCATGCCCAAAACGAGTTTAACCTTAATTTAAGCCCAATATGGGTATTTTGGTCATTTTAAAGGTTATAAAAGAGATTAAATGAAATTCTGAGATTCGGGTACGAATACATCAGTAAAATAACTTATTTTAATAGGTCATATCAGTTGGTAATAAGTCTTATATGACAAAATGGTTTTAAACATAAACTATGTGTTTAATACGCTTAAAAAGCCATTTTAGGCGATTTCTGGGTTGTACAGGAAATCTGAGTTTTCTGATCAGGTTATAAAGTTCAAAATACTTCATTTATTATTTAAAAGCAGTAGCAATTGCATTGGTGTCAAAATATTATGTAGAACTCATTTTAATAACCAAAAAGGGTATAATCGGTATTTACCGAATCAACGCCATAACCTTAGGTTATGAGCTGGTTAAAATAATTAAAAATATTTAAAAATCCCAAAATATTATATTACATCAGTGGGTAAAAGTTTTGGTGTCAAAATTTGGTTTAGATAGGCTTTATGCTAATCGCGCCGTTTAATTAACAAAAAGTTTCTTAAATGCGCTATTTAGCATAACTCCTAATCTGGACCTCGAACTGATATGAAACTTTAGGGACATGTTTATAAATCAGTAACAAAGATTATTGTTCTCTCACATATCCAAAATTCTCGTTTTATGGTCAAAAGGGCATTATGGTCAACATTAAGCAATTAACGGAAATGTGTAAACGAATCGGGTAATCAATGAACCAACCACAGAGGGTTATACCAACATGTAGCCTGGTCCTAAGGAAGCTCTAAGACATTTTCAAATCATACTAAATCGGGTCAGAACTGAAGTCAAAGCAAAAGTCAAAGTTTTGCGACTTTCGGTTCTGAACCGGGTCTAAACAGAAAATTGTCGGATCAAACAAGCTTAGACCAGTTCTTATACTTATTAACAAGTTATATGAGTGATAAAATAGGTTACATGCCTTCTACATTGCTAATTACATGTTAATTCGCATATTTAAGTTTCTGTTGACTTTTTATAAACAACTTTGACCCGACATTTGATCTAGTTAGAGCGAGAATCAGAGGGTGCCCTTTTAAGGGTTTAATGCCCACATAATTACCAACTTATAACTACCTTCAATTCGACTAATCACTGGACCATTAATGATTAATCGCTAAGTCAAACGTTAATTACGACGGTTTGACTTTTAGGCTAATAACTAAGCAAAAGTCAATTAAGGAAGGTCAAGGATACTTACCAAAGGCCTAATTACGACCAGGGATGCTTAGAGAAGGCTCCTGAGCTCCAGAGATGATCAGAAGATGAGTTGTGGGTGAATGATCAAAGTTGCAACCAATGGGTCCTTATATAGTGTTTGTGATTGCACAAGATCATGCCAAAACATGCTACCATTGATCCCTGATCATCAACAAGTGTCCCTAATGTCTAAAAGCAAGCCTAGGCAACACTTGGTATTGAGAAAAGGCAAAGTAAGTCGGTTACAATGGACATGGAAGAAACCTAGCAAGTTTTTCGGCATCAGATGGCTCCTCGCGTCACGCATAGGTCCCCAAGGGGTCCCTCGCGTCGCGCGACACCCCCTCTGATCCAAATCCAATTTTTAGATTTTTGCTGTTTTGGTCCTTGGTCCATATAAAGTTGTTTCGTCATTATTTCTTGCATTATGAGCCCTCCAAAATGACTTATAAGGGCTCCAAGACTTATACCCACTTTGTTAAGTCCTTGGTTAACTTTGTTATCAACCGAAAAGTCATAAACTTCATCGTTGACGCTTTTAACCCCTCGTATACGAATTTGATCATAACTTTCTCATACGATAACGAAACTTTATGAAATTTTTATCCCACATTCTAGTGAGCATAATTTACCATTACAAAGCTTCGGGTTTGCAAAAAGGTCACTCAGAGGTATACTTTAAACATGTTGACACATTTAACCCCTGTAGTTTGTAATCTCTCACTTTCTTTCATATTTAGCTTCGTATGATCCATGATTTATTCGTTTGAAGGTATAAAACATTTTGTAGGGCTATTGTAAAGTATATTTATCCATTGTTGACATTTTGAACCCTTATATTCACATACTTTCCATGCTTGTCAACTTTAGTCCCTCTAGGGTATTCTTTCACACGTTCAAGCTTATGACACGTGTCAATACATTACAGGACGTGAATTTTCGAGGTGTTATAAGAAGGGGGAGGGGAAAGATGAAGCGTGGTGTGTTGTGTGAAATGAGAAGGATTATGGTCTTGAGGTTAAGTTAAATAACCTCCAACATAGCTCAAACCAATGGTTCATGTGTTAACAAAAGCAAGGGACAAGATCAAATATAATAAGCAAATAAAATCCAAAGTGGGGGCCACCTTGAACCGTCGCCAATAGGGGGGTCTTGGTTAGCATGTAATTGGTAGTTAACTTATTTAGTTAGATTATAAGGAGTTTAGTTAGGTTATAAGTTATTATGATGTTATGATAGGTGTTATGATGTTTGGGGACCATAACTAGCTTAGAAATGATAAAACAATGCTTCTAGTGAAAATTTGGTGTTTCGGGTAGTGTCCGGTTGTTCGGTTGGTTACCGGTTCGTTAAGGTGCTAACTACGTAGTTTAGTGTGCTTTATGTTACCTTTTGTGACAGTTTTGATTTCCGACACTTAGGAAAGTATTCTGGACCATTTAATCATAATTCTGCATGATATTAAGTTGTTCAATAGCTGATTTTTGCTGAATTCGGCAGAATTCTGCAGTTTATGTGAGTTTTAGGCACTTTCCGGCACTTAAACTATCACTAGCAAGGCAGTTTCATGATCGTTACTTTCCTACACACTATACTAGTGTAACCCTTGGTTTCTGACTCATTCTGTGTCTCAATACCATGTCTGTCTATGTACTGAATTCCGTTAGCATTTTTTTTATTTGTCTGATAACTGTGCCATCTTTGTTTCGTGCATCATTTGAGTCAATCGAGTGTTGCATGCAATAATGGCATGACATTATGCAATATATGATGCACATGTATGTATGATAACAATAATCCGAAAGCATTCATGTCATTAATTTAAATCAGCACAGTCATTAAGGCACTAATTACTGTTTAATCATTGTACGAATACATGCAAATTTTGACAATTGTCACATTCTCCCCCTGTTAAGAAAATTTCGTCCTCGAAATTTGGACTACATTAACTTCTTAGAGTTACGTTATGCGTAGATGGACATGAATAATACCAAAGTGAATAACCACGAAACCGAATCAGGACTTATTCGAATCAGGTGAATCCAAGGACATATTACAACAATAAGAATCCAACGGTTAAAAGGTATGTGATTCAGAATTTGATGTCATGGTACGGACGTATTATCTAATGTGACTTTGTTAACAGGGGTTCAATAAGAGGAGTTTCGACCAATACGATTCCCAACGACCTTTCGTAATATGCAAATGAGCTCTAGAAACAATAGCACCCACTAGATGAACTCATAATCAGCAAGCTCAAATGTAATAATAACATGAAAATGATCCGTCAACTTTTGAATAAATAACTGGATAAAATTAGTGTGTTGACATTATTGTATTGCGAGAATACACCCGATTGAAATACAACCGAATCTGGTGTATCATCGTCTTGATTCGTAGTTGCATTAAGAGTGTTTAAATGACGAGTTAAACGAAAATTATACGTAGTTTCGTGTGAAACGGTTGGCCATGATTAGCACAAGCTACAAGTTTATACCGACGCCACAAAGTGTCGTAGTGAATGAACAACGCGACCCAATACCAGACGAACCCATGCAAAACCCAGTAGCACCCTACCCAGACCTTGACCCTCTAGATTCCTATTTTGATAATGACCAATACATCAAGGAGATTCTAGAAAACCCGTACCCTTACGAAGAACCCATGCCACAGTTCCCAGACCCGATACCAGCACCCGCACCACCCATGAGCACTGAGAATGTGCAAGAACTCTGCACCTTTGGTGAGGAGATTTTAGAAGGAAGTGAAAGGATGAGGCAGATAGGGGAGCGACTCGTCTGGAAATATGACGAGCGCAATATGCAATATTGGATGAACCCCTATCAGTAGTAATACTATATATATATGTGTGTGTGTGTGTGTATGTTTGAAATTTCTTTTTTAATAAAAATATATAATAATCAACTAAAATAGATAATCCTATAGTTATTGATGCATACTAGTATTGTATTTCTATTCCAGTTGTATTTGTAATAGATATAGATGCATAATATATAAAATAGAGTAAAGGTCGCAATGACGACGATTTTGGATCAATATGCGTGTGATGTGATTGTTTGTATTAGATATAGTCTTGTGATATTAATACGTGGTAAATGTTTAAAATCCAGATGGACAATGAAGTGAATCAAGAAAACCAGAATAACAATAATAATGGAAACCAAGTGGGAAACAATGCCATCCAACACATAGTGGGACAAGGAATTATAGACGCAATGCCATATATTATTAAAACAGTTAAAAAAGCGGATAATAAAAGTAATAATGGCAATAACGACCACCTACTGAACCAGAACACAGCGTAAACAATGGACCCATACTTCAAGTGCCCATTCCAAAAAGAAGAAGAATTGTGTCTTATGGTTGTTCTTACAAAGAATTCTGGTCCTGTAAACCAATAGAATTCTCGGGCAATGAAGGAGCCATTGCAGCTCTACGCTGGATAGAAAAGACTGAGGCAGTCTTGAAAATAAGCAAGTGCGTAGAAGAGGATAAGATAATGTTTGCCTCCAACCTATTTATGAACTCAGCTTTAGAATGATGGAACACTATCCTCCAGTCTAGGGGAAGTGACAGGGCCTATAATATGGAATGGAGTGAGTTTAAGAGCATGGTTGAAAGGAAGTTCTGTCCTCCCAATGAAAAGGAACAGATAGCAAATAAATTCTTAAACCTTAGAATGATTGGAGTAGATAGTAAGGGTTACACTACTACGTTCTTCGAATATGCTAGAATAGTGCCGACCCTTGCATCACCAGAACCGGTATTAATCTCTCGTTACATCTGGGGATTAATCAATGAGATTAGGCATGTAGTCAAGGCAGCTAGACCACAAACTATAGGGGAAGCAGTAGAACTAGCAAATACCTTGACTGATGAATTAGTGCGTACACAAGAAGAGAACCAGAGGAAGAACCTAGCTCAAAGGCTTACCCAAGAATTTCGTTATGGAAATTCCAACCGTGAGAAAAACGTAGGTTCTACCTCTGCACCTTACTGTAAGGCCTGCAAGAAGAAACATTCAGGAAGATGCTCCAACTACTGCAACATCTGCAAGATACCAGGACAAAAAGAAGAAGATTGTAGGAAGAAACCCAGTAATGGAGTGTGCTTCAACTGTGGAGAAAAAGGGAATATCAAGCCAAACTGTCTGAAACTAACTCCAGCCATGAACAACAAGATTACTAAAAATGCTAGAGCATTTGTTCTGACTGCAGAAGAAGCCAAAATGATCCCGGACGTGATAGCCGATACGTTTTTAGTTAATGATGTTTTTGCTAAAGTTTTATTTGACTCTGGTGTGAACCAAAGTTTTATTAATACTTCATTTTGCAAACTTCTCAACCAACCATAAACTAAACTCCCACAAGAATGTCTAGTAGAGACAACAAATGGGGAAACCATTAAGATCGCTGAAATCTTGCAGGGAGCAAGAATAGAAAATTTAAATCAAAAGTTTATTGCAAACCTTTATCCAATGAATCTAGCAGGATTCGATATTGTATTAGGAATGGATTGGTTAATAGCTAATAAAGCCAGTATTCTATGTGATCAAAAGTCAATCCAAGTAAATTCACCAAAAGGTGAAAAATCACAATTAAAGGAGATAAGCAATCAAGATCCACAAAATTCATCTCTGTGATGAAAACGACCAGTTATGCCAGAAAAGGATCAATAGTGTATTTGATTTCCATAATCATTAACACTAAAGGAAAAGAACTGAAAGATATTCCAGTAATATCACAATTTTCAGATGTGTTCCCAGAAGAATTACCAGGACTACCGCCAGACAGGGAAGTTGAATTTAGAATTCATCTGCTACCAGGGACAACACCAATTGCCAAAGCACCCTACCGTTGACACCAACATAAATGTAAGAATTGAAGAAACAGTTAGACGAACTGTTAGAAAAAGGATTCATACAGCCAAGTTCATCGCCATGGGGAGCGCCGATCTTATTCATCAAGAAGAAAGACGAGTCAATGCGAATGTGCATTGATTAACGTGAATTGAATAAAGTCACGATTAAAAATTGGTACCCATTACCGAGAATCGATGATCTGTTTGATCAATTGCAAGGAGCTCGGTTTTTCTCTAAAATCGATTTACGCTCAGGATATCATCAAATAAAAGTACAGGAAGAGGACATTCCTAAGACCGCTTTTAGAACAAGGTATGGCCATTATGAATTTACTGTCATGCCATTTGGTTTAACCAATGCCCCAGCCGCATTTATGGACATGATGAACCGAATATGTAAGTCATATTTGGATAAATTCATAATTGTCTTTATAGACGATATTCTCATTTACTCTAAGAGTAAAGAGGAATATGCAGCGCATCTGCATGCTGTAACATTCCCATTTTTATCATATAAGAATTATAGGTTTGTTTAAATTTATTAACCACTAGTAACTAGTTTTAAAAACTATTTTATATATAGTTGGTTGGAATATTATACTAATTAATTGGCTTGTATATGGGTGACCTTTCTATTAAAATAAAAGTATACAAAAACTTATATTATTAGACAGGTAGATTACGGGTAAGTTGACCGTTAAAAATATGAAGTACCTAGACGGGCCTAGGAACCGTATAATAATTAAATTATAAAAATACATTGTATTTGAACCTACTATATTTTTAATGAAACTTGGTTCAAAATGTAGACAAAAATATTCTCGTTCTAAAGACATATTTATTGTCATATAAAACGCCATATTTTAGAAGTTATAAGCGCCAATAAGTAAAGCAGTTGAATTAATTATAATATATAAACTAATAAATAATAATAATAATAATCAAAGTGATCGTATAGGAATAAAATAATATTTAAACTAAAAACATCAAATAAGATTGTTTTAAGTGTGCATGTACGTGTCTTCAACATATTAAAGAATATGATGACTAAGATTCCATGTCATTGATATAAATAGGCAACTCACTTCTGCTATGTCTTTCGCCTACTCTCTCTCAATATATATATTATTATTATTTACCTCATAATAATAATAAAGCTCTGCCCCGTTTTAAGTGTTTTAACTCCAGATCACCGCTACCCTTTCCGATTTATCTGGGGCCCATAACGCATGTCAAGGCTCGCCCGACTAAGTTCGTTGGGGTTCTGTCTCATGACATAGGGATAAAGTTGAATTAGGATTACTATACTTAATACGAGTGCAATATATATACATATATATATATATATATATTTTAAAATAGTTCGGGAGTTATACCCAAGATTTATACCATTAGGCTTTCTAGTTGAACCCTAAAGTTACAAAGTGAGTCCATTCTCTTTTCTCACCATTTTATTCCCTTTTTGGTGATATAATTATATTCAAAAAATGCTCCAAAACGATCCGTAAGTGAAAACCCGGACCCCTGAAACCCTAATGTATATGAAAAATCAAGAAAATCAGATGTTTGGTCTTCTCGCGGGCCGCATAAAGAATAGGCAGGATTTCACAACCATCGGTGCACAGTCTAATCAGAGTCATAATTATTGGCACTGCAAAATAAGTCACATACCTTTGCAATTCCCTATTTCATTTTATTCGACATTCCCTGGTAATGTCATTTAACAACAGTTATCACCCAAAATTCCAGATAAAATTCTTAAAATTTCTTTTGTTAAAATTCTGACCTCTGTGAATAGACTTTGGCATTGCTACTCCCCCTAATGGTCATCATACCATGAGGATTTCCTTTATAGTAGCAAATATTGATCTATTTCATTTCTTGGTAAATCCACACGTTACACATGCACTGTTTGTTGCGCATGTGGTTCGTTTGATTTATAAAAACCAATGGATGGCTTCATTTCAATTTGTTGTTTTATCAAAACTCAAATATCGTTTCATTATACTTGATCTTTGCATTTGTAAACCGCATTTTTGCAAAACGATGACTCTTTGATACCGAATCGATGAATTTCTTGAAAACTCGATTTTCTTTTGAATGGTATACATGATTTTTGTTGTGACCATGTCAGAACTTTCTTATGAACTCGTGGTGTTTAAACCAAGTTCAATTGTTTGAACTTACTCGCATTACATACTCAATGCAAGATCCCATCATATTCGAATTAATCCCAACAAGCCTTCAATTACTTTGAACCATAACATGCTTGTTTGGTCTTCGACTTCATTGAATTGTTTCTTTGATCACGATCACCTTGTGGTGACGTTTTCACAAAAATTGAAGCTTGCACTAATCTCGTTTGCACACATCATATACGGATTTAATTATTTATTTATTTATATTAAATCTGCTTCGTTGGTTTATCCTATAAAAGCAATCTTAACACAATCATGTGCTAAGATAATGATACACAAATTCATGTCATATTTCAGTGTATCTCTTAATGATTCTTACAACATCAATCGAGCCTTTCGTGATAATTATTGCTTCATTATCTTCAATCGAAAAATATTATTCAATTGTTTCAATTTCAATCGAAAATCTTACTAGATTTGTTTGAAACAAACATTCGAACTTACTTCGTTGAACTTTCATTTAATTTAAAACACGGTGAACTCGTCCAGTCACCGCTATTTATTATTTCGATTACTACGACACCTTGTGGCGTCGCTATAAACTTGTAGCTTATTTATACATATATACCTTTCGCTTGACTCATCCTTGAAAATGGTCTTAATACAACTATGTGTTAAGACGATGATACACCAAACTCTATTGTATATCGGTGTATCCTTGCTATTCAATAAATGTCCACACATTGATTTTTCTCATATCATAATTCGATAGTTGACAATCATTTTCGTGCTTCTATTTCTTTTGAGCTTATTAATTCTGAGTCTTCCTCAGTTGATAATCAAAGTAAGTTTTCTTTTGACAATGAATTCTATTGATTCTAAAAGTCATTCACAACTTGTAAACATTCAATTTAGACATCTATTGATCTTATATCTCTTTTGGCTTCAACCTAGTCATTATATCATTTCATCTCATTCGGTTGACATCGATTTCTTGAACTAATTCAGTTGAACCATTGAGTCCTATTTACTGTACAACTCATATTCACAAAATTTGATGTTTTGATTCTGTATCATTTACCTTAATATTGTTTTATTGACTAAGACGTGACATAACTCTAAAAGTTATATCATAGCCCAAATCTCGAGGACGAGATTTAAAACAAGGTGGGGAGGATGTAACATTCCCATTTTTATCATATAAGAATTATAGGTTTGTTTAAATTTATTAACCACTAGTAAGTAGTTTTATTTTTAATATAATTATTCGACCCAAATAGTTTTAAAAACTATTTTATATATAGTTGGTTGGAATATTATACTAATTAATTGGCTTGTATATGGGTGACCTTTCTATTAAAATAAAAGTATACAAAAACTTATATTATTAGACAGGTAGATTACGGCTAAGTTCACCGTTAAAAATATGAAGTACATAGACGGGCCTAGGAACCGTATAATACTTAAATTATAAAAATACATTGTATTTGAACCTACTCTATTTTTAATGAAAGTTGGTTCAAAATGTAGACAAAAATATTCTCGTTCTAAATACATATTTATTGTCTTATAAAACGTCATATTTTAGAAGTTATAAGCGCCAATAAGTAAAGCAGTTGAATTAATTATAATATATAAACTAATAAAATAATAATAATAATAATCAAAGTGATCGTATAAGAATAAAATAATATTTAAACTAAAAACATCAAATAAGATTGTTTTAAGTGTGCATGTACGTGTCTTCAACATATTAAAGAATATGATGACTAAGATTCCATGCCATTAAATAAATAGGCAACTCACTTCTGCTATGTCTTTCGCCTACTCTCTCTCTCAATATATATATATATATATATATATTATTTACCTCATAATAATAATAAAGCCCTGCCCCGTTTTAAGTGTTTTAACTCCAGATCACCGCTACCCTTTCCGATTTATCTGGAGCCCATAACGCATGTCAAGGCTCTGCCCGACTAAGTTCGTTGGGGTTCTGTCTCATGACATAGGGATAAAGTTGAATTAGGATTACTATACTTAATACGAGTGCAGTATATATATATATATATATATATATATATATATATATATTTTAAAATAGTTCGGGAGTTATACCCAAGATTTATACCATGAGGCTTTCTAGTTGAACCCTAAAGTTACAAAGTGAGTCCATTCTCTTTTCTCACCATTTTATTCCCTTTTTGGTGATATAATTATATTCAAAAAATGCTCCAAAACGATCCGTAAGTGAAAACCCAGACCCCTGAAACCCTAATGTATATGAAAAATCAAGAAAATCAGATGTTTGGTCTTCTCGCGGGCCGCGTAAAGAATAGGCAGGAGGTCACGCGGGCCGCGTCAACTTGAGAGTTGACCGGATAAGCATCCGGGGCTACGTGTCATCCACGTGGCACACCTACTCGTGACCCAGCAAGCCTATACATAGACTAGACCTCCTCGCGGGCCGCGTAAGGTTTGTCCTATGGCTCACACGGGCCGCGACAAACTCAGAAATCAGCTATAAATAGCTAGGCCATGAGCAGTTCATCTGTGCACGAAAACAATTCTCAAAAACAAAAGTATACTGCATAAAATCCTAATTTTCATTAGGGAGGCGCTGCTACGATACCGGGTATTAACTCGATCGCTGCTACGATTCAATATCCGATCGATTGAAACTATCCGATAGGATGTTTAAGTGCTGTCCGATTTCGGGCTATACTTTGTCATTCGTTGTGAATCCGACATGATGTTTGAGTGCTGTCAAAACTCGGGCTATACTTTGTCATTCGTCGTAAAACCGATGGATGTTTAAGTATTGTACTCTGTCATTCGTTGTGAATCCGCTGGATGTTTAAGTATTGCACTTTGTCATTCGTCATGAGGGTTTTAATCTCGTGAGCTTATCGTAAAAGTATTATTCAGTTACTTACCTAGTTTCATGTGCATTGTTATTTAAACTAGGTATCAAGGCTAATCAGTAGGCTAAACTCTGCTCGTTTAAACCTGCAATGTGAGTCATTCTCTTTTATCAAAAGTGTTTTACGATACTCCATTTTCAAATGTTATAATTACAGGGATTAAGTCATGGTTATCTTGAATCACTGGGTAATTGCGGTATTGTGCACATTACTAATTTCTCACGGGTTAGGCTAATAAATCCTAACAGTGATAATCATCACTACTTGGGGAAAGACCCAATAGTGGTATGACCATCATCACCAGGTGACACGGCGCTAGATAAAAATAAGATAGAAGCCATTGTAATCACTCTTATGCTGTAATTTATAACTAAGGGTCATTTTATAAAACCTGAATGAACTCACCAGTATTTCCTGCTGACCAAATCTTTTTAAAATGCGTTTCAGGTAATTACAGTAGACCATGAATTAGAATTGGATGCGGCACCAACAAGGCTTACAGAAGTGGCTTATTTTATCAATTAAATTAAATTAAGAAAAGTTGTTTTATGTATTCGGATTTATTATATATTAAAGCTACCTTTCAAAACATGGGTTTATCCCATCTCTTTAATAAATAAAATCCGGTGTTTTCTAAACTCTGATATTTTTCCTAAACTCACGGTCCTGATGAAATTTCCGCTGCACTACTTTTCAAAACAACCACCGGTACCACTTGGCTGCTCGCGGCTCTCGATTCCGTTCAGGGTAGGGTCGGGGGTCGTGACAGAAGGTGGTATCAGAGCCACTGATCTAAGCCAATAGGTGTTGTGATAATAATACCTAAGCTTAAATATAAAGGGTTAGGAAATTGCTATTAACTGGTAGCACACATGATATCATTTAGACTTAAACTTAAGAAAATATGCCTTAGTATAAGCTTCGAGATAAACTAAATACTTTTGTAAATAAAGTGTGATGGGTTTTGGTATGCCGTGAGAATGATAACTAGAACGTTGCAAGTATAATAAATAAGCAATAACACTTGACCACTGTTATTTCTTATTTATTGGTACTACTTTGTTCTAAAATATGATCCGTCAGGTGAATATTAATTTCCTGATTCATTGTTGAAAGTCATAATGCACTTTTCAAATCATGATTTAAGAAAAATACTATTTATGGGAAATACAAATTTTTTCGGCAAGACTGGGTATGGTGTAGCAGACTCTCCAGCTTGTCCGGATATACTGAGGTTACCTCTCCGGCAAGAACCGGATAAGACGGGGTATATAATATGTCAAACAAGTGACAAGATTTCCCTAAATAGTATCATGACCTGATATCTGACTTGTTTTTGGAAAAAAATATGAATCTGTTAAATACATTGACCTTACGAAGGGTATGTATATTACAGCATGTGAAATATATGATTATATAGATATGTATATCTATAAGGAATTCCAAAAGTCAATTAAGAATAAAGCACAAGCATACGTGTCAATAATAAATCTAGATTTCTTTATCAGGAATCTCTTGCATATATCTATAATTCCGATATCAAACATTATTTCGTTTGATCATCTGCCTCGTAACTCATGCGACAATATAAAACAATGGAAACCCTTTAAGTTGGGACACCATCAAAATTATAAAGAATTTCCAATGCGTTACCATAGACTACTAACACAAGTAAGAAGCATGTAAAGTTGTGCTAGTGCACAAGAAAACACATGAAACTTAAATTATACGTCTACAGAGGTCAAAGTATATCACACACGACTTTCAAGGAAAGACCTTTGGAAATTATGATTGGGCACGACAACAACAATGCTAATCCCGGCAGTGGGAGAACTACTGATCAAAAAGCGGCACTTTGCCACATGATCCTACAAACGACATGAATCTCGCTGAGGTACGTTGGAACAAGATTTCACAACCATCGGTGCACAGTCTAATCAGAGTCATAATTATTGGCACTGCAAAATAAGTCACATACCTTTGCAATTCCCTATTTCATTTTATTCGACATTCCCTGGTAATGTCACTTAACAACGGTTATCACCCAAAATTCCAGATAAAATTCTTAAAATTTCTTTTGTTAAAATTTTGACCTTTGTGAATAGACTTTGGCATTGCTACTCCCCCTAATGGTCATCATACCATGAGGATTTCATTCATACTAGCAAATATTGATCTATTTCATTTCTTGGTAAATCCACACGTTACACATGCACTGTTTGTTGCGCATGTGGTTCGTTTGATTTATAAAAATCAATGGAGGGCTTCATTTCAATTTGTTGTTTTATTAAAACTCAAATATTGTTTCATTATACTTGATCTTTGCATTTGTAAACCGCATTTTTGCAAAACGATGACTCTTTGATACCGAATCGATGAATTTCTTGAAAAACTCGATTTTCTTTTGAATGGTATACATGATTTTTGTTGTGACCATGTTAGAACTTTCTTATGAACTCGTGGTGTTTAAACCAAGTTCAATTGTTTGAACTTACTCGCATTACATACTCAATGCAAGATCCCATCATATTCGAATTAATCCCAACAAGCCTTCAATTACTTTGAACCATAACATGCTTGTTTGGTCTTCGACTTCATTGAATTGTTTCTTTGATCACGATCACCTTGTGGTGACGTTTTCACAAAAATTGAAGCTTGCACTAATCTCGTTTGCACACATCATATACGGATTTAATTATTTATTTATTTTTATTAAATCTGCTTCGTTGGTTTATCCTATAAAAGAAATCTTAACACAATCGTGTGCTAAGATAATGATACACAAATTCATGTCATATTTCAGTGTATCTCTTAATGATTCTTACAACATCAATCGAGCCTTTCGTGATAATTATTGCTTCATCATCTTCAATCGAAAAATATTATTCAATTGTTTCAATTTCAATCGAAAATCTTACTAGATTTGTTTGAAACAAACATTCGAACTTACTTCGTTGAACTTTCATTTAATTTAAAACACGGTGAACTCGTCCAGTCACCGCTATTTATTATTTCGATTACTACGACACCTTGTGGCGTCGCTATAAACTTGTAGCTTATTTATACATATATACCTTTCGCTTGACTCATCCTTGAAAATGGTCTTAATACAACTATGTGTTAAGACGATGATACACCAAACTCTGTTGTATATCGGTGTATCCTTGCTATTCAATAAATGTCCACACATTGATTTTTCTCATATCATAATTCGATAGTTGACAATCATTTTCGTGCTTCTATTTCTTTTGAGCTTATTAATTCTGAGTCTTCCTCAGTTGATAATCAAAGTAAGTTTTCTTTTGACAATGAATTCTATTGATTCTAAAAGTCATTCACAACTTGTAAACATTCAATTTAGACATCTATTGATCTTATATCTCTTTTGGCTTCAACCTAGTCATTATATCATTTCATCTCATTCGGTTGGCATCGGTTTCTTGAACTAATTCAGTTGAACCATTGAGTCCTATTTAATGTACAACTCATATTCACAAAATTTGATGTTTTGATTCTGTATCATTTACCTTAATATTGTTTTATTGACTAAGACGTGACATAACTCTAAAAGATATATCATAGCCCAAATCTCGAGGACGGAATTTAAAACAAGGTGGGGAGGATGTAACATTCCCATTTTTATCATATAAGAATTATAGGTTTGTTTAAATTTATTAACCACTAGTAACTAGTTTTATTTTTAATATAATTATTCGACCCAAATAGTTTTAAAAACTATTTTATATATAGTTGGTTGGAATATTATACTAATTAATTGGCTTGTCTATGGGTGACCTTTCTATTAAAATAAAAGTATACAAAAACTTATATTATTAGACAGGTAGATTACGGGTAAGTTGACCGTTAAAAATATGAAGTACCTAGACGGGCCTAGGAACCGTATAATAATTAAATTATAAAAAGGAAAATTGGTTTTTAATAAACCAACCTTTGCCCCATTGGTAAATAATAATCCTACCTACAGATTTGGTAACTAATAATCCTACGTTTCAATATGTTGGTACTCAATGGACCTCCGTTAGTTTTTTTTAACTGAAGTTAGTTTTTAAGTTTTATTTATTACACAAACAGTCCCTGTAGTTATAATTTACTAGTTTTAAGTTTTATTTATTACACAAACAGTCCCTGTAGTTATAAAAAAATCATAAAAATAAAAAAAAAATCTAAAAAATTCAAAAAAATTATAAAAATTCTAAAAAAATCTAAAAAAATCTAAAAATATAAAAAAAATCATAAAAAATCATAAAAATTCTAAAAAAATCAAAAAAAACATAAAAAACCGTTTCGACCCGTACCGTTTCGACGTGTACCGTTTCGACGTGTACCGTTTCGACCCGGACCGTTTCGACCCGTACCGTTTCGAACCGTACCGTTTCGACCCGGACCGTTTCGACCCGTACCGTTTCGACCCGTACCGTTTCGAACCGTACCGTTTCGACCCGGACCGTTTCGACGCGTACCATTTCGACCCGGACCGTTTCGACCCGAACCGTTTTTGCGGGTGGTGGTGGCGGTGCTGTGGTGGTGGTGGTGGTGGTGGCGGTGCGGTGGTGGTGGTGGTAGCGGTGCTGTGGTGGTGGTGGCGGTGCTGTGGTGGTGGTGGTGGCGGTGGCGGTGCTGTGGTGGTGGTGGCGGTGCTGTGGTGGTGGTGGTGGCGGTGGCGGTGCTGTGGTAGTGGTGGTGGTGGTGGTGGTGGCGGTGCGGTGGTGGTGGTGGTGGTGGTGGGTCGAAACGGTCCGGGTCGAAAACGGTTCGGGTCGAAACGGTACGCGTCGAAACGACCCGGGTCGAAACGGTACGGTTCGAAACGGTACGGGTCGAAACGGTACGGGTCGAAACGGTCCGGGTCGAAACGGTACACGTCGAAACGGTCCGGGTCGAAACGGTCCGGGTCGAAACGGTACGCGTCGAAACGGTCCGGGTTGATTGTTTTGGTTTTTTTAGAATTTTTTTTTATTTTTTTAGAATTTTTTTGATTTTTTTAGAATTTTTATGATTTTTTTGAATTTTTTAGATTTTTTTTTTTTTATGATTTTTTTATAACTACAAGGACTGTTTGTGTAATAAATAAAACTTAAAAACTAACTTCAGTTAAAAAAAACTAACGGAGGTCCATTGAGTACCAACATATTGAAACGTAGGATTATTAGTTACCAAATCTGTAGGTAGGATTATTATTTACCAATGGGGCAAAGGTTGGTTTATTAAAAACCAATTTTCCTTATAAAAATACATTGTATTTGAACCTACTCTATTTTTAATGAAAGTTGGTTCAAAATGTAGAAAAAAATATTCTCGTTCTAAAGACATATTTATTGTCTTATAAAACGCCATATTTTAGAAGTTATAAGTGCCAATAAGTAAAGCAG
Organism: Helianthus tuberosus; assembly: GCA_030545235.1. NCBI lineage: Eukaryota > Viridiplantae > Streptophyta > Magnoliopsida > Asterales > Asteraceae > Helianthus > Helianthus tuberosus. The sequence continues at coordinate 103,429,732 of CM060390.1, read as the reverse complement.
TTGAATTAATTATAATATATAAACTAATAAAATAATAATAATAATAATAATCAAAGTGATCGTATAAGAATAAAATAATATTTAAACTAAAAACATCAAATAAGATTGTTTTAAGTGTGCATGTACGTGTCTTCAACATATTAAAGAATATGATGACTAAGATTCCATGCCATTAATATAAATAGGCAACTCACTTCTGCTATGTCTTTCGCCTACTCTCTCTCTCTCTCTCTCTATATATATATATATATATATTATTTACCTCATAATAATAATAAAGCCGTGCCCCGTTTTAAGTGTTTTAACTCCAGATCACCGCTACCCTTTCCGATTTATCTGGAGCCCATAACGCATGTCAAGGCTCTGCCCGACTAAGTTCGTTGGGGTTCTGTCTCATGACATAGGGATAAAGTTGAATTACGATTACTATAGTTAATACGATTGCAGTATATATATATATATATATATATATATATATATATATAGGGTGGGGTTCAGCTACAAAGTCCATTTTTCCTACAAAGTGTACAAAGTCATAAAACACCACAATTTCAGCTATAAAACACACTCGAAACCCACAAATAACTGAGTGAAGATTACTAAAACACAATATCCAAACCCTAGCAATCCATAAAAACTTCAAACACGCTATCATAGAACTATGAATATAAAACACAACATGATAATCAACATAAAACACACTAATGTTAGTCAGCCGATAATCAAAGCCTTATCATCCAAAACACAACACAAAACCCACCAATATATCGTTTTAGTAATCTTTACTTTGTTATTTGTGTGTTTTGAGTGTGTTTTATGGTTGGTATTGTGGTGTTTTATGACTTTTTACACTTTGTAGGAAAAATGGACTTTGTAGCCAACTCACACCCTATATATATAAATATATATATATATATTTAAAATAGCTCGGGAGTTATACCCAAGATTTATACCATGAGGCTTTCTAGTTGAACCCTAAAGTTACAAAGTGAGTCCATTCTCTTTTCTCACAATTTTATTCCCTTTTTGGTGATATAATTATATTCAAAAAATGCTCCAAAACGATCCGTAAGTGAAAACCCGGACCCCTGAAACCCTAATGTATATGAAAAATCAAGAAAATCAGATGTTTGATCTTCTCGCGGGCCGCGTAAAGAATAGGCAGGAGGTCACGCGGTCCGCGTCAACTTGAGAGTTGACCGGATAAGCATCCGGGGCTACGTGTCATCCACGTGGCACACCTACTCGTGACCCAGCAAGCCTATACGTAGACTAGACCTCCTCGCGGGCCGCTTAAGGTTTGTCCTATGGCTCACGCGGGCCGCGACAAACTCAGAAATCAGCTATAAATAGCTAGGCCGTGAGCAGTTCATCTGTGCACGAAAACAATTCTCAAAAACGAAAGTATACTGCATAAAATCCTAATTTTCATTAGGGAGGCGCTGCTACGATACCGGGTATTAACTCGATCGCTGCTACGATTCAATATCCGATCGATTGAAACTATCCGATAGGATGTTTAAGTGATGTCCGATTTCGGGCTATACTTTGTCATTCGTTGTGAATCCGACAGGATGTTTGAGTGTTGTCCGAACTCGCGCTATACTTTGTCATTCGTCGTAAAACCGATTGGTGTTTAAGTAGTGTACTCTGTCATACGTTGTGAATCCGCTGGATGTTTAAGTATTGCACTTTGTCATTCGTCGTGAGGGTTTTAATCTCGTGAGCTTATCGTAAAAGTATTATTCAGTTACTTACCTAGTTTCATGTGCATTGTTATTTAAACTAGGTATCAAGGCTAATCAGTAGGCTAAACTCTGCTCGTTTAAACCTGAAATGTGAGTCATTCTCTTTTATCAAAAGTGTTTTACAATACTCCATTTTCACATGTTATAAATACAGGGATTAAGTCATGGTTATCTTGAATCACTGGCTAATTGGGGTATTGTGTACATTACTAATTTCTCACGGGTTAGGCTAATAAATCCTAACAGTGATAATCATCACTACTTGGGGAAAGACCCAATAGTGGTATGACCATCGTCACCAGGTGACACGGCGCCAGATAAAAATAAGATAGAAGCCATTGTAATCGCTCTTATGCTGTAATTTATAACTAAGGGTCATTTTATAAAACCGAATGAACTCACCAGTATTTCCTGCTGACCAAATCTTTTTAAAACGCGTTTCAGGTAATTACAGTAGATCAGGAATTAGAATTGGATGCGGCACCAACAAGGCTTACAGAAGTGGCTTATTTTATCAATTAAATTAAATTAAATTAAGAAAAGTTGTTTTATGTATTCGGATTTATTCTATATTAAAGCTACCTTTCAAAACATGGGTTTATCCAATCTCTTTAATAAATAAAATCCGGTGTTTTCTAAACTCTGATATTTTTCCTAAACTCACGGTCCTGATGAAATTTCCGCTGCACTACTTTTCAAAACAACCACCGGTACCACTTGGCTGCTCGCGACTCTCGATTCCGTCCAGGGTGGGGTCGGGGGTCGTGACACATGCACTCCTAAATTTGCTGAGAAAAGAAAAGCTTTATGCCAAGTTTTTGAAATGTGAATTCTGGTTAGAGGAAGTACAGTTTCTTGGACATTTAGTTAACCATGAAGGAATTCATGTGGATCCCACAAAGATTGAGGCAATTACTAAATGGAAAACCCCTAAGTCACCAACCGAGGTTAGAAGTTTCCTAGGATTCGCCGGTTATTATAGAAGATTTATTCGAGATTTCTCTAGAATAGCCATCCGTTTAACTAAGTTAACCTGTAAATCCGTTAAGTTTGAATGGGGACCAAAACAAGAAGAAGCCTTTAGAATTCTTAAGCAAAGATTAACCAACACACCCATACTAGCATTACCAGAAGGAACTAAAGATTTTGTAGTTTATTGTGACGCTTCTAAATTAGGTTATGGATGTGTGTTAATGCAACGTCAAAAGGTTATAGCTTACGCCTCTAGACAACTTAAGAATCATGAAGATAATTATTCAACTCATGATCTAGAATTAGGAGCCATAATTTTTGCCATGAAAATTTGGAGACATTATCTTTACGGTAGTAAGTTTACCATTTTCACTGATCATAAGAGTTTAAGGTATGTTTTCGGGCAAAAGGAGTTGAATATGAGACAAAGACGCTGGATGGAAATACTTAGTGATTATGATTGTAATATCCAGTATCATGCAGGAAAGGAAAATGTAGTAACTGATGCTTTAAGTCGAAAGTATCACGAAAAGCCAAAAAGAGTACGTTCTCTTAAATTAAATCTACAAGTAGATTTAAATGAACAGATTAGAAAAGCATAAGAATCAATAATCAAGGATGATACTGAGAAATTAAAAGGAATGATTAAGGAATTAGAACAAGGAACAGATGGAATTTGGAGATTCCATAAGAAAAGAATGTTGATACCCAAATTAGGAAACCTACGCCACCGTATATTAGAAGAAGCCCATAAGTCTAAATATACGATGCATCATGGAAGTGATAAAATGTATCAGGACTTAAGAAAGAACTTCTGGTGGATAGGAATGAAAATGGATATAGCAGCTTATGTTGCCAAGTGTCTAACCTGTTCACAGGTCAAAGCTGAACATCAGAAACCCTCAGGTTTATTGCAGCAGTTAGAAATGCCAGTCTGGAAATGGGAATTGATAACAATGGATTTTGTTACCAAATTACCCAAAACTAGAAAAGGTAATGATACAATCTGGGTGATTGTAGACAGGCTAACTAAGTCAGCTCATTTCCTACCAATGAAGGAATCATTCAATATGGAACAGTTAGCCAAGTTATATGTAAATAAAATAGTTTCATTACATGGAATTCCTTTATCAATTGTTTCTAATAGAGATAGCCGTTTTACCTCTCATTTTTGGACAAGTTTCTAAAAAGCAATGGGAACCAAGCTAAATCTAAGCACTGCTTATCATCCTCAAACAAACGAACGAACAAAGCGAAAGGACAATTCAGACGATGGAGGATATGCTTAGAGCTTGTGTAATTGATTTTGGAGGTAATTGGGATGATCACTTACCATTAATAGAATTTTCCTATAATAACAACTATCATACCAGTATTAATGTTGCACCGTTCGAAGCACTTTATGTACGAAAGTGCCGAACTCCAGTCTATTGGGCAGAGATAGGAGAAAAGCAATTATCTGGAACAGAAATAGTACAAGAAACCACGGACAAGATCATTCAAGTCAAGGAACGACTGAAAGCAGCACGCGATCGACAAAAGAGTTACGCTGATAACAGGCGAAAGCCGTTGGAATTCCAGGTAGGCGACAAGGTGTTATTAAAGGTCTCTCCTTGGAAAGGAGTGGTAAGATTCATCAAAAGAGGAAAGCTAAGCCCCAGGTATGTTGGACCTTTTGAGATTATTAGAAGAATAGGACCTGTAGCCTATCAGCTGCAACTACCAGAGGAGATGGCAGGAATATATAATGTATTTCATGTATCCAATCTCAAAAAGTGCTTAGCCGATGAATCATTAGTAGTACCTCTTAAGGACACAGAGGTAAATGAAAAGCTTAAATTTGTAGAAAAAGCTCTAAAAATTGAAGACAGGAAAGTCAAGAACCTCAAACACAAGAAACTAGTTCTAGTCAAAGTAAAATGGAATTCCAAGAGAGGACAAGAATACACATGGGAGCTTGAATCAGAGACGCAGAGGAAATACCCACACCTGTTTCAGTAGACCTCGAGGACGAGTTCTAAAACAAGGTGGGGAGGATATAACAACCCTCTTAAAATATTTCCGACACCCCTAAAATATTTAGAATGTCACTATACGTCCTAAAATACACCCCGTATACTAAAAGTGGGCCCTAAATACTTTAATTTTATAAAAACAAAATAAAAACAAATTCTGTGGAGCGCTCGCTGGCCGCGAAGACCTTGTCTTCGGGCTACGTGAGGCGCGACAGCTAGACCGGAAGGCGTGCCCCTAGGCCGCCACGTGTCGTGATCGTGTCAACTCTACACTTTGACCCGACTAAGCTACGCTGTAGACCCCCTACGTCGCGGGCCGCGAAGACCTTTATGGTCTCTTACGCGGGCCGCGAGGAAGACCAGATCAGCTCCTATAAATTGGAAACATCCGCCTTCAGTTCGGTCGTTCAAATCTCAAATCTCTCTCTCAATTTCTATAGTGTAGAAGCTATACTCGTGCATTATACCCACTAATATAACGAAGTTCTGCCTCGTTGTAAGTATCATAACCCACGGTTACGTATTAGATACGCTGCCCGATTGATCTAGTGCTCCGTAACGGCTGTCGAGGCTCTGCCCGACGTAGTCGTTGGAGTTCTGTCTTGAGGAGGGTATAACTAATGTAAATATTGGGTTATTATACTAACGCGTATGCATTGTGTAATTAATAGATAATAACCAGGAAATCACAAAGGAAAACCCTAAAGTTGTAATGTGAGTAATCCTCATTTTTGCAAACTGTTTTTACAAAACCTCAAATGTTTTACATTATATTAAACAGTGATTGAGTATTTGTATTCTAAAATTATCGTCGGTATGTTGGGGTTTTGTATACAAAATTTATTACTACACTGTGAGTAGTAACATGACCACAAGTCGGGTTGACAGTACCGTGGGTGGTAATTAAAGTAGAAAAATAAACAAATGTAATTGCGAGATCGCCCTCAATACTGTGAACCGTTTTACCTATCTTGATTAAATTGGGATTCACTCACCAGTATTCCCACTGACAAAATGTTTTTAAACGCGTTTCAGGTAACAAAATGTGAAAGCCAAATAGAAGCCCGCTGGACAGCACTGAAGGCTTGGAAAAGTGGCTATAAAAGTTACCTAAATAAAGAAGATGTTATTTAATAAAATAAGGTTTACCCCTATAAAATGGTTGTAATGGAAACTTGGGAATTTCCCATGTGTTTAATATTATAAAAATGTGGTATTTTACTCTGACAAAATATTTCCTAACTACGGTCTTGATGTAGTTTCCGCTGCCAAATTGATAAACACCGATACCACTGATACTGGTCGCGGTCGCCCGTTCCCGGGTAAATAGGGGACGGGGGGTTGCGACATTTATCTTGATACCGTATTTCAGGCGGTATCCTTTTCAACGAATTTTAACAGGTTTTTCACTTTATAGGAAAAAAATCATTGCACGTTACGTCCTTTAGCCCTAAGCTAGTTAGATTTTCTTGTTAAATTTGGTCACGTGCAAGTCACATGAGGATAGTTTAGTCTTTATACATACAAAGGACAAGTTTTGTAAATACTCATACATGTATCAATATATACATATATTTATGTATGTATGTATGTATGTATAAAGGCCCCACCCCCACCCCTCAACCTCTTATTCATCCTAACACCACTTGCAACCACCATGTCACCACCCAACTCCACCTAACCACCACCGAAACCTTCAATTCTCCCTCCATCTTCACCATCAAAATCCTAATTAAAAGAAGCATAGCTTAAACAGTGAATCAAAAGGTAACTAAAGTAACTGAACAATATGCAGCAAACGAAGGCCCATCATGGAGATAAGGTCACGCTTGGGGCAACCAAAAATCCCATTCGTCACCTCGAATATCCATCGCTGCCCCAACTCACCGGTGAGCCACCCTTGATCGGCTTGGAACTACCATCTAACGCCACCTTGATTCCTATCAAAACCACCCATCATCGACGGGAATTTGCTCATCACTACCAACGAATTGAACAACGACCGCTAAACATCTGCCAGAGAATTCATTGCTGATTCACCCTGTTTTCTGGTTAAAGCCTACTAACGAAATCAATACTTGTCGAATACTAAGCTACTAACGAATTAGACCCACAAACGTTCAGGTTTGTTACCTTCCGGACCGATAACCACCCAATTCAAGTGAGGGGGTTGTTGATTTTGCAATACTCGGAGTCAAATCAGACCGCAACTGCTCTTCATTGCTTTCAGTCGGACCTACGTTAGGCGTTTCTGCAACACACAAAAAGGGTGAGGGTAGGGGTGGGTTGGGGATGATGAAGATGAGAATAGTGGTGTTCATTTTAACAGTGGTGGTTTTTGATGGGTTGGTTGTAGCGGTTGCGACGGCGATGGATGTTAGGCGATTGGGGGGTTTTAGTGTTGTAGGGGAGTGTGCGGTGGTTGGATGGTGAAGACAGCGGTGGTGGTGGCAGCATATGATTGTGGTGAAGACGGTGGTGGTGACGGCATATGGTGGTGTCGGTGAAGACGGTGGTGGTGGCAACATGTGGTGGTAGGTGAAAGGAGAGAGGGGGAGGGGGGAAGAGGGAGAGATAAATCTTTGTATTGTTTGTTATACACACACGCACGCGCACACACACACACACACACACACACACACACACACATATATATATATATATATATATATATATATATAGGGGATCGCTAGAATGAGAACCACCTCTAGTTATGAGAACCATGAGAACCACTTTATAGCCTTTAGATCATCTTGATAGATGGATGAGATTAAAAGTAACAAAAACTAATATTAAATAAAATTTGTCTTATTATGTCTTTTATATTTTAATCAAAAAGGGTAGATAAGTAAAATAACCTTTTTTTGTCTTTTTCACTTTATTATTTTTTAATTACTTTTTGTTTTATTATATTACTTTTTTAGTTTTATTATATTACTTTTTATTTTTTAAAAAGATTTTTTTTATGTCCCGTTTTTTACGCGCCGTTTATACGGCCCGTTTTACACGCCGTTTTATTCCGCGCCGTTTTTTGCCGCACCGTTTTTTGCCCGTTTTACGCGCCGTTTTTTGCCGTTTTACGCGCCGTTTTTCGCCGTCCCGTTTTAGCCGTCCCGTTTTTTGCCGTGCCGTTTTTTCGCCGTCCCGTTTTAGCCGTCCCGTTTTAGCCGTGCCGTTTTTCGCCGTCCCGTTTTAGCCGTCCCGTTTTTTGCCGTGCCGTTTTTCGCCGTCCCGTTTTAGCCGTGCCGTTTTTTACCGTGCCGTTTTTCGCCGTCCCGTTTTAGCCGTGCCGTTTTTCGCCGTGCCGTTTTTCGCCGTCCCGTTTTTAGCCGTCCCGTTTTTTGCGCCCCATTGGTTACGTCCCGTTTTTTGCCCGTTTTACGTCCGGTTTTTGGCCCGTTTTACGCGCCGTTTTTTGCCGTTTTTTGTTAAAAAATTTACGTTTTACGTTAAAGAGATTTACGTTTTACGTTAATAAATTTACGTTTTATGTTAAAGAGTTTACGTTTTACGTTAAAAAGTTTACGTTTTATGTTTTTACGTTTTACGTTAAAATATTTACGTTTTACTTTTAAAACTTTACTTTTTTACATTAAAAAGTTTACGTTTTTACGTTAAAAGTTTACGTTTGACGTTAAAAAATGTATGTTTTACGTATTACGTTAATTTTTTTAATCTTTTTACGTTTTTCGTTAAACTTTATTACGTTTTACGTTTTAGACTTTTTACGTAAAACTTTTTACGTTTTACGTTTTACGAAAACCTTTTTACGTTTTACGTTTTTACGTAAAACTTTTTACGTTTTACGTTTTAATTTAAAACTTTTTTACGTTTTACGTTAATTTTTTTAATCTTTTTACATTTTATGCTAAAATTTTTACGTTTTATGCTAAAATTTTTACGTTTTACGTTAAAATTTTTACGTTTTACGTTAAACTTTTTTACGTTTTACGTTTTAAACTTTTTTACGTTTTACGTTAAACTTTTTACGTTTGACGTAAAAGTTTACGGTTAAACTTTTTTCCACAAAGACTTTTTTACACAAAAACTTGTTTACGTAAGACGAACGCACCCATAAATCGCAAAGTCGGTAGGTGTCTCGGATAGATTTTACGTTAAAATTTTTACGTTTTACGTTAAACTTTTTACGTTTTACGTTAAACTTTTTACGTTTTACGTTTTGCGTTAACATTTTTACGTTTTACGTTTTATGTTAAACTATTTACGTTTTACGTTAAATTTTTTACGTTTTACGTTAAACTTTTTACGTTTTACGTTAAACTTTTTACGTTTCACGTTAAACTTTTTACGTTTCACGCATCGTTTTTTAACGCGTAGTTTTTGCACGCATCGTTTTTACGTTTTACGTTAAACTTTTTACATTTTACGTTAAACTTTTTACATTTTACGTTTTACGTAAATCTTTTTACGTTTTAAGTTAAATTTGTTACGTTTTACATTAAACTTTTTACGTTTTAGGTTAAACTTTTTACGTTTTACATTAAACTTTTTACGTTTTACATTAAACTTTTTACGTTTTACGTTTTTACGTTTTGCGTTTTATGTTAAACTATTTACTATTTACGTTTACGTTTTTTACGGAAAACGGACAGAGTTTCCTCTGTTTTTGGAATAAGCCGACAACTCAAGTTGTCATTATCTATTCAAAACTCAACAATTTTCAACAATATAAACACAATATATAAAATTTCTATCAAAATGTCAAACGTAACAAGCCACTAAAGTATCGGTTCGAGCTCGGTGCGCGTTAACTAAATAAAATCTAAACTAACGTAATAATAACTAGCTACCGAATTGCAAGACCCGAACCGAGACCGAGCCGAAGCTTGACCCGAACAAATCTGAATCTGACCCGGTTTGACTGAGCTGCCGACCTGAAGTTTCCGAACCGGGTTGAACCAAACCCGCACCCACTGACCCGAAACTCGCCCCACGGCTGACCCGAACAAAAATGCGAACCATACTTTTTACGTTTTACTTTAAAACTTTTTTTTACGTTTTACGTTTTAACGTAAAACTTTTTACGTTTTAACGTAAAACTTTTTACGTTTTACGTTTTACTTTAAAACTTTTTTACGTTTTACGTTATTTTTTTTATCTTTTTACGTTTTACGCTAAAATTTTTACGTTTTACGTTAAACTTTTTTACGTTTTACGTTTTTTTTTTTCACAAAGACTTTTTTACACAAAAACTTGTTTACGCAAGACGAACGCACCCATAAATCGCAAAGTCGGTAGGTGTCTCGGATAGATTTTTATCGTCATCGACTAGAGAAAAGAATATAAAAAACCAACAACAACAAAACAAAAGTGTATCTCGAAAAAAAACGGGGTTTGGCTCAGATTTTTTCCGATAATTAAAAGGCTGCAAATGTGGGGTTGCGGGTTCAAAAACCTACCATCCACCATCGTTGCCGCGCCATCGTCATCAAAAATCTAGTTTTTTTTTTTTTGCATCATCGCCACCCATTCCATCATTCAAACATATTCAAAAACCCTCAAACATATCAAAAAAACCATCAGATTCGTAAAACCTACCCTCCACCATCTTTGCTGCCGATAATCAGAGGCTGCAAAGTGGGGGTGCAGGTTCAAAAACCTACCCTCCACCATCTTTGTTGCGCCATCCTCATCAAAGTATACGTTTTTTTTTCATCATCACCGCCCCCAAATCCAGCTGAACAAAAGTCACATAGTTCACTGTTCAATCTACCAAAAAATGACACCAAAAATCCTGCAAATCCATATCAAACATAAAAAATCATACAAAAATAAAGAAACCCCCATTTTTTAAGAAGAGATCAAACCCATGTAGTTCACTCTTCAAGCCCACAAAAAATCAAAGAAACCCCCAATTTTTTACAACAGATCAAACCTACAAAAAATCATTATACCCCAGATGCAAATCATCTCTCCCATCTCCTCTCCGTTGGACCTACCCTCCACCGTCACACCACCAAACCCACCGTCGCCGTCACACCACCAAAACCACCGTCACACCACCAAACCCACCGTCGCCACCACCAACATTTTACGCACCTTCACCACCATGTATTTTTGAATCTGAGATAATAATTTGAACCAATCAAACTCAACTGAATTCACTATTACTTGAATTATAAAATGGTAAAGTGGGGACCGTATGGAATCAGGTTAAAAAAAATCATCACCACAAGGTACTGATACTTTTAGGTTTTTAGGCATAGTATAATAACAAGCATTCCATTAGAAACTTACAAGATTCCACAACTCATCCCATTAGAAACTTACAAGATTCCACAACTCAACACAGCGGTGATGATGGCGGCGGTGGTGATGTCGCCAGATGGGGAACGAGTGAGAAGATGAATGGGGGCGGCGAATGGGGGCGGCGGTGATGGTTTTCTTCGGCGGTTAGGTTTTGAAGGAGTGAGAGAGATACATCTCTGGTTTTTGAAGAGATGGGAGAGAGATGAAACAGATTGAGAAGATGAAGATATGAAAGCTCTGGTATTTTGAAGATGAAAGAAGATAGAGAAATATGAGGAGAGAGACAATGTCAGATAGATTTAAATGAGGATAGAGAAACTGGCATTTTATAAATGAGGAGAGAGGGTGACATTTGAGTAAATGACCATAATACCCTTTGAGTTGTTATATTCTGATTGGTTGAGAGTGGTTCTCATGGTTCTCATAACTGGAGGTGGTTCTTATTCTAGCGGCCCCCTATATCCTATATATATATATATATATATATATATATATATATGAGAGTGTTTAAATGAGAACGCTAAATATCGCGAGAACCGTGAGAACGAATGAAAAACCGCAAAAACTTGGTAAAAAACATTTCAAATTCAAAATTTCTTCACTTATTATTATTATTCGAATACAATGTTAGAAATTTACTTTACATGTTTAAATTTACGTGAATTAGTAAATAAAGAAAATTTACATATGTGTAAGTTTGTCATTTACACATGTGTCAATTTGTTATGTCTACATATGTGTAAAAAATCTATTAAGAGTGACTTCGAAAGTAGAAATGAATTATTTGATGTTGTAAATTCTTTTTTTGACGTATTTTAATTAGAGTAAATTGCCATTTTAGTCCCTGAGTTTTGTCCAAATTTGACATTTTGATCCAAATAGTTTTTTTTTCGCCTGGGGGTCCCTGACTTTTGCATTTTGTTGCCATTTTGATCATTTTGTCTAACTCCATCCAACTCCATCCAATTTTGTCTAACTCCATCCAAAAACCCAGTTTGTACATAATCACTAATGTTTTCAGTTGCCATTTTGATCCAATTTCAAAAAATCAAAAAAATTCCAAAAAATCTAAAAATCAAAAAAATTCAAAAAAAATCATAAAAATTCTAAAAAAATCTAAAAATCAAAAAAATTCTAAAAAATCATAAAAATTCTAAAAAATCCAAAAAATCATTAAATGTTTCGGCACGAACCGTTTCGAACCGTACCGTATCGAACCGTACCATTTCGAACCGTACCGTTTCGACGCGAACCGTTTCGAACCGAACCGTACCGTATCGAACCGTACCGTTTCGACGCCGTACCGTATCGAACCGTACCGTTTCGACCCGTACCGTATCGAACCGAACCGTTTCGACCCGTACCGTTTCGACCCGTACCGTATCGAACCGAACCGTTTCGACCCGTACCGTTTCGACCCGTACCGTTTCGACCCGTACCGTCGAAACCGTACGGGTCGAAACGGTACGGGTCGAAACGGTTCGGTTCGATACGGTACGGGTCGAAACGGTTTGGTTCGATACGGTACGGGTCGAAACGGTACGGTTCGATACGGTACCGCGTCGAAACGGTTCGCGTCGAAACGGTACGGTTCGATACGGTACCGTTCGATACGGTACGGGTCGAAACGGTTCGGTTAGAAACGGTACGGTTCGACCCGTACCGTATCGAACCGAACCGTTTCGACCCGTACCGTCGAAACGGTACGGTTCGATACGGTACGGGTCGATACGGTACGGGTCGAAACGGTTCGGTTCGATACGGTACGGGTTGAAACGGTACGGGTCGAAACGGTTCGGTTCGATACGGTACGGGTCGAAACGGTTCGGTTCGATACGGTACGGGTCGAAACGGTACGGTTCGATACGGTACGGCGTCGAAACGGTTCGCGTCGAAACGGTACGGTTCGATACGGTACCGTTCGATACGGTACGGGTCGAAACGGTTCGGTTCGAAACGGTACGGTTCGAAATGGTACGGTTCGATACGGTACGGTTCGAAACGGTTCATGCCGAAACATTTAATGATTTTTTGGATTTTTTAGAATTTTTATGATTTTTTAGAATTTTTTTGATTTTTAGATTTTTTTGAATTTTTTAGAATTTTTATGATTTTTTTTGAATTTTTTTGATTTTTAGATTTTTTGGAATTTTTTTGATTTTTTGGAATTGGATCAAAATGGCAACTGAAAACATTAGTGATTATGTACAAACTGGGTTTTTGGATGGAGTTAGACAAAATTGGATGGAGTTGGATGGAGTTAGACAAAATGATCAAAATGGCAACAAAATGCAAAAGTCAGGGACCCCCAGGCGAAAAAAAAACTATTTGGATCAAAATGGCAATTTTAGACAAAACTCAGGGACTAAAATGGCAATTTACTCTTTTAATTATAATGGGGATTGTATTTAAAAAAATTGGGTTTGATTGATTTTTGCATTCGTTCTCACGGTTCTCGCAATATTTAGCGTTCTCAAGATAACCCTTCCCTATATATATTTGTTTTATTTTTTAAAGAATAATTTACAAGTTTTGTACTTTAAATAAATGAGTGAGTAAAAAGACTAAATTAGCCATGTGTAATAAAATTTAACAGAAAATTTTAATTGTAGGCTCAAAGGACGTAACGTGCAAGGATTCTTCTTATAAAGTGCAAAATTCGTTAAAAAGGACATCTCCTGAAAAAGGGTATATAGATAAAGAACAAAACTTGTAATTTTTCCTAGTAATTAATAACATGAGTTTCACACTCAAATCTTGATTTATAAAAACCCTAACCATCAATGAGTTAATTTTAATGCATATAAAGCTTCTTCAACTAAGTTACTGATATTTTCTATCAATTACTATTTTCCCATATATACAAAAACCTAAAACTAGAATGATCGCGCCATCATAGCTCCATTTTCAGCTGGTTTGTATGCAAAGAAACTGCAGAAAAAGAACATACGGTCCAAATAAGCACAAAACCTTTTCCAATGACCATGTCTCCAAACCGATTTGGAGTTGTAATAACCACATAATCAGTTGTTTGAGTGTATGACGGTTTAGTGTTCACGATTTAGGGTTCATGAACTAAGTCTTGCAACTAGAGGCGATGCCGTGACAAATGATAATTTGATCCCGTTTACTTACAAACATGTCTAATTATTGTTTATCTCAAACGAGTCTATTATAAAAAAATCCAGCTAAGGATACAATGGTCGTAAATTGTTTTCTTTAACAATTATATTAATATTACGTACTGTTGTTTATTGGTAATCATATTTAACAGATCAATTAGTCATTTAAAAATATATAAAAAAACTGGACCAAAAACGTGTTAACGGGTCGACCTCCCTGTTTTGAACTGTTACCCATCCCTGCACCTCTAATTGCAACTTTAAGTCTCAATGGACTCGATAATCAGTTAAAAAACTTGATCCAAAAAATAGGATTTACCTGAACTGCGAGAAGAGTCGTAACTTAAAAAGGGAGTTTTCTGGTGTGATGAAATTAGGGTTCATCTCTTCGACACCCCATAGTGGTTGAGGAGTTAGCCCATCTGGTTGCCATATCTGGTTGCTCAACGGTGGTGAAACCATACCGGTAAAATTACCATTACCATCCATAAGTGACCCACTCTGCAAGATTTCAGACGAGTCAAACATATTGACCCGACAAAGTTAGACCCGGGACACGGAGACCCGGGACACGGTGTCACCCTTCTCATATACAAAAACCGGGCCACCGACCCTGACTTATCACATTAATTGCATATTCATGTAATAAATATATATGCAACCATTAATTCTATAGTACACAATTGAAGCAATGGTAGTCCCACGGGAGTAAATACACTATGGTTCCAATTCCTCTGATCAAATTGTGGTCCAGTTTTCAATTCCGAGTTTCGGGAAATTATAATTTATGATGGATGCTCATTAATTTTCACATAACGGAACTTGCATGTAAGTGCTTATGCTGAGTACCAGTAACAATATACCATTAAAGGAGGAATGAATGGTTTTTCTAAAGGTGGAAAACCGAAGGGAATTTAATGAATTATAGCATAGCATGTGAAATTACATATAAATAGGCAAAAGGACTGATGAATTATTACCTCTGCAGAAATTATGTTGTCTAGGTTGATATCGATGTTAGGGTGCAATGCTGCTAGTCTCATTGATAAAAACTGCAGAAAAACACGATGTCTAGTTTTATGATTCTTGACTACGCTTAAATGAACTCTCAGTTGAGAAAAATGTTAGATGGTGAATATATATATACACGTGCAGTGTTTTCCATTATTCCATAATTATGTAATTGATAGTTTGATACAAGGTAAAACAAATTTGAGTCGGATTTTATACGACTTTTATCTTCTAATATGTTTTATAACCATCCAATGTTTAAAAATAATGTTGAAACTAACCTCTACTTGACGTTGGAGGGATTGTACATGATTAATAATCTCATCAAGCACCATTGCTGTACCTGTAATCTGCAAGAAAACAGTAAACTTATACTTGTTATTCCTCAAACCAAATAAAAGATATTTGCAGACCGTGAGGGTCCCTATAAGCTCCTTTTGAGGGTTCAACTAATATGATTATTAAAGAAATTAATACATAGAATGATCAAAGTCATACAAAACAGAACATTCATGTGAAAAATGGGAGATTCATGTGATAACAAGGCAATTTCTTCGATAATCATTTATTGCAACTGGTACAACACTAGATATGTTTTTTATCCAAGCATTAAAAACTAATTATTATAATCAGTTTTAAAGTAAAAATCCAAGCACACCCAATGTAAATCTTGACCTATTAAGCTAAAAGATTTTCAAGAATATGACTGTTCATTGAGATGTCAAACATTTATGTTCCTGATTAACAGCAAAGATGTATACTAACAAGAGGAGAAACCAAGTTGGTTAGGTAAACTACACAGACCCTAATCATGTAATATTTATAGCATTTCATCCAAACCCCTAATCGAGAAAACTTGATGCTAGTCAGATTAACAACACCACCAGGTGAAATCAGCAATGTAAAGTACAAGTAATCAATGACATTCAATACTGAATTTCAACATAACTAACCTTGCTACAACCAGGTACCAGCTCTTGAAGAAGCTTCATTCTAGCATTGATTTTCTCTCTTCTTGCCTGCCAAAATCGGTTATAAAAACCAACCAATAATTAAGATCACTAATATTAACTAATTGCACTAATTTTAAGAAAATTAAGATCATTACTCGTTCTGCTATGCTATGGCTATCTGTTGCTTGACCTCTCCGCGCACGAACATGAACGTACGGAAGCTTATCACCATCAGTCTCATTCACAACGCTTTTACTCTTCTTCGCAGCTGATTTAACCTAATTTTTTCAGAAGTGATGAAATTAAATTTTAAACAGAATTTGAAGCAACACCTAAGTAGAAATAGAAATGGTGAATAAAGTCACAAAGTGATACGAACATTCTTCTCTCGCTCCTTCCGCTTCGTTGATTTTGAAATGACTGGATCTGACATTTTCGGTGAAGAATTATGAACCGAATCTGAATCAACTGGCTCCTGTTTCACCAAACTGAAGTTATTAGGGCTCGAATTCGGTAGAATTGAGTTCGGTGTCTCTAGAAGCAGAGGCGAGGTGAAATTATCCGGTGCGGTTTCCTCCGGCGAGTGTAACAGCATAACCGCCTGGTTCGGCGGCAGTTCTAGAAGCGCCGTGAACGAATTACCGGTCTCTGGTGGTGGTACGACGGACATCAGGCTCTGAATTTCGATTTCCTCGCCTAATTGAAACAGTTCGAAACTTGGAGATCACGCAACTCAATCACAATTCAGTAATTCACACAAAATCGTAGTTACATACAAAACACTAGTAGTTACGAACCGAATTTTCCTACAAAAACTGTTGGTGACGTAAGCACAACAACTTTCAACGGCAGAGAAACGACGTTCACCTTTCTATTACTTCAGCTGATGTGTAAATGTGTCTCCTCCAACGGCGGATCTGCGGGCGTATTCAAATTTGTCACAATTTGTTAAAAAATAGGGATCGAAATGTACACTATACGCAACGCTGTTCATAATCACACACAATACGCAGTTTTAAAGCACATTTTCCGACGAAAACTACTAAAACCTAAGAGCACCAGCGGTGACGGTGACGGAAAATGACGTAAGCGCAGCAACAGACCTGTTAAACGGTACTTTCTTCCAGTTTTAACGGCCGAAAAACGACGTTGAGCAGTTGATGTGCATCCTCTAATGGTTGAAAATTAGGGACTGGAGTACATTGTTTGTTGTGAAAAAATACTACAAGTGTTGTGAATTAGGGTTTGTGAATAGGAGTGTGTGGTTGTGTAGATAAGATGGTGGTGATGTGAGAGAGAGAGAGAGAGAGAGAGAGAGAGAGAGAATGTGGTGGGAGGGCGGGGACCGGTGCAGGGGGACCGAATCCGGCAAAGGATTAAAGATGAGCCGTCCTTGTCTTCTTCAATTTTACGGCCACAAAGATTAGAGATTGAAAGTTTATAAATTCAAACCCACACTTTTTAAATTTTAAAAATAGAAAGTTTATTATGAAATGTGGCAAAATTTACAATAAAGAGCAAAGGTATTTTAATCAATTACATCCTTTCTTCTTCATTCTTCTCTTCAATAACTTCAAAACCCACAATTTTCAAAACCATCATCTTCAACCATTTCTTCACTTTCTATCTTAATAATCACTACATTATAGTGCGATTTTCATCACAAGTCAATGATTCAAACACCCGATCAACGTGTTCTTCAGCTTTTTTGAAGAAACCCAGTTGAATTTCATATAAATCTCGTTTTTTCCCTGTGATTTCACTCGATTCGTTCGATTCGATCGCTGATAAGTGTTTCTAACATTCAAATTTCGTCAATCGGTGACGAAATCTGAAGAAATCGGCTTCGATCTATGTAAGGTTTTTTTTGAATTGCATTTTTACGATCTGGGTTTTTGAATTGAGTCATTGCGTTTTACGATCTTGGCGGGGGTCCGGGGGCAGCGCCCCTGGTAGCAGGGTCCAAGGGGCGGCAGTCCCTGGCGGGGTCCAAGGGGCAGAGCCCCTGGCTGGGGTTGAGACAATTCGTAGACAGTTTTTTATTTGTTACTCTTTGGTTCAGACAATTCACAGACAATTTTATGTGTCCATTGCGTTTTAGAAATAAAAGAGTTTTATGTGTTTTCTGTCCATTGCGTTTTAGAAATAATAGAGTTTTATGTGTTTTCTGGCCATTGCGTTTTAGAAAAACACATTTTTGAAGCGTTTTTAGTTCATTGCGTTTTAGGTATACACATTTTTATGTGTTTTCAGTCCACTAAGTTTTAGAAAATACACTTTCTTTTATGTTTTTAGGCCATTGCGTTTTAGAAATAAGACATTTTTATATGTTTTTTTGGCTATTGCGTTTTAGATAAACACATTTTTGAAGTGTTTTTAGTCATTGCGTTTTAGGTAAAACACATTTTTAGGTGTTTTCAGTCCATTGCGTTTTAGAAAAAAGACATTTTTAAGTGTTTTCTGGCCATTGCGTTTTAGAAATAAGACATTTGTTTGTGTTTTTGGTGCATTGCGTTTTAGGTAAAACGCATTTGTATGTGTTTTCAGTCCATTGCGTTTTAGAAAGTACACTTTCTTTTGTGTTTCTAGGCTATTGCGTTTTAGAAATAAGACATTCCTTTGTGTTTTGTGGCCATTGCGTTTTACAAATAAGACATTTCTTTGTGTTTTTGGTGCATTGCGTTTTAGAAAAAGTCATTTTTTAACTCTTTTTTTTCATTGCGTTTTACGTAACTGGGTTTTCAAAAAAAAAATCGAAAATATAGCAATAGTATACTCGTTTTAAAGATAAAAAAACGCTCGTTTTTTTGGTGCAATTTTTATAAAAAAAATAATTTCGTATGAAAAAGTTATTAACGTTTAAAAAATGGGGGGGGGGGGGGGGTTGGAGGAGAGAGAAATTATTGTACTGAATTGACTACAATGACATTACACAAACCCACGCGCCTCTTTTCTTCCCTTCATTTTCCCTCATTTAATCTTGGTCCTTGATTAAATTAATTGATGGTTAAGATTACTTCTTAGCCTTCCTAGCCAAATAAACTTCCTATTATATCCTAACCCTAGATATACAACATAAAATATCCATTATTAATGTTGCTTATAACTTATTGAGTTAATTGCAAATTTTATCCTTTATCTTTCTACTCAATTTTAAACGGTATTTTTTACCTTTTAAATTGATATGCTTTATATTTTATGTTTTAAAATTTTGCACGGTTTGTCCTTTGCCCCTAACCTAGTTACTTTTAACTGTTAAGTGAAGGGCAAATTGGTCTTTATTTATTTAAAAACAAAAGGTTTAAATAAATAAAAAAATATACATATTATATATATATATATATACACTCCTCTCTATCGCTTACCACCACCATCATCCACCCATCGCCACCACTTACAACCACCTGTTGCCACCACCTCCAACCCAACCACCCATCACACTACAATACCCCTGCAATTCAAGTTGTAATACTATTCAGTCAACCCGCTAACCCATATCGTTTTAATTTGTTTACACGACGGAGGTGGTGGTGTTAGACTTTAATCAACGTGAGCTGAAATTTTTGAATTTGTGTACCTGGGGTCCGTTTGCCTATTTATGTGCCTTGCTTTCCATCATAAGTTGTGTTCTTCGATCATCCTCCTCGACCAATTCAGGCATCATCTAGCATACGAACACAGTTAGTTTTCATGTACAGATAAATCTACACAGTTAGTTTTCATGTTGAGGCGTGGAAAATTGTGAGAACCTATACCAACGGAAAGATTTTAATTAAGTACTTTTTTATTATAACTAGATTTATCACCAGCCGCGATGCGGCAGGGATCCATTCATATGCATCATACTTAATAAAACCTAAGTGTTTCTTACATTAACGTTCCATAGTCGCATCGCCTAGCCTATATATCAAGAATGTACAAAACGAAGCTATACAAAATGTTTTGTCGCATAAAGTTTATCACAACTTAGCATAATAACACATAGAGTGTTATGGAGATAAGTTGTACAAAAGGTGTACTTCTATCTAAAGATTTGTACAACAAAGACCTATTTTGGGTTTTCAGCCGCCAATTCTTTATCATCCGAAGCTTCCAAAAGACTTTCTTTTCAGCATCTTCTTTCATCATGCGCCTTCTTGGAGCTATGGCTTGATTATGATGGTATTAGACAGTAGCAGTATTACATTTATCAGATTGTGAATTGGGTTGGTTTGAATTTAGTGTTATCCAAGGTAAAGGTGTTTAGTAACATACCTGCAGAGCCAGCATGACGACACTTCATGCCAATTTCCCAAACTTGTTTTCGTCCTTTGAGAGAGAGATCATGTAGTAAGTGATAATGTTGCAGCCAAATGCAATCCCTAATCAGCACCAATTCGAAATCAAAAGGTGTGAACTCAATCAAGTAACAGAGCAAATGCGAGTAGAGAATACCTCAAAAACGCAATCTAACAAAATACCGAACACCACGATTCGAATCAACCCAGAAAGCCCAAGTTTAACACATAATTTATACTCAGATTCTACCTATGTATTTGAAATTAAATTGGTATATCAACAATAAGAACATAATAATTTAATTGAATTAGTATATCGCGACTATTCAAACCGAGAGGCATCACATGTTACTAAAACAATAAGAAACTACGTGCAATTCTCAATCAACTGAAATCAAATCCCACTATGATCGTTAAAAAACACACAATTCAGCTATAAGTCAAAATATGTAGTTAGAAAAGACACTATTGTGGAAGAAAAAGAACCTTCGCTGGAGGGTCAACTCTATTTCCGCCGATGCTATGCTTCCTCCAAAGATCTATGTCTAACAAATTAGGGCTCATGCAATTAAGCTTGAGAGAGCTAACCCCGAATATGATTTGATGACAGGTCGACTTAGGGTTCAGTTAGCACTGACCTCGGAGGGCCCGTAGTCTGAATGGGAAAGACGATTAACGCAAAGGAGACTGATGGAGATGGAAGCAGGTAAAACGTGGCCTAAAGGATAGACGTAAGTTCTATTTGATTTAAGCATTGGTTCAAGCGTGTATCAAAAGAAGCAAGAAAACCGGTCGACCTGAGTGGATAAGCCGAAAACGCAAGCTGACATGGCAAACTCTTGGAATACAATCATACACAAACAACATTCATTTCTTCTTGGTGGAAGTTTTCTTCGGCTCCACTTTCCTACAAAAGCAACAATAACACCAAAATTGACCAGTTAGACAGTTACATAACTAAATAAAGTCTGTTATTTGGAAGACGAATCTATTAAATATCGTATGATGGATTCATTCAGACCAATGGCTCCTAGCCTTTTGGGCTTGATCATTAACTAAATACAAACACTATTTATTAGAATCTAAGCACAAATACCTTTTTATAGAGAATGTAAGCAGCGTGACCAGTCAACTCTTGCCCATTTTTACTGACTTAAACCTGAAGATAAAATACTATTAAATTAGATAATACAACCAGATATAGAAAAGTCATATGCAAGTAAATAAGATCATAAAAAAGATATTCAATAAACTGATGGATGTAAATTTAGAGCTGATACAGTTTGGAAAATCATAAACAATTTGAGATCATACATTTTAACTTCTACGATAATAAAAAAAAATTTTATTCCGAAATGTTATCTAGTTATCCCTATTCCGGTGTCGCTAAACTATTATATCTCTCTCAAGTGTTGTGCTTCTTTTCATTTTCTTGTCATGATATGACATTCTTCGCCTTTTGTAATTTCTTTCTTCAGCTAATAATTCCTCTTGTTACTTTTTTTATTTGAATTATGAGGCTCAGGGGGTTTATATTGTATGCGCGCCTCAGAGGGGCCGAGGCGTTGCTGCGCCTCAGGGTTTTTTTCTATTTGTTTTTGATGTTTTGACTTTTTGTGTCAACTTAAAGCAATTTTTGTCTTTTTTATGTGTGTTTTTTATGATTTTGATGAATTTAGTTAGTATTATTATTTTTACAAGATATATAATTTTTATATTTATTTTTTAATTCCTCCTCAGGGTTACGCCTCAGTTCTCCTCGAGGCTCTATTCTGTTCTTTTAAACCTTGGTCCTAGTTACTTATATGTACCATGTGACAACTGTCAAATTTCCATGTATCCGTACAATAATTAAACAGTAATTTGTAGCTTAATAACTGTGCTGATTTAAATTAATGACATGAATGCTTTCTGATTATTGTCATATACATACAAGTGCATCACATATTGCATGAGTTCATATCATTATTGTATGCAATACTTTATGATTCAAATGATACACGAAACAAAGTTAGCACAGTATCAGACAAACTAGAAGTACTGACGGGAGTTCAGTACTCAGACAGACATGATATTAAGACACAGAATGAGCCAGAAACCAAGAGTTATACTAGTATAGTGTGTGGGAAAGTAAGGATCACAAAACTGCCTTTCTAGTGATAGTTTAAGTGCCCGAAAGTGCCTAAAACTCACCCAAACTGCAGAATTCTGCAATTTTCAGCAAAAATCAGCTTTTAAACAACATAATATTATGCAGAATTATGGTTTAATGGTACATAATACTTTCCTAAGTGTTGGGAATCAAAACTGTCACAAAAGGGAACCTAAAGCACACTAAACTGCGTAGTTTAGCAACTTAACGAACCAGTAACCAACCGAACAACCGGACACTACCCGAAACACTAAATTTTCACCAGAAGCACTGTTTTAACATTTTTGAGCTAGTTATGGTCCCCGAAGCTCATAACACATCTTATAATCACATAACAAATAAAACACTAACTAAACACTTAGATTCTAACCAATAACCTTAACTATCCATTACAACCAAAGGGTGGTAAACTTGTATTTCACTTTTGGAGCACATTACACATTGGATTAACAGATGTTGGAGAGTTCTTAATTTAAACCACAAGTTCCATCATAATCTCATTTCATCAACACACCAACATTTCACTCTTCTCTCCCTCTTCCTCTTGGTGTCGGCCGAGAACACCACACACACCACCATCATTTTCAAGTCTTGACCTTCCAATCTCAAGTGATTCTAAGGTGCTAGGAGCTTAACTAAGGAGCTTGGTGCCATTGGAAGTTGAAGGACCTTTCTCAAGAGCTTTTAACCACCAAGTTTACCACCTTCATCATCCTTGATCTCTTCCCTAGACTTGTGCTAGTAGTAAGACTCTTGACAATCCATTTTACTTCTTATTTAGATGGTCAAAAGAATATGTAAGTAACTAAACATGAAGATCATAAAGAATCTTGAAGATGAACTCTAACATAAAGCTTAGAATCATGATAATCTATGTTGTTTAAATGTATGTGTGAACCTTGAATATTGAATACTTGTGTTTATGATGTCAAACATCATAAGAGACTTGCTAGATTGTGATTAAACACATGATCTAGCAAGTGAGAGGATGATCTTGTGAAAAACCAAGATGATCATCCTTTATGTAAACATGAACTTGAAAGATGAAGTTGTTTCTATGAATGATGATGATTAAAACATGATATAAGTCTTGTAGATGGATGATTTCAAAGATGATTTTCTCAAGAAACCAAGTTTATATATAAGATTTACATAGTTATGTTTTTCAAAGAAACTAACCATGTTTTAGTGTTAAATCAAGTGTAGAAATATGTTGTTAACAAGAAAAATTCAAAAGAATGATTTTTAGAAAAATCATTTTACAAGTTGTGAAAGTCTAAAATTTTCAAGAATGATATTTATAACCAAATAACCATAATTTTAAGGGTAACTAAACTCACTTAACAACATACTAAGTTACTAAAAATATTTACAAAATTTCAAGTTCATGAATTAGTGTAAATGGTATGATTTTGGCACATGGTAAGTGTTGATTGAATTATTGTTGATTGGTGATGATTTTAAAAGAAAATGATATGCTTTAAAAGTATAGAAACCTCCATTTTTAAGGGGAAACTATGGCAAAATTTGTCTAGAATTTAAACACTTAGAAAAATATTTTTAAACAAGTGTTTACAAGTATATTTTAACCATGATTTTTCATATAAATTTTGCCATAATTTTTGTTACAAAAATTACAAATATTGGAGGTTGGTTTTAACAAATAAAAAATGACTAAGTATATATTTAGGAAAATATATATTTAGATGTCACAATTTGTGTGATTACTTGTATATTATGTGTATTAGTTATATTATTTTAGGACTTGAAATAATATAACTTACCAAAATACCAAGAATTATAATACAAAATATTACCAAAATTCCAAGAAAACAAATATATAATTTATACCCAAAACGTGGACAAACCGAACAAGGAATATGAATTACATATATATATTCCGGAATTAAGTTCATATATATATATATTGACAAATAAGTAAAACGGTATTTTGAAAACCAAGGAAACGAAAAATATGATTTTTATAATTATTACAAAAATATATCATATTTTGTCAAGAAGAAAATATAGTATTTTGAGTGAAGAAAATATATATGTTTTCTTGAACAATTAGAAAATATAATATTTTTGGGGAAAATATATATTTTCTTAAACAAATTTAGAATATATTATTTTTGGGTGGAAAATGGATTTATAAATATTTTCTAAGTTAATCTTGAAAATATATTATTTTTGCCAAGGAAGGATTATAGATAATTTTCTATAAAATTTTCTTAAAATATATATATTTTAAAAATATGAATTGGTGATTTTTATTGGTTAAAAATGATATTCCGGAAATTTAAATACAAAAATTAAGTATAAAGATACTTAATAAATACAATAAAAATACGTATTCTCGTACGTATAAATACACACCGAAATACACCACCAATACTTGGCAAAATACACAAGTTTAAAAATACAAGTATAAGTATACCCATCCTTGGGAAAATATTTATGAAAGATTGCAAACAAATAAGTTAACATATATTATTTTAACAAATATTCCAATAATTAATAAATATAATTTAAGTTAAAATATTATTATTTTAACAAATAATTATATACTTTGGAATAATATTTATTACATCAAAAACGTAACTCAAAGATACTAAAACATAACAGTTAAGACTAAAATTCATGGCACGACCCATCCGTCTAATAGAACGTAACACGTGTGTAGGTAGTTGTGCGATCGAGGAAAAGCTTTGAGTTACACCAGTGTAGGACGCAAGATTGTAAGTTCATGTCCCCCTTTTCTTTTAACTGTTTTCAATTTTATAACTTCGGGGATGAAATACATGTTACAAAAGTTATAATGTTACAAAAGTTATAATGTTTACAAATGGTATGGTTAGCTAAGGAATGAACTGTTAGATCATGTGAATAGGTAGGCGTTAACTTAAGACCATTAATCCGTTTATAAGGACCGAGGGGCATGAGTGATAGATCTATTTGGGTGTTGTGAGCCCCACCCATGGGTCCGCGAGTTGGCCGCATGTGGTGACTATGTCGTTCCAGCCGGGTGGCCCGATACAAAATACGCAAAGGATTGAGCCTTCCTATACCGTTGCACACATATTAATGACCTTGCAAATCATTAATTGGTCTGTTCATATTCGCTTTCATACCGGTTTACAAATGCATACTTACAAATGTTTACAAGGATATTCGTGCACACATTCAAACACATGAACTCGCTCAACTTTTGTTGATGTTTTCAAACTACATGTATTTCAGGAAATTGATAATGGATCTGGCGGGCGCTCAAGGTTGTCAAGATGTGTCTATAATAAACAATGTCATCCAGTTTTGGAGGGTTTGAGTCGTGTATTCTATCTTTGATAGGATACATGGTTCAAAGCCTCGTTTTATTAGTATCTTTTGTTAAAGTCTATTATGGAACTCGAAACATTTGGTTGGTTTGTATTTTGAACTTGAAGTCTTTGCATGGTGTTAAACAACATGGTTTGTATTATTTTGAAACTCAGTAATGGATGAACATCATGATTTCTAGCACATAGTTGTTTGGTATAATTGAATGTAATGATATTAAGCAAGTCACACATAACACGCTTCCGCAAAAGTCAGGGTGTGACAGTTTGGTATCAGAGCTTCGATTGTAGGGAACTAGGATTCCTTCTCGAGTCTAGACTACAATCATTAGGGCTCTCTCACGAAAATATTTTCACAAAATATTGTTCATTGCATATACAAAGCGCCAAGATCCATGGAACAAACATTTTTACAAAGGAGAGACAAGAAACACAATGCAAGGTCACAGTTGATGGTTTAGTTTGCATGGGGTAGACTAAGTGAGCTAGAAAAGTTTCATGAAGGATAATGTGAATACATGATTAAGTGATAATTGTCTTTGTTTGCATATACCGAGTGTTAGTGGTTAACATATGTGCACATGTTATGATTGTTATGCTACAGGTTTACATGTCCTCATCTGAGGGCGGTCTATCAGAGGAGCACGATCCGATGGCAATCGTCTCCGACGACGAGGTGGTGCTTATACCAGAGGTTTTGACTTCAGACACCGATAGAGATCCAGAGATGTTGTCTAGTGATGATGATGACTTTCAGCCTTTTGCTCTCCCGGACTTTGGAGACGACGTACCTCTCGCTGATGGCATTCCGGTCGAGGATCTTTTTGATTTCCCTGCTCCTGTCCATGATCACCTCATCATCGGTCACCCCGATGGTTAGCACATTGTCGCACCTATCCTCAACGATGTTCCCCTCGTGGTCATTCCTCCTGTGGATTGGCCCTTTGATGATCTCTTTGGCGATGATGTCGATTTATTTTTGGATGGTCCCCCAGCTGACGTTCAGGGTGACGGGGAGGTTGATGATGATGTAGTTATCCTAGATGTACCACCCCCTATCGTTCCAGGTATCGAGTTATCTTCTGACTCCAGCTTGCGTTCAGTTTCAGACTCCTTTGAGTCTGTGACTTCCTCGGCCCTGCAGGCGGCAGGACTGCAGCTTTATGCCACTGATTCTGACGACGACACTGCTATGTGTACTGCACCATTATCCCCTGCTCGAGACCCTACACCTCCACACGTCCCCGAGCCTGTTCCTGAGCCAGACCCTGTTCCGTTTGGTCAGCCTGATATTGCACCACTTATTCCAAAGCCGATACCCGCACCCCTTGATCTCCCACTTGTTGATCCATACATTCCACCACCTCCACCCGTTGATGTTGTTCCCCCACCTACATTTGAGTCTGATGCTCACCGCACCGATCTACTGATTGTCTTTCGCCAGGAGATCCCCGCTCCCAAACCAGGGGAAGGTACCTCGGGACAGCCCCCGAGTTATGATCCATTTGCTTCAGCCGATTTCCCTCCGATCCCACAGACTACACCTTTTACTCCTGTAACGCCCTGTTTTTTCATACTTCCCATATTTAGAAACCACTGCTTAAAATTCTATTTTTGGAAATTTTGTGTTCTTGTAATCGTCGTTACGAGGTAATCTTTGTAGAATCCGAAACTTAAATCACAATGAAATTCACGTTTGAACGATATATTATCTGAGACTCTTGGTTGTTATTACGCAATAAAACTCGATGCTCGTTAAACTAGTTAGAACTCGTAAGATAAGGGAAGTCGAATCCTAATTCTTGAAACTTGGAAGTTTCGCGAAATGGATAACCGTAAAAGAAATCTTTTATTTGTAATCTAAATCGTTATAATTATGGTTGATTATCAATTGTTTAAATTAATTGAATTAATTTTACTATTTAAAAGTCTATTTTTATAATAATCTAGTTAGTCTTGTTAGCTTCTAAAGTTAGAAAATATAAACTAACCTAGTTAGTTTAAGTTATAAAGTTAGTTACTTTCTTTTATAAACAACATAACTTAGTTAGGGGGATCTTAGAATAAACTGCTGAAATTTCAGGGACCATTTGAGTAACTTGCTGAAAGTGGGTGTTTTAAAACAAAACAAAAAAAATAATAAAAATAAAACTGATGACCACAGGGATCGAACTCGGGTCATCAGCATAACCAAACGCGCGCCTAACCAGCTGAGCTGGACCTTTTTATTGAACGAAACCCGGCCAAAAATCATTTAAAGACTCGCCGCGACGGCCCAGCCCAACAGCCGCGATCAGGCCCCTATTCAGCTTGTTTTGGGCGCGAGTTTTTGAGTTTATTTGAGTTTTAAACCATGTTTTAGCCATTAATATCCAACCACAACCTAACCTAACTCTTCCCTATAAAACCCAAACATAATCCAAGCTTTTTACACTTTACAAATCATCTAAAACACTCTCAAATCCTCCTCTAATCAGGTGTTAATCATGAATTCGAGCAGATTCATACCAAGCTACAAAAATATACATAACTCTATCATTTCTTATCCGATTCACTCGATTCTTTTTCCTACTTCTTTGGATTGATCTTAGCTACCTTTCCAGAGGTTTTCCAAGTAAAACCAGAGCCTGGAACGTCGCCAAAAAGGCTCCAAAGTAGGCTGTTCATTTCTGTTTTCATTTAATCTTTGCTAAACTTGTGTAAATTTGAGAAAACTCGTCTCAAACCTATGTCCTTATGCTTATAACCACATCTATGGTTAGTTAGGCTTAAAAAAAAGTTGAGACATTCAAAATTCGAGGATTAATCCTCATAAACTTTCTGTTTTGTTCAAGGGTTTAACCCACAAGTGATGTTCAAGTTCAAGACTTGATATAGGTGTGATTTAGGATTAACTTGGGTTGTCCTACATAAAATCCACACATTGCTTGATGATTTCTTATATATTAGTGTTTAGTATTCTTGTATTACTTGTAGTTCATGACCCTCCTTGTATGTTCTTAAATCAAGTGTAGTGGTGAACACTTAGAGGTGCCTAAATGGAAGACATTCCTTCCTCCCTTTTACATGATTTCTATGACAATAAAGAGGTTCCTAAATGGAGGATTTATCCTCCTACCTCATGCTTGAACTATTGGACTTATTGATATATTACATAACCTAAATAATATCTATATATACCATTCAACATTCGAACCTTTGATGATGAACTTGTGTTCATTCGTCAAAGTACTAGACTTACACCATCTATGACCATACACTTGTTATGACTCTAATGGACCTTTGATCCATGAAATCCTACAAACTCTTTTGGAGTTTTAATAGTGTCAAAACATGTGCTATGTGTACAAGATGATTACTTTTCATATACTTACTTTTCATGCACTTTAAACTCCATACCCTTAGACTGAATGTATCCATCTCTAAAAATCCCAAACCGAACTTACTCAACCTCCTAAACTCAACAACTTCGTCAAATTGAATAATCGGAAAGCATATGCAATTTTGTGAGTACACTTGACCCATTTTCCTTTTTAATACACTTTGGGTGCAACATGTTTTACTTGTTAAACCGCACAATTTACAAACATGCTTTTATTCATTCAATCCGTATACATGCCTTGTTATGCTTAGGTTCATGATAGAATACATACTACTTGTTAACTCGGCTTAAACAATTATAGCGTTATAGGAGTAGCACACCACCCGACGGGGTTTTGTTAAGTCTTTATTCTATAACGGTCTCGTTGCTTTCGTGATGAGGGATGCTAAATACTAGTGGACACTAGAGTTGACATATTGTTATGCATGATAGTTTGACCTCGTATACCAAATGCTATGTTGGATTGAAAATACTTTTTATACACATGACACGAGTCTAAAACTTGTGTACTCGCCAATACCTTTGTATTGAACTATGCTTTTTAAAACATGTTGTAGGTTTAGCGATGATGTTGGTGATGCATGGAATCTAGTAGGATGCTTAGATACACACTTTAATTTGTATTCTTATTGCATTGTATTTCATTATTCATGATGTTGTATTTACTTCAATTCTTGTAATTGATTCTTTAGAAATGAAATGAAATTTACTATTTAAATACTTGTCACATTTATTAGTGTTATGATGTCTCGAGCAATCTATTTCGTCTCACTCCGCTGTTTCCGCCATCGGTTGGGGTGTGACAGATTGGTATCAGAGCCATAACTATAGGGAATTAGGGAAAATTGCCATGCTTTTTACCTAGTCTATAGTTCTAGAGCTTTATTCTTATGTTTTGCTTGAACCACTTGCATGATACTTTATTTGCTCCTTATTTATTTTCTTTTGACCTTTTAAACATATATGTCACTTTTGTGTTAGTACTTGCTTTATTATTTGTTAATAGTTGTTGCATTGTCCCATTCTTTATGTGTTATTCTTGAAATGTCTTTTACATGTTATCTTCTTGAAATGCTTTATGTGCTTACACTTGTTATTATTATTTTGAACATACGTCTTTTTACCTGTTTATACTGAAATCGAAACCACTCGTAATACACAAACGAGACGACTTCACCAAAATAGGCGTGAAACCCACAATTTGGTGAACAACTCTCAATCCATCTACTTTTCCTTTTTACATGAAATTCACCATCAAGATAGAAGTGAAATCCTCACCTTGATGGAGAAATTCAAATTTCAAATTCTAGTGGACCCTCATCAAGGTGTTGAAATTAAATTTTGACCCGACGAGTACCAACCACACTTAGGATATGAAATCGCCAAGTTAGGGGTGAAATCCGCACCTTGTCGACTAGTTCCACTCCTTGGTTTTTATAAATCCCGCCAAGTCTCGAAATTTCAATTGATTTGGGACATGTAGTAACCGGAAGGGTAAATACCGTTAACCGACTTGTCGGTGAGAGTATTTTACCTATTAGGCAAAAGCATGCTCCTCAAATTCAAAAGACCTTTCGATCACTTTGGTTAGTCAAAGTCCCGTTTTGGAACCATCCAAATTTTAATCAAACATGTGTTTCTATTATTTATTTTATACGATGCAATCTTTCAAATTCAAATTTACTTTCGATATTTTCCTCTCACACACATAACGTATTGAATCTTTTTCATACATTTATACATATGCATGATTTCAAAACGTCACTCAATTTTGTTTACATTCTTTGTAACACCAAAACGGAGACATATCATCGAGATAGGAGTGATTTCCTTACCTTGACGATTAGCTCCACTCCTTCTTTTCTTAAAACGACCTCACCGACGAGTTAGGGGTGATTCCCTTACCTAGGTGATCGTTACCAAAATTTCCTTCCAAAAGAGACTTCATAATACAACGCGACCAAGTTTATTACCTAAATCGTTTACCTTTCATAAAAATCCTTACTTATGAAAAAATCAACATGCATTGTTTAATCAAACGTACTTCTTATCCTACAATCTATTTTCAACTTAACTCATATACACGAGATTCTTAATCATGTCTTAAAACATTTTATTACACGAATTTCAAAACCTTACGAAATGCTACCTATCAATTTAATCGGTCCAATGAATCTCTTGCCCATGAACTTCATATTCGACTTAATCACTAAAACACGCTCACATTATATCATTACACTAAAGAAATCAAACTAACCTTTCTCACATACTTATAAGATCTTATAGATACTATAGGATCGTTTTTTCCAAAAACTCTTTTCGACATAAAAAAAACCATTTGTTAAGATTCTTTTCAATGGTCACTAAGTCCATTTTGCTAAATTCCGTTTCTAAGGATCAATGTTTTCACAAGAACCTCCAAAATTCAAAAATTTCTTTTTTTAATTCAAACGAAACGAACTTATTATTCCTACACCACTCAATTCGTCATTCAAATTTCAAAACACGTGGGCAAGAAGACTCAATGGGGACCGACATCTTCAACTTACGTAAACTCTTTTAAAACAAAAGTAGCATTTCCATTCATTACCAAAATACGTTATGCATAACCCATGAGTACTTTATGTTCTCTTACATTTACAAACTATACTCTACCTTCCAAATCAATCAAACTCAATCTAATTTTGATTCGATAAACTCAACGTTTCGCTTAAACCGCTATACATGCATATCACCGTACATATTTTAGTCAATATCTCACGAGAAATTCATTTATATCATTCGTTTTTACATACGTGAACTTCTCGATCGTTTTATATGCTTAAATTCGTTGTATTTGATTCATACCGTACACTCAATCGTCGTCATTATGCCTAAACTTATATTCATACTTATGCACATATTCATATTCATACTCAAACACTTTATGTTATTATTTTTTATACGTATTATGTTTATACTCATACTTACGTGCATATTCATACTTAAATCTATGCTTATGCTCATACTTTCATTCATACTCATGATTCATACATTCGTACCTGTACGCGAGCGTAATCCGAGGGATTCGCTTACGTGGGTCGCATACATACTTAAGCATGGACTTACTTATATACTATATTCTTATACATACACGCTCTTATTTTCAAATTATGTATACCCTAATTCATACACAACTAGTACAAGCTATGCGGATCATGCGACGATCAAAATAATTGCGATGCACACGGGATTATAATGATAGGCGTATGAAAACCATAGAGTGTACTACGGTGTATGGTAAGACACAGAACGTAACATGACACTGAATAACGAGACGGACGTAACATGGTCAAAACATGGTGGATACGCCGCTGGTACTTCCTATATATAAGTGTTTTCATCATGTTACCAAACTTTCGTAAGACATGCCATGAGAAATTCAGTGTTTTACGGACCTTTTAGACCTAATTCAATCTTTAAACAACTCACAAACGCATTATATCTGATTATCCACGACGAGACTTCATTCTTAACACATCACTTTCATCTCTCTTATACTCATGCCATCCTTATACCTGCATTCATTTATTAAGAGTCAATTGTTCACTTCTATACTCCTATTATTCTCCATTATTTTTATCTTTTATATGAATCACGTTCACAATCAAGTCTGTTTAAACGTTCAAATCCTAACTTGACGCCTTAACTTTAAAACCGTCATCCTATTCTTATTTCTTGCATAGACGTACTTGTAGACCGTTATCGCTTTATTCAAAGTACTAGACCTTGTCGTTCTCCAAAACTTCATACTTTCAAAACGTTTCAATTTTCCAAGACTCAATTCTTAATAATCACCTATTTGCCAAAACTCTTCAAGTCTTCCTCTTGAATAAATTTCGGGACAAAATTTCCTTAAGGAGGGGAGACTGTAACGCCCCGCGTTTTCATACTTCCCATATTTAGAAACCACTGCTTAAAATTATACTTTTGGAAATTTTGTGTTCTTGTAATCGTCGTTACGAGGTAATCTTTATAGAATCCAAAACTTAGATCACAATGAAATTCACGTTTGAACGAGATATTATCCGAGACTCTTGGTTGTTATTACGCAATACAACTCGATGCTCGTTAAACTAGTTAGAACTCGTAAGATAAGGGAAGTCGAATCCTAATTCTTGAAACTTGGAAGAAATCTTTTATTTGTAATCTAACTCGTTATAATTATGGTTGATTGTCAATTGTTTAAATTAATTGAATTAATTTTACTATTTAAAAGTCTATTTTTATAATAATCTAGTTAGTCTCGTTAGCTTTTAAAGTTAGAAAATATAAACTAACCTAGTTAGTTTAAGTTATAAAGTTAGTTACTTTCTTTTATAAACAACATAACTTAGTTAGGGGGATCTTAGAATAAATTGCTGAAATTTCAGGGACCATTTGAGTAACTTGCTGAAAGTGGGTGTTTTAAAACAAAAAAATAATAATAAAAATAAAACTGATGACCACAAGGATCGAACCCGGGTCATCAACATAACCAAACGCGCGCCTAACCAGCTGAGCTGGACCTTTTTATTGAACAAAACCCGGCCAAAAATCATTTAAAGACTCGCCGCGACGGCCCAGGCCAATAGCCTCGATCAGGCCCCTATTCAGCTCGTTTTGGGCGCGAGTTTTTGAGTTTATTTGAGTTTTAAACCATGTTTTAGCCATTAATATCCAACCACAACCTAACCTAACTCTTCCCTATAAAACCCAAACATAATCCAAGCTTTTTACACTTTACAAATCATCTATAACACTCTCAAATCCTCCTTTAATCAGCTGTTAATCACGAATTCGAGCAGATTCATACCAAGCTACAAAAATATGCATAACTCTCTCATTTCTTATCCGATTCACTCGATTCTTTATCCTACTTCTTTGGATTGATCTTAGCTACATTTCCAGAGGTTTTCCCTGGAAAACCAGAGCCTGGAACGTCGCCAAAAAGGCTCCAAAGTAGGCTGTTCATTTCTATTTTCATTTAATCTTTGCTAAACTTGTGTAAACTTGAGGAAACTCATCTCAAACCTATGTCCTTATGCTTATAACCACATCTATGGTTAGTTAGGCTTAAAAACAAGGTTGAGACATTCAAAATTCGAGGATTAATCCTCACAAACTTTTTGTTTTGTTCAAGGGTTTAACCCACAAGCGATGTTCAAGTTCAAGACTTGATATAGGTGTGATTTAGGATTAACTTGGGTTGTCCTACATAAAATCCACACATTGCTTGATGATTTCTTATAGATTAGTGTTTAGTATTCGTGTATTACTTGTAGTTCATGACCCTCCTTGTATGTTCTTACATCAAGTGTAGTGGTGAACAATTAGAGGTGCCTAAATGGAAGACATTCCTTCCTACCTCTTACATGATTTCTATGACAATAAAGAGGTTCCTAAATGGAGGATTTATCCTCCTACCTCATGCTTGAACTATTGGACTTATTGATATATTACATAACCTAAATAATATGTATATATACCATTCAACATTCGAACCTTTGATGATGAACTTGTGTTCATTCGTCAAAGTACTAGACTTACACCATCTATGACCATACACTTGTTATGACTCTAATGGACCTTTGATCCATGAAATCCTACAAACTCTTTTGGAGTTTTAATAGTGTCAAAAACATGTGCTATGTGTACAAGATGATTACTTTTCATATACTTACTTTTCATGCACTTTAAACTCCATACCCTTAGACCGAATGTATCCGTCTCTTAAAATCCCAAACCGAACTTACTCAACCTCCTAAACTCAACAACTTCGTCAAATTGGATAATCGGAAAGCATATGCAATTTTGTGAGTACACTTGACCCATTTTCCTTTTTAATACACTTTGGGTGCAACATGTTTTACTTGTTAAACCGCACAAATTACAAACATGCTTTTATTCATTCAATCCGTATACATGCCTTGTTATGCTTAGGTTCATGATAGAATACATACTACTTGTTAACTCGGCATAAACAATTATAGCGCTATAGGAGTAGCACACCACCCGACGAGGTTTTGTTAAGTCTTTATTCTATAACGGTCTCGTTGCTTTCGTGACGAGGGATGCTAAATACTAGTGGACACTAGAGTTGACATATTTTTTTGCATGATAGTTTGACCTCGTATACCAAATGCTATGTTGGATTGAAAATACATTTTATGCACATGACACGAGTCTAAAACTTGTGTACTCGCCCATACCTTTGTATTGAACTATGCTTTTTAAAACATGTTGCAGGTTTAGCGATGATGTTGGTGATGCATGGAATCTAGTAGGATGCTTAGATACACACTTTAATTTGTATTCTTATTGCATTGTATTTCATTATTCATGATGTTGTATTTACTTCAATTTTTGTAATTGATTCTTTAGAAATGAAATGAAATTTACTATTTAAATACTTGTCACAATTATTAGTGTTATGATGTCTCGAGCAATCTATTTCATCTCACTCCGATGTTTCTGCCATTGGTTGGGGTGTGACAACTCCCTTTACATCTGCATCGCTTGATGAGCCATTTCGGTGGTTTCCGCCATATACCATGCCTATCTCAGACCCTTACCATCCCTCTCATTTTGTTGGATACACTCGGGATGAGTTGCTTTTGTCGCTTCAGTTGAAGTTTGAGATTTTGAGTCGTAGAGTTCTTGAGTTGGAGCTTGGTGAGGGTTCTAGACGGTCACCCTGTCCCTGTCATTCTGCTCATGTCCCTCCACACTCGTCATCATATCCTTTTGCACATCCAACTGCTGCTCCCGCTCCTATTCCAGTTTATGATGCCCGCTTTCTTACTGTCGAGCAGTAGATTAGCTTTTTGCTTCGTCGTGTTTACGAGCTCTAGGAGGAGCTTGCGCATGTCCGCAGTTTTCTTTTCTTCCCTCCTCCTCCCCCGCCATCAGCACAGTAGGTTTTTGGTTTTATGCAGATGCATTACTTTTGGTGAGAGCATTACAATTGAGCCGAGATAGTGAAGATACGAATACCATTTTTTAATCATTACTTTGTACATTGACAGACTTGTCTGACAAGGGCGATGTAACCCTATGTCTCTTTTGATACGGTACAATGTGGAAACAATGTAACTTGTGGTTGGTCTTTAATGAAAGCTCAATAGTCGTGTTCTCATTAAATACATTATTGATTTACATGCTTGTGCTATGATTATGTTGTTGCATGATTGCTTGCTATGATGATTGCTTATATATATATATATATGTACATACGACTCTTAGACGATGGATTATCGAATAAGACCTGACCTACCCGAATCTTTTCCTAGAAAAAAGATGCCGCCTCGAAGGAACACCAATACCAATAATTCACTGCCAACAACAGAGGCAGAGTTACAAGAGCGCATCTCACACGGGATCGCACAGCACGAGGCACTCCGCTCCGAACACAGTGGAGGTACCTCTGGGAATAAACCCCCAAATGGTAATGTTAAGTCACCTAAGACACATTACAATACGTTTGGATATTTCCAATTGTGCTTTGCTAATGCTTTCTGTGAATGATGATGCTTGTGTTACAGGCTGCACCTACAAACAGTTTTTAGACTGCAAGCCCTTAAATTTCAATGGCACCGGGGGTGCTGTCGCTTTTGTGCGCTGGGTGGAAAAGACAGATTCTGTTTTGAGAATGAGAAAATGTGCTCCAGAGCAGAGAGTCATGTACATTTCTGGACTGTTTCTTGATGGAGCGCTGTCGTGGTGGAACCTTCAGGTGCAGACTTTGGGTGAAGATGCTGCGTATGCATTGACGAACTGAAGGAATTGATGCATAAAATGTCCTGTTCTCGGGCAGAGATCCAGAAGTTGGAAACGGAATTCTGGAACTTGAAAATGGATGGTCCAAAGGTGGCTGAGTACATTCAGAGGTTTCATGATCTGTCGAGAGTTGTTCCTTATTTGGTGGAGCCGGAGTTTAAAAGGATGGAACGTTTCATCTGGGGATTGGCACCTCAGATTCTGAGCATGGTGACAACTTCCAAGCCTCCAACCATTTCTGAGGCAATCGACTTAAGTGTGGCGCTTACCGAAGAAGCAGTTAGGTTGGGAAAGTTTTCGATTTCTGAAACGAAGAAGAAAGAGACCCATGTGGAGTCATTAGGGGACAACAAAAGGAAGTTCACTAACTTCAAGAAGGGTACCCAAGCGATCAACAACAACAACAATGCCAACAAGCGTAGGGATACCAGCCAGCCAGCCGAGATCAGGACTGGCGCTACAAACACCGAACCCAAAGGAAAAGGGTACATGGTCACCCTACCCAAGTGTGACATCTGTCAGCATCACCATACTGGACGGTGCAGATATGGGAAGTGTGAGAACTGTGGCAAAGTGGGGCATGCCAGGGAGGCATGTTGGTATTGTGCTGGACGTAGAAATGGAGGACAATGTGGTAATGGAAACCGTGGTGGAAATGAAAATCATACTGGGAATCGAAATCAGGGAGGAAATGGTAATTACGGTGGAAACGAGAATCGTGGTGGTTATGGGAACCAAGCTGGTAACGGAAATCGAGGAGGAAACAATAACAACAATCAGGGCGGAAATGGAAACGAAAATAGACGCGACCAAGGTTGTTATGGTTGCGGTGAAATGGGGCACTTTAAGCGGGACTGCCCAAAGAACAATCAAGCACGTGGAAGGGTGTTTAACATCGGAGCTAGGGAAGGACGCCAGGATCCAAACGTGGTTACTGGTATGTTCCCTATTAATGAACATTATGCATCTGTGATGTTTGATACTGGTGCCGATTTTAGCTTCGTGTCCCTAGACTTTAAGAATATACTTGGGTTAGTTGCTAGTAAGTTAGACGTCCCGTACTTGATAGAAGTACGGGATGTTTGAACATTATGCATCTGTGCTATTAATGAACATTATGCATCTGTGATGTTTGATACTGGTGCCGATTTTAGCTTCGTGTCCCTAGACTTTAAGAATATACTTGGGTTAGTTGCTAGTAAGTTAGACGTCCCGTACTTGATAGAACTGGCTAATGGAAAGCTAGTAGAAGCTAATGATGTGATTAGAGGTTGTATTATGGAACTTGGAGAGCGAGAGTTCTCGGTAAATCTTCTGCCAGTCGATTTGGGAAGTTTTGATGTCGTAGTTGGGATAGATTGGTTGTCTAGCAATCGTGCAGAGATAGAGTGCCATGAGAAGATCATTTGCATTCCAATGACGAATGAGGAGACGATTGTGATTCACGGAGAGAAGCATGATATGCCTTTGCGAATCATCAGTTGTATGAAAGCACAGAAGTGTCTACGTAAGGGATGCGCTGCCTTCTTAGCTCATGTTGTGGATAAGGAAGCCGAAGAGCCGAAGCTTGAAGATATCCCTTGTAACACCCCGTGTTACGGAAGTGAAAGTGAAAGTCAAGATTGAAGTCAAAGGAAGAAAAGATTGCTAATTGCGATCTGTCACTCCTTGCTTAACTCCTGTTTTAACTTCTTTGACTTGTAGTTAATCTATTTATTTCATCGCATTAGTTGTATTATGTGGAGTACTTGTTAATAATCGAGGTTTAATCGCTATTTATCGCATATTTTATCGCTTGATCGCTTATCACATCGCAATCGTATTCGCGCCTTGATGGATAGATTCTGAATATTGTTTTACGTGTGTGTGTTACTTGTGCATGTTTACCTTATGTTCGTGATGATTAATCGAAACGCAATCGCAACTCTATCGCATCACAACTTGTTCGCAAACGCAAAATGCAAGTTAATTATAGTGATTGTATGTTAGATATAGTAGTTAGGTTATTTGTGTAACTAATGGGTAATTCTATCGCATCGCTCAACGCGCGAATCGAAACTACAAAACTCAATACGCCAGACACCTGGATTGAGTGGCCAACCAATCGAGTGGCCATCCGATCGGATTGTCACCCGATCGAGTCGCCATCTGATCGGTGACCAATCCGACCCATGCTCCATTTCCTCTTTTGGAAACCCTATAAATACCCACCTGTCACATCATTTGTGATGTGACAGCTCTCTACTCGACCAGCCGCACTCAAGCTCTTTCTCTCTCGATTTCTCACGATTCTTGTAAGTTTTCAACGTAAATCTTGTACTTATATGATCTACACACACTTCTTCATCATCTTCTCTTTTGAATCTCAGCTTTTAACCGTGAAATCAGTGGATTTGAGGTGTTCTAAGTTGATGTCATCATGGAATTCCTATGAACTTCAAGCTTTGGCCTCATTCCACTAAGAACAACTCAGATCTGAATGATTTCAACAAGATTAAACAATGTTTTCGCATAGATCTACACATATTCATGGTTAAAAGGATTGAAACATGATTTTCTAACTTTCCTTCAACTCTTTTACACTCAATACAATTAAAACCGATAGAATCAGAGCTTGTTCTGATCTTCTACTCCTTCTTAGTGATGTGTTGGTTCAAGATCTGTTTCTATCGATGAGATTACCATTTTCGGGTTAAACATGAACAACCATCTTGAAACAGTTGGCTGATCGGACTAGGGTGATTCCTGTTCGATCGGGTCACTTGGGTCTTGATGGGGTTTCTATCGTTTAGCACGTTATCATGCCATCTCGATCAAAACTACAAAACTTTCAAAATAAACAAGTGTCAGGACGATCAGGCCGTTGGGATGGATTGCCGTCCGATCGGATTGCCATCCGATCAAACAGTCATCTGATCGGAGTACACTTGGTCTCAACACTTAAACAATTTTCAACATGTTCAGTACATAGTCAGTTCCAACGGATTGCCATCTGATCGGATTGCAATCCGATCGAGTGACATGATGTGCGCAAAATGCAACATATAAATTACATCATTTGTGGCATAAAACTAACCCTTTTTTAGTACCAATGTTGGAAAAAGTGTGTTTTTGTCTTCCTTTTGTATTTTCAGGATTAATGAGCTCAAATGAACAAAAGAAGCAAAAAGGCACCTAAATCTAACATAAATACAAGAAAAGGAATAAACGTGGCATGCCCGACCCCCCCGACAACATTTGCCCAAGCAAAAACAAGAAAACAGAAGGCTGAACACCCCCCGTGCTCAATGAGCACGGGGGCGTGCCCAAGTGTCTGCAGAAAAGACAAAGTTGTAGAAGCTTCTATCACCCACCACGGGGGCGTGCCCAGCGGACACGGGGCCATGGTCAACTCTAAGATTCGCAGAATCTGAGGAAATCTTGATAGAACAGATACGCTTCTGCACACAGGGTCGTGCCCAGCGGACACGGGGGCGTGGTCAACGAATACAGACAAACTGCAAGTAATGAAGAAAGAGAAGATGGGTGGACACGGGGCCGTGTCCGTGCTTCTGTGCAGGCTATAAATAGGGGTGCTTGGCTCATTTGCAAACCATCCCTTGGCAAACCACCTCTCTCACACTTCACCCACCCACCACCACCATCACAACCCATCATCCACCACCATCATCCATCATCCATCATCCATCATAGAGTGTGTGAGTAGTCTCGGGATCCAAGATTGATCGTAAGAGTTCTTGACAATCAAAGGCCATGTTTGCCTAAGTCTCTTACATCACTTGGTGAAGACAAGTGTCTAGTGTAATACTTTTTATTTTTAATATTTTCGCACTTTTTATTTGGTTATGTATTAATGACTTTAATAACTAGTTTCTTATGTTGAAGGTGAGTCTTCCTTATCGTTTGTCCGTGGTGTCTTGACATTATTTTACTGTCTATATAAAATAAAAGATTTTCACCATTCATATCTCCACGGTCTATATGGAGATATGTTGGCTACATGGTCGGGGGTTAAGGGAACGATTTGGTAAGAGTCTTGCCTTGTTCAGTGTCTAGATCCTGCAAGGACCTGGATCAAATTTAGTAGGACCCCCTTCAATACCCACTGGTAATGGATGGCGAGGGTCCAAACTATTTGATCCCCTCATATGTAAGCCACTATTAAAACTTTAACCCTGCTAATTAGGACTATATCCCTGCTGACTCAGACTACTTAGCCGAGGGTAACGTCACCTTCAAAAGAGGGACCTACAACATTACGCATTAATAACTTAATTAATTATCTTTCAATAATCCAACCCTTTAGGATTGTATCCTTGCTGACTCAAACTACTGGGTTGAGGGTAACGTCACCTTCAAAAGAGGGGCCTACTACTATAACTAAGATAATCTCTTAAAAAGTGCAAAAGTGCGGAAATAATCAAAGGTTACACTAAACACGAGTCAGATCCAAGTGATTCATCTTGTCTATCTGTTTTTACTTTTATTTTTCAGCATTTTAGTTAGTTTTATTTTTATAGTTTAAAAACCTTTTTCTAAACTTTTGATTTGATTAGACGTTGAGGATAAACCAGTATTAAAAGCTCTTGTGTCCTTGGACGACCTCGGTATCTAACCAACACTATACTACGCTCACGATGGGTGCACTTGCCCATATGTGTGTTTAGTGTTAGTAAATATCGTGTTTTATAAATTTAAAACTTGGCTAAAAAGTGTTAAAGGGCTTAAAATATACATTAAAAACTATACGACACTTCACACGCATCAAGTTTTTTGGCGCCGTTGCCGGGGACACAAGGATTTTAAGAAAGTTAGGAATCAACGGCCTAATCGTTTTTTCTAATTTTTCTGTTTTTTAGGATTTTCTTAATTTTTTAGCTTCTGCAGAACTCAGCACGGGTCGTGCCCGCTGAACATGCCCCGTGCCCAATCTTTGGAATTGGCAATCCTGTTTTAAGTCAGACAGTAAGCTGAACACGGGGCCGTGCCCACTCAACACGCCCCATGCCCAAGTTTCAGTTACTGAAAACAGAACCGTAAGATCCCGACGGTTGGTAATTTCTGACACAAACATGAGTGATACTGATATTTTTTACTTTCGGCACTCTTATGGTACGTGGTGTCAAATATGTGGTGTCCCTCATAAAGATTTAGAATGTTATTTTCTAAATTATAAGCCCCATTATATAGACCCACTGTTTTCCTGTAGCCTTAAGAGGGGCGAAAGTAAAAATAATCCATATCTCTCCCTCGAATGCTCTCAACCGGACCTTCTAGGAGAAATGCTTCTTGATGAACTATTTCAAATGGAAGATCTAATTCTTAATTGGTTAAAAGAACTTAAGATAGATATCATTAATTCATCTCAAGACGATACCCAAGAAGAATTGTTGGGATCGCATTCGAATAAAAACAACTTCGTTGTTCCCGATATTACCTCTAACTCTAGCAAAGACTTGGGCGATAGTCGTCCCTGTGTCGATTGTGCCGTGAAGGACTCTCCATCGACTTCGTTTGGTGCATACATAGACCTGAGCGATTCGACATACACCTTCTTTAACGAGAGCCCGGGAAAGGGTTGGACTTGTCCACCTACATTTAGCATAGGAATCACCCTCACCGACAACCTCTTGCGTTCTGGTCTTAATCTAGAGCAATTAAGGTATCTCAGGCACTTTGGGGTTGTTCCATCCAGTAAGGAACCGACCGATCCGGATAAGTTCCTTAGAAATAGACGAAACTTCATAAACAGCCTCTAGACACGGGGCCGTGTCCAAGTCAGCACACCCCCATGTCCACCAAAATATTCCTTTCTGACTTTTGTCAGAATACGGACAAAATGTGTCAGGGTCTTGCCTGCACACGGGGCCGTGTCCAGCCGACACGGGGCCGTGTGCAGCGTGCTGTCATTTTCTATAAATGCAGCCAAGAATCCTGCACATTTGGACCATTCCAGGGATAGAGATTTGGTGGGATCTTCACACATACCATCCTAGGTATTTTCTAAAAGAAGGTTTTCAACAACCATCTTGTCCTTTCCTCTCTTGTCCATTACCTTCTTCTCCATTTCTTTTACCTCAACACCTCTATTAGAGCTTGAGCTCACCATGATTCCAAGCTTTATTGTGATGTTTGTTAGGTTTTTGTTCAAGGAATCTTGTTAAAAATAAGTTTTGCAACATTGTTTTAAGTTATTTCTGCTAAAAAATGCTTTAAAAGTTGGAAAAATAATTTAAAACTCCAAGATTCCTTGTTCCAAAAATCTGCAGAAAGGTGAACACGGGGTCGTGCTCATTGAGCACGGGGCCGTG
This sequence comes from Helianthus tuberosus, assembly GCA_030545235.1. Taxonomy (NCBI): domain Eukaryota; kingdom Viridiplantae; phylum Streptophyta; class Magnoliopsida; order Asterales; family Asteraceae; genus Helianthus; species Helianthus tuberosus. The sequence goes on along the minus strand of CM060390.1, from coordinate 103,386,384 downwards.
TCCGTGGTTACTGATTCATTAAAATGAACTATTTTCCGTTTATTTTCGTAGAATGTCAAGCCAAAACAGTGGAACCTCTTCTGCGCACTCCAGAAACAGTCGAAGGGAAAGAAGGTCTTCAATTGAAGCAACTCTCGTACGCTACGTAATGGCATTACGTGAGGCTCTTGATGGGATGACATCGGTAGAGCAGGTCCTCATAGACCATATAAATTATCTTACAGTGGGGTTGGAAAGCAGTTTTCAAGAAATCAACCTCTTGCACCAGAGGTTGAACATTTTTGTGACACCTCCCATGGAACCAATCCTCCCTCAAGAGGATTGGAACCTAGCACTTGGAGTCAACAATCCTACCGGATGGGATGACATTCCAGCGGATCCTCCTCTTGAAGATCTACAAAAAGTCCCGGTGGAGGTTGCACCCCCTCAAACCGATGCCAATGAGCCCGCCTTTCTTCTCCCAAGGGAGATAGAGGAATGGCTCGCCGACGTGTGAGGGACCCATATCCGGAGGACGAAGTTCTTCGAGTAGCATCCAACCGAGAGAATTATCTTTTCAGAAATTTTGCTAATAAAATAAACTTTAGGCTAGAACTTCTTGGTTTAAACTTCTTGTGCTTCTTTTGACCTATTTATCTAGAATTTTAACTTATTAGGAATATTATGTAATTTTCTCTATTAAATGGAATGATGGTTTTAATTAATTTGGTGTTTGGATGATGCTGTAATGGGTAAAACACACTCGGGATGGTGAAGGATACCAAGGGAAACTTGAACCAGCACCCCATGCACAAAAACAGGGCCACCCGACAAATTTTTCTTCATTACAGCAAGCTCAGCACGGGGCCGTGCTCATCCAACACGCCCCGTGCCCAACCATCTGCAGAAAATGCCCAGTTCAGGTAACTGGACACGGGGCGTGTTCATTGAACACGCCCCCGTGCCCAGGCTTCTGTTTCTTTTTACTAATTTCTGTTACTGGCGATCTGAACACGGGGCCGTGTCCAGACGCCCAGTAACATAAATTTTTGCTTTTTCACACATTTTTACACATTCAATCAACCTAAAAATTTATTTTTTATGTGTAATTTAAGTGTGGGGGGGATGCTAAAACCTTGAATCTTGCAAGTCCAAATTACAAGCCTTACGCAAAACTCTATTGGAACCGCTAATCACCCCAAAAAAAATTTTCACAAATTTTTCATTTTTTTACTTGTCTAGGTTTAATTTGGGAATTTCAAGTTCTAAAAAGGTTATATTTTTACAAATTTACAACCGATGGTGTCGTGATAAAAAGAACCAACATAAGAAAATTATGAAACGATATGACAAATCTTGTTAAAATTTGATTATATATACTTGATCACATAAAAAAACCCATTCCCACAAAAAGTGAGTTTTGAGCCTTTATTGAGCATACAAATACACATCTTTAAACTAAATTCTCATTTTTTCGTTTCTTGTGTGAATAGCCGCTTGGTTCTTATGACTCTAGAACTTGCCACGACGATACATTCCCAGTCCTTACCAACTTAAACCCAAGTAAGTAAATGATGGAGGCATTAGGACTAACACTTTTTATTTCTACACCATTATTTTTCTTTTTTTTACCACCTACCCAAAATCCCCCTAGTTAACCCCTTTGAGCCTAAACCTTTTCATTTCTTAACCCAAAACAAACACCCTTTTACCCACCAAAACCCTTTTTCATTTTAAACCCCTTATTTTAGTAACAAAGCTCGGTTTTTCTTATGACTTCCTTATAAAAAAAACGATGATGATGAAGGCAAAAGAAATAAACAAACAAGTTTATAAAAAAAAGAACTTTGTTTGAAGAAATGCTTCATCAAAATAAAAAGTTACAAAAAAATAAAAAGTCTTACGAAAACCGGTGCTTGTTACGCCTTTCGCCCTTTTACTAACCACTAACCCAACCACCTACCTTTAACCCAAGCCTAACCCTTCACCCAAAAGTCCTCTTGATATTTACAAATGTGTATAGTTAAAAATGAGGAGGATCGATTGCTTGACAAGCTTATGGTAGGAGTAAGTTCCATGCCGCTCTCGAGTGTTTAACTAAAATACATCTTCAGCCGAGTGTTGAGTGATCCCCCGTGAGGTATGTGAACTCGTATATAAATGGAATTTTAAAAAAGGCATGTTATACCCTAATAAGTAATTTATCTTATGTAATGTTTTAAATAAATCATGACGAATATGATTGTAAATAAATAAAAATAAAACTTAATAAAGAATCTTGGAAATCCCGACACTCAATGACAAGCCCAAAAACCTTCTCTTCTATCCATTCCATTTGGGAGTGTAAAGCCACATTATAAAGAGTTTTGTTTGAGGAAAAGCAAACATTCAAGTGTGGGGGTATTTGATGTGCGCAAAATGCAACATATAAATTACATCATTTGTGGCATAAAAGTAACTCTTTTTTAGTAGTAATGTTGGAAAAAGTGTGTTTTTGTCTTCCTTTTGTATTTTCAGGATTAAATGAGCTCAAATGAACAAAAGAAGCAAAAAGGCAGCTAAATCTAACATAAATACAAGAAAAGGAATAAACGTGGCATGCCCGACCCCCCGACAACATCTTCCCAAGCAAAAACAAGAAAACAGAAGGCTGAACACGGCCCGTGCTCAATGAGCACGAGGGCGTGCCCAAGTGTCTGCAGAAAAGACAAAGTTGTAGAAGTTTCTATCACCCACCACGGGGGCGTGCCCAGCGGACACGGGGCCATGGTCAACTCTAAGATTCCCAGAATCTGAGGAAATCTTGATAGTACAAATACGCTTCTGCACACGGGGTCGTGCCCAGCGGACACGAGGGTGTGGTCAACTAATGCAGACAAACTGCAATTAATGAAGAAAGAGAAGATGGGTGGATACGGGGCCATGCCCAATGGACACAGGGCCGTGTCCGTGCTTCTGTGCAGGCTATAAATAGGGGTGCTTGGCTCATTTGCAAACCATCCCTTGGCAAACCACCTCTCTTACACTTCACCCACCCACCACCACCATCACAACCCATCATCAACCACCATCATCCATCATCCATCATAAAGTGTGTGAGTAGTCTCGGGATCCAAGATTGATCGTAAGAGTTCTTGACAATCAAAGGCCATGTTTGCCTAAGTCTCTTACATCACTTGGTGAAGACAAGTGTCTAGTGTAATACTTTTTATTTTTAATCTTTTCGCACTTTTTATTTGGTTATGTATTAATGACTTTAATAACTAGTTTCTTATGTTGAAGGTGAGTCTTCCTTATCGTTTGTCCGTGGTGTCTTGGCATTATTTTACTGTTTATATAAAATAAAAAGATTTTCACCATTCATATCTCCACGGTCTATATGGAGATATGTTGGCTACCTGGTCGGGGGTTAAGGGAACGGTTTAGTAAGAGTCTTGCCTTGTTCAGTGTATAGATCCTGCAAGGATCTGGGTCAAATTTCATAGGACCTCCTTTAATACCCACTGGTATTGGATGGCGGGGGTCCAAACTCTTTGATCCCCTCATATGTAAGCTACTATTAAAATTTTAACCCGGCTACTTTGGACTGTATCCCTGCTGACTCAGACTACTTAGCCGAGGGTAACGTCACCTTCAAAAGAGGGGCCTACTACATTACGCATTAATAACTTAATTAATTATCTTTCAATAATCCAACCCTTTAGGATTGTATCCTTGCTGACTCAAACTACTGTGTTGAGGGTAACGTCACCTTCAAAAGAGGGGCCTACTACTATAACTAAGATAATCTCTTAAAAAGTGCAAAAGTGCGGAAATAATCAAAGGTTACACTAAACACGAGTCGGATCTAAGTGATTCATCTTGTCTATCTGTTTTTACTTTTATTTTTATTTTTCAGCATTTTAGTTAGTTTTACTTTTCTAGTTTAAAAACCTTTTTCTAAACTTTTGATTTGATTAGACGTTGAGGATAAACCAGTATTAAAAGCTCTTGTGTCCTTGGACGACCTCGGTATCTTACCAACACTATACTACGCTCACGATGGGTGCACTTGCCCATATGTGTGTTTAGTGTTAGCAAATATCGTGTTTTATAAATTTAAAACTTGGCTAAAAAGTGTTAAAGGGCTTAAAATATACATTAAAAACTATACGACACTTCACACGCATCATGACAACCCTGCTGTGAACTTATTCTCACTAAGTGTCCTACCAATCGGATCGTTACCCGATCGAACCGCCTTTCGATCGATCGACCTGAAGGGTAGAGATACTTCTCTGTTTTCAAAATGCTACAACAAAAACTTCAAAAGCTATCATACACAAACACATCCTTACCAAACAAAATGTCAATCCAATTGAATGGTCATCCGATCGGATTGCCCTCCGATTGGATTACCATCCGACACTTGGTAATTTGCACCGTATTACGCGCCTCTTATCGTTTATGCTATCGTTAACTGTTCAGGCTAATCTCTCTCAGCGCTCCCTTCAATCCAAGAGAGTGTTTACTTGTTAAACACAATCTGTGAGTATACTCGAACCCTTTTTGCTTTATGCACTTTTGGGTGTTACATATGTTACGTACTCTAAATCACAATCTACACACAACGCAAACACTATTTATACGCTGACCATTATTGCATGTTATGTGTTATTCGATGAATGCTAGTATGTTATGTTAACACAGTGATTGTTGTCTGACACCTTAGCAACGATAATACTATAGTTTGGACTCAGCACCTATCGTGGACAGGGGTTGTTAAGGGCTTTACTTCGCGTGTCCCAGGGGGATATGTGTTGCGCATTCTACAACTCGCAGTCACGTCTGTGCATATTTCTCTGTCGATAACCTACTTGCCTTCACTTTGTTCATGTTACATGCTGGTTATGCGTAAACTATTCGTACTCTATTATGCTATATCAAACTTGTATGCTCACTTTTACACTATGTGTATTGACTGTATTTTAATGTATGTGACAGGTACTTAAGAAAGCTAGGATGCTTGCTTGTATTTGCTGGAATCAAGATAGGACGAGTCTAGAAACAAACAATTTAAATCTGAGTTGTCGGAACATTATATTTGTCTTTGAGATATTTGGTCTGTAATGATTATTTATTTTGGTATGTTATGGTATGGGACATAATATTTAAATATCTAGTAAATTAGTTGTTATGGATTTCTCCTGGACAATCTGTTTTGCTCAGTGCGCGCCCCGGTGTTTCCGCCATCGGTTGGGGTGTGACAGATTGGTATCAGAGCCATAACTATAGGGAATTAGGCAAGACGCGACCTAGTCAGGGTCAGTGTCTTAGAAATGACCTAGTCTATAGTCTAAGTACCAACAGACCGCCTTGTGCAAACCCGTTAGGGGGTTCTGTATGAGCTTATTGTTATTCTCGATCGATCCGCACTCACGCTATACTATCACACTACCTTTCCTAAGGTAGTCGCACTACACGGTTTTCGAAAATGAACGAGTGATTAGGTCGAGATTAGGTGTGAAAACCGCAAACTCTCGATTAGATCGCTTCTTCTCTCCATCTCGTGATTTCATCACACAAACAGGAATGTAGTCGCTAAGTTAGGGGTGAAACCCGAACCTTGATGACTCGTTCCGCCCTCTATTTCTATTTTACAAAACTCTCACCAAAGTCTCGATGGATTCCAACGACTCGAGTTGCGTAAATAACTGAAAAGGTGCGTGCCATTCACCGTGTAACGGTGATAGAGCACAGTCTATTAGGCCAAAACGCATACTGGTAGTCCTTGAGAATAGTCGAATCACTTTGGGTGGTCAATGTTATCTAGCCTTAGACAATTTATATTCGATTTCAATCTCGCAATCGCCGATTTATGTGTTTCGATTCTGAGCCCGCAACTGCCGACTCTGATATTTGTCGTTTTATGTGGAATTTTACGTGTTTTATGCGACTTTACCTGTTTGTATGTTTCGATTTTTGGTGGTTTTTATGCTTTTAGCTGTTCGCTTTGATCGACACACACAACTCGCACTGCACCTCTATCTCAACACGCTAACAAATCATTGCTACTATTGGATGATCGCATGCTATGTTACTCGCTTATGCTATACTACTCGCTATGTACTCACTATTCGCAATCGCTATTCTCGGACGCGCGAACTTTGAATTATAAGGTTCTGTGTTCTGACTGCCTCATGTGCTTTTATGCTTATTATGTTTCTATGCCTTACGTGCTTACGTGTTCCTACGTGCTTATGTGTGCTATGGTTATGTGCTGATGTGATTATGTGTTGTATGGTTGATGTGTTCCTACGCTTTAGTAGTAGTACGTGTGAGGTGAGATTCGATTATATATAGCGTTTTGAATCCTATGGCACTATCTGTTGTAGACAATGTCGTCATTTGGATCTTTTCACTCCCGATCAGCGCGCCGCAACCACGATGACAAACGCATCGCCTCTCTGGTCGCTAGGCAGATAGCGAAAGTCATCCCCCAGATCGTCAGTGAATTGAACGAAAACACTAGCAAATCGTCTGAAGAATCCAGGACCGATTCACCTAAATCTACTTTTAGCTTCAAACAGTTCAAAGCTTGCGGTCCAAAAGAATTTACCGGCGAAGATGGTCCTACGACAATGTTTCAATGGTTTGATTCGATTGAATTCACCCTGCGTCAGAGCAACTGTCCCGACAATCTCCGAACTGTTAACGCCACTGGCGTCTTCCAGTCCCGCGCTCTAGACTGGTGGACGGCCAAGAGAAACAAGAGAGGGAATGACGCGGCTTACGGGCTGACATGGGATGAGTTGAAGGACCTGATGATGAAAGAGTTCTGCCCTCCCCACGAGCTCCAAAAGTTGGAGGACGAGTTCTAGCATCTGAAGTAGAAGGATGGTGACAACGCTGCTTTGACTGCTCGCTTTAAGCAGCTCAGCATAATCTGCCATGGGCAAGTTTCCACGCCAGAAATCACCATCAAGAAATACATCCGTGCTCTGCCGGATTTTGTGGCTGATTTCGTCCAAGCTGCCAAGACGTCAACCATCGAGGAAACTTTCTTACTCGCCGCTGAGATCAATGATAAGCGAGTTAAAGCTGGGTATTGGGATAAGGCTACCAAGAATCTGCATCAAGCCACCACCGCTACAACCGCTGAAACCGCCGCTGCTCCATAGTCTTCAAAGTCCTCTCGTCGCAAGAGGAAGAACAACAACAGTAGCAAAAATTGCGTTGTCACCACTGCTGCCCCGCTCCAAGCTGTACCGGCTCAGCAGCAACCTCAACACCGCTAAGTAGCAGCACCGGTTACCCAAGCACCGCTGGCTAAGCGTGCTTGCACTGGTCCTCACCCGGCTTGCCGCTAAGTAGCAGCACCGGTTACCCAAGTACCGCTGGCTAACCGCCAACTTCCGTACGGGTCCGCATCAAGCTCCAGCTCCTGCTCAACAAGCTCTACTTCCCACTCCTCAAGGCCAACAAGCGGCTACTGCACCCGCGATCCATGCTAGAGCTTACTTTGCGTGTGGTGATCCCAACCACTTCGCAAACATGTGCGCTAACCGAGTGGTGAAGCAAGAGCCACCACAGCAGCAACCCCAGCAACAGTAACAACAGCAGTAGCAGCAGCAAGCAGCCCGCGGACGTACTTTCAACATCAACGTCCGTCAAGCTCAGATCGACAACAACGTGGTCAATGGTACGTTCCTTGTGAATGGTATATATGCTTCGTGTTTATTTGATACTGGAGTCGATAACTGTTTTGTGTCATTAGAATTTGAAAAGCTCCTAAATCGTAAGCGCGCCCTTCTCCCTTCATCATTCGATGTTGAAGTTGCCGCCAGAAGAACCGTCGCTGTCAATTCTGTTCTTCGTGATTGTACTCTCGAACTCAACAATCACATCTTTCCTATCGATCTTATTCCGATGCAACTCGGTAGTTTTGACGTTATAGTATGCATGGATTTCCTTCGGGAAAATCGTGCTGAAGTTGTTTGTTTCGATAAGATGATTCGCTTCTCGCTCGCTAATGGTGATTTATTGTGTGTCTATGGTGAAGTCGCGTCAAAGAAACTCCAACTCATGTCGTGTGTTCAAGCTAGCAAGTATCTCCGCAAGGAATACCAAGCTTTCTTGCCTCATGTAGTAGTAGCGGAGAAAAAGGAAGTTAAGGCAATCGATAAGGTGCCTGTAGTTCGTGATTTTCCTCTTGTCTTTCCTGATGATTTACCGGGATTACCCTCGAGTCGTGATATTGATTTTCGTATTGACCTCATTCCTGGAGCTAACCCTGTTGCTAAATCTCCATATCACCTCGCTTCGTCTGAAATGCGTGAACTCTCGAGTCAACTCCAGGAATTACTTGACAAAGGCTTTATTCGCCCTAGCACCTCTCCTTTGGGCGCACAGTCCTTTTCGTCAAAAAGAAGGATGGGTCGTTCCGGATGTGCATCGACTATAGGGAGTTGAATAAGCTAACAATCAAGAATCACTATCCCCTGCCCCGAATCGATGATTTGTTTGATCAACTGCAAGGTGCTACAAGTTTTTCGAATATCGATTTACGCTCAGGTTATCACCAGTTACGCATTCAGGAGGAAGATATTCTGAAAACCGCCTTTCGAACTCGATATGGTCATTATGAATTCGTTGTAATGCCCTTTGGTTTAACCAATGCACCTGCGGTTTTCATGGATTTGATGAACCGTGTGTGCAAACCATTTCTTGACCGCTTCGTCATCATGTTCATCAATGATATCCTTATCTATTCGAAGTCGAAAACCGAACACGTGCGACATCTACGTTTGGTTCTCGAGTTACTCCAGGGGAATCGACTCTATGCCAAGTTCTCCAAGTGTGAATTTTGGCTAGAGAAGGTTCAATTCCTCGGTCACATCGTCAATAGTCAAGGTATTCATGTCGACCCAGCGAAGATCGAAGCTGTTAAGAGTTAGGGTACTCCGAAATCACCATCCGATGTTCGTTCGTTCCTTGGATTGGCGGGCTATTACCATCGATTCATCGTTAACTTCTCGAAAATCGATGTCCCGCTTACTTTCTTGATGCATAAAGACAAGCCTTTTGTTTGGGGAACTGAACAAGAGACTGCCTTTCAGACTCTCAAGCATATGCTTTACAATGCTCCCGTCCTTGCTCTGCCTGACGGAAATGACGACTTTATTGTCTATTGTGATGCCTCGAACCTTGGTCTTGATTGTGTTCTCATGCAACGAGACAAGCTTATCACCTACTCATCTCGTCAGCTCAAGATCCACGAGAAGAATTATACAACCCACGACCTCGAGCTAGGCGCAGTTGTTTTTTTGTTGAAGATCTGGCGACACTACCTCTATGGTACTAAGTGTACAGTCTTCACCGACCATAGGAACCTACAACACATCTTCAGTCAAAAGCAACTAAATATGCGTCAACGCCGATGGGTAGAACTTCTCAACGATTATGACTGTGAGATTCGTTATCATCCTAGCAAAGCAAATGTCGTTGCCGACAGCCTCAACAGACGAAGCTATTTGCATAGCGTTCGTAATGTTCACGCCCATCATCATCTCGAAACTCTCATCCGTGATGCTCAGCATGCCTGCTTTACCGAACGCACTTTGAAGAAGAAAAGAATAAATCATAATGGTGAGTAGTTAGTGAATAAATCGAATGGGATATTCAATTATTTGGACCGAATTTAGATTCCCAAATGTACTGACTTACGACAAATCCTGATGGATGAAGCCCACAAGTCTCGGTATTCTATTCATCCTGGCGCCGACAAGATGTATCACGACCTTAGTCAATGATACTGGTGGCCTGGAATGAAGAAAGATATCGCTATCTATGTTTCGAAGTGCCTGACTTGCTCGAAAGTCAAGGCCGAACAACAAAGACCATCTGGCTTGCTTGAACAACCCGTGACCCGGATGTGGAAATGGGAAAGCATAGCCATGGACTTTATCACGAAACTCCCACGTACGACTTCAGGTCACGATAGCATCTGGGTTATCGTTGACCGTTTGACTAAATCTGCTCATTTCCTGCTGATACGAGAAGACTTCAAGGTAGAAAAATTAGCCCGAATCTACACCAACGAAGTTATCTGTCGACACGATACACCTCGTGACATCATCTCTGACCGCGATGGTCGGTTTACCTCGTGTCTTTGGGAAACGTTTCAATCCGCTCTCGGTACTATGCTTAATCTAAGTACCGCTTTCCATCCCCAAACCGACGGTCAGACTGAAAGAACGATTCGTACTCTTGAAGACATGCTTCGCTCGTGTGTCATAGATTTCAGTGGTAATTGGGACGTTCACTTACCTTTAGTCAAATTCTCGTACGATAACAGTTATCACTCTAGCATACAAACGACACCATTTGAGGCATTGTACGGAAGAAAATGTCGATCGTCGATTGTGTGGCATGAGATCGGAGATGCGCAGCTAACCGGTCCTGAGCTACTGCAAGAAACGACCGACAAAATCCTCCAAATTCGAGACAATCTGATGAAAGCTCGGAGTCATCAGAAAAGTTACACCGATAGACGACGCAAGCCCCTTGAATTTGACGTTGGCGACCATGTACTCCTAAAGCTATCACCTTGGAAGGGTGTAGTCAGATTCAGCAAGAAAGGAAAGCTCGCGTCTCGATATGTTGGACCCTTTAAGATTTTGGAAAGGATCGGAAAAGTGGCCTATAGACTCGAACTACCGGAGGAACTTAGCAACGTTCACCCGACTTTCCATGTAACGAAGCTCAGAAAGTGCCTAGCCGAGCAAGATTTACAAGTTCCGCTAGAGGATCTCTAAGTGGATGAAACATTACACTTCGTGTAGAAGCCTGTTGAGATCATGGATCAAGAAATCAAGACGCTCAGGCGCTCACGCATTCCCATTGTGAAGGTTCTCTGGGAAGGCAAACGAGGCGCGGAGTTCACCTGGGAACTCGAAAGTGACATGAAGGCGAAGTACCCGCAGTTGTTTGTTACAGCTTGAGCCTAATTTCGGGAGGAAATTACCTTAAGAAGGGGAGGCTGTAACACCCCGTGTTACGGAAGTCAAAGTTAAAGTCAAGATTGAAGTCAAAGGAAGGAAATATTGCTAATTGTGATCTGTCACTCCTTGCTCAAATCCTGTTTTGACTTCTTTGACTTGTAGTTAATCTATTTATTTCATCACATTAGATGTATTATGTGGAGTACTTGTTAATAATCGAGGTTTAATCGCTATTTATCGCATATTATATCGCTCTATCGCTTATCGCATCGCAATCGCATTCGCGCCTTGATGGATAGATTCTAAATATTGTTTTACGTGTGTGTTACTTGTGCATGTTTACCTTATGTTCGTGATGATTAATCGAAACGCAATCGCAACACTATCGCATCGCAACTTGATCGCAAACGCTAAACGAAAGTTAATTATAGTGATTGTATGTTAGATATAGTAGTTAGGTTATTTGTGTAACTAATGGGTAATTCTATCGCATCGCTCAATGCGTGAATCAAAACGACAAAACTCAACACAGCGGACACCTGGATCGAGTGGCCAACCGATCCAGTGGCCATTCGATCGGTTTGCCATACGATCGGATTGTCACCCGATCGAGTCGCCATCCGATCGGTGACCAATCCGACCCATGCTCCCTTTCCTCTTTTGGAAACCCTATAAATACCCACATGTCACATCATTTGTGATGTGACAGCCCTCTACTCGACCAGCCGCACTAAAGCTCTTTTTCTCTCGATTTCTCGCGATTCTTGTAAGTTTTCAACCTAAATCTTGTACTTCTATGATCTACACACACTTCTTCATCATCTTCTCTTTTGAATCTCAGCTTTTAACCGTGAAATCAGTGGATTTGAGGTGTTCTAGGCTGATGTCATCATGGAGTTCCTATCAACTTCAAGCTTTGGCCTCATTCCACCAAGAACAACTCAGATCTGAATGATTTCCACAAGATTAAACAATGTTTTCGCATAGATCTACACATATTCATGGTTAAAAGGATTGAAACATGGTTTTCTAACTTTCCTTCAACTCTTTTACACTCAATACAATTAAAACCGATAGAATCGGAGCTCGTTCTGATCTTCTTCTCCTTCTCCTTCTTAGTGATGTGTTGGTTCAAGATCTGTTTCTATCGACGAGACTACCAATTTCGGGTTAAACATGAACAACCGTCTTGAAACAGTTGGCTGATCGGACTAGGGTGATTCCTGTTCGATGGGGTTTCTGTCGTTTAGCACGTTATCACGCCGTCTCGATCAAAATTACAAAACTTTCAAAATAAACAAGTTTCAGGACGATCAGGCCATTGGGACGGATTGCCGTCCGATCGGATTGCCATCCGATCAAATAGCCATCCGATCGGAGTGCACTTGGTCTCAACACTTAAACAATTTTCAACATGTTCACTACATAGTCAGTTCCAACGGATTGCCATCCGATCAGATTGCAATCCGATCGAGTGACAACCCTACTGTGAACTTGTTCTCACTAAGTGTCCTATCTATCGGATCGTTACCCGATCGAACTGTCGTTCGATCGATCGACCCGAAGGGTAGAGATACTTCTCTGTTTTCAAAATGCTACAATAAAAACTTCAAAAGCCATCATACACAAACACATCCTTACCAAACAAGATATCAATCCATTCAAATGGTCATCCGATCGGGTGACCATCCGAACAGATTGACATTCGATCGACTGGTCATCCGATCGGATTGCCATCGTATCGGATTACCATCCGACACTTGTTACTTTGCACCGTATTACGTGCCGCTTATCGTTTATGCAATCGTTAACTGTTCAGGCTAATCTCTCTCAGCGCTCCCTTCAATCCAAGGGAGTGTTTACTTGTTAAACACAATCTGTGAGTATACTCGAACCCTTTTTCCTTTATGCACTTTTGGGTGTTACATACGTTACTTATTCTAAATCACAATCTACACACAATGCAAACACTTTTTATACGCTGACCGTTACTGAATGTTATGTGTTATTCGATGAATGCTAGTATGTTATGTTAACACAGTGATTATTGTCTGACACCTTAGCAACGATAGTAATATAGTTTGGACTCAGCAACTGTCGTGGACAGGGGTTGTTAAGGGCTTTATTTCACGTGTCCCAGGGGGATATGTGTTGTGCATTCTACAACTCGCAGTCACGTCTGTGCATATTTCTCTGTCGATAACCTACTTGCCTTCAGTTTGTTCATGTTACATGTTGGTTATGCGTAAGCTATTCGAACTCTATTATGCTATATCAAACTTGTATGCTCACCTTTACACTATGTGTATTGACTGTATTTTAACGTATGTGACAAGTGCTTAAGAATGCTAGGATGCTTGCTTGTATTTGCTGGAATCAAAATTGGACGAGTCTAGAAACAAACAATTTAAATCTGAGTTGTCGGAACATGATATTTGTCTTTGAGATATTTGGCCTATAATGATTATTTACTTTGGTATGTTATGGTATGGGACATAATATTTAAATATCTGGTAAATTAGTTGTTATGGATTTCTCCTGGACAATCTGTTTCGCTCAGTGCCGCGCCCCGGTGTTTCTGCCATCGGTTGGGGTGTGACATCCCTATGGTAAGGGAATATCCTGAGGTCTTCCCTGAATACTTTCCAAGATTACCTACACAGCGACAAGTCGAGTTCCGCATTGACTTGGTTCCAGGCGCCACACCTGTAGCCAAGGCACCTTATCGACTTGCGCCTTCAGAGATGCAAGAGTTATCCACGCATCTTCAGGAGTTATTGGACAAGGGATTTATAAGGCCGAGCTTCTCGCCTTGGGGAGCTCCAGTGTTGTTTGTTAAGAAAAAGGATGGTAGCTTTCTAATGTGTATCGACTACCGGGAGCTGAACAAGTTAACTATCAAGAATCGGTCTCCATTACCGAGGATTGATGATTTATTCGGCCAACTGCAAGGATCAAGCTACTACTCCAAGAATGATCTTCGATCGGGTTATCATCAGTTGCGGATTCAAGAGGAAAGCATACCAAAGACCGCATTCAGAACTCGTTATGGACACTACGAGTTCCTCGTGATGCCGTTTGGATTGACTAACGCACTGGCAGTGTTTATGGATTTGATGAATTGGGTGTGCAAGCCATATCTCGATAAATTCATGATTGTATTTATCGACGATATTCTGATTTATTCATGGACGAAGGAAGAGCACGGGCAGCATCTCAGAGCCATTCTAGAGCTATTAAAAAAGGAGAAGCTCTATGCTAAGTTATCGAAGTGCGAGTTTTGGATACGAGAGGTACATTTTCTCGGTCATGTGGTAAACGAAAATGGCATTCATGTGGATCCCACAAAGATTGAGGCAATCAAGAACTAGGAGACTCTGAAGACACCGACTGAGATCCGACAGTTTTTGGGTTTAGCGGGTTATTACCATAGGTTCATTGAGAATTTCTCCAAGATAGCACAACCGCTGACCTCCCTTACTCAAAAGGACAAGAACTATGAATGGGGAGACAAGCAAGAAGAAGCCTTTCAGCTGATCAAGAACAAGCTATGCGATGCACCGATACTATCCCTACCCGAAGGCATGGAAGACTTCGTTGTATATTGCGACGCTTCGCGTCAGGGATTGGGTTGCGTGCTCATACAACGCCAAAAGGTTATCGCTTATGCTTCACGCCAACTGAAAGTTCATGAGAAGAATTATACCACTCATGATTTGGAGCTGGTATTTGCTCTAAAGATCTGGCGTCATTATCTGTATGGTACTCGATGTACTATCTTCACGGATCACAAGAGCCTGCAGCACATATTTGATCAGAAAGAGCTTAATATGCGACAGCGACGCTGGGTTGAGTTGCTGAATGATTATGACTGCGAAATCAAGTATCATCTCAGAAAGGCGAATGTGGTAGCAGACGCCTTAATTCGAAAGGAAAGGATTAAGCCCATAAGGGTTCGGGCTTTAGAAATGACTATTCAGACGGAACTCACTTCACGTATACGTGATGCACAACGAGAAGCTCTTAAGAAGGAGAATCTTAAGGCCGAATATCTTCGAGGAATGGAGAAGAAGTTGGTGCCTAAAGAGGAAGGAAACTTGTACTTCATGGGACCCGTATGGGTTCCGCTCTATGGAGGTATTAGAGAAGTTATCTTTGATGAAGCTCATAAGTCAAGGTACTCGATCCATCCAGGATCGAACAAGATATACCAAGACCTGAAAGATTATTATTGGTGGCCAAGACTCAAGAGTGATGATGCTATTTATGTTAGAAAATGCCTAACCTGTGCTAAGGTTAAGGCCGAGTATCAGAAACCTTCATGGCTCTTGCAACAGCCTGAAATACCCATGTGGAAGTGGGAGCAGATTTCGATGGACTTCATAACAAAATTACCCAGGACTCCCAGAGGACACGATATGATATGGGTAATAGTGGACCGATTGACAAAATATGCGCACTTTCTACCGATACGGGAGAAAGATAGCACTGGAAAGCTAGCTGAGCTTTACCTCAGGGAGATAGTAGCATGTCATGGAGTGCCTATCTCGATAATATCTAACAGAGATGGACGGTTTGTGTCAAGGATTTGGAAATCCTTTCAAGAAGCCTTTGGTTCTCAGTTGAATCTGAGTACAACTTTTCACCCGCAGACAGACGGTCAGAGCGAACGAACTATTCAAACGCTGGAAGACATGCTCTGCGCATGTGTAATGGATTTGGGTGGCAGTTGGGATACTCATCTACCTCTAGTTAAGTTTTCCTACAATAACAGCTACCATACAAGTATTCAAGCCGCACCGTTCGAAGCTCTCTATGGCCGTAAGTTTCGTTCACCATTGTGTTGGGCAGATGCTGGAGATAGACAGATGGTTGGCCCCGAACTAGTTCAAGAAACAACTGACAAGATCATGCAGATCCGAGAGCCCATCAAGGTGGCTCGTGATCGACAAAAGAGTTACGCAGATCAAAGACGAAAACCTTTGGAGTTTGAAGTAGGAGACATGGTTTTGTTAAAGGTCTCACCTTGGAAAGGTGCAGCACGGTTTGGAAAGCGTGGCAAGTTAAACCCACATTACATTGGGCCATTTAGAATATTGGAAAGAATTGGTACCGTAGCGAACAAGTTGGAATTACCAGAGGAACTAAACGGTGTTCATGATACATTTCATGTATCAAACCTGAAGAAAAGCCCAACTCAAGAGACAGTTATCATCCCTGCGGATGAAGTGCATATAGACGACACTCTCCACTTCACTGAATAACCTGTTGAGGTTAGAGACTGGAAAGTCAACAAGACTCGGAGGAGTAGTGTTAAGCTTGTCAAGGTTCGTTGGAACTCACATCACGGCCCCGAGTTTACTTGGGAGCGTGAAGATCGAATGAAATCAAAGTATCCGCATTTGTTCCCTAACTCCCCTGCAACCGATAGCGCAACTTAAAATTTCGGGACAAAATTTTCTTAATGGGGGGAGAATGTGACAACTGTCAAATTTCCATGTATCCGTACAATAATTAAACAGTAATTTGGAGCTTAATGATTGTGCTGATTTAAATTAATGACATGAATTCTTTCTGATTATTGTTATATACATACAAGTGCATCACATATTGCATGAGTTCATATCATTATTGTATGCAATACTTTATGATTCAAATGATGCACGAAACAAAGTTAGCACAGTATCAGACAAACTAGAAGTACTGACGGGAGTTCAGTACTCAGAAAGACATGATATTAAGACACAGAATGAGCCAGAAACCAAGAGTTACACTAGTATAGTGTGTGGGAAAGTAAGGATCACAAAACTGCCTTTCTAGTGATAGTTTAAGTGCCGGAAAGTGCCTAAAACTCACCCAAACTTCATAATTCTGCAATTTTCATCAAAAATCAGCTTTTAAACAACATAATATTATGCAGAATTATGGTTTAATGGTCCATAATACTTTCCTAAGTGTTGGGAATCAAAACTGTCACAAAAGGGAACCTATAGCACACTAAACTGCATAGTTTAGCACCTTAACGAACCAGTAACCAACCGGACACTACCCGAAACACTAAATTTTCACCAGAAGCACTGTTTTAACATTTCCGAGCTAGTTATGGTCCCCGAACCTCATAACACATCTTATAATCACATAACAACTAAAAACACTAACTAAACATTTAGATTCTAACCAATAACCTTAACTATCCATTACAACCCAACCACAAGGGTGGCCCACCCTTGATTTGTTTCATTTGTTTAATTGATCTTGTATTTCACTTTTGGAGCACATTACACATTGGATTAACACATGTTGGAGAGTTCTTAATTTAAACCACAAGGTCCATCATAATCTCATTTCATCAACACTTCACTCTTCTCTGCCTCTTCCTCTTGGTCTCGGTCGAGAACACCACACACACCACCATCATTTTCATGTCTTGATCTTCCAATCTCAAGTGATTCTAAGGTGCTAGGAGCTTAACTAAGGAGCTTGATGCCATTGGAAGTTGAAGGACCTTTCTCAAGAGCTTTTAACCACCAAGTTTACCACCTTCATCATCCTTGATCTCTTCCCTAGCCTTGTGCTAGTACTAAGACTCTTGAAACTCCATTTTACTTCTTATTTAGATGGTTAAAAGAATATGTAAGTAACTAAACATGAAGATCATAAAGAATCTTGAAGATGAACTCTAACATAAAGCTTAGAATCATGATAATCTATGTTGTTTAAGTGTATGTGTGAACCTTGATTGTTGAATACTTGTGTTTATGATGTCAAACATCATAAGAGACTTGCTAGATTGTGATTAAACACATGATCAAGCAAGTGAGATGATGATCTTATGAAAAACCAAGATGATCATCCTTTATGTAAACATAAACTTGAAAGATGAAGTTGTTTATATGAATGATGATGATTAAAACATGATATAAGTCTTGTAGATGGATGATTTCAAAGATGATTTTCTCAAGAAACCAAGTTTATATATAAGATTTACATAGTTATGATTTTCAAAGAAACTAACCATGTTTTAGTGTTAAATCAAGTGTAGAAATATGTTGTTAACAAGAAAAATTCAAAAGAATGATTTTTAGAAAAATCATTTTACAACTTGTGAAAGTCTAAAATTTTCAAGAATGATATTTATAACCAAATAACCACACTTTTAAGGGTAACTAAGCTCACTTAACAACATACAGTTACTAAATTTTTTTACAAATTTTCAAGTTCATGAAGTAGTGTAAATGGTATGATTTTGGCACATGGTAAGTGTTGATTGAATTATTGTTGATTGGTAATGATTTTAAAAGAAAATGATATGCTTTGAAAGCATAGAAACCTCCATTTTTAAGGGGAAACTATGGCAAAATGTTTCTAGAATTTAAACACTTAGAAAAATATTTTTAAACAAGTGTTTACAAATATATTTTAACCATGATTCTTCATATAAAATTTGCCATAATTTTTGTTACAAAAATTACAAATATTGGAGGTTGTTTTTAATAAATAAAAAATGACTAAGTATATATTTAGGAAAATATATATTTAGATATCACAATTTGTGTGATTACTTGTATATTATGTGTATTAGTTATATTATTTTAGTACTTGAAATAATATAACTTACCAAAATACCAAGAATTATAATACAAAATATTACCAAAATTCCAAGAAAACAAATATATAATTTATACCCAAAACGTGGACAAACCGAACAAGGAATATGAATTACATATATATATTCCGGAATTAAGTTCATATATATATATATATATATATATATATATATATACATATACATATATATACATTGACAAATAAGTAAAACGGTATTTTGGAAACCAAGGAAACGAAAAAATATGATTTTTTATAGTTATTACAAAAATATATCATATTTTGTCAAGAAAAAAATATATTATTTTGAGTGAAGAAAATATATATGTTTTCTTGAACACTTAGAAAATATATATTTTTGGGGAAAATATATATTTTCTTAAACAAATTTAGAATATATTATTTTTGGATGGAAAAATGAATTTATAAATATTTTCTAAGTTAATCTTGAAAATATATTATTTTTGAGGTTTATATGAAAATATAATTATTTTTGCCAAGGAAGGATTATAGATAATTTTCTATAAAATTTTCTTAAAATATATATATATATATTTTAAAAATATGAATTGGTGATTTTTATTGATTAAAAATGATATTCCGGAAATTTAAATACAAAAAATAAGTATAAAGATACTTAATAAATACAATAAAAATACGTATTCTCGTACGTATAAATACACATCGGAATATACCACCAATACTTGGCAAAATACACAAGTCTAAAAATACAAGTAAAAGTATACCCATCTTTGGGAAAATATTTATGAAAGATTGCAAACAAATAAGTTAAGACATATTATTTTAACAAATATTACAATAATTAATAAATATAATTTAAGTTAAAATATTATTATTTTAACAAATAATTATGTACTTTGGAATAATATTTATTACATAAAAAATGTAACTCAAAGATACTAAAACATAACAGTTAAGACTAAAAGTCATGGCACGACCCATCGTCTAATAGAACGTAGCACGTGTGTAGGTAGTCGTGCGATCGAGGAAAAGCTTTGAGTTACACTAGTGCAGGACGCAAGATTGTGAGTTCATGTCCCCCTTTTCTTTTAACTGTTTTCAGTTTTATAACTTCGGGGGTGAAATACATGTTACAAAAGTTACAATATTTACAAATGGTATGGTTAGCTAAGGAATGAACTGTTAGATCATGTGAATGGGTAGGCGTTAACTTGAGACCATTAATCCTTTTATAAGAACCGAGGGGCATGAGTGATAGATCTATTTGGGTGTTGCGAGCCCCACCCATGGGTCCGCGAGTTGGCCACATGTGGTGACTATGTCGTTCCAGCCGGGTGGCCCGGTACGAAATACGCAAAGGATTGAACCTTCCTATACCGTTGCACACACATTAATGACCTTGCAAATCATTAATTGATCTGTTCATATTCGCTTTTATACCGGTTTACAAATGCATACTTACAAATGTTTACAAGTATATTCGTGCACACATTCAAACACATGAACTCGCTCAACTTTTGTTGATGTTTTCAAACTACATGTATTTCAGGAAATTGATAATGGATCTGGCGGGCGCTCAAGGTTGTCAAGATGTGTCTACAATAAACGATGTCATCCAGTTTTGGAGGGTTTGAGTCGTGTATTCTATCTTTGATATGATACATGGTTCAAAGCCTC
The DNA here is from genome assembly GCA_030545235.1 of Helianthus tuberosus. Taxonomy (NCBI): domain Eukaryota; kingdom Viridiplantae; phylum Streptophyta; class Magnoliopsida; order Asterales; family Asteraceae; genus Helianthus; species Helianthus tuberosus. The sequence continues at coordinate 103,366,159 of CM060390.1, read as the reverse complement.
GTTTTATTAGTATCTTTTGTTAAAGTCTATTATGGAACTCGAAACATTCGGTTGGTTTGTATTTTGAACTTGAAGTCTTTGTATGGTGTTAAACAACATGGTTTGTATTATTTTGAAACTCAATAATGGATGAACATCCTGATTTCTAGCACATAGTTGTTTGGTATAATTGAATGCAATGATATTAAGCAAGTCACACATAACACGCTTCCGCAAAAGTCAGGGTGTTACTTATCCAATTAATCAATCTTTTAATTCTCTCCGAAACCTGGTCGAAACCCTAGCCGCCCTCGCTGGAGGCGGCGGGTAGGTCCTTCAGACACCACCATCATCTTCACTCACCCTACGCAACACCATCGCCACCGTCATTAAGTTCCAGTTCCACCAACCCCGGCCTCCCGCTCTCTCTTAGTCTCTCTATCATAGATCCAACTTTGAATTTTCCCCTAATTACTTATCTGGGCCGAAGAGGGATGAATACGGTGGTCGTTTGGCATGCTCTCCCTCTCTCTTTTTTATGTGTTCTGATGGTTTAGGGTTTCATATGAACTGGTTCTTGTTTTTGATTACAGAGAAACAGAAGAAAGAAAGGGGTTTAGGTTTTTATCAGTTGGCACTACGCATAGCTGACCGCCAAATCACCCAATAAGAGACAAACATCCAAGACAGAAACTGTTCAAAACGTTTGTTTTTTAATATATGTATAATTATTTAATTTTCTAATATTAATTTAGGTGTTTTCGTATTTTATTATTTAAATTTAAGTTTAGTTATTTTTAATTGTTTAATTTATTTTTTAAAAACAAAAAGAAAAAGTTATATGATAGTTAAGAAGAGTATTGTCCGTGATGTAGTAGTATCAGGGTAGTTGGGGTAAAAATGACATGTCAGTATAGAATTGATGGGTTATAAAGTACATTGAAGGAGCACCCCTCCTCCCTAATTTCATCTAATGATAATATATGTATTTACTTTAATACTAGAATGGTAAATAAAGGGTGTTGATATTGGTACACCCTTTCACTCTATTTATTTCTTTCTATCTAGATAGACATATCTAAGTAATGACCCGAAAATTCGGGTTGTTACATTTGATTAGTGTCCTAACAAGTGTTCTAAACATGTTGAATGTGGCAAATTACATGCTAGGTGTCAAAGATTGATGATAGGTTGCAATACTTGGTGATCAAGCAAAATTTTCGCATCTGGGCACCCCTTACGACCGTAAGGCTTTAGGTCTTACGGTCCGTAAGGCCTTCTGATAAAAAAAGTTTCCATTTTTGGCAATTTTGGCCCCCAGACTTGTATTTTCACTTGTTTGCCATTTTTAACCCTTCTAACTTGTAATTTAAGCTATACGAAGGGTATAAAGGTATATGTAACTCGGATTTTGTTTCGAAAATGTCATGAATATTGTTTTGCTCGATCGTACGAGGGATAAATTTAATATATTATTATATTAACAAATGACCCGACCCAACCTGACTTGAATGTACAAAACGTCAATGTTGCATCACTTGTAATGTCACATTCAGCAAAGATAACTATTCAACCTTGTCTGTGTTCTCTTTCACTTCCACTCCTTCATCTCCCGCTTTTAAACATGCTACTGCACTTGTTGTAACACCCCGTGTTACGAAAGTCAAAGTCAAAGGAAGAAAAGATTGCTAATTGCGATCGATCACTCCTTGCTTAATTAATGATTTGAATTCTTTGATTTGTAATCGAATCTTTTATTTAATCGCTTTAGTTGTATTATGTGGAGTATCTATTAATAATCGAGATTTAACCGATGTTTATCGCATGTTTTATCGCTTTATCGCTAATCGCATCGCAATCGCACTCGCGCCTTGATTGATAGATTCTGAATATTGTTTTACGTGTGTGTGTTACTTGTGCATGTTTACTTTATGTTTATGGTGATTAATCGAAACGCAATTGCAACTCTATCGCAACACAATTTAATCGCAAACGCTAAACGCAAGTTACTTATAGTGATTGTGTAACGCTCCGCATTTCCGCACTTTCTTATTTTAGCAAGTCATGTTGTACTTTCCATATTTAGACACATGTACTCTCTTTGTAGTCTACTTTCGTTCTATTTATAATTCAAGACTATTGATCATAATGAAAATGAAACTAATTTGTGTAATCATATTATGCGCAACTGATAATCGGTTTCTTGTTTGAACGAAATATTATTCATGGATTCTTGATTCTATATTTACCGGCACTCGATACTCATTAAACTAGTTGAAATTATTAAAGTGATGAGATTCGAATTATAAATCTCGAAACTCAAAAGCTTTGTGAAACGAATAAACGTTTAAATATTTTTATTCGTTACAAATATGGTCATTATTCAAATCTAAACTAATTAAATTAATTAATTTTGTTATTTAAAAGTTTATTTTTTATTAATAAACTAGTTAATCTCGTTAGATATTAAAGTTAGTAAACTAACTTAGTTAGTTTAAACTAAAATGTTAGTTTTCTTTTAATATAATGGTTATTTAATAGTTCAGGGGTGAGTTGTGCAATTTTTGAAAGTGTAAAAGTTGCAGGGATCATTGGGTAATATGCGGAAAGTATAAGGTTAGGTTTAAATAAAAAAAGAAATAAAGAAAAAACGCTGACCACAGGACTCGAACCCGGGTCACTCACCTCACCCACGCGCGCCTTAACAAGCTGCGCTGCAGCCTCTTATTGATCTAAACCCAGCTCACATGTTATATATGGACTCGTCAACAGCAGCCAGGCCAGCCCAGCGCGCACAGACGCGTTTCAGCTCCTTTTTTTGGCGGTTTTTCTCACTTTTTTTGAGTTTTAAAGCATGTTTTAACATTTATTATCCCACTAAAACTTAACCTAATCATTCCCTATAAATACCAAGTTCTCTCCAAGCCATTTTCACTTTTCTACTCACTCCAAACTCTCCTAAATCCTCCTATAATCAGCTGGATAATCCAAGTTCAAGCAGATTGTTCAATCTTCACTAAAAAGGACAAGGTGCTCCAAACTAATCCATCCACCAACATCACTCGCGGGATTTCAAGTAGGAAAGCTTGCAAAACCGTCAGTATACTCGATCCCATTTTTCCTTTTTATCACTTAGGGATGCAACATGTATGTTATACAAAATTACACCACACATGAAACTATTTTAAACTCTATCCATGCTTAACATGAAACTATATGATGCTTGTTAGACTTGTTATGCTAATGTAAACTATTTGTGTCAATATATGCTTCATTAACTTTGCTAGCCTACCTTAACAATTATAGCGCTATAGGAGTAATGCACCGCCCACGATTCTTGGGGTATTGTTAAGTCAAACATATTAACCTCCCTTTATTCTAACCGGGGATAGGCAAAGTTAACGCATTGGATTCTTGGGTTTGAACATATAAGTACACTGTTTTGGCATGCTAGTAAACTTGCTTAATATGATTCATGCTGGATATTAGCACTTTAAACAATTTTTAGTCTATATTATGCTATGTAACAAACTTGTATACTCTCCTTTGCATTTGCATTGAACTCTATTTTAATACATGTTGCAGGTTGAATTGTTGAGATGATGAATCAAGATGAAACAAGATTTAGGTGGACTTAGATACACACCTAGATTAATTCATGAATTTTGATGTTATGTTTGTTGTGAGACAATGTTATTTATTGTATTTGAATCTTGTATGACAATCTAGTTTTTGAAATGAAATTTGAATTTAATTAATTATTGTCACATAGTGTTATGAAGTCTCTTACAATCTCGTTTTCGTCTCATCCCGATGTTTCCGCCATCGGTTGGGGTGTGACAGATTTGTATCAGAGCCATAACTATAGGGAATTAGGAATAAGTAGGAATGCTTTGCCCTAGTCTATAGTTTTAGGAACCTTGTCTCTTATTTGTTGTTTAAAACTTATGCATTCTACCTTACATGCTTCCTAGCAATTCTTCTTGTTTGTTAAACTTACATGCCTAGCAGATTTGTTAAACATCAACAAAAGTTGAGCGAGTTCATGTGTTTGTTTGTGTGTATGAATGAAACCTTGTAAACATTGTATGTATGTATGTTTTGTAAATCCCAGTATGAAAGCAAAACAAGGAAACAGATCAATTAATGGTTTGCAAGGCCATTAACATGCGTGCAACGATGTAGGAAGGTTCAAACCTAGCAGATTTGTACCGGGCCTCTGGCTGTAAGACATAGTCACCTCATGGGCCAACCCCGGTCCACATGGGTGTGGGCTCGCTACACCCAAATAGATCTATCACTCATGTCCCTCGGTCCTAACACGAGGATTAATGGTCTTAGGAGTGCGCCTACCCATTCACATGATCTACTGTACTTTCCAAAGCTAACCATACGAATTGTAATTGTTTGTAACCATTATGTAACATGTACTTCACCCCCGAAGTTATAAAACAAAAACAGTTTAAATAAAAGGGGGACATGAACTCACAGTCTTGCGTCTTTAGTCACCGTAACTCAAGCCTCTTCGGTCAACACGACTACCTACAACGTACTAATGTCTATTAGATGAACGGGTCGTGCCTTGACTTAGTATTAATGTCTTTGAGTTACGATTCTTAGTATTACTCCAAGTTATATAATTATTTGTTAAAATAATTAATATTTTAACTTAAACTATATTTATTAAATTTTTGGAATAATTGTTAAAACAATATATATTAACTTAATACTTCCCAAGTATTTATACTTGTATTTCCTTCCCAAAGATGAGTGTATTTGTATGTGTACTCTTATACTTATATATTTTTGCCATGTATCGGGGTCGTATTCCGATGTGTATTTATACGTACGAGAACACATATCTTCTTGTAATTGTTAAGTATCCTTATACTTAATTTCATATTACTTATTCCGGAATATTATCTTTAATAAAAGTCTACCAATATATTGTAATGAATATTGTTTAGAAAAAATATTCGTAATTTTTCTTTTGGAAAAAATATTTGTATTCTCCTATAAATTCCAAAAATAATATATTTTCAAGTCTTAACTTAGAAAATATATTTAAACTCATTTTCTTCCAAAAATGATATGTTTCATATTTATTTGAGAAAATATATTTTTCTCCCAAAAAATATTGTATTTCATGTTTGTGTAAGAAAATATATATTTCTTAAAAATAATATATCTTCTAAGAATTTCAAGAAAAATATATATTTCATAATTGCCAAAAATAATATATATTTTCCTTGTCAAAAATATGATATACTCTTGTAGTAATTGTTAAAATCATATTTTTACTTCCTTGGTGTCCAAAATATTATTTTCCAAAATATACTTTGTGAATAAATTTTCCGGAATATTTTGTAAGTCTTATTCCATAGTTCGGTTTCACTAATATTTTGTGTACAACTTGTATATTTATTCCTTGGAATTTTGGTAATATCTTGGATGGTAATTTATGTTATTTTTGTGAGTTATACTATTTCAAGTCCTAAAATAATATAACTAATACACAAAGTATACAAATAATCACACACATGGTGTCTTCTAAATATATATTTCCTAAATACATATTTAGTCATTTTTATTTAGGAAACCCAACCTCCAATATTTATATTTTTGTAACAAAAATTATGGCAAAGTTTATGTAGGAAATTCATGGTTTAAAATACACTTGTAAATATTTGTTTAAAAATATTTTTCTAAGTGTTTATATTTTTAGAAAATTTTGCCATAGTTTCCCCTAAAAATGGAGGTTTCCATGCTTTCAAGCATATCATTTTATTTTGTAAAAATCATCACAATCAATTCACAATCATCAACAAACAACCTTTACTTACCAATTTTGCCAAAATCATGCATTTTCTATTACTTCAGGAACTTGAATAATTGTAAAAATTTGTAGTAACTTACTAGTGTTCTTAGTAAGTCTTGCTACCCTTCAAAATGTGGTTAGTTCTTTAAAAACTTTATTTTTAAAGAAGTTAGATGTTTAAAACTTCTTGTCACATTTTCTAAAAATGTTTCCTTATAAAATCTTCTTGTTACACAAGTGTTTCTATACTTGTTTAACCACCAAAAATAGAGTTTGTTTATGTAAGAACCAAGATTTAATAAAACTTATATTTTTAACTTGGTTCCTTTAAAAAACCATCCATGAATCTTTAGATCTACATGATTAACAACTTACTTTGATCTTTATTTTTCAAGAAAACCATTTATTCATTCAAGTTCATGATTCATGTGTGGATGATCCATCATCCTACAACATTCCTATTTTCTCATCTTGCTAGATTATGTTTTTAATCATGATCTAGCAAGATCTTATGATGATCAACATCATTTCTACAAACAATCAATGATCAACAAGCATAACAACTCATATTCATCAAGATTACTTCATTAAACATGCTTATGTTCAAGTTTCATTCTTATGATCTTTAGTGTTCTTCAAGTTTTTGATTATGATTCTTCTTTAACCACTTAAAATAGAAGTAATATAGCAAGATCAAGACTCTTACCACTAGCACAAGGCTATGGATGATCAAGAGAAGTTATGAGATAGATAAAAGCAAATGAGAGAGGTCCTTCCACTTCCACAAGCTCCTAGCTTCTTTGTATGATCTCTAACACCCTTGTGAGTATGTAGAATGAATGGAAGTGAAGTGATGGTGGTGGTATGGTGGTGGTGGTTCTCGGCCGTGAGTGGGGAGGAAGAGAGGAGAGAGTTTGAGTGTGAAGTGTGTTGTGAGAAATGAAATATTATGGGACTTGTGGGTAACTTAAATAACTTCCAACATTACATAAACTCTTGGATAACATGTTTCCTAAAGCACCCAGCATGATCAAATAAAATATTAAAACAAATCAAGGGTGGGGGCCACCCTTGTAACCGTGAACATGAGGGGGGGGGGGGGGGTATGGTTATGTTGTGATGGATAGTTAAGATATCTAGTTAGAATCTAATACTTAAGTTAGTGTTTTAGTTGTTATATTGTTATAAGAGGTGTTATGATGTTCGGGGACCATAACTAGCTCGGAAATGATAAAACAATGCTTCTAGTGAAAATTTGGTGTTTCGGGTAGTGTCTGGTTGTTCGGTTGGTTACCGGTTCGTTAAGGTGCTAAACTATGCAGTTTAGTGTGCTTTATGTACCCTTTTGTGACACTTTTGATTCCCGACACTTAGGAAAGCATTCAGGACCATTTAACCATATTTCTGCATTAAATTAGTGTGTTAAATTGCTGATTATTACTGAATTTTGCTGAATTCGGCACTTTGGGTGAGTTTTAGGCATTTTCCGGCACTTAAACTATCCCTAAAAAGGCAGTTTTGTGATCCTTACTTTCCTACACACTATACTAGTGTAGTACTTGGTTTCTGGCTCATTATGTGTCTCAATGCACTGTCTGTCTATGTGCTAAGTTCTGTCAGCATTTTCCTGATTTATCAGATAACTGTGCTAACTGTACTTAATGCATAATTTGAGGCAATATAGCTTTCATGCAATATTGGTATGACATTAAACAATGTATGATGCATATGTATGTATATGGCAGTAATCAGAAAGCAGTTAATTGCAATTCAGCACAGTCATTAAGCACTTAATCATGGTTAATTAATTATACAAATACCTGGATTTTTGACAGTTGTCACACTTTCAACTCTTTTACACTCAATGCACTTAGAAATGATAGAATCGGGGCTCGTTCTAGTCTTCTACTCATTTCTTAATGAAGCATCGGTTGAGATCTGGATCCTATCAGTGAGACAACGGATCTCGGGATAAACATGAACAGCCGCCAAGGAGCAGTCAACTGATCGGAATAGGGTGATTCCTGTTCGATCGAACGACTTGGGACTTAACGAGGTTCCGTTGTTTAGTGCGTCATCATACCGCCTCGATCAAACTACAAAACTTTCAAAAATAATCAAGTTCAAGACGATCAGGTTCGTTAGGACGGATTGCCGCCTGATCGGATAGCCATCCGATCGGATTGCCATCCGACCGAACAGCTATCCGATCGGGATTGCACTTGGTTCCACACTTAAACATTTTTCACAATTCTCAAAGATCATCAGTAACTAACGGATTGCCACCCGATCGGATTGCTATCCGATCTAGTGACAATCCTGCTGTGAACTTGTTCTCACTAAGTGTCCTGCCAATCGGATCGTTATCCGATCGAACGACCATTCGATCGATCGACCTGAAGGGTAGAGATACTTCTTTGTTTTCAAAATGCTACAACGAAAACTTCAAAGCCATCATACACAAACACATCCTTACCAAACGAATGTCAATCCAATCGAATGGCCATCCGATCGGATGACCATCCGAACGGATTGACATCCGATCGAATGGTCAACCGATCGGATAGCCATCCGATCGGATTGCCACTCGGCACTTACCCACTTTTCACCATTTTACGCGTCGTTCATCGCTTATGCTATCGTTAACTGTTCAGGATAATCTCTCAGCGCTCCCTTCAATGCAAAAGAGTGTTTACTTATTAAACGCTATCTGTGAGTATACTCGAACCCTTTTTGCTTTACGCACTTTTGGGTGTTACATACGTTACTTATTCTAAATAACAATCGACACACAACGCAAACACTATTTATACGCTGTCTGTTATTGCATGCTACGTGTTATTCGATGAATCCTTGTATGTTATGTTAACACAGTGATTGTTGCCTGATACCTTAGCAACGATAGTACTATAGTCTGGACTCAGCACCTGTCACAGACAGGAGTTGTTAAGGGCTCTACTTCACGTGTCCCAGTGGGGATATGTGTTGTGCATTCTACAACTCGCAGTCACGGCTGTGCATATTTCTCTGTCGATAACCTACTTGCCTTCACTTTGTACATGTTACATGCTGGTTATGCGTAAACGATTTTGAACTCTATTATACTATTAAACTTATATGCTCACCTTTACACTATGTGTATTGACCTCTATTTTAACGTATGTGACAGGTGCCTAGGATGCTGTGCTATTACCTGTTTTTGTGGAATCAAGTAGGATGGAGTCTAGAAACAAACAAAAACAATTTATTTATTTGAATCTGAGTTGTCGGAACATGTTATTTGCCTTTGAGATTTCGCTGTCTGTAATAACTATTTTTACTTGATGGGTTGTGGTATGGGACATAATATTAACTATCCGGTAATTTAGTTGTTGTGGATTTTCTCATGGACAATCTGTTTCGCTCAGTGCCACGCCCTGGTGTTTTCGCCATCAGTTGGGGTGTACCAGATTGGTATCAGAGCCATAACTATGGGAAATAGGCAAGAATCGACCTAGTCTGGGTCGATGTCTTAGAAATGACCTAGTCTATAGTCTAAGTACCAACAGACCGCCTTGTGCGAACCCGTTAGGGGTTATGTACGAGCTTATTGCTATTCCTCGATCGACTCGCACTCACACTATACTATCATAACTGACTTTCCTAAGGCAGTCGCACTGCACTATTTTCGAAAATGAACAAGTGATTAGATCAAGATTAGGTGTGAAAACCGCAAACTCTCGACTAAATCGCTTGTTTGACCCGCAATCTTTACATCAAACAAGAGAATTTGCGTTGAATCAGGAGTGAAACTTGTACTTCGATGCAGATTCCGCTCTCAATCTCATGATTCTATCACACAAACAGGAATATAGTCGCTAAGTTAGGGGTGAAACCTGCACCTTGATGACTCATTCCATTCCCTATTTTTGGTTTTACAAAACTCTCACCAAAGTCTCGATGAATTCCAACAACTCGAGTTGCGTAAATAACCGAAAGGATGCATGCCATTCACCGTATGCTGGTGATAGAGCGCAGTCTATTAGGCCAAAACGTATACTTGTAGTCATTGAGGATAGTCGAATCACCTTGGGTAGTCAATGTCTATCAAGTCTTAGACAATCTATCTTCGATTTCAAGCTCGCAATCGCTGATCTTATGTGTTTCAATTCTGAACCCGCAACTGCTGACTCTGATATTTGTCGTTTTACGTGGAAATTTTATGTGTTTTATGTGGTTTTACCTGCTTGTATGTTTCGATTTTGGTGATTTATACACTTTTTGCTGTCCGCTTTGATCGACACACACAAATCGCACTGCACATCTATCCCAAAACATTTACAAATCGCTACTACATGTGGATTAATTGCATGCTATGTTACTCGCTTATGCTATGCTATTCGCTATGTTACTCGTTGTGTACTCGCTAATCGCAATCGCTATTCTCGAACTCGCGGACTTTGAATGATGGGTGAATATGTGCAATATGTGTAGGTGAATACGTGCAATATATAGTGTGGTTTCTGTGGTTTATGTGCTTCTGTGCTTACATGTTTATGTGCTTCTGTAATTATGTGCCTATGTGTTATGTGATTGTGTTCCTGAGCTTTATATAAAGTAGCTTTGGGTGAGATAATAGACTACGCTAGGGTTAATCGAAATTTGTGTCTGAGTCCTATGGCGATGTCTGTTGCAGACGATGTCGTCATTTGGATCGTTTCACTCCCGATCAGCTTGCCACAATCATGATGACAAACACATCGCCGCCCTCGTCGCTAAGCAAATGGCGAAAGTTATCCCCCAGATTATTTCATTTCTGCCCATGTATAGATAGATGCCGAAGGTAGGGTGTAAAACCACTTTTTCGCGATGTCTTCTAAAGAAAACTGGAATAGCACCAATTTAACATCATCGGTTGAGAATCCTTGACCCCCAATAGTGTTGCAAATCGAATCATAAGCTTCCAAATGGAAATAAGGCTCCTCCGTTGCTAGACCCTTATACTTTGGAAAACTTTGTAACGAATTGGTTCGAACTTCGAACGTCCTCCCTTGATCATTTTGAGGGATAACTACTGGTGAAGGATTATGAGTGATCACCAGTCTAAAATGTGCTTCTATGCCTCTTGCGTATTCTCGAAGATGTCTTCTTGGTACACCCAACCGAACTCTTGGACGTATAGGACCCATTGGTCTTTGAACTTGCATTCGTGGAGGCCCAAATTGTTGTGAAGGTGGTTGAAATCTTGGCCCCACATGAGGTTGTTGAACTCGTCTTTGCACCGGTGGACCTTGTGGTGGCAATTGTTGAGGTATGATTTGTTGTTGAGGAATCCCACCAACACTTGACATTCTTTGATTTTGACCTTGAGCATAGGCATACTCCCCTTGAACTCCATCACCCCCATACATGTATCCTTCTTCATCATATCCCACAAAGTCGTCCTCAAACTCATCATCGAACCCATCTTGTCTTACTCCCGAAGTATGTTGAAATTGCACTCTTGGTTGAAATGGAGTAGAATGGATAATAGATGGACCGGTTTGGTATAAGTTAGGTGGTGGTATTTGTGATGATGATGGTTGGCCAGATGTTGGGAAAAATGTTGAATAAGCTAGAATAACGGATGATGTAGGGTTGTAACTGAAGGAGTGGTCAGGTTGTGTGTTCTCAGGTAAAGTAGTGTTGGTTGGTTTAATTTCTGGTGTGGATGTAGGAATGGTAGTATTCGGTGAAGGTTGTGTTGAAGATGGTATAAAGGGTGGTGTAGGTTCATCCGTAGTGGGTGGTGGTGGTGGATTCATGTATCTGATTGGTGTAACTAGTGTAGTAGTTGTTGATGAATTGCTGATTTTGTTTTCTCGTAGCAAGATTCTGTTTCTTCTCAAAGTTCGTTCAATTTCTGGATCAAATGCCAATGGTAATAGCTCGTGAGAGCTCCTAGTACGCATGCACCTGTAAATACCTGCACACTAACACACCCAGCGTAAACCAGAAAAATAACAAACCTTAAAAGATCACAAATAACACACGTTGCACACTACTCCCCGGCAACGACGCCAAAATTTGACGTGATGTCGTGGTCACAATCAAATTTAATTCAATTACTACTAATAGCTAGCGGTAAGTGGGTATCGAACACAAGGAGTTTGTGGAATATGTGTTATTTGAATATGTATCTAAGTGAACTAAATTAAACTAATTGCAATAAAAGTAGATTTAAGAGTTGGATTGGTTGATTGAGTTTTAAAAACTAAGATTACTATTCTAATTTGCAAAATGAAAGTTTGATTTGTAAACAATTTAGAGACAAATGACCATCTTTAGTTTCCGGTTTGCTTTGACATTTATGCTATCATTCCACTAGAAAGAACTACATAGACATAGTTCATGTGTGATTACTTGTTGTGATAAAAGGGAACTAAGTACTCAGATTCCTAGAATGTGAGGTTGTTACCCGATGACCAATTAACCCTTACCCAATCCTAATTCAACCCATGATATCTCGATTGCCAATGGCACCAAGAATGTATGGTTTCAAACTAGATTAACATAAGAATCAACAATTTACAAACAATCAATCACGCACCATAACAAACAAATCATAAAGACAAGTTTATTATTCTAGAAATATGAAAATTCAAACATAAAGTCTTACACAAACATTCAACCAAAGATAGTCATAACGAGTTTAGCCACACATGGCCCGAACAAACATCATCATCAAAGTTTCAATCTTCAAACCAAGTAAAAACATAAACCAAATGATTAACCAATGTCTTCAAACACCAAAGAACAGCCAAAATCGTCTCTAGAGTGTTAGATAACCGAAATAGCATGATTGGAACCATAAAAACCCCATCAAAGTCTCAATAAATGCATGAGTTACACAAGTGGTTCAATCGGCACCGTAAGCTACGCCGATGACCGTAGCTTACGGCGATCAATGGGTCAGCGAAAGTCAACATGGCACCGTAACCTACGGCGCTAGCCGTAGGCTACGACGCCTATTTTTTTTCTTATGCCGCCTATAGACTGGGCTACGGTGGTGGATTTGTGAGAAGTGGAGGTCGTAACCTACGGCCCTAGCCGTAGGCTACGGCGACTGCTGTAGTGTTCTTCTTTGTTTTTCTTTTCAACTTCTTGATCTCTCAACTCGTTTCCACCACTTCAAGATTACATCCAAACTTCATAAAACCCGCATCTTATGACCTTTATCACCTGCAAGACCAAATGCACCGTAGTTATCATGTTCCAATATTTAACCATATAAAGTATGGGATATGCACGTATTTAGCTAATTTAAGGGATGTCCTACGGACCACCCGTCACATCCCCACACTTACCCGTTGCTTGTCCCAAGCAACCCATTCAAAAACCATTTCAAAACCACAAGCGATCAACATACAAACCAAGCTAAAATGTATTGTCCTTCTACTAACCTTTTATCATACCACAATACATACCCCTCGCAACAACTCTCGGTGACAAGAAATATTTAGCAACATTATGCTAAAACACTCAATGCAAATGTGTGATTGCGTGACAACAAACTTGTATAAAAATCAAGTCTCCTCCTATCAAACATTTAGAATGCTTATGAATCAAAAGGACTTATGGGTTGTAATGGGGCTATGTGTAAAGGTAGGAAAATGGTGGGATATATATGCAAGTAGCTAATTGATTCGACCCGGTTTTTATTTCTACTACTAAACAAAACAAACATCAACTATATACACAACTTCATCAACTTTTTCAACTACTAACGCAACTAAATTCTTCTTTTTGTATTTTTCTCATTTTTTAACAAACAAATCATAAAGACTCAACAATATATACAAGAACATCAACAATCACAAATTAAACTCCTAAACCGAGTCGTCTCAATAGGTAAAGTTTTGTAAGAAATAGGCTTGGGTCACAACCGAATAGCATAAGGCTCAAACGTGGTTTACTAACGACCAAACCCCCACCCCTCACAATACCAAGCTCATATATGTAACGTATGACGTCCAACCCCCAATCCCACACTCTCACACGTCCAGAATAGGCTACCTAAAAGCCCTTATCATTTCCACAAGCATGCGAATTCTAGGCTTGAATAAGCATTCATACACAAGTTCTATTAACACAAACCACACACCGCCACTCAAAACCAAGAAAGAATCTCTACTAATCATGTGTGGCCCAAGAACTCACCAAGAAATGACTAGAAAGGGTGTCAGTGTGTCATGTGGTACAATGTCAAGTGTTCAAATTTCAACAATTTTTCGCTTCATTAATAATTTTTCAAAAATTCTCAAAATTTTCCCCTCATCCCCACACTTGGGATACATTGTCCCAATGTATGGTTTTGAAGGGAAGATCGCTTTCAACAAAAACACCAACTTTTGCTTATACTCTCAAGCCACAAATTTCTTTTTGTACTTTTTTTTATAAAGACTAAAAACACACCACCAACTAACACATTCCTTAAATCATCAAACACACAAACACCACCCGACCTCCCAACCATAAACATAAGACATGAAAGTATACACAAATATACAAGATGGAGCGAAATACGACCTGGTCAATAATACTTTGGCTGCGGAGGCCCAAAGATAGACGTCATCATCTCCGCAAATCCTCCAAACCCAAATGCTCTGCTACTGCTGCTGCCTTGATCGCCCTCTTGACTCGTTTGTTGATGACCCATGGTGTGTGGATCCGCCCATTGAGAATGATGCAATAGTGGGGTGGGATACGTCACACTACCATCATATGGAGGCAAGGTGGAATAATCCACAATCAGTGGGTCCGCAACAACCAGCTGACCCGCATGCCACTGATCATGCATCCTCCTCTAACAATCATCCAAGTAACGGTTGTTCACTTCTTCATGGTGGGCATACATGTGAGCTTGGTTCCATTGCTCCTATCTATCATAGCTCTGTTTGAGAGCTCTCTCCATGCTAGCCCCCATATAGGTTTGTTGATCAAAAATCATTTGGTTGGGTTCGGACCATTTACCAAAGGTAGGAGGTCGCCTCTGTTCAATAACCTGCCCCATGTTCCCCGTATGAGCCCAATAAGGATCGTAAGGCTGCTGTGCATAATCAAATGCACTACCAACATACCCTTACTGCATCCCCGCTCCACGCACACCACTACTTGGGCCAGCACCCCCCATCTCAACATCAACCGTGAATGTATCCTCACGGTAATCATCATCACCACTAACCTCCTCGTCACTCGTCTTAGGCTCATCGGCCTCGCCCGGTCGTAAGGGACGAGCATTCACCTTTAATGCTCTCCACCTCTTCCCATCAGTTTTCAACTTGTGGTATCTCTCCGACTCTTTGTATTCCCATCCCGGTCCCAAATTTTGAATATCAATTGGTTTGAACCTTTTGTATGAACCTTTGTCTTCAGTTCCAATCGCCCCATACTTCTTCAACAACGTCGTAATCAATCGGCAATGGGGAATAATCTTCCTCTCACCACTATTCTGTCGAAGCCAAGTATTATTCAACACTAAGAACCGAAAGGGAACCATGGGCGACCCGTGCATCAACATGTATAGAACCGGCACCTCCTGAAATCTAACCTCCATTTTATCACCCCGCCACGAGATAACATTGTGTGTACATAACACTAACATCAACTTCGCCTCAATTCTTAAATTTCTTCTTAACAACTTCCCGTGTGTGGTACCCGGGACAAAGAGGTAATCGAGCATGTGTTGCCATTGGGGGTGTTTTTCGGGTTGGTGGTAGAGATCGTTGAGGCTTGGATAAATGTATTGATTAGATGGCTGACTATCAAACTTTGCAATGCGGCGTAAGGAATCGTATGACATCTCTACTTTCACCCCATTAACCGTTCCAATGAGTTTCATCTTATTTGGGTCCTTGAACGGAGGACATTCAAGCGTGGCCATCCATTCTTGAATTTGTTGATCATACATTGTCTTCACCTCATTGTCATGGCATTTAAGAGCCGCCTCCCAACCCAAAGCTCTAAACTTATCCGTTATCCCAAAAGGCCCGAAATCCACTTCCCGAATCTCTTTCTCACAAATGAAGGCCTCTTTCCGTTGTTGCAACTTATTCATTTGATCATGAAATAAGTCGGCTCGCCACTCCTCGGGTTGATCAAGCAGGGAACTGGATGTCCAATCCGGTTTTGGATCCCTAGGAGGAGCATCTTCTTCCGAGTCCGGGTCACTTACCCGAACCAACCTCCTTTTTTTCTGTTGTGCTTCCCCTTGAGGTTGACTAGAGGAACTTGCTCCCGCTTTGTCTTTCGTTCTCACCATGTTCTACACACATCACAAAACAAACACAAAAACCATATGAGTTCACCTTCAGAAACTTCCCCACACTTGCTTGGCACTATGGATATAAACGTAAGAGCCCCAAATTTTCATCTTTTCAAACAAAATTTGGGCATGATGTCCCCATAATATAAAGATTTTCCAAAAAAAATTTCAATTAGACATCACCTACATTCATATCCATATGTTCAACAACTCAATAAAGTCCTATCATCTAACTTCTACAAGCAAGTGTGTAAGCAAAAACAAGAATGGGAACTTACAAATCTGCAATGTACTTCAAAGAATGAAAATAAATTGCATACCTTGACCTTGAAGATGATTAGAATAACTAGAACTTCACTTGAGCAAAAACCCACCAAAAAGCCCCAAAATTTCGGACCTAGGGTTTGAAATTTGACCAAACAAATATGGGTTTCTTCCAAATATTGACCCACAATCAAGAAGCTCGTGAAATTTTAGTCAAGTTTGACTCAAAAATCACTTGATTTGGGTAAGAGATGAAGAAATTATGGAAGTTTGAAGGTGATGGAGAACTAGGGTTCTAGAGAAGGAGAGATGAAGAAGAAGAAGAAGGGAATTGTGTGGTTGGGGAATGATGGAATGATCGTATGGATAGGGAAGTTACAAGTATCTTTAATGAGTTTTATTAATATTAAATTCGGATTTTATTATATATATATATATATATATATATTTTTTATAATTGCCGACACCCCAACTCCCCATTCTGATTAACTGCGTGCCGTAGCCTACGGCACTTTCCGTAGGTTACGGTGGACCTGGAAAAAAGGTTCTGCCGTAAGGCAGTTTAAATGCGGCGTAAGGCTTTTTCGGACATCATAGGCGCTGTAGCCTATGGCTGTTGCCGTAGGTTACGGCGGTAACTGGGCAAATTGGGTTGATCGAAATTTTTTACTTGCAACATTTTTTATATGTTTTTGTTTTTTTTCACTTTTTTAAATTTTATGATTTTTATGGTTTTTATAATTTTTCAAAAACATGCAAAATTATACCCTACCCCCTTTAAAAACCCGTGTTGTCCTCAACACAATGTTCGGGCAATTTGTAAGAATTTCCCCACACTTGTCTCGAACACAAGTTCTAAACGGAGACGGTAATTATTCAAAAACAAAATAAACAAAACTAAACTAAGTATGTACACTACCAAACCTAGGCCTCTTTCACTCTTCCTTGTCATCCAATGGGTGTAGAATGTACCCCACTTTATCGAGCTCGAGATTGTTGATGTCGCTGCCTTCCAAGTACGGTTTAAGCCGATGCCTGTTCACCGTTTTTTGCTTGTTAGTTTGCTCATCTTGAATATCAACATCACCAAATCTACCCACTCTCCGAATAACATAAGGACCCATCCATTTACTCTTGAGTTTACCCGCAAACATCTTCAATCGCGAATTGTACAACCACACTTTTTTACCCACTTCGAAGTTCTTCTTTCTTAGCTTTGCATCATGAACCTTATTAAGTTTGTCTTTATATGCGGATGCACATTCATATGCTTCATCTCGAATCTCCTCAATTTCACTCAATTGAAGCTTTCTAACTCAACCCGCTTCGTCATAATCCGCATTCACCGTTTTGATTGCCCAATGCGCTCGATGTGCTAACTCCATTGGTAGATGACATCCTTTCCCATACACCATCCGGTAAGGAGTAGTACCAATTGGAGTTTTGTAGGCCGTCCGATATGCCCACAACGCATCGTCTAACTTGCTTGGCCAATCTTTCCTATCCATTCGAACCGTCTTCATGAGAATTTCTTTAATTTGACGGTTGGACACTTCGACTTGTCCACTTGTTTGCGGATGGTACGGTGTAGCAACTCGGTGGTTCACGTTATATCTTTTCAACAATTTTCCGAAATTAAAATTTTTAAAGTGTGAACCACCATCACTAATTATAACCCTTGGTACACCGAAATGAGCGAAGATGTTTGATTGCACAAACTTGCACACAACGGAATGGTCATTGGTTCTTGTAGCGATAGCTTCAATCCATTTCGAGAGGTAATCAACCGCAACTATGATGTACAAAAACCCGTTTGAATTTGGAAAAGGACCTATGAAGTCTATTCCCCAAACATCAAACACCTCAACCACCAAGATTGGTTGTAAAGGCATTTCATCCCGCTTCGAAATGCTTCCCACTTTTTGACAATTCACACAATTTCAAGCAAACTCGCAAGCATCTTTAAAAATTGTAGGCCAATAGAACCCACATGACAACACCCGATATCCGTTTTGTTCCCACTAAAATGCCCTCCCCATGCCGACGAATGAGCATGGGTCAAAATCTCTAACACTTCGGTTTCGGGAACACGTCTTCTTATCACTTGATCGGGTCCAATCTTAAAAAGATTTGGTTCTTCCCATATGTATTGTTTGACTTGGCTCAAAAATTGTTGTCTTCGTTTCTTGGTCCAATGACTTGGAATTGCACCATCGGCCAAATAATTCACATAGTGGGCATACCAAGGTGCAACAAAAGTAGAGACAGCCAACAATTGCTCATCGGGAAACCGTTCATTAATTTCACTCGAATCATCGACACCTTCCAACAGGATTCGGGACAAGTGATCCGCCACAACATTTTCACAACCATTCTTGTCCCGAATTTCTAAATCGAACTCTTGTAACAAAAGAACCCAACGAATCAACCGGGGCTTTGCATCCTTCTTTTCCATCAAATATCGGACTGCGCTATGGTCCGAATACACGATCACTTTGCTCCCCCAAATGTAAGATCTAAACTTGTCCAAGGCATACACCGCCGCTAATAATTCTTTTTCGGTTGTGGTGTAATTCAGTTGCGCCTCGGACAAAGTTTTACTTGCATAATAAATCACCACCGGTTTCTTATCAACTCTTTGACCCAAAACCGCTCCAATGGTCGTGTCGCTAGCATCACACATAATTTCAAATGACTTCGACCAATCCGGTGGTTGCAAGATAGGAGCTTTCACCAACTGTTCCTTCAAAACATTAAATGCTTGCAAACATTCGTCAGTAAAATCAAAAGGGACATCTTTCAATAACAAATTACATAAAGGTTTTGTAATTGTTGGTGCATATGTCTGTCGACTTCGTCTTGTATCGAGTCTTGTATCTAGATAGGATAAACTAGAGCTTGATAGTCAAAGAAATAGGGTTTTTGTGCTTATTGGCCAGTTCATGCGAAATGGCCATTTCACACGAAATGGCAGTTTCACGCGAAATGAAAAGTCCATTTCGTGCGAAATGAAAAGTCCATTTCGTGCGAAATGAAAAGTCCATTTCGTGCGAAATGACGACATGTTCGAACAATCGGATAGTATTTTGACAAATTGATCAATTTTGTTGGACCGTGTTGTGACCCTAAACGATCAGTCAAGGACGTTCATCTTCATGTATGAAGGCGGAATCAACATAAACGAAGTTACAACAGCTTTCCTATTCAATTCCTTCACGTTTATTGCTTTCTGAATTCGATTTGACAGAGTTTGGTTACAAATGCAATGACCTGATTTCGCTCCTAGTTACATATGAAGTCACACATGAATGGTATTTATACTAGATCTGATTTCGCTTATTTGGCATGTCCATATAAGCGGAATCACTTGTAACTGATTTCGCTTATATGGCATGTCCATATAAGCGGAATCACATGTGACATATAAGCGAAATTACCAGGTGACTAATGAGCGAAATCACCAAGTCCCTAAAAGCGAAATCACCTATAAACTATGTTCACATAAGCGAAATTAACTATATAAACTCTAATCTTGACTCTCAAGACCCTATGTTGACTATCTTAACTTAAATCTTGATGTAGACGTAGTCAACAGACATTCTCATGCACCAACAGACTCCCCCTTGGATGTTGACGTAGTCTTCAACTCCTGAGTCTTCAGTCTTGGTCTTTTCTCTAACTCTCTGTCTTCTCATCATAAGCACTCTATCTTCACAGGCTTCAGAATCACAACCTGACTCTAACTTCCATCTTCCCTTTGACTGTTGATCCAGACTCCCCCTTTCACAGACTCCCCCTCTCAATATGCTAGAATCTGAGATATCTGGTTCAAGCTTTTACATTTAGCTTCCGTGGGAATAATGAAGTCCAAAACCTGTTACCCTGCACATCCTCTACCTCAACATAAGTTTCACAAATTTATAACAGTTAGATTTAAGAAACTTACTGGTAGAAATCATATATACAATCAATCATACTAGTTACATCAAGTCCAAACGAATGACTTTGATTAACTAATCACACAATCTTTCAAAAACATTTGTATATAACATTCAACGTTTATAAACAAACTCTCCCAACCCTCTAGTTCATCAAGTTTAGCACTTGGAATTTTGAAAATCAACTCTCCAACATCAGTTGTCGAAAATCTTTTTGAATTTTGAGTTAAAAAAAATGCAGTAAACAAATATATACAAACAATATTTTTGTGAGTTTGTGTAAGAGGATCATATCAGTTCATGAGACCAATCACTAGCACCGTTAAGCTTTAATCATTTTAAGTTCTAAACGATTCACCTTGATTGTCAGTATACTGGTCCACATAAATTTTCACACAAAGTTCAACTGCTTCGAGATACGAGTTTAATGTCTTAGATACTTAAACTTAATCGCGTATCCCACCTCAGAATATACTCCCGTATCCAGATCCCAATATTCAGTCTTACAGGTAATTATAACACAAATGATATCTGTAAGGGGTTAATAAATTATGAAGAATCATGAGAGCTCAGGTCAGAACCATCGTTCAGCAGAGAGATCATGACTCAACTAGTGGGTGTGTCCCCTTTAGAGGATCTTTTTTACAACAACATTGCTAAGCAATTTTATTGTCTTATCATTGATGCTGAGGGTGATGCTATGTTTCAAGCATTTGCAGAAAGTATTATTCGAGGACTAGGTCAGAACTACCGTTCAGCAGAAGTCCTGGAATAATACCCCAGATATCACTGAGTATAAAGACCTAGTATATCAGAAAAAGGAATCTTTCAAACGAGATTTCGGGGGTTACCCATATATCCGAGAGATGTTACCCACGATATAAGCAAGTTTGAATTTAGGTTTATATCTCATCACAATCTACTAAATGTGCAAAAACCTACTGACACATCATCAGTGAAGCCGTTTATCACATTTGACATTTCATATCTTTAGCATGCTGTGATAGTTCACTGATTTACTATCATTTCCTCTTTTTCACAACAAAACTCAATTTTTGATTTTTCAATGTTTTTGACATTTTCAAATTTTCTAATTTTTTTTTAAAATTTTCTCCCCCTAAAATCAAAATATGTTTCAATTTTGATTTTCTAAGAAAATTTGAAAACAAACTATACAAGAAACGTGACAAACTGATATCAAATCGCTTCAATTCGCCATTCTCCTGGCATAAATAATCAGAACTCCCCCTGTCAACAAATTATTTTCCCATTTAGATTTCAAAAAACTTAAGTTTGTTTTAATCAAATGGTTTTTCCGAAAAATTAGTTTTGTTGAATTAACAAACCACTTGTTGGTTAGGGGATTACATCATCACTTTGTTCTTCTTTAATCATTTTGAAAAATTTAACAGTTCAAGATTCTATCAACACAAATACTTGTAGGAAATCAAGTACAACTTAATGTCCCTGATTTACCACATGTAAGACGAAAAATCACCAGAGTGAAATTTCTCAAGAAATATGCCGATTCATGTTCCACACTTACCAACCTGGGAACTCCGGCAAGTCAGGTTTTTCTATTTGAAAAGTTTCACCCAAGCCTGACTGTCCTTGGGTGATTTAGAATTCTTGTTCAACAATGGTGGAAAATTTGCATCATCCATTGTTAAACCTGAATTCTCAGATTTTACCTCAACTACCGGCTCTTCTGGCTTTACAGAACCAGAATCATTGCCTGCACATGGCTTGTCTGACTTTGTCCTGTCAGATTCATTGCCAACCATTTTCTTCTTCTTCTTTTCTTCTTTCGTCCTCAGATTTGTATCCGATGCATTCGTCTTGCTTGACTTTGCAATTGAGTTAGTTGATTCATCAGAACTCTTATTCAATCTGTCCGGTGAACCCGTAGACAAAATTTTCTCGAGATACTCTCTCGCCTTCTTCCTTTTCTTTCGCAGTCTGTCTTTCTGCCCCTGTGAAAGTTTAACTTTCTTTTCTTGAATTATCTGATCCTGAACTTTAGGTTTTAGAACCTTCTGTTCATGGGGCTTGACGTTGACTGGCTTCTTTGCCATTCTTTGAAATTCAGCCCTCGATCTTTCCATTGATCTCCTTGGGCAATCTCTGGCAATATGTCCTTTGATTTGGCATTCATAACATCTTCTTGTCTCAAATCTCTGTCTCTGGCAGTTAACAGCAATGTGTCCTTGAAAACCACAGTTGTAACACACCCTGTTATCATACCAATCTCCACCATCAATCCAAACACTCAAATCATAACACTGATTTGATTTGTAGTACTCATGACTTCTCCTATAAGCTTGATTTGACGCTTGAGCACTGTGGTCAAACCTGCACCACTTATTACCAACATTTTGTGAGTTTTCATGTTTAGATTTTTGTGATTTTTGATAATGATTGGATGACTTATCTGATAAACTTTTATTTTCACTTTTAGGATTTTTCAAATTTTTATCTTTTTGTTTCTGTTCTGCATTCTTCTTAACATGTTTTTGCATTGAGCATTCACCTATTTCAGTAGATTGCAAAACAATATTTTAAAATTTTTCTTGTAAATCTAAAAATATTTTTCTTTTCTTTTCTTTTTCATCATCAGATATTTCATCACAATCTTCAATTTTGACTTTGTCAAAATTTGTGACATTGTCACTTATTGGAACAGAATTGATCGGTTTTGGACAGACATGTGATGTAGAATTCACAAAACCTTTCAATTTCTTTTCAAGCTCATCAATTTTGTTCCTTGAATTCTTAGCTTCATTTTCAAGCCGAATGATTTTCTGAAGATGAGAATTTATTTCAATTTGTTTTTCAAGATTATTCTGAAAAATAACAGATTTTTCATCTTCTAAAATCTTCACTTGACTTTGAAAATCTTTTTCAATTTTTACTTTTTCATTTTCAAAACTTTTGATTTTATCTTGAAAAACTTTGTTTTCTAATGTCAAACTGTTCAAATCATTTGACAATTTAACATTTTCAGATTTCAGCTTCTCAGAATTTTCTTGCAACACAAGAATCTGTTTATCATCAAATTGTTTCTCATCCTTCATCTTTTTGACTTCCAATGTCAAACTTTCCGTATCCTTCAAGAGTTTGTCATTGTTAGCTTCAAATTTATCACATTTTGAGCAACCAGCTTCATCTTTTGAAATTTCATCTTTTTCTTCTTCTTCATTCTTTGTCGTTCCATTTTCAAATCTTTTGATTATTTCAAGAAACACATCCAAACTCATATTTTCTGAGTTTCTTTCTATTTCATCTATTAACTCTTTCTTTTTCTTTTTCTCTTCTTCATCTCCCCACCATTTTCTTTGCCAATAATCATCCTCTTCTTTGTACTCCATGGTTATGGCCTCGATATCAAGCGTTTTGTCATCGATCGCAATATTTCCATATTCATCAAGATAACACTCTCTGTCCGGATCCCATCTATTTGCTCTCCTCGCTTCCAGAAAGATACGAGATATTCTAATTATTTTGTTTTCAGCAATCATTTTTCTGTATTGATATTTTTGCTCTTCAGTTCTATCGTCTTTCCACGGAATAGGTTCGTCGTTTTTCGCCATCTTGTACGTTCCTGAAAAATAATTAGCAACACACTTAGAAATTTTCGAAATTTTGGAAAACAGTGACACAAAAGCGAAATAGCAATGTTGTCAAATAATTGGAATAGCAATGTGACAGATAAGTGGAATAGCAATGTATGAATAAGTGGAATCACAATTGTACGAATAAGTGAAATCACAATTGTACGAATAAGTGGAATCACAATTGTACGAATAAGTGGAATCACAATTGTACGAATAAGTGGAATCAAGAATGTCACTATGAGCGAAATTAGATGATGTCACATGTCACACCCCGACCACGTGGAACATACAAAACGTGGCGGAAATGTCGGGGAGTGTTGTAACAGAATTAATGTTTCAAATCCATGGAAATTGAAGTTCCGTTTTATTGATTAAAAGTGTTACAATGTCTTAACAAACAAAGAAAAACAACTTAATTAACTAGTCTTGCATCTTTTATTGTCACTAAAGCCCAAGTCTGTCTATGTGTATCTTGACCATCTTATGCAACAGTTCCTGAAAAACACATGTGAAAATAGGTACGTCAGCATAAAAATGCCTGTGAGATACATAGGTTTTGTGAAAATAAGATTCATGACTTATGTTTGAGAAAATGTTTAGTCATGAACCTTGTTATTTGCTTTGTCTTTTAAATCATTTGAAAAACAATGAGTTCAGATGATATGTATAAATAACTAAATAATGTATGGTTAAATAAATAACCATGTATGATGAGTTTGTATAAGATAAGTTGTTTGTAAAACAATGTCTTGTGAAAAGTATGTTATTTGTATGAAATGTTCTATGCCTCAAACTGAAATGATTCAAATAACGTTACGACATGTAATACCATACAAACACTTATATATAGGAAGTACCAGCGGCGTATCCACCATGCTTGTATCATATTACACACGCATCGTTACTTAATCACTTAATCAAACCAAACCAAACAATGTAAAATGTTCATGTCAAGATGTAAATCATGTCAAAATGTCTATGTCAAATATCCATGTCAAAGGTCTATGTCAAATATCCATGTCAAATGTCTATGTCAAATATCCAAGTCAAATGTCTATGTCAAAATGTCATGTATGGCAAGTGAAAGGTCTCAACTAAACCATATGCACAAAAAAAAGTATTGAAGTAAAACTTGGTTTAAATCAAAGCTATGTTTTGTGTAAATGCATGATCAAATGTCAATCATGTAAAAATGTCTATACCAAAATGTCTATGTCAAATGTCTATGTCAAAATGTCATGTATGGCAAGTGAAAGGTCTCAACTAAACCATATGCACAAAAACAAAGTATTGAAGTAAAACTTGGTTTAAATCAAAGCTATGTTTTGTGTAAATGCATGCAAATATTTAATATGAACATTTATGCGGTATTGTGAAAATGCATACATCCAAGCCTGGCGACTGTGGTGATAAAACCCTTTAAACAAATTAAAGGTCTATCTGTCTTAATGTCAACGAATTCGGTCATTCCTTTCTGTCCCCTTACCCTGGGATGTCCGGAACGGGAGTTGTCAATTCCTATGGTACCACTACCTACTAACGAACGGCGTAGCTAATGTTAATGGATATATTGTCCCATGTAAACAAACCAAATGTCATAACAAAATGTGAGCATGTGAAAACAATGCACTAAGTATGTAATCAAATGAACATACATAGCGTGAAATGTCATGTAAAACGATGTACTAAGTAATGCACACAATGGGCATACCTAGCATAAGATGTAATGAAATCATGTACTATAATGTACTAACGAACATAGCAGTATATGATGTGAAAACAGGAAAGCACGAAAGTAACAAGTAGGCACATGTGTTTCACCCCAAAACAGTTTGGAAAACAGTAAAAGAGGGGTCTATGTACTCACCTGAGATTGCTCAGTAGTCCTTGAGTAACAACCAAACAATGCTAGAGATCGCGGATATCAAACGGCACCTAATATAGGTAACTATGTAAATTAACCGGACCTAGATCGGAAGATTGGGTAGCATTAGGGTTTGTAAACCAAACGAGTGTAGAGACTCGTGTTATTTGGTTTAACAAAGCCTACATACTAAATGAAACTTATCCTAAGTGTCTACGACCCATTACGACCCGTTTAGGTAGCTTATGCTACTTTAACGCGTCGTTCGCGTGAAACGCGTTCGGACCGTCTAACTAGTCCTATGACAAGTGTTATATGCCTAAACATGTTACATAATCAGTTATGTGACAAAAGTTTAGGTTACATATGCTTAATTACCAATTATACATGAAAAGGGTATTCTGGTAATTTACCTAAGGCATATAAACTACCTATCATACAACTACTTAAACGATGTGACCATAGGGTATAACCTCGGAAGGTTATTCCCTACCTACTATGGTCACCTAATGTGTTTGGTCGGATCCTAATGATCGACCAAATGGGTCGGGTTCGAGGTATAAGCGATTTATCAGATCGCTTACCCTACGACCCTAGACAACGTGGTAATCAGTAGGCATAGTCCCAAGGGACTATGACCATCGTGATTACAATCACGTTGCGAAGTTCAAACGAACTTCGCATTGACCATTACTGGTCAATGCTGAAAGTCAAACAAAGTTTGACTTTCTGACTCGAAAAGCAGTAAAATAAGGAAAAGAACGAAAGAATACTTACGAAGGGTCCCCGGATGCTAATCTAGATCAGTATAGTTCAGGTATGAAACAAGGTTTCAACTTAGAACACAACTAATAAGATTCTTGTGCCTTAAAACAATGAAAGGCATGAGGTATATATAGTTTTCGGGTAACCGTTAGGATCGTTTCTTGAATAACGTGATCGAATCTCGTGCGTACACTTGTCACAAAGGTTATGGAGCCACATATGCCCCTTATCTTAGTGACTAAGTAACTTAAAACATGTGGTTAAGGATCAATTGGTTGCAACTTGTGATTAAAACATTGAATCTGGTCTGGTTAGGCAGTCGCGTAGCGCTAGTGCAAAGGCACTATGCAGTCGCGCTACGCTAGCACTCCTCTGATTCAGAAATGTTTCAAAGTTGGCAGTTTTGGTCCCTGTTGTGTTTTAAGGCCTTTTTCGATGCGTTTGAACCCCGTTAACCTCATTTCAAGGCTCTAAAATGAAGTTAAAGTATAGGGAACTCAAAACATACACAAAAATATGTCGGATGTCGGTTCGTTTGGTCGTACGATCGCGATGTTCGCTTAATTACGACGGAATGCGCATAAGCGTGAAAAACGATCCAAATGACGTGACGAATGGATTTTTCTTATGGCGAACACTAAAATATAATGTAGTCATGCTTACATAAATTTTTGGATGTCCGGATGTATTCAGAACGTAAGTTATGCGCGAAAATGCAAACTTGTGCACTTTTTGACACTTTTAGTCCCTAAATGACCCAAAAGTTTATTTTAGCATACCGAACCCCTCAAAGCCTATTTCTAAGCTATGTAAAGGATATTTATGGTATGTTTAACTTATGGTCATGTTCCGGAATGTCTGTTACAGTTCAAATTGGCATACTTTCGCAGTTTGTCAAGTTTAGTCCCTGTAAGCGAATTAACTTTGATTTCACCACACCAAACCTTCCAAAACTTATATCTAAGTTATGTAAAGGTTATTTAAGGTATGTTAAGCCTATTTCACTATTCCGGAGTGTTCGTTGGATTAAACTGGTTATATTTACGCATCAGAGCGCGTATAACCCTCCAGAAAGCGATTTAAAGCTTAAAATCAAACAAGAGTTGATATGTGTAAAAGATACACAAAATTTTACAAATCCCAAGTATGAAATATAATATTTCATTGGTTCGGTATTTGTTTGATGGCCGTGAAGGCACAGGTGTTACAGTCTCCCCTACTTTAGGAAATTTCGTCCCGAAATTTATTTAGAGGAAACTTGTGAGAGTTTAAAACATGAAGTTGAAAAGATCAAATAACATTGGTTAGGGTTCTTGAACTTCTAGTAACCTTAATAACATTATGTTTGCAATGTAAGAGGGACACTTATATACAAGTATATGAAGCGTCATTGGTGCGTCCACCATGCCTCCATTACATCGTTCTCATTTTGTTATTGTTGTCACTATCGGTTCTTTCACATAATAAACCTTACTAGATTTCTGTGCACTAAATTTCATAATTATGTGCGCATCCATAATTAGAGAATTCCTTGCACAGTTCACACAGTCTATTTTATAATGTGTAGGGTAAAACCAAATGAACAATCCTGTGATGAGCGTGACTTAGACCGCCATAGAGTCCTTTAGACTAAATCAATAAATGATTTAAATAGACTATCAAGGAGTCTGTCCAGCTACATCACTAGATGTCGTTCTTTAACCAAATTGTGAATCAATCTTTTTTATTAGACCACTAAAGGGTCTCTAATGAATCATGGAGCAGTACTATATAATCCAAGGGTCTTAACTATTACATAGAAGCCCATTAAGGATTTAAGGTAGTACCTTTTGAATATCCTGCTACGAATCTCTCATATGAAGATATGAAAAGATCCTGCGAGGATTTGGATAACGAATATCCAGAGTATACAAAAACACAAAAATCATAGAGGAGAACACATAAACACATATCATATAACCACAAAATTGTTTAACTAGAAGTTTGTTCTGCTAACAGAGTACATGTATTTAAAGCACACTAGGAATCCATCTCGTGGATTTCATTTGGTACTTTAAACATTATCAAGAATCTAACTATAAAGATAGAAAGATCTTTAAAAGAAAGAATTCGATTTCGATTTTAAGGAACCGAAATGTTCGAATTTAGGTATATGAGGAATCCAATTAAGGACTCTGATTTGAATGATGATCATCCACAAGGATCTAATTGTGAAGATAAAAAGATCCCTTATGGATTTTAGAAGTTGAAGATGTTTTGATACCTTGCACTGGACGTGCTTATGTCAAAACATGAAGTAAAAATGCTTATGAAATTGAGATGCTAGATATGCCAAGGCGACATATGAAGCAGAATTTTGAAGGTTAAGTCAATGTATGAGGAAAATATTTTTGAAAACTATGCATGGGGTTCTTTTAAGAAAAAGGTGTTTAACGTTTTTGAAACCTTATATATAATACTTTTGAAATAAAGTAGGTGTATTAGGTAGATATATTTACAAAAAATGTTTTTAAAATCATGCGAGATGAATTTTGAAATTATGTATAAGGTTTTTGAAAGACATGAATGATGCTTTTCGAAATCATGCACTTGATCAGAAAATGTATTGTGTTAATATTGTCTTTAGACTATATGAAATATTTTGAAATTAGAAAGGTTGGTTTTGATAACATGGCCAATGTTTTTGAAATAACATAGACAATGTATCTAGAAAAATTGTTTTCAAAATATATGAAATGTTTTGAGATCATGAAGATTGTGTTGAAATACTTGTACTGTGTATGTTGAAAAATCAAAACGTAATGGGTATGAGATTTGAAAATATCCTTAGTTATCCAACCAAGGATTCAAAAGTACAGATGTGCAAAAAGCACGTTTACTCATAATTTCACTTTATTTCCTGTACTTCGTTTCTTAGAATGAAACGAGTATTTAGAACTTTCAAGGAAATTATGAGCGATCACTTGAAAGAGAGAATCACAAGAGTAGTTTGTGAGGAACATAGTTCCTTAGTGCAGGTATTATAAGGAAAAGCCATAAACACATGTAATGATACTTGTATAGCAGAATTGTGAACAACAACTTTTATTTATGAACAAGACATATTGTTTCACAATACACGGGAACAAAAGAAACAAAGGCATAAGACAGCAACATCCTTTGTTCAGCCGAATGCTCATCCAAGGGTTGGATTTGCATTAGCAAGCTTTGGGCAGTTGTGGCGGAAGTGACCAATCTCTCCACAGTTGAAACATGAACCCAGTGGGAATTTCGCAACATTCCCTTGAACCGGAGCTTGAACCTGAGCAGCCTGATTTTGTCCCAAACGACAAACTTTGGCCAAGTGCCCAAGTTTATCACACGTCGTGCATTGCCAGCAAACTTGTTGTAACGCGTGATGACCGTTGCAGCGTGCACAATGAGGTGCAGTACCGGCATATGCTTTCTTTGCAGGTGGTGTTGCCACCCGGATGGGTCCTGCTTGATTTACTACTGCCGCAGTTGGACAAACCCTTGCCGTATGACCTATAAGTCCACAAGTTTGGCATTTGCGGCACTTCACACTAGCCTGATGATGAAGGCTACATTGGTTGCACAAGGGTGCAGTTCCGTTGTATGGCTTCCTAGCTGGTGGCCTTGCCACATGGCTAGGTCCCGCTTGATTAGGTGTAACCGCTGCGGGTTTCCTTGAAGCCTTACGCTTCCTTGACTTTGGTGCTGGCTTGACTTCTGTTTCCTTTGGTGGCTCTTGAGTGGCTTCATTGTCGAGACGAGAGGCTTCATTGTTGAGACGAGCCATGGAAATGCCTAAATCCACAGTCCTCTGAATTACTTCGCCAATTTGCTGGACAAATTTGGCTGTTCGCTCAGACGTTTGACCAGTGCCAAGAGGAATAGACATTCTAGAAGAAAATGAAAGACAGAGAAAGAAACGAGTGAAAGGTTATTGGATAATTAATGCAGAACGTTAACGAATGAAAATTGTGATCATTTGTTTGTTACCTAAGGCAAACAAATGAGATGGTGACAAATCAAAGTAAATAGGTCAAAAATAATGTATCGCGAAGACATGCTCGCCTATAAGTGAACACTCATCCCAAGAATTCCCAGGTAAGCACAACTGGTCTCGCGTCTGATGAGATGTATACGAAGTGCTTGCCTAGACAGAAAACCCAGAATACAGGCATTCACCCTTCCAGTTTGCGCGTGTTCACATTATTTAAAACCCAAAACTTTGACGAAGTTTTGAAAACTCAAAGGGGTTCAAAACCATATAATAGAGAGTTCAAAACCTTACAAAAGAGGGTTCAAAACCTAGTAATCAATCATCCTAGAACAGATGATTAGTTTTTCAAAGCGGTTTTGAAATTTATGTTTTTGTTGCGGTTGTCGCCTAAGGATAGGTGACGGTATTGTTTTATGACTAAACGCAAGTAAACTCGCGTTAGGGTCCTAAGAAGGTTATAGACTAGGTCAAAGCATTACTAATTACTAATAACCTAATTCCCTATAACCATTGGCTCTGATACCATCTTTTCTGTCACACCCCGACCACGTGGAACATACAAAACGTGGCGGAAATGTCGGGGAGTGTTGTAACAGAATTAATGTTTCAAATCCATGGAAATTGAAGTTCCGTTTTATTGATTAAAAGTGTTACAATGTCTTAACAAACAAAGAAAAACAACTTAATTAACTAGTCTTGCATCTTTTATTGTCACTAAAGCCCAAGTCTGTCTATGTGTATCTTGACCATCTTATGCAACAGTTCCTGAAAAACACATGTGAAAATAGGTACGTCAGCATAAAAATGCCTGTGAGATACATAGGTTTTGTGAAAATAAGATTCATGACTTATGTTTGAGAAAATGTTTAGTCATGAACCTTGTTATTTGCTTTGTCTTTTAAATCATTTGAAAAACAATGAGTTCAGATGATATGTATAAATAACTAAATAATGTATGGTTAAATAAATAACCATGTATGATGAGTTTGTATAAGATAAGTTGTTTGTAAAACAATGTCTTGTGAAAAGTATGTTATTTGTATGAAATGTTCTATGCCTCAAACTGAAATGATTCAAATAACGTTACGACATGTAATACCATACAAACACTTATATATAGGAAGTACCAGCGGCGTATCCACCATGCTTGTATCATATTACACACGCATCGTTACTTAATCACTTAATCAAACCAAACCAAACAATGTAAAATGTTCATGTCAAGATGTAAATCATGTCAAAATGTATATGTCAAATATCCATGTCAAAGGTCTATGTCAAATATCCATGTCAAATGTCTATGTCAAATATCCAAGTCAAATGTCTATGTCAAAATGTCATGTATGGCAAGTGAAAGGTCTCAACTAAACCATATGCACAAAAACAAAGTATTGAAGTAAAACTTGGTTTAAATCAAAGCTATGTTTTGTGTAAATGCATGATCAAATGTCAATCATGTAAAAATGTCTATACCGAAATGTCTATGTCAAATGTCTATGTCAAAATGTCATGTATGGCAAGTGAAAGGTCTCAACTAAACCATATGCACAAAAACAAAGTATTGAAGTAAAACTTGGTTTAAATCAAAGCTATGTTTTGTGTAAATGCATGCAAATATTTAATATGAACATTTATGCGGTATTGTGAAAATGCATACATCCAAGCCTGGCGACTGTGGTGATAAAACCCTTTAAACAAATTAAAGGTCTATCTGTCTTAATGTCAACGAATTCGGTCATTCCTTTCTGTCCCCTTACCCTGGGATGTCCGGAACGGGAGATGTCAATTCCTATGGTACCACTACCTACTAACGAACGGCGTAGCTAATGTTAATGGATATATTGTCCCATGTAAACAAACCAAATGTCATAACAAAATGTGAGCATGTGAAAACAATGCACTAAGTATGTAATCAAATGAACATACATAGCGTGAAATGTCATGTAAAACGATGTACTAAGTAATGCACACAATGGGCATACCTAGCATAAGATGTAATGAAATCATGTACTATAATGTACTAACGAACATAGCAGTATATGATGTGAAAACAGGAAAGCACGAAAGTAACAAGTAGGCACATGTGTTTCACCCCAAAACAGTTTGGAAAACAGTAAAATAGGGGTCTATGTACTCACCTGAGATTGCTCAGTAGTCCTTGAGTAACAACCAAACAATGCTAGAGATCGCGGATATCAAACGGCACCTAATATAGGTAACTATGTAAATTAACCGGACCTAGATCGGAAGATTGGGTAGCATTAGGGTTTGTAAACCAAACGAGTGTAAAGACTCGTGTTATTTGGTTTAACAAAGCCTACATACTAAATGAAACTTATCCTAAGTGTCTACGACCCATTACGACCCGTTTAGGTAGCTTATGCTACTTTAACGCGTCGTTCGCGTGAAACGCGTTCGGACCGTCTAACTAGTCCTATGACAAGTGTTATATGCCTAAACATGTTACATAATCAGTTATGTGACAAAAGTTTAGGTTACATATGCTTAATTACCAATTATACATGAAAAGGGTATTCTGGTAATTTACCTAAGGCATATAAACTACCTATCATACAACTACTTAAACGATGTGACCATAGGGTATAACCTCGGAAGGTTATTCCCTACCTACTATGGTCACCTAATGTGTTTGGTCGGATCCTAATGATCGACCAAATGGGTCGGGTTCGAGGTATAAGCGATTTATCAGATCGCTTACCCTACGACCCTAGACAACGTGGTAATCAGTAGGCATAGTCCCAAGGGACTATGACCATCGTGATTACAATCACGTTGCGAAGTTCAAACGAACTTCGCATTGACCATTACTGGTCAATGCTGAAAGTCAAACAAAGTTTGACTTTCTGACTCGAAAAGCAGTAAAATAAGGAAAAGAACGAAAGAATACTTACGAAGGGTCCCCGAATGCTAATCTAGATCAGTATAGTTCAGGTATGAAACAAGGTTTCAACTTAGAACACAACTAATAAGATTCTTGTGCCTTAAAACAATGAAAGGCATGAGGTATATATAGTTTTCGGGTAACCGTTAGGATCGTTTCTTGAATAACGTGATCGAATCTCGTGCGTACACTTGTCACAAAGGTTATGGAGCCACATATGCCCCTTATCTTAGTGACTAAGTAACTTAAAACATGTGGTTAAGGATCAATTGGTTGCAACTTGTGATTAAAACATTGAATCTGGTCTGGTTAGGCAGTCGCGTAGCGCTAGTGCAAAGGCACTATGCAGTCGCGCTACGCTAGCACTCCTCTGATTCAGAAATGTTTCAAAGTTGGCAGTTTTGGTCCCTGTTGTGTTTTAAGGCCTTTTTCGATGCGTTTGAACCCCGTTAACCTCATTTCAAGGCTCTAAAATGAAGTTAAAGTATAGGGAACTCAAAACATACACAAAAATATGTCGGATGTCGGTTCGTTTGGTCGTACGATCGCGATGTTCGCTTAATTACGACGGAATGCGCATAAGCGTGAAAAACGATCCAAATGACGTGACGAATGGATTTTTCTTATGGCGAACACTAAAATATAATGTATTCATGCTTACATAAATTTTTGGATGTCCGGATGTATTCAGAACGTAAGTTATGCGCGAAAATGCAAACTTGTGCACTTTTTGACACTTTTAGTCCCTAAATGACCCAAAAGTTTATTTTAGCATACCGAACCCCTCAAAGCCTATTTCTAAGCTATGTAAAGGATATTTATGGTATGTTTAACTTATGGTCATGTTCCGGAATGTCTGTTACAGTTCAAATTGGCATACTTTCGCAGTTTGTCAAGTTTAGTCCCTGTAAGCGAATTAACTTTGATTTCACCACACCAAACCTTCCAAAACTTATATCTAAGTTATGTAAAGGTTATTTAAGGTATGTTAAGCCTATTTCACTATTCCGGAGTGTTCGTTGGATTAAACTGGTTATATTTACGCATCAGAGCGCGTATAACCCTCCAGAAAGCGATTTAAAGCTTAAAATCAAACAAGAGTTGATATGTGTAAAAGATACACAAAATTTTACAAATCCCAAGTATGAAATATAATATTTCATTGGTTCGGTATTTGTTTGATGGCCGTGAAGGCACAGGTGTTACATCACAAAAGCGAAATCACCCAATTTATGTCCGTAAGAGTGAAATCACTCAATGTCCGTAAAAGAGAAATCAAGTGTCCGAATAAGCGAAATCAGGTATGTTCAAATAAGCGAAATCAAACTTGTCCGAATGAGCGAAATCAGGTATGTCCGAATGAGCGAAATCAGACTTGTCCGTAAAAGCGAAATCAGTTGATTATCTCTCGATGTCTGAAAAGGCGAAATCACGTTTTTAATCAATTTTCACCATTTTTAGTCCGAATTTCAACCTGATACTTTCTAGGGTTTGTTATTTATATGTTTTAAACATTATACTCGAAATTCAGACCATTTCAACCGTAGGAAATAGTTCAAATCGAAAAAGTATGAGAGAAATTGAGTAGAAATGAGAGAATTCGATAGAATCAAGCTGTAGTAGTATGAACTCCTCGTCCTGAAGCTCTGATACCACTTGTTGGACCGTGTTGTGACCCTAAACGATCAGTCAAGGACGTTCATCTTCATGTATGAAGGCGGAATCAACATAAACGAAGTTACAACAGCTTTCCTATTCAATTCCTTCACGTTTATTGCTTTCTGAATTCGATTTGACAGAGTTTGGTTACAAATGCAATGACCTGATTCCGCTCCTAGTTACATATGAAGTCACACATGAATGGTATTTATACTAGATCTGATTTCGCTTATTTGGCATGTCCATTTAAGCGGACTCACTTGTAACTGATTTCGCTTATATGGCATGTCCATATAAGTGGAATCACATGTGACATATAAGCGGAATTACCAGGTGACTAATGAGCGAAATCACCAAGTCCCTAAAAGCGAAATCACCTATAAACTATGTTCACATAAGCGAAATTAACTATATAAACTCTAATCTTGACTCTCAAGACCCTATGTTGACTATCTTAACTTAAATCTTGATGTAGACGTAGTCAACAGACATTCTCATGCACCAACAAATTTTTAAGATGAATTAGGGTCTGATATATTCAAGGATTGATTAAAACCATGTTTCGCATGTAATATGTAAAAATCAGTTCATTTTGACCGTAAAATCTCGATTAATTTTTAAAAATGTGAAAAAGAAGGTGTAGAAATGAGATTTTCAGATGAAAACAAGCTGAATTGGTAAGAACTCTTCCTCCTGAGCTCTGATACCACTTGTAGGATCGTTGTGCGACCTTAACGAGTCGATCAGAAGAGTTTTTGATCAAAACGAGAGGCAGAAACAAATGATTTGATATGAATCAGCTAGATTTGGACAGAGAATCACTTAAACTATCTCTTGTATTGATTTAACAACGTTTTACAACCTGGAGACACTTCAGCAGAGCTTCGCTACCGGAATCCAAAAGTTACAAATGAAATCTCAAGCCACCTATTTATAGGATTTTCCATTTCGCACGAAATGGACTTTTCATTTCGCACGAGATAGAACCTTATTTCGCTTCAGTTCATGCGAATTGGATCCATTTCGTTTGAATATTATCATTTCGTGTGAAAATACAATTCATTTCGTTTGAATATTTTCATTTCGTGTGAAAATACAATTCATTTCGTTTGAATTTGAGCTTCATTTCGCACGAATTGAAGATATTTGGCTCATTTCGCATGAACTGAACATAGTTAATCTCATTTCATACGTATTGGACCTCCATTTTGTTTGTAATTGTCCATTTCGCATGGGTTGGCATGAAGTGACTTCATATCGCGTGTAATGTGTCATTTCGTTTGAGGAGCTTGTTTCTGTTTGCATCAGATCGGTTTGAAAAACAACAGTCTTCACGTGAATTATAGTCAGCGGTTCAATCATTGTTTCTATGTCATAAAGGTGTCGGCCATTCAGAATATGCATAAGATGTTCCAGTGATTAAAGTTGCATAATGATTCATAGTGTGATTTGAGGTCCAATCAGAAGTAGATGAATATCAATCTTGTCGGCCATTAAATATTTCAGCATGTGATTTCGTATAATAGCGGCTTAATCAAGAATTGCATATGATCTGACAGTTTTGTTGTATGCATGTGAAACGGTTGCGTGTGAAATATTTTCAAATCTCGTGAAACAAATCAGAAAGTGCACTGACCCACTAATTGTTAGAAAGTGCGTCCCAATCGAATTAAGTTGATACTTGATGTTGTCGGTCACTCACATTGAGTGAATACATGTGATTTTGTTGCCCAATTATAGTTCATGCAGCTCAATTAAATGTTCAACTTTATTGATTGATGGCCCATGTGAACACAAGAATCTATCGGCCCAATGAAATTGATTTGATATCATCGGTTCAATCAAAGTTGTCACCCATGTGACTTTATATAACTTCGGCCCAATGAAGAGTGAATTTGTTTAATTGTTATCGGCCATTTCTTGAAAGCCCATTTTTCGTGGCCCATTCGATCTAGTTCATTCAAACTGTGATTCCATCCGAACAACATTATCATTGTACCAAAAAGCCAGAACAAAGTTCGCGAGTCTTTGACACGAGTCCTAGATCAATTGCACTGTCACACACGTTCACATATTCAGTTCGTTTAAACTGATCATTTGTTTTTGTATCTCCAGGTGTTTCACAAGGTGAACCAGTTCGTTTGAAAGCTTGTTTGAGAAATTATTTGAAACTGAAACATGGATTCTGAATTTTACAATGCGTTTGCTACCGCCCCGAGTACTCCGATTACCGTTGCTCAGAGTGTAACCATGGAAAATGAAACAGGAACGTTGCAGAAACCTCCGAAACTGATGGGCATTGAAGAATATCATAGTTGGAAAGAACGTTTCGAGAATTGGGTTCAGGTAAATCATCTAAGATCATGGGAGAGTATTGAAACTAAGTATGCCAGACCACTGTCTGATTTCGGAGTTGCAAAGATTATCTCGGAATTTTCAGATAAAGAGAGAGATACGTACAAGGCAAAAAAAATGATGGTCAGTTTACTTCAACAAGCTGTGAAAGAAGATATTTTCATGTTACTTCAACATGATAGTAGTGCTTATTCGATTTGGGATGCACTTCGCAAAAAATTCAAAGGAAGCGTAGAGATGATCAAGAGTAAAAAATCATTACTGAAGAAAGAATTTGAATTGTTTACAAGTGTGCCAGGTGAAACTACAAAGACTCTCATTGAAAGATATTGTCATCTAGTGCGCTCAATGTCTCGATTGGAAATTACAAAAACTCCAGAGGAATGGGTTGAAAAATTAGCTGATGCGTTACCTCAAAAAGAATGGGGTACATACCTCATGATTTTGAAGAATTTTGGAGAGTATAGTAGATTGTCGATTGCACAATTCATTGAGAAACTTGAGGGACAAGATCTTGAGCAACAAAAGATTGCTAGAATGAACAATTCAAGTGATCAACAAGACATCAAGATGTACTACAAAGGTAGTGTTCAGAATGTTGAAACAAGTCCAAAAATCCAAACTGCTTTCAGTGCAGAGAACTCATCTGGATCAGTTAATCAAAGTTCAGTTAACACTAGTGGTTTTTCTTCATATCCAAGTGTCAATCCGAGTGTTCAATGCTCAAACAATAGTAATGGTCATGTGTTAAACTGCAACATCGCGTTGCATCTTCAGAACGGTCAAAAATTTTCTGAAGAAGTCGCTAAAGGTCATATGGCATTACTAGCTACAGTGTTAGAATCATATGAGGGTTTGGTTGCAGGAAGGATCGGAAATCCTATGTTGACAAAAGAGGATTACGATCAGATTGATGCAGAGGAAATGGAGCTTATGGATATTAAGTGGTGTTTAGCAAGTGTGTTGAGGAGAGCTGAGAAGTTTAAGCTGATTACAGGAAGAGATGACTTTCGTGATGCTAACGTTTCTACTTTGGGTTTTGATAAATCTAAAGTTACTTGTTTTCAATGCAGGGAAAAAGGACATTTCAAGAGGGAATGTACCAACCGAGAAGCAGGAGGAGCTCAGAATTCGTTCGGCAACAACGATTATTATCGGAAAGCTATATATCAACAAGTTGCTCAACAGCCGCATCAACAACAACCATCATCATCTAATGCTAATCAGATTGAAGATGGAAAGAATAAAGCTTATCTTGTTAATCAAGATGATGAAAAAGTGGTAGAAGGTTTTAGCTGGGACAAATACATTCTGGCTGATTCAAAGTTTAGATCATTCATTGCACAAATTGTCCAAGAACCAGAGTTGATGAAAGAGTGGATGGATGTGTTTGTAGATGATGAGAAAAGTCAAGATGGAGAGTCTGTTTCTTCAGAAAATTGCTCAGAAAAGACACAAGTCCTTGATCAGTCGTCAACTGATAGTAGTGATGATGATGAAGAAATTAATCAAATAAACATTGGAAAAATTCATTTATCTCCTGAAAGTTTCAAATTTTATTTTGCAGATAAATTGGAAAAACTAAAGGAAAGACGAGCAGCAAAAGAAAAGCAAGAAGTAAAAGGTGGAAATGTTGATCAGAAGATGAAGAATGAACAGAGTGAAGAAGTTAAAGTTGTTGAAAAGGTTGTTGAAATTGAAAAGATTGTTGAAGTTGTTAAACCTTGTCTAAAGTGTTTGGAATCTTGCAAACACTGTGAAGAGAAAGATAAGAAGTTTAATGAGCTTGACAAGATGAAAGAAAAACTATTGTTCGACGTCAAGTATGTGAAAGAGTCGTATGATGTGTTGAAAAGAACGGTGAATAGTTTGCAGAAGACCAACTCAGAAAGAGAAGATGATTTAACAATGATGAATGCTGTGATGATGTCTAAGCAGAAGGCTATCAATCACTATATTAAGAAGTATGAAAAGTTGAAGCAAGAGTTGGAAACTGAAAAGATAGAAAGTGAAAGAATCAGACGTTTGCTGCAAAGTTATTCAAGTTCTGATTATTTGATTGATATAATTTACCCAACTGTTGCAGGTTTTGAAGCATTTCAAGACAAGAAGACTGAAGAGACGGATACTGGTAAGAAACAAAGTGCAAATTATAATAAGTGTCCGCCTCCGATCTGGGAAGGTTATTCTCTCAGAAAACCAAATGAGGAACAAGTCTAAAAGGCAGTCAATATAAAGTTAAAGTCTGAAACAACTGATGAATTACCAGAAAACATTGACGTCACGTTCACATCGTCTGACACTGATCATGAGTCTGAGTTAATAAAGAAAGTTGTCAATCAGGTGTTGGATAAGGATGAGGAGTCAGAGTCAAAGTCCGAATCCGAGAGTTCGAGTTCATCATCAGTTGACAGTCCAAAATCCTCGGTCAAAAGGGTTTACAATAAAGAATTTATGTTATCAAAAAATAATTTGAATGACGAACCAATCAAAGTGGCATATACTTTGAATGATTCAGACAAATTATATTCTGATGAAGAATTTCCAATAAGAGGTGTTAAAACTGAAATGATTAACAAGGTTTTCAAATTAACAGAAATTAATATTTCTGAAATAAAAGGCGTAAATCTTGCTGAAAAACCTAAACCTTACACCTCAAGGGTTCAACAAAGGTTAAACAAGAAAAAGGGTTACAGTTCTGGTTCAGGTTATTGAAAGAAACCAAACCATAACGGTAATTTCAAAAAGAAGGGATTGGGTTTTACTTCACCCGAAAATCATAAAAATGAGAAAATTTCTAAAACAAAAACAGTATTTGTTTCAGGGTCAAGTTCTGAAGAAGAGAAGAAAAGCTCATTCTGGAAGCAGTCGAACAAAGCATTTCTTGCAGAAAAACAAACGTTTGAAAGGAATGGAGCTAATTACAAAAAGGAAACAAGAACCTGTTACCGATGTCAAGAAGTTGGTCACATCGCCTGGAATTTTCCAAAGGCAACCAACACAAAACAGGAAGTTGTTTCTAAACTCAAAGAAAAAGGTGTTGATAAAACTGAACCACCAACTGAAAAATTCAAAGTGTTTAAAAATTCAACATATGAAGTTGGTGAATGTTCGAAAAGGTTTTACAAAAGAAGGGTGAATCTTGGCAACCAAATGTGGGTTGTTAAGAAATCAGATGTGAAATCTGGCGATGAATCTGACTCGTCAAAGTCAGAGGAGCCACCAGTTGAATCAAAAGGAGAAAATTCAGTACCGCCAATGGATGATGTTAACTTTCCACCATTGCGGGCTGAAAATTTAAAATCAAAAGTTGGTAAAGTGGAAATCTTGAATCAATTCTATTTTGAAAAGAAAGAATTTGATGTCGAAAAAGCGTTTAATGGAAAAGTGAAATATATTTTCGGAAAAATGGTCGATGGTAGGGCCAAAGGGGTAAAATATTTTTATGAAGCAAAAAGAAATGTTCAAACCCCAAGTGAAATTGAGAAGGTCACACCCAAAGCTGGTCAGGCTTGGGTGTCTGTATTCTTTGCTTGAAAATCCTGACTTGCCGGAGCTCCCAAGTTGGTAATCGTGGAGCAGGAATCGGCATCATTCTTGAAATATTTTTGTTTGGTAAACCTACAAGTGGTAAAATTGAAAATTGTCATATTTCAATTTACAAATAGTATTGTTGATGAGTTCATATAAGTGAACCTACAAGTAAATCAAGGTCATTAAGTTGAACTTGATTTAACTTTCATGCAAGTGTTTGAAAGAACAATGTGATGAACCCCTAACCTACAAGTGGTTTATGAATTTCAACAAAACTTATTTTCCGGAAAAACCATTTTGATTAAAACAAACTTAAGTGTTTTGAAATCATAATTGGAAAATAGTTTGTTGTCAGGGGGAGTTCTGATTGTTTATGCCAAAGTGAATGGAGAATTGAAGCAATTCGCATCGGTTTGTCAAATTTTCTTTAAATGGTTTTGAATTTTAGGGGGAGTAAGAAATTTCAGAAAATCCAAAAACATTAGAAAATTTAAAAAAGCCAAAAACATGATAAAATGAAAAACGAGTTTTGTTGTGAAAAAGAGGAAATGATAGTACATCAGTGGACTATCACAGCACGCTAAAGAATTGGAAAGCCAAATGTGATAAACAGTCTCACTGAGGATGTGTCAGTAGGTTTTTATACATTCAGCAGATTGTTTTCGAGATATAAACCTAAATATCAAGATTTTCTTATCTCTTGGGGAACATCTCTCGGATATATGGGTAACCCCCGAAATCTTGTTTGAAAAACTTTCTATTTCTGACATACTAGGTCTTTTTGCGGGATGATATCTGGGGTATTATACCAGGACTTCTGATTTTGCAGGAGCAATAGCCTAGTCCTCGTATAATACTTTGCATAGCTTTAATCATAAAGCCAACCCTCAACATAAAAAATGATGAAACATTGCAAAATGCTAATCATGTGATGTTGAAGAAAAGATCCCCAAACGGGACACACCTAAAGACGAGCCATCATCTCTTTGTCTGAACGGAAGTTCTAACCTGAGCTCTCATGGTCTCGCATTTACCCATTTACAGATATCATTAGAGTACACTCACCTGTAAGACTGAATATAGAAGTCTGGATACGGAAGTATATTCTGAGGTGGTACACGCGAATAAGTTTAAGTGCTTAAAACACTAATCTCGTATCTCGAAACAGATGAACTTAATGTGAAAATTTAAGTGGATCAGTATACTGACAATCTAAGTGAATTGTTTAGAACTTAAAATGTTTAAAGCTTAACGGTGTTAGTGATTTATCTCATAAACTGATATGATCCTCTTACACAAACTCACAAAAATATTGTCTGTAAATATTTCTTTACTGATTTTCATTAAATCAAAAATCCAAAAAGATTGTGTTGTAGATTTGAAATTTTGAAAAATGCAAAAAGATTTTATTTCATCTTATTTCCGACAACTGATGTTGAAAAGCTGATTTTCAAAATTCCGAGTGCTAGACATGACGACAACTGGGTTGGGAGAGTGTGTTTGAAATGTTAAAATGATTTTAATGAAATACCAAATTTGTATTTTTCAATTACAAGTGGTTAGTAGAGATTAAAGTTGTTAAATTTTAATAATTGTAAAAACTTATGTGTTGGGTAGAGATTTGTGCAGATCCCCGTGTTTGATCCTGTTGCTACGGAGAGCCAGGAATCATTATTGAACCTGTGAAAGTGCTATGTTTATTGGATTAACATCCAAGGGGGAGGTTAGCTGCAGAAGCTGATAAAGAGAAGAGAGAAGATTGAGGATGCTTACAATGTCAGACACTTTGGAAAGAGCGTGAAGACTGATCAAGACTGAAGACTCGTTAAAATGTAGACTCGACACCGAAGACTTCGTCAACATCCAAAGGGGAGTCTATTGGTGCATATATCTGTCGACTTCATCTTGTATCGAGTCTTGTATCTAGATAGGATAAACCAGAGCTTGATAGTCAAAGAAATGGGGTTTTTGTGCTGATTGGCCAGTTCATGCGAAATGGCCATTTCACACGAAATGGCAGTTTCACACGAAATGGCAGTTTCACACGAAATGGCATTTCGTGCGAAATGAAAAGTCCATTTTGTGCGAAATGAAGAGTCCATTTCGTGCGAAATGGAAAATCCTATAAATAGGTGGCTTGAGATTTCATTTGTAACTTTTGGATTCCGGTATCGAACCTCTGCCGAAGTGTCTCGAGGTTGTAAAACGTTGTTAAATCAATACAAGAGATAGTTTAAGTGATTCTCTGTGCAAATCAAGTTGATTCATCATCAAATCATCTGTTTCCGCCTCTCGTTTTGATCAAAAACTCTTCTGATCGACTCGTTAAGGTCGCACAACGATCCTACAGTAATTACACGAAAACCTTTAATAAACCTTCTATAGAACCCCGTATGTCCCAAAAATGATCTCACCCCCTTAACATTCTTTGGTGGAGGTAGAGATGAAATTACCCGAATCTTTTCTTTATCTACCTCCATCCCCCGGTCCGAAATCACATGACCCAACACAATACCCTCTTGAACCATAAAGTGACTTTTTCCCAACTTAGCACCAAGTTTGTCTAAACACACCTTTTTAAAACTTTTTCTAACTCATCAAGACAAGACTCAAAACTTGGGCCAAAGATGTAAAAATCATCCATAAACACTTTGTTAGTTCATGGAATGTCTGTTGACTTCGTCTGCATTAGGTCTTGTGTCTAGATTGATTGAAAGAACACATAACAGGGTTTAATTAGGGTTTGTAGTAGTTAATCTTGAAGATTTCGCTTGAAACATCTTCAAGCGAAATCAACCTGTGAGATTTCGCTTGAAGCAATCTCAAGCGAAATCTTCATCCTATAAATAGGCTTGTGTGTTCATTTGTGAGATAGAGCTTGTGAAGGAGGTCATTGTATGAAACACGAAGTGCTGCCGGATTTGTATCAGAAAACCTTGTACAAGCACTCAAATCAATCAGAAAAGAAAGATTAAAAGGATTAGAGCTGTTATGACTTTGTTTACGTTGATTCCGCCTTCGTACGCAAAGATGAACTACCTTAACTGACGGTTTAAGGTCGTAGAACGGTCCAACAAGTGGTATCAGAGCTCAGGACGAGGAGTTCATACCATAGCAGCTTAATTCTACCGGATTGTCTTCTTTCTACTCATTTCTTTTTACTTTTTTCAGATCTGAACAAGTTCCAACGGTCGAAATGGTCTGATTTTCAAGTATCTTGTGTAAAACTGAGTTTTAACAAAGCCTACAAAGTTTCGGACTAAAATTCAGACTAAAACATGTTAAAAATGACCTAAAACAGGGTTTCGCTTGAAAAGTGTTCAAAGGATATAGTTGATTTCGCTTCAAATCAGACTGTTTGGACTATTTCGCTTGAACCTCTGAAGCGAAATAGTGTTGTGATCTTGGATTTCGCTTGAGTTCATCTGAAGCGAAATAGAGTTGCTGGTTTTCGCTTGAAGTTTGAGTTCAGGTTGAAGCGAAATAGATCTTGTGGGTTTTCGCTTGAAGGTTCTAACAAGTTGAAGCGAAATAGTGGATTTCGCTTGAATCAGAACTGTTGTTGGATTTC
Organism: Helianthus tuberosus; assembly: GCA_030545235.1. Classification (NCBI taxonomy): domain Eukaryota; kingdom Viridiplantae; phylum Streptophyta; class Magnoliopsida; order Asterales; family Asteraceae; genus Helianthus; species Helianthus tuberosus. Next base: position 103,321,608 of record CM060390.1, on the reverse strand, counting down.
GCTTGAACTGTCCAATTCAGAATAACAATTTCGCTTGAAAGTCCAAGCGAAATAGGAGATTTCGCTTCAGTTATTCAGTTTCGCTTAAACTTGGTGAATTTTCAAAATTGAAAATTTTATTAAGTGTTTGTTTGTTTGTTTTGTTTGCAGGTGATTTCGAGGTAATTCAAGGAGATAAAAAGATGGCAAATTCCGATCCTATTCCGTGGAAAGACAATCGAACTGAAGAGCAAAAATATCGATATAGAAAAATGATTGCTGAAAACAAAATAATTAGAATATCTCGTATCTATCTGGAAGCAAGGAGAGCAAATAGATGGGATCCGAACAGAGAGTGTTATCTTGATGAATATGGAAATATTGCGATCGATGATAGTACGCTTGATATCGAAGCCATAATTCAGCAGCATAAAGAAGAGGATGATTATTGGCAAAAGAAATGGTGGGGAGATGAAGAAGAGAAAAAGAAAAAGAAAGAGTTACTAGATGAAATTGAAAGAAACTCAGAAAATATGAGTTTGGTTGAGTTTAGTGAATTAATCAAAAGGATTAAAGAAGGAATGACAAAGAATGAAGAATCAAAGAAGGATGAAACTTCGAAAAGTGAAGTTGTGTGCTCAAAATGCGAAAAATCCGAAGCAGAAAATTTCAATCTCTTGAAAGATGTGGAGAATTTGACAGTGGAAATCAAAAGCTTGAAGGATGAGAAAGAATCTGATAATAAACAGATTCTTGAAATGAGAGAAAATTGTGAGAAATTGACGTCTGAAAATGACAAACTGTTGACTAGTTTGGACAGTTTGACATTGGAAATTAATGACTTGAAAGAAAAAGAAAAAGATTTTGGAAAAATCAAAATTGAAAATGAAAACGTTTTTTGGATAAAATTGGAAAATGAAACGTTAAAAGAAAAAGAAAAAGATTTTCAAAATCAAATCAAGATTTTAGAAGATGAGAGAGATATTTTTGGTAAAGATAATCTTGAAAAACAAATTGAAATCAATTCTCATCTTGCTAAAATCATTCAACTTGAAAAAGAAGCTGAAAAAGCTCGGATGAAAATCAAAGAGCTTGAAGTGAAATTGAAAGGTTTTGTGACTTCGGCACCATATGAGTGTCCAAAACCGATCAATTCTGTTCCAATAAGTGACAATGTCACAAATTTTGACAAAGTCAAAATTGAAGATTGTGATGAAATATCTGATGATGAAAAAGAAAAGAAAAGAAAAGAAAAATATTTTTAGATTTACAAGAAAAATTTAAAAATACTGTTTTGCAATCTACTGAAACAGGTGAATGTTCTAAACAAAAACCTGTTAAGAAGAGTGTAGAACAGAAACAAAAAGTTAAAAATTTGAAAAATTTTAAAAATGAAAATAAAAGCTCATCAGATAAGTCATCCAATCATTATCAAAAATCACAAAAATCTAAAAATGAAAACTCACAAAAAGTTGGTAATAAGTGGTGCAGGTTTGACCACAGTGCTCAAAAGCCAAATCCAGCTTACAAGAGAATATGGGATGAAGATTATTCAAGGACAAATCATTACAATGATAGAAAACAAAGAAATTGTGATTACCACAAGGCAAATCAATGCTTTGATCTAAGTGTGTGGTATGAAGAAGGTGTTTGGTATGAAAGTAATGAGAGGTATGATAACAGAGTATGTTACACTTGTGGATATCAAGGACACATTGTTGTTAACTGCCAAAGTCAGAGATTCGAAACGAGAAGGTGCTATGAATGCCAAATTAGAGGACACATTGCCAGAGATTGCCCAATGAGATCAAAAGGAAGATCGAGGGCTGAATCTCAGAAACTGGGAAAGAAATCAGTCAATGTCAAGCCTAAAGAACAGAAAGTTCAAGAACCAAAAGTTCAAGAACAGAAAGTTCAAGAAAAGAAAGTGAAGCTTTCTCAAGGGCAGAAAGACAGACTGAGGAAGAAAAGAAAGAAAGCAAGAGAATACTTGGAGAAAATTTTGTCTTCGGATACAACTGGTAATCCGAGAAAAATTTCTGATGAATCACTTTCCTCAACTGCAGAGGCAAGCAAAACAAATTCATCAGATACAAATCTGAGGACAAATGGGAAAGCAAAAAGGGAGTTAAAGAAAGAAAAATTAACTAATCAAAATGATAACCAATCCAAGAAAGTTAATTTTTCTGACAAAATCTTGATCAAGGTTTTCGAATATAAAAGAGATTGTGAAAGTTTATTCATTTCACAGCCTAATAAAAAAGGAAAACCTAGATCTAGTAAGAATTGGGTACCAATGAAGGTTGGCGATGAATTTGTTTCTTCAAAAACAAAGAAGCCACCATCAGGCGATGAATCTGACGTCTCAAAGTCAGACAAGTCACCATTAGGCAATGAAACTGACTTGTCAAAGTCAGAAGAGCCATGTGTTGGTAATGATTCTGGTTCGTCAAAACCAGAAGAGCCATCTGTTGAGATAAAAACTGTCACACCCAAGGCTGGTCAGGCTTGGGTGAATCTTTTCAAATAGAAAAACCTGACTTGCCGGAGCTTCCAGGTTGGTAAGTGTGAAGCAGGTATCGGCATCATTCTTGAGAAATTCACAGGATGGTAACTGTGATATTTCGATTTACAAGTGGTAAATCAGGGACATTAAGTTGTACTTGATTTTCTACTAGCGTTTGTTGTTGACAAGGGTCTTAATTGTTAATTCTTTAAAATGGTTGAAAAAGAACAATGTGATGAAACCCCGAGTTTGTGAAAAGACAAACAAAATTAATTTTCCGGAAAAACCATTTTGATTAAAACAAACTTAAGTGTTTTGAAATCTAAATGGGAAAATAGTTTGTTGTCAGGGGGAGTTCTGATTGTTTATGCCAAGTGGATGGCGAATTGAAGTGATTTGATATTAGTTTGTCACGTTTCTTGTATTGTTTGTTTTCAAATTTTCTCAGAAAATCAAAATTGAAACATATTTTGATTTTAGGGGGAGAAAATTTTTAAAAAAATTTAGAAAATTTGAAAATGCCAAAAACATTGAAAAGCAAAAATGAGTTTTGTTGTGAAAAAGAGGAAATGATAGTAAATCAGTGAACTATCACAGCATGCTAAAGATATGAATTGTTAAATGTGATAAACGGTCTCACTGATGATGTGTCAGTAGGTTTTTGCACATTTAGTAAATTGTGACGAGATATAAACCTAAATTTCAAACTTGCTTATATCGTGGGTAACATCTCTTGGATATATGGGTAACCCCCGAAATCTTGTTTGAAAGGTCTCGTATTCTGATATACTAGGTTTTTATACTCAGTTGATATCTGGGGTATTATTCCGGGACTTCTGCTGAACGGTGGTTCTGACCTAGTCCTCGAATAATACTTTCTGCAAATGCTTGAAACACAGCATCACCCTCAGCATCAATGATAAGACAATAAAATTGCTTAGCAATGTTGTTGTAAAAAAGATCCTCTAAAGGGGACACACCAAAAGTTGAGTCATGATCTCTCTGCTGAACGGTAGTTCTGACCCGAGCTCTCATGATTCTTCATAATTTATTAACCCTTTACAGATATCATTTGTGTTATACTTACCTGTAAGACTGAATATTGGGATCTGGATACGGGAGTATATTCTGAGGTGGGACACGCGATTAAGTTTAAGTATCTAAGACATTAAACTCGTATCTCGAAGCAGTTGAACTTTGTGTGAAAATTTAAGTGGACCAGTATACTGACAATCAAGGTGAATCGTTTAGAGCTTAAAATGTCAAAAGCTTAATGGTGCTTGTGATTTGTTTCATAAACTGATATGATCCTCTTTCACAAACTCACAAAAATAGTGTTTGTATATATTTCTTTACTGCATTTCTTTAAACTCATAATCCAAAAAGATTTTCGGAGTGTTTTAGCATAAAGTTTTGAAAAATTCAAAAAGATTTTCGACAACTGATGTTGAAGAGCTGATATTCAAAATTCCAAGTGCTAAACATGATGAATTGGGTTGGAAGAGTTTGTTGAAAACTTTGAATGACATATACATATGTTTTGAAAGATTGTGGGGTTAGTTAATCAAGGTCATTTATTTGAACTTGATGTAACTAGTATGTTTGTTGAATGAATGTTGTCTACCAGTAAGTTTTTAAATCTAAGTGTAATAAATTTGTGAAATTTATGTTGTGGTAGAGAATATGCAGGTTTCAGGAATTCCCACGGAAGCTAAATGACAAAGCTTGAACCAGACATCTCAGATTCTAGCATATCGAGAGGGGGAGTCAATGAAAGGGGGAGTCTGGATCAACAGTCAAAGGGGAGTTTGAAGATGGAGTCAGGTTGTGATCTTAAACCTGTGAAGATAGAGTGTTTTTGTGGAAAAGACAGAGTTGGAGAAAAGACCAAGACTGAAGACTCAGGAGCTGAAGACTTCGTCAACATCCAAGGGGGAGTCTGTTAGTGCATGGAATGTCTGTTGACTTCGTCTGCATTAGGTCTTGTGTCTAGATTGATTGAAAGAACACATAACAGGGTTTAATTAGCGTTTGTAGTAGTTAATCTTGAAGATTTCGCTTGAAACATCTTCAAGCGAAATCAACATGTGAGATTTCGCTTGAAGCAATCTCAAGCGAAATCTTCATCCTATAAATAGGCTTGTGTGTTCATTTGTGAGATAGAGCTTGTGAAGGAGGTCATTGTATGAAACACGAAGTGCTACCGGATTTGTATCAGAAAACCTTGTACAAACACTCAAATCAATCAGAAAAGAAAGATTAAAAGGATTAGAGCTGTTATGACTTTGTTTACGTTGATTCCGCCTTCGTACGCAAAGATGAACTACCTTAACTGACGGTTTAAGGTCGTAGAACGGTCCAACACACTTCAAGAGACTCCCCGACCATGTCCGAAAATATACTCATCATACATCGTTGGAAAGTGGCCGGGGCGTTACATAGTCCAAACGGCATTCGCCGAAAAGCAAATGTACCATATGGACATGTGAACGTGGTTTTGTGTTGGTCATCCGGGTGAATAGCAATTTGGTTATAACCCGAATACCCATCCAAAAAACAATAATATTTTTGACCCGAAAGTTTTTCAATTATTTGGTCAATGAAGGGTAACGGGAAATGGTCCTTAGAGGTAGCGGCATTTAATTTTCTATAATCAATGCAAACTCGCCACCCAGTGACCGGTCAGGTAGCAATTTGATCGCCTTGTTCATCTTTTATTACCTGGATATCGGCCTTTTTAGGTACTACCTGAGTCGGACTTACCCACGCACAGTCCGAAATAGGATAGATAATCCCCGCATCCAACCACTTTATAACTTCTTTCTTTACCACCTCTCTCAAGTTCGGGTTCAATCTTCTTTGCGTCTCATGGGTAGGCTTTGCATCTTCACTTGTGATGATTTTGTGCATGACCATGGATGGACTAATACCTTTCAAGTCGGTTATCGTCCATCCAATTACCGCCTTATGAGCCTTCAACACCCGCAACAAATCCTCCTCTTGAGCTACCTCCAAATTAGAAGCAATGATCACCGGTAAGGTGTCATTCTCCCCCAAAAATGCATATTTCAAGTGTTTTGGTAGCTCCTTCAATTCCACATTTGGTGGACATTCTAGAGAAGGCTTTGTTCCCGAATCGATTCCCACCAGTAAATTTTCCATTTGGTGGGTCCATGGCGGTCTTCCTTTCTTAACCGCTAGAGCCTCTTGCTCTTTTTCTTCCATTTCCAATGCACATGCGTGAACCTGCAAAGAAACATCACACATACATGATTCCAAAATCTATTATTCGTATTCATGCGGGTCGCATCCATCGATGAAATCTGCTAGAAACACTCATCACCACTAAAATAATTAGCACCGTTAGTAAAACCATTTAACCTCATTTTTCTATTACCGAATGTCATGTCGACCGTACCATATCGACAATCAATTACAGCATGAGTGGTGTTTAAAAATGGCCGACCCAAAATAACATTTTGTTGTTGAATTAGATCTGTGGACGAGTAATCTAACACAAGAAACTCAACGGGATAATAAAATTCATCAGCTTTTACTATAGCATCCCGCACTATACCCCGAGGAAGTTTATGAGACAAATCGGCTAATACCACCGTTGTCTCAACCCGTTTCAATGGACCAAAATCGTATTGGTCATATAACCCCCCCCCCCCCGGTAGAATACTTACTCCGGCTCCAAGATCTAGTAACGCCCTTGCAGTTTGAAAATTCCCAACTTGAATATTAATAAGGGGTGTTCCCGGATCTTGTAGCTTAGGAGGAATATCTCCTTTCCAAACCGCACTCACCCGCTCGGTCAAATCAACCAATTTAGGCACTTTTTGTTGACTCTTTTAAGTACATAATTCTTTTAAAAATTTGGCATATGTGGGTACCTGTTTAATTGCTTCAAGTAAAGGAAGATTAATTTTGACTTGTTTAAAAACCTCCCACATCTCTTCCTTTTGAGGACCCCATTTTGAAATAATTTTTTTCTTACCCGGATCTAACAAAGCCGAGGGAAATGGTACTTGACTAGATCCCCCTTCCTCATTTTTATTTTTTATTTCTTCATTATTAACGGGTTTTTCAAAATTGGGTTTTTTAGAAGAAATATTAGGTGTTTCATTTTCTTCCTCACTTTCTTGACCCGTTATATCTTCAACCACCCCATCAACCAAATCCGGTGAAAGATTGGTTTTGTACTCTTTCCCACTTCTCAAAACACTTACATGATTAATATTAATATTACCACGAGAAGAATTATGGGAAGGGTTTACCTTAGTGTCGCTTGGTAATTGACCTTTACCTTTTTTCAAGTCCGCCACTTCGGTTACGAGTTGACCCATTTGGGTGGTCAAAGTTTGAATCGCCTTATCACGAATCTCATCCTTTTGCATGCGAGCATCATCCATTTGGTACCTCTTTTGCATTTTCGCTTGCATTGTCTTCAACATCTCCATCATTTCATTTCCACCCGAAGACCCCCTTGCTCTTGACCCGTTTGATATTGCCTTTGAAACCCTTGGTTGTTCCCACCTCGATATCCACCTTGATTATTGAAAGGTTGGTGTGGAACAAAGTTACCTTAACTTCCTTGAAAATTCGGGTTGAATTGATTTGAGGGATTTCCATATCTAAAGTTTGGGTGGTTTCTCAAACCGGGGTGGTAAGTGTTGGAATTCATGTTATAATTTCTATCACCCCCTCCTTGCCCTTGCAATGCATTCACCTCTTCGTATTGCCCTTCCACTCCTTGGCAATTTTCAGCCGCACGCCCTAACTCATTACAAAGCGCACAAACATCATAAATTTGATTTGAAGTTTGAACATTACCATCGTCCACCGCATGCACTTGAGTTCGGGTAATGGCCGGTCATGCTCTCCTTGATGCTTGAGCTTTTCTTTTTTATGTGACCGCCATTTGCTCCAAAAATTCCCAATCATCATGCTCGTAATTTGTGTCAAAAGTGCCATTTGTGATAGACATTAAGTCACGAGCATCTTCGGAACATAACCCCTCATGAAATGCATTCATCAATTCCCATATCTCTATCCCATGATGAGGGCAATTCTTTATTATCATGTTAAACCTCTCAAATGCTTCATGAAACATTTCACCTGTTTGTTGTTGAAAACTTCTCAAACTTTTCCTAGCATCATTCATCTTTTGAGCGGTAAAGAATTCGTCCAAGAAGATTTGTTGCATTTCTGCCCATGTATAGATAGATGCCGAAGGTAGGGTGTAAAACCACTCTTTCGCCATGTCTTCTAAAGAAAACTGAAATAGCACCAATTTAACATCATCGGCTGAGAATCCTTGACCCCCAATAGTGTTGCAAATCGAATCATAAGCTTCCAAATGGAAATAAGGCTCCTCCGTTGCTAGACCCTTATACTTTGGCAAACTTTGTAATGAATTGGTTCGAACTTCGAACGTCCTCCCTTGATCATTTTGAGGGATAACTACTGGTGAAGGATTATGAGTGATCATTGGTCTAAAATGTGCTTCTATGCCTCTTACGTGTTCTCGAAGATGTCTTCTTGGTACACCCAACCGAACTCTTGGACGTATAGGACCCATTGGTCTTTGAACTTGCATTCGTTGAGGCCCAAATTGTTGTGGAGGTGGTTGAAATCTCGGCCCCACATGAGGTTGTTGAACTCGTCTTTGCACCGGTGGACCTTGTGGTGGCAATTGTTGAGGTATGATTTGTTGTTGAGGAATCCCACCAACACTTGACATTCTTAGATTTTGACCTTGAACATAGGTATACTCCCCTTAATCTCCATCACCCCCATACATGTATCATTCTTCATCATATCCCACAAAGTCATCCTCAAACTCATCATTGAACCCATCTTGTCTTACTCCCGAAGTATGTTGAAATTGCACTCTTGGTTGAAATGGAGTAGAATGGATAATAGATGGACCGGTTTGATATAAGTTAGGTGGTGGTATTTGTGATGATGATGGTTGGTCGGATGTTGGGAAAAATGTTGAATAAGCTGGAACAGCGGATGATGTAGGGTTGTAACTGAAGGAGTGGCCAGGTTGTGTGTTCTCAGGTAAGGTAGTGTTGGTTGGTTTAATTTATGGTGTGGATGTAGGAATGGTAGTATTCGGTGATGGTTATGTTGAAGATGGTATAAAGAGTGGTGTAGGTTCACCCGTAGTGGGTGGTGGTGGATTCATGTATCTGATTGGTGTAACTAGTGTAGTAGGTGTTGTTGATGAATCGCTGATTTTGTTTTCTCATAGCAAGATTCTGTTTCTTCTCAAAGTTCGTTCAATTTCTAGATCAAATGCCAATGGTGATAGCTTGTGAGAGCTCCTAGTACGCATGTACCTGTAAATACATGCACACTAACACACCCAGCATAAACTAGAAAAATAACAAACCTAAAAAGATCACAAATAACACACATTGCGCACTACTCCCTGGCAACGACGCCAAAATTTGACGTGATGTCATGGTCACAATCAAATTTAATCCAATTACTACTAATATCTAGCGGTAAGTGGGTGTAGAACACAGGGAGTTTGTGGAATATGTGTTATTTGAATATGTATCTATGTGAACTAAATTAAACTAATTGCAATAAAAGTAGATTTAAGAGTTGGATTGGTTGATTGAGTTTTAAAAACTAAGATTACTATTCTAATTTGAAAAATGAAAGTTTGATTTGTAAACAATTTAGAGACAAATGACCATCTTTAGTTTCTAGTTTGCTTTGACATTTATGTTATCATTCCACTAGAAAGAACTACATAGACATAGTTCATGTGTGATTACTTGTTGTGATAAAAGGGAACTAAGTACTCAGATTCCTAGAATGTGAGGTTGTTACCCGATGACCAATTAACCCTTACCCAATCCTAATTCTACCCATGATATCTCGATTGCCAACGGCACCAAGAACGTATGGTTTCAAACTAGATTAACATAAGAATCAACAATTTACAAACAATCAATCACACACCATAACAAACAAATCATAAAGACAAGTTTATTATTCTAGAAATATGAAAATTCAAACATAAAGTCTTACACAAACCTTCAACCAAAGATATTCATAACGAGTTTAGCCACACATGGCCCGAACAAACATCATCATCAAAGTTTCAATCTTCAAACCAAGTAAAAACATAAACCAAATGATTAATCAATGTCTTCAAACACCAAAGAACAGCCAAAATCATCTCTAGAGTGTTAGATAACCGAAATAGCATGATTGGAACCATAAAAACCCCATCAAAGTCTCAATAAATGCATGAGTTACACAAGTGGTTCAATCGGCACCGTAAGCTACGCCGATGACCGTAGCTTACGGCGATCAATGGGTCAGCGAAAGTCAACTTGGCACCGTAACCTACGGCGCCAGCCGTAGGCTACGGCGCCTATTTTTTTTTCTTACGCCGCCTATAGACTGGGCTACGGTGGTGGATTTGTGAGAAGTGGAGGTCGTAACCTACGGCCCTAGCCGTAGGCTACGGCGACTGCTGTAGTGTTCTTCTTTGTTTTTCTTTTCAACTTCTTGATCTCTCAACTCGTTTCCACCACTTCAAGCTTACATCCAAACTTCATAAAACCCGCATCTTATGACCTTTATCACCTGCAAGACCAAATGCACCGTAGTTATCATGTTCTAATATTTAACCGTATAAAGTATGGGATATGCACGTATTTAGCTCATTTAAGGGTTGTCCTACGGACCACCCGTCAGCCATGTTTCAATGGTTTGATTCTATCGAAGTCACCCGGCTTGCCTTACTTGTACCTATCAGCACCTAGTGGGAATCTCTTGCAGATACTGTGTGCACTGCAACATGTACGGCCATTTCACTGCCAACTGCCGTACAGGTCCACGTCAAGCTCCAGCTCCAGCTCAAGGTCAAGCTCCTGCTCAACAAGCTCTACTTCCCGCTCCTCAAGGCCAACAAGCGGCTCCTGCACCCGCAATCCACGCTAGAGCTTGCTTTGCGTGTGGTGATCCCAACCACTTCGCAAACATGTGCCTGAATCGAGTGGTGAAGCAAGAGCCACAACAGCAGCAGCCCCAGCAACAGCAACAGCAGCAGCCAGCAGCACGCGGACGTACTTTCAACATTAACGTCCGTCAAGCTCAAGCCGATAACAATGTGGTCAATGGTACGTTCCTTGTGAATCGTATATATGCTTCGTGTTTATTTGATACTGGAGCCGATAACTGGTTTGTGTCATTAGAATTCGAAAAGCTCCTTAATCGTAAGCGCGCCCATCTCCCCTCATCATTCGATGTTGAAGTTGCCATCGGAAGAACCGCCGCTGTCAATTCTGTTCTTCGTGATTGTACGCTCGAACTCAACAATCACATCTTTCCTATCGACCTTATTCCAATGCAGCTCGGTAGTTTTAACATCAGAGTAGGCATGGATTTTCTTCGTGAGAATCGTGCTAAAGTTGTTTGTTTCGACAAGATGATTCGCTTCTCGCTCACTAATGGTGATCTATTGTGTGTCTACGGTGAAGTCGCGTCTAAGAAACTCCAACTCATGTCGTGTGTCCAAGCTTGCAAGTATCTCCGCAAGGAATACCAAGCTTACTTGGCTCACATAGTAGTAGCGGAGAAAAAGGAAGGAAAGACGTTTGTGAAAGATCTCCCTGTTGTTTGCGAATTTGCTAATGTATTTCCTGATGATTTACCTGGTTTACCCCCGAGTCATGATATTCATTTTCGTATCGACCTCATTCCTGGAGCCAACCCTGTTGCTAAATCTCCTTATCGCCTCGCTCCATCCAAAATGCGCGAACTCTCTAGTCAACTCCAAGAATTACTTGACAAAGGCTTTATTAGCCCTAGCACCTCTCCTTGTGGCGCACCAGTCCTTTTCTTCAAAAAGAAGGATGGGTCGTTCCGGATGTGCATAGACTATAGGGATTTGAATAAGCTGACGATCAAGAATCGTTATCCCCTGCCCCGAATCGATGATTTGTTTGATCAATTGCAAGGTGCTACATGTTTCTCGAAGATTGATTTACGCTCAGGTTATCACCAGTTACTCATTCAGGAGGAAGATATACCGAAAACCGCCTTCCGAACTCACTATGGCCAATATGAATTCGTCGTAATGCCCTTTGGTTTAACTAATGCACCTGCGGTTTTCATGGACTTGATGAACCGTGTGTGCAATCCATTTCTTGACCGATTTGTCATCATGTTCATCGATGATATCCTTATCTATTCGAAGTCGAAAATCGAACACGCGCAACATCTACGTTTGGTTCCCGAGTTACTCCAGGGGAATCGTCTCTATGCCAAGTTCTTCAAGTGTGAATTTTGGCTAGAGGAGGTTCAATTCCTCGGTCACATCGTCAATAGTCAAGGTATTCATGTCGACCCCACGAAGATCGAAGCTGTTAAGAGTTGGGTTACTCCAAAATCACCATTCGATGTTCGTTCGTTCCTCGGATTGGCGGGCTATTACCGTCGATTCATCGCTGACTTCTCGAAAATCGTTGTCCCGCTTACTTCCTTGGCGAATAAAGACAAGCCTTTTGTTTGGGGAACCGAACAAGAGACTGCCTTTTAAACTCTCAAGCATATGCTCTGCAATGCTCCCGTTCTCGCTTTACCCGACGGAAACGATGACTTCATTGTCTTTTGTGATGCCTCGAACCTTGGTCTCGGTTGTGTTCTCATGCAATGAGACAGGTTATCGCTTACGCATCTCGTCAGCTCAAGATCCACGAGAAGAACTATACAACCCACGACCTCGAGCTAGGCGCAGTTATTTTTGAGTTGAAGATCTGGCGACACTACCTTTATGGTACCAAGCGTACGGTCTTCACCGACCATAGGAGCCTACAACACATTTTTAGCCAAAAAGAACTAAATATGTGCCAACGCCGATGGGTAGAACTCCTCAACGATTACGACTGTGAGATCCGTTATCATCCTTGCAAAGCAAATGTCGTTGACAACGCCCTCAGCAGACGAAGCAATTTGCATAGTGTTCGTAATGTTCACGCCCAGCATCATCTCGAAACCCTCATCTGTGACACCCAGCATGCTTGTTTTACCGAACACACTTTGAAGAAGGAATGGATCCACCATAATGGCGAATAGTTAGTGAATAAATCGAATGGGATATTCCATTATTTGGACCGAATTTGGATTCCTAAACGTACTAACTTGCGACAAATCCTGTTGGATGAAGCCCACAAATCTCGATATTCTATTCATCCTGGTGCCGACAAAATGTATCATGACCATCGTCTATGATACTGGTGGCCTGGAATGAAGAAAGACATCGTAATCTATGTTTCGAAGTGCCTGACTTGCTCGAAAGTCAAGGCCGAACAACAAAGACCCTCTGGCTTGCTTGTGCAACCCGAAATCCTGATGTGGAAATGGGAAAGCATAGCCATGGACTTTATCACGAAACTTCCACGTACAACCTCAGGTCACGATAGCATCTGGGTTATCATTGACCGTTTGACTAAATCCGCTCATTTCCTGTAGATACGAGAAGACTTTAAGGTGGAAAAATTAGCCCGAATCTACACTGATGAGATCATTTGTCAACATGGTACGCCTCGTGATATCATCTCTGACCGCGATGGTCGGTTTACCTCGCGTCTTTGGGAAACGTTTCAATCTGCTCTCGGTACTACGCTTAATCTAAGTACCATTTTCCATCCCCAAACTGACGGTCAGACTGAAAGAACGATTCGTACTCTTGAAGACATGCTTCGCTTATGTGTCATAGATTTCGGTGGTAATTGGGACGCTCATGTAACACCCCGTGTTTCGAAAGTCAAAGTCAAAGTCAAGATTGAAGTCAAAGGAAGAAAAGATTGCTAATTGCGATCTGTCACTCCTTGCTCAACTACTGTTTTGACTTCTTTGACTTGTAGATAATCTATTTATTTTATCGCATTAGTTGTATTATGTAGAGACTTGTTAATAATCGAGGTTTAATCGATATTTATCGTATGTTTTATCGCTTTATCGCTTATCGCATCACAGTCGCATTCGCAACCCGAATTATGCGTTCTGGATATCGTTTTATGTGTGTGTGTGCCTTTTATGTGCTACTTGTGCATGTTTATTTATGTTTGTATTGTGGTGATTAATCGAAACGCAATCGCAACTCTATCGCAATCGAATCGCAAACGCTAAACGCAAGTTAATTATGATGATTGTATGTTAGATACAGTATTTGTGTGTTTATTATTAATCTATCGCGTCGCTTAATCGAAACTCGCATCGCAAAGCTCAACGCACGAATCGAAATGCCGAGACCCAAATCGTCGGAACCACTCGATCGAGTGACTACTCGATCGGATGGTCAACCGATCGGATTGCCATCCGATCGGACAGCCATCCGATCGGTGACCCACTCAACCCTCTACATTTTTCCTTTTTCGGAAACCCTATAAATACCTACCTGTCACATCATTTGTGATGTGACAGCTCTCCACTCAACGAAGCCGCACTCAAGCCCTATTTCTTCTGATTTCCAGTGATTCTTGTAAGTTTTCAACCTAAATCTTGTACTTCTATGATCTACACGCACTCCTTCATCTTTTTCACCATTAAATCTTAACTTTTAACTGTGAATTCAACGGATTTGAGGTGTTCTAGAATGATGTCATCATGGAGTTCTTATGAACTTCAAGTATTGGCCTCATTCCACCAAGAACAACTCAGATCTGAAGTATTTCCACATGAATCAAAAATGTTTTTCGCATAGATCTACACAGATTCATGGTTAAAAGGATTGAAAGATGGTTTTTCTAACTTTCTTTCAACTCTTTTACACTCAATGCACTCAAAACCGATAGAATCAGAGCTCGTTCTGATATTCTACTCCTTCTTAGTGATGTGTTGGTTCAAGATTTAGATTCTATCAAAGAGACAACCAATTTCGGGTTAAACATGAACAACCTTCTCGAACAATTAGCTGGTCGGACTAGGGTGATTCCTGTCCGATCGGGTCGCTTGAGTCTTGACGAGGTTTCTGTTGTTCAGCACGTTATCACACCGTCTCGATCAAAACTGCAAAACTTTCAAAACAAACAAGTGACAAGGACGTCAGGACGGATTGTCGTCCGATCGGATTGCCATCCGATTGGACAGCCGTCCGATCGGCCTACACTTGATTCCATACTTAAACTTTTCATTTATTCAAAGGACTGGATGTTGAACGGTTTACCGCCCGATCGGATTGCCATCCGATCGAACGACCATCCGACCATGTGACGTTTGGGACTTCAACACATAAACAATTTTCAACATGTTGAATAACCAACGGATTGCCACCCGATCGGATTTCAATCCGATCGAGTGACAACCTGCTGTGAACTTGTTCTCACTAAGTGTTCCACCAATCGGATCGTTACTCGATCGAGCCTCCGTTCGTTCGATCGATCGACCTGAAGGGTAGAGATACTTCTCTGTTTTCAAAATGCCACAACGAAAACTTCAAAGCCATCTGATGCACGTGTGGTGTTATAGGTTTTTATGTATATTTTTAGCCCTTTTTTTACACGTTAGTCAAGTTTTAAATTTATAAAACACGATATTTTACTAACACCAAACACACATATGGGCAAGTGCACCCATCGTGAGCGTAGTATAGTGTTGGTAAGATACCGAGGTCGTCCAAGGACACAAGAGCTTTTAGTACCGGTTTATCCTCAACGTCTAATCAAATCAAAAGTTTAGAAAAAGGTTTTTAAACTAGAAAATAAAAACTAAAATGCTAAAAAATAAAAGTAAAAACAGATAGACAAGATGAATCACTTGGATCCGACTCGTGTTTAGTGTAACCTTTGATTATTTATGCACTTTTACACTTTTTAAGAGATTATCTTAGTTATTTTAGTAGGCCCCTCTTTTGAAGGTGACGTTACCCTCAACCCAGTAGTTGGAGTCAGCAAGGATACAATCCTAAAGGGTTGGATTATTGAAAGATAATTAATTAAGTTATTAATGCGTAATGTGGAAGGCCCCTGTTTTGAAGGTGACGTTACCCTCGGCTAAGTAGTCTGAGTCAGCAGGGATACAGTCCTAAATAGCCGGGTTAATGTTTTAATAGTGGCTTACATATGAGGGGATCAAGGAGTTCGGACCCCCGCCATCCAATACCAGTGGGTATTGAAGGAGGTCCTACTAAAGTTGACCCAGGTCCTTGCAGGATCTATACACTGAACAAGGCAAGACTCTTACCAAACCATTCCCTTAACCCCCGACCAGGTAGCCAACATACCTCCATATAGACCGTGGAGATATGAATGGTGAAAATCTTTTATTTTATATAGACAGTAAAATAATGCCAAGACACCACGGAAAAATGGTAAGGAAGATCCACCTTCAACATAAGAAACTACTTATTAAAGTCATTAATACATAACCAAATAAAAAGTGCCAAAAGATTAAAAATAAAAAGTATTACACTAGACACTTGTTTTCACCAAGTGATGTAAGAGACTTAGGCAAACATGGCCTTTGATTGTCAAGAACTCTTACGATCAATCTTGGATCCCGAGACTACTCACACACTCTATGATGGATGATGGATGATGGTGGTGGATGATGGTGTTGTGGTGGTGGTGGAGTGTAGGTGAAGTGTGAGAGAGGTGGTTTGCCAAGGGATGATTTGCAAGTGAGCCAAGCACCCCTATTTATAGCCTGCACAGAAGCCCGGACACGGCCCCGTGTCCATTGGGCATGGCCCCGTGTCCACCCATCTTCTCTTTCTTCATTAATTGCAGTTTGTCTGCATTAGTTGACCACGCCCCCGTGTCCGCTGGGCATGACCCCGTGTGCAAAAGCGTATCTGTACTATCAATATTTTCCTAGATTCTGCGAATCTTAGAGTTGAACACGGCCCCGTGTCCGCTGGACACGCCCCCGTGGTAGGTGATAGAAGCTTCTACAACTTTGTCTTTTCTGCAGACACTTGGGCACGCCCCCGTGCTCATTGAGCACGGGGCGTGTTCAGCCTTCTGTTCTCTTGTTTTTGCTTGGGAAGATGCTGTCGGAGGGTCGGGCATGCCACGTTTATTCCTTTTCTTGTATTTATGTTAGATTTAGATGCCTTTTTGCTTCTTTTGTTCATTTGAGCTCATTTAATCCTGAAAATACAAAAGGAAGACAAAAACACACTTTTTCCAACATTAGTACTAAAAAAGGGTTGGTTTTATGCCACATTTGATGTAATTTATATGTTGCATTTTGCGCACATCAAATACCCCCACACTTGAATCTTTGCTTGTCCTCAAGAAAAACTCTTTGTAATGTGGCTTTACACTCCCAAATGGAATGGGTAGAAGAGAAGGTTTTGGGCTTGTCATAGAGTGTCGGGATTTCCAAGATTCTTTATTAAGTTTTATTTTTATTTATTTACAATCTTATTCGTCATGATTTATTTAAAATATTACATAAGATAAATTACTTATTAGGGCATAACATGCCTTTTTAAAATTCCATTTATATACAAGTTCACATACCTCACGGGGGATCACTCAACACTCGGCCGAAGATGTATTTTTGTGAAACACTTGAGAGCGGCATGGAACTTACTCATACCATAAATTTGCCAAGCAACCAATCCTCCTCCTTTTTAACTATACACCTTTGTAAATATCAAGAGGAATTTTGGGGGAAGGGTTAGGCTTGGGTTAAAGGTAGGTGGTTGGGTTAGTGGTTAGTAGAAAAGGGCGAAAGGCGTAAAAAACTTCGGTTTTCATAAGACTTTATTTTTATGACTTTTTATTTAATGAAGCATTTCTTCAAATAAAGTTCTTTTTGATAAACTTGTTTGTTTATTTCTTTTGGCTTCATTATCATTTTTTTTATAAGGAAGTCATAAAAAAAACCGAGCTTTGTTACTAAAATAAAGGGTTTAAAATGAAAAAGGGTTTTGGTGGGTAAAAGGGTGTTTGTTTTGGGTTAAAAAATGAAAAGGTTTAGGATCAAAGAGGTTAACTAGGGGGATTTTGGGTAGGTGGTAAAAAAAAGAACAATAATGGTGTAGAAATAAAAAGGGTTAGTCCTAATGCCTCCATCGTTTACTTACTCGGGTTTAAGTTGGTAAGGATCGGTAATGTATCATCATGGCAAGTTCTAGAGTTGTAAGAAACCAAGCGGCTATTCACACAAGAAACGAAAAATGAGCATTTAGTTTAAAGATGTGTATTTGTATGCTCAATAAAGGCTCAAAACTCACTTTTTGTGGGAATGGGTTTTTATGTGATCAAGTATATATAATCAAATTTTAACTAGATTTGTCATGTCGTTTCATAATTTTCTTATGTTGGTTCTTTTTATCACGACGCTGTCGGTTGTAAATTTGTAAAAATATAACCTTTTTTAGAACTTGAAATTCTCAAATTAAACCTAGACAAGTAACAAAAATGAAGTGTTTAGCGGTTCCCATAGAGTTTTGTGTAAGGCTTGTAATTAGGACTTACAAAAATTCAAGGTTTTAGCATCCCCCCACACTTAAATTACACATTGTCGTCAATGTGTCCCAAAAATAAGTTTTTCGGTTGATTAAAATGTGTAAAAGTGGGTTAAAAACAAGATTTTATGTTACTGGATAGCTGAACACGGGGTGGTGTGGGCTGAGCACGGCCCCGTGTCCAGACTGCCAGTACCAAAAGTAAACAGAAGGCTGAACACGGCCCCGTGTCCAGTTACCTGAACTGGGCGTTTTTTGCAGAACCTCGGGCACGGGGGCGTGTTGGGGTGAGCACGACCCCGTGCTGAACTTGCTGTAATGAAGAAAAATTATCGGGAGGCTCTGTTTTTGTGCATGGGGTGTGGGTTCAAGTTTCCCTTAGTAACCTTCACCATTTCGAGTGTGCTTTATTCCTGAAAATTAAAACTAAACTAGAAAACATAAAAGTTAAACTAATCTAAAACTAAGGATAGTTCCGCGGAATGCCTCCGTGGTGCGCCACGTTTATAAGGGTCCTTGGCTAGACCCTCCTTATCGGGTGGTTCTGGCTCATCTTCAATTAGGGGGTCGTTATTGCCGAATGGATATTTCATTGAACGCTCAAGATCGACACTCTTTTTAAATGCCCCTAATTGAATAGATAGAGTGTTGTACTTCCGTTTTTTCAAAGCTTCGTGGGTTTTTACAAAAGGTCGTCCCAACACTAGAGGAGCGTCATCAAGGATGACAAAGTTGGTTGGGATTACTATTTGATTTGTTTGGACCAAGATATCCTCAACTACCCCTATTGATTTTATTACTTTCCGATTGGATAGAAAAATGGGTATTTGAAGTGGAGAAAAATCACTAATACTTAATTTTTCGAAAATGTAGTTTGGCATTATATTAACACAAAGATCTTTATCAATTGTGACATTACTAATAAAGGAGTTTTGAAAAAAACATGGAACCGGTGTAATGTTAATTTCAAATGGGTCTTCTTTTATTAGCGAAGTTTGATCATTTGTTAACTTAATGCTTACCGTTTCGTCAATTTTAGTGTTAGTGTTTAACTCTTTTAAAAACTTTGCATGAGTGGGTATTAAACAATGATTTTCAAAAGAATGTGACAAGAGATTAATTTTTTCAAAATTAGACTCTTCTTGAATTTTAATGTTGTCGGACTCACCTTTTTTCGTTGTTTAGCTCATGTGTCGGTTTTTCACTTACTTGTTCTTCCATTTTCACATTTTCAACTATTTCTTCTTTATTACAAGTTAATTCTTCTCTTGTGCGGGACTCCTCTTCCCTTGCGCGAGATTCTTTTATGTAACGTTCGATAGTTTTAATGTGTTCTATTATCTTATCGGTTATTTCGGAAATAGAATAAGGATCGGGATCCTCAAAGCTTGAATCCGGATGTTCGATCCTTTGTTCCTCATAATACTCATATGAAGTAGATGGTTCACACCATTGTTCCTCATCGTAAGCATATGATGGATGCGGGTCGAAATTTTGTTCTTCATAATACTCATATGAGGTGGGTTGTTCACGCCATGGTTCCTCATAATAAGCATATGAAGGTGGTGGCTCATATCTTGGTTCCTCAAAGTATGAGTATGAAGGCTCATACCTTGGTTCATCAAAATATGAGTATGAGGGAGAAGGTTCATACCTTTGGTCTTCATAGGATGTGTATGAAGTCGATGGCTCGTACCTGGGCTCCTCATAGTAGGTGTATGAAGTGGATGGTTGAAATAAGTCACAAGATTGAACCGAGTGCGGGTCACCACAAATGGTGCAATAGTCTTCCCTATAATCATCCTCCTCATAGGTGTAGTTGTAGCCTCCTGAGTATTGATCCATAAGAATCACTCAGCAGACCACAACAGAGTCTCGAGACCAGAAAACAAAAACAGAAACAGAGGTTGGACACGGCCCGTGTTCAGATTCTGTAACTGGGCGTTTGAATAAAAGTTACTGGTTTTGTGCAGCACGGGGGCATGTTCAGTGAGCACGACCCCGTGTTCAGACTCTGTATCTGGGTGTTTTATGAAGAAAAAAAAGTGCAGCACGACCCCGTGTTCAGTGAGCACGGCTCGTGTTCAACCTACTGTAAATGCAAAACTAACTAAAATGCAGAAAAATGTGCTCGCGTTTTGAAAAAGGTTTTGAAAAACTGATTAGGCCGTTGATTTTAAACTTTCTTAAAATCCTTGTGTCCCCAGCAACGGCGCTAAAAACTTGATGCGTGTGTGGTGTTATAGGTTTTTATGTATATTTTTAGCCCTTTTTTTACACGTTAGTCAAGTTTTAAATTTATAAAACATTATATTTTACTAACATCAAACACACATATGGGCAAGTGCACCCATCGTGAGCGTAGTATAGTGTTGGTAAGATACCGAGGTCATCCAAGGACACAAGAGCTTTTAGTACCGGTTTATCCTCAACGTCTAATCAAATCAAAAGTTTGGAAAAGGGGTTTTAAACTAGAAAATAAAAACTAAAATGCTGAAAAATAAAAATAAAAGTAAAAATAGATAGACAAGATGAATCACTTGGATCCGACTCGTGTTTAGTGTAACCTTTGATTATTTCTGCACTTTTTCACTTTTTAAGAGATTATCTTAGTTATTGTAGTAGGCCCCTCTTTTGAAGGTGACGTTACCCTTAACCCAGTAGTTTGAGTCAGCAAGGATACAATCCTAAAGGGTTGGATTATTGAAAGATAATTAATTAAGTTATTAATGCGTAATGCGGTAGGCCCCTCTATTGAAGGTGATGTTACCCTTGGCTAAGTAGTCTGAGTTAGTAGGGATACAGTCCTAAATAGTCGTGTTAATGTTTTAATAATGGCTTACATATGAGGAAATCAAGGAGTTTGGACCCCCGCCATCCAATACCAATGGGTATTGAAGGAGGTCCTACTAAAGTTGACCCAGGTCCTTGCAGGATCTATACACTGAACAAGGCAAGACTCTTACCAAACCATTCCCTTAACCCCCGACCAGGTAGCCAACATACCTCCATATAGACCGTGGAGATATGAATGGTGAAAATCTTTTATTTTATATAGACAGTAAAATAATGCCAAGACACCACGGACAAATGATAAGGAAGATTCACCTTCAACATAAGAAACTAGTTATTAAAGTCATTAATACATAAGCAAATAAAAAGTGCCAAAAGATTAAAAATAAAAAGTATTACACTAGACACTTGTCTTCACCAAGTGATGTAAGAGACTTAGGCAAACATGGCCTTTGATTGTCAAGAACTCTTACGATCAATCTTGGATCCCGAGACTACTCACACACTCTATGATGGATGATGGTGGTGGATGATGGTGTTGTGGTGGTGGTGGAGTGTGGGTGAAGTGTTAGAGAGGTGGTTTGCCAAGGGATGATTTGCAAGTGAGCCAAGCACCCCTATTTATAGCCTGCACAGAAGCCCGGACACGGCCCCATGTTCATTGGGCACGGCCCCGTGTCCACCCATCTTCTCTTTCTTCATTAATTGCAATTTGTCTGCATTAGTTGACCACGCCCCCGTGTCCGCTGGGCACGACCCCGTGTGCAGAAGCGTATCTGTACTATCAAGATTTTCCTAGATTCTGTGATTCTTAGAGTTGAACACGGCCCCGTGTCCGCTGGACACGCCCCTGTGGTAGGTGATAGAAGCTTCTACAACTTTGTCTTTTCTGCAGACACTTGGGCACGCCCCCGTGCTCATTGAACACGGGGCGTGTTCAGCCTTCTGTTCTCTTGTTTTTTATTGGGAAGATGTTGTCGGAGGGTCGGGCATGCCACGTTTATTCCTTTTCTTGTATTTATGTTAGATTTAGCTGCCTTTTTGCTTCTTTTGTTCATTTGAGCTCATTTAATCCTGAAAATACAAAAGGAAGACAAAAACACACTTTTTCCAACATTAGTACTAAAAAAGGGTTGGTTTTATGCCACATTTGATGTAATTTATATGTTGCATTTTGCGCACATCACCATCATACACAAACACATCCTTACCAAACAGGATGTCAATCCAATCGAATGGCCATATGATCGGATGACCATCCGAACGGATTGATATCCGATCGACTGGCCATCCGATCGGATTGCCATCCGATACTTGGTTTATTGCACCGTTTTTACGTGCCGCTTATCGTTTATGCTATCGTTACCTGTTCAGGCTAATCTCTCTCAGCGCTCCCTTCAATCCAAGAGAGTGTTTACTTGTTAAACATAATCTGTGAGTATACTCGATCCCTTTTTGCTTTACGCACTTTTGGATGTTACATACGTTACCTATATTCAAATCACAATCGACACACAACGCAACACTATTTATAAGGTAACCGTTATTGCATGCTACGTGTTATTCGATGAATGCTTGTATGTTATGTTAACACAGTGATTGATGCCTGACACCTTAGCAACGATAGTACTATAGTTTGGACTCAGCACCTGTCGTGGACAGGGGTTGTTAACGGCTTTACTTCATGTGTCCCAGTGGGGATATATGTTGCGCATTCTACAACTCGCAGTCACGTCTGTGCATGTTTCTCTGTCGGTAACCTACTTGCCTTCACTTTATACATGTTACATGTTGGTTATGCGTAAACGATTTCGAACTCTATTACTATATCAAACTTGTATGCTCACCTTTACACTATGTGTATTGACCTCTATTTTAATGTATGTGACTGGTGTTTGAATGCTTAGGATGTTGTGCTTACCTGCTGATGTTGGGTAAAATACACATATTTGTCCCGTGTAAATTGTATAGTTTTTGTATAATTTTTATTTGTTTTATTTAGTTTTTAGTATTAGATTACATTATTTGGTGTTTTGGCAGGTCCTGGCGCAAATGGAACGGAAATGAGTGATAAACAAATAACCAGCCAGTTGAGTGGAGTAGACCGCTAGTGACCGAAGGGAGGTTACCGCTATTTTCTGTGAGTGAGCCAGAGCCACTGTCTATATTTTATAAATAGTGGGCTTTGAAAATAATAAAAAAAACCTAGTGGAGGGTGGCCATTTATTTTCGTGAAGTCAACAAGCAAAGGTTAAAAAAAAGGCAATATATTATATGATTGTTTTTGGAGAACATTGGAGCAGTCAACATCAAAGCAATTGGTGCAATTGGTGGTCTTCGAGATAACAAGACAGCAGCAAGCAACAGTAGGCAACAAGCAATTGGTGGTGGTTTTTTGGGATTTGACTATTATTTTCGAAAACCAAAACAGTTTGACCGCCATTTATTTTATTTCTTTGAATTGGGTTTCTACAATAACATGCCTGGCCCAACATCAGTTTTGTGATCCGCCAATAATAGAAGCCCAACTTTGTGAAGATGGTCCATGATAATTGACATCAGCCGCACATATTTGAAAAAAAGATCGTGCATCATCAGGAACGAGGGAAGAACCCTAATTACGAATTAGAGAACATTGGAGGCGATTTTGGGAGCATTCTTTGAAGGCAATCGGAGATTTCAAGGCACGGGAATCATTGGTACGAGTCAAGAGTGAAGAATCGAAGATTTAATCGGGTTTTCTAATCCCTTATTTTGTCGATTACTTTCTTGCAACTTTGTTACAATGAATTCTTTGTTAGACATCTTTGTTTTGTGTTTAATTACTGAGATGCTTGGCTAAATATTTAAACCACCTAGACTATGATGAATGGATTGATATAAAGATTTTACCTTTTTCGTTATTTGCACGATGTTTATGGATTGATTGTGTTTAGTAAAAGGTTTGATTTAATGATTTGATGTGTATGCGTGCTTTGAATTGGTTTATTTTTGTTATTTGCTTCATATGATTCTTAGTGACGGTCTATATCACAACGTAGAGTCATATTAGGGTTTAGGGTTTCGGTGAGTGTCTATATCACATAAGAAAACCTTCACTCTTTAGGGATAATCGCGCGATAACCTCTAGAAGTAATTGATAATAATTTGCTAGGTCTTAGTGTTCTACTAGTCCTAATAACTGGGAAGTGAGGGGCTATTGGTAGGTCTTACCCGGCGAATTGCTTTAGATAGGCCTTGGGAAAGGTTATGTCTTGGTTTACCTGTCGGTCTTATTAGTCTATCAAGTCAAATCTATTACTTCAGATTACCCTAGACCTAGGATTGGGAAAGAATAGGTCAACATTAGGGTACTTACACAATAATTAGACGACTGGGAAGAAATCTAATAACCGGTAGAATTAACGGCCTAGGTAGTGCCACAGGTTTCTCCTTGAGAAGGGTCGAGGGGCCTCGATGGTTCTTAATAGGTTTAGTATTTAAGATCCTGGTTCCATAACGTGTGCATTTTAACTTAATCGGTAATCTCTTAAAAACAATCCAGGATTCTTGTCTAGGTGGTCTCGTCTCTCACATAAGAAAAGTTCACAGTCGTCATTCGTTTTAGTCTAGTTTTAGTTTAATTTAGTAGTTTAATATAGATTTCCTTAGTTTTCAGTAACCCCCCCCCCCCCCAAAACAATTAAACAAGTTTTAGTCGTGTCTGTCAGAGTCTGTCAGAGTCTAGTATACGTGATAAATAGAGTCTCGTGGTTCGATATCCGGACTTCCTAGGTTATACTACATTGATCGGTACACTTGCCGATTGTGTGGTTTAGGTCGAGTCTAGAATTTAAAGCTTTTTAGTGTCTAGCTTAGAGAGTCTAACTTAGTTAATTTTTATAGTCTGTTTAGCATACATCAAGTTTTTGGCGCCGTTGCCGGGGACTCTTGGCGATTGCGTTTATTAGCTTTGTTTAGACTTAATTGACATAATCTGTGCTACTTGTCTTTTGTTTTGTGTTTTCGTGGTGAGTCTTGTGAGTCTATCTGTGTTTTGTATATTGAGTCGTAGGAGTCTAGTTTTTGTGTCTTCTATTTTTTCTGAGTTTTAAATATGTGTGAAATTTGTGGAGGGCCCCATTTTACAGTTAAATGCCCACAATATGAGGGGTCCTCTGCGTATTATTATGCTAACCCCTATGTGCAGCCGCAGATATATTATTCACAGGGGTATTCCTCGTACCAGTATGAGGAACCGTATCAGCAGCCTCAACAGCAAAATTTTGGAGTAAATGAGCAGGACCAGCTGAATAGGATAATGGGGTTGTTAGCTCAACTGGTAGCTACGGATGAGACTACTCATAAAATGTTTCAAGAACATGAAGTCCTGTTTCAAAATCACGAGTCTATACTCTCAGACATTCGATGTTCAGTAGAAGAAATGTCTAGGAAATTAGAAGAAGTAGAAGAAACGGAGAAGAAGGGCATCATTGATTTTGGCTGTGAAGAAGATGAGATTAAGATGCAGTTGGCTAATTGCGGGATAGTGAGAGAGAGTGATTCAGATGACAAGGAAGAACAAGAAGAGTGGCGAATTTACCAAGAATCATTAGTTAAGGAAGTAGATGTTGAAGAGGAATTAGAATTAGGTGATTCTTTGGAGAGTATGTTTGATGATGAGATAGAAGTTAAGGTAGAGAAAAAAGTGTTAAGTTGGGAAGATGAGTTTTTAGGGGAGTTAGAAGGTTTATCAGAATCTGAACAAGTAGGGGAATTTGATCCATTAGGTGATTTAGCAAATTTAGAAGCCCTACCAGAAGGTAAACCCGAGAAAATAAGTGAACCCATACCACACGTAGAAATTAAATGTGGGGATCTTCCCAAGGAAGTAGACCAAGTGGTGGAAGAGGAAGAACACCACAGCTGGCCCGTGGTACCTATAATAAACGAAACTAACAAATCAAAACCATGGGAGAAGGCAAGGAAAAGAAAAATAAAGAACCGGGATTGGTTGCGGGTCAAAAGCTGGTACAAGGAGGAGAGGAATGAGCCTTTAAAGCACGACCAGTCTTTTTTCTACATGCCACCCATCCGGTTAATTCCAGGTAAGTATAAATTCTGGTGGTTTGACCCGTTTCAAAATTTTAAAATATTTTATTATTCCACTATTAGATTTTTAACTACTTTTGAGGACCGGGTGGAATTAAATGGGTTAGACCGGGTTCAAATCAAAGAAAAACCTCCTGATTAAAATTTAGTGTGGGGAGGTTTTGTAGAGTTTTGTAATTTATTTTGTGAATTTTCGATAGTTTGTATATTGAGTCATTTATGTTGTTTAGAGTCGGCACTGCTTGGGTTTTTGCTTGTTTTTGTTTATGCAGGTTTGGATATGTACCACCCGTACTCAATCTCCATTCGGGTGATTTTGGAGCTGCTTTTCAAATATCAAGCATTTTCCAAGTGTACCAGTCAGTGTCAGAGCCGATCGCGACCGAAATGCTATACGATCGAGCTGGATTGGACGAGAGTTTGGAGCATACGCGTTGTTATTTAACCAGCTAAGTCCTTTCCATTTATGCCCTTAGTTTTTTATTTCTTATTTATTTTTTAGTTTTTTTTTAGTCGGTTTCCATCTTACATTGAGGGCAATGTAAAGTTTAAGTGTGGGGATGGGAACTTTCGTTTAGTGTCTAGTTAGTTGAGTCTTGAGTCATAAAAATAAAAAAAAATAAAAAAAATTGAAAAATCCAAAAAAAATTGAAAAAATTAGAAAATGTCTTTCGAATAAAAAAGAAGTTTGCAAATTAATACGGAAAATGAGAGAAAAGATGGATTTTTGCTCGGGTTCGAATAATAATAATATGAGATTATAATAAACCGAGTTTGCGTCTAGTTTGGGATATGTGGATAGGCCCGGGTTTGGTTTTAAGTCCCTTTGAGCTAATATACCTTAATTATCGGTCTGCTAGTGGGTTCTCGCCTAGGAAATATGGGAAACTAAAACTGCCAATAATAGTATAAGGGGCACCGTTATAAGTTTAAACCGTTAGAGTTTGTGATCTTGCGAAAAAAAGAAAAAGAAAGAATAAAAAGTGAGCTAGAAACTAAATGAAAGTAACACAGGCCTATGTAATCCGAGTTGGGGATAGCGACTCTACAGCCGGAATGCCTCTGGGATGTGTGAAATCGACTTGCCGAATAAAAGTACCGAAACCTATGTAATCTGTGATTGGGGATAGCGACTCTACAGTCGGAATACCGCTGGGTTAGGGAAAGCATCGTCTAGTCTCACAAATGAAGAAAAAAAAAACAAGCAAGAAAAAAAATGGAAAAAAATAGATTTGTTGGTGCACTAAATGTCTGCTGATTACGTCATTATCAAGTTTTGTGTCTAGGATTGTTTGAATGATCACACAATAGGATTTAAGTTAGGGTTTTTATGTTGAAAACAAGAGATTTCGCTTGAGAGGTTAGATATATGCTTGAAGCGAAATCAATCCATGAGATTTCGCTTGAACAGCTCAAGCGAAATCATATGTCTCTATATATAGGTAGATCATTTGAAGCGAAACATGAGTTGTCATTGTATGTGAGTCAAGGTGCTGCTGAATTTTTGTCAGAAAATCATTGTAAAGACTCAGAAGGCTTTAATAGAAGAAAAATTAAGAGGAACAAAGTTGTTATGACTTTGTATACATTGATTCCGCCTTTGTATTCAAAGATGAACACCTTAACTGACTTTTAGAGGTCGTACATCGGTCCAACAAGTGGTATCAGAGCTCAGGACGAGGAGTTCATACCATAGCAGCGGATTATCTTCTTTCTACTCATTTCTTTTTACATTTTTCAGATCTGAACAAGTTCCAACGGTCGAAATGGTCTAATTTTCGAGTATAACGTGTAAAACATAGTATTAACAAAGATTCGGACTGAAATTCAGATTAAAACATGATAAAATTAACCCAAAACAGGGTTTCGCTTGAAAAATGTTCGAAGGTTTTAGTTGATTTCGCTTCAGATCTGACTGTTTGGACAATTTCGCTTGAAACTCTGAAGCGAAATAGTATTGTGTTCTTGGTTCGCTTGAATTCTCTCTGAAGCGAAACAGACTTCCTGAAGCGAAATAGTTTGTTTCGCTTGAAACCGTTTGGATTGAAACTTGTATAGTTGAAGCGAAAACAGTTGGTCTCGCTTGAAATCAGCTGAAGCGAAATAGAGGATTTCGCTTGAATCAGTCTTGCTGACTGATTTCGCTTGAAGCTGATAACTTCAAGTATTTCGCTTGAAACTGTTCTATTTTCGAAACCTAAAAATTTTCTAAGTGTTTGACTAATTTTTCAGGTACGATCAAAATGGATGATATTTTCATGAATCCTTTTAGTGATATGTACGCATTCACGGGCAGTTCAGGAAACAACGATACTTCTTCAAGTGATGCAAACAAAAGTCCACCAAAAGAAAGAAAGAAGGAAGCTTGGGAGTCCGAAAGCGCATTTGGAACATTTAACAAACCTCCTAAGCTGATGGCTATAGAAGATTATAGCAGGTGGGCAACAAAGTTCGAAGATTGGTTGATGGCATTTGCTTTTCCTTGCTGGAAAAGTATGAAAAATGGTTTTGCCCAAGGAAAGAAGAATGGTGAAGCATTAAGATCAGTTGAAGAGATTGATAATTTTGTGGCTGAGCAAAAATGTGTGGCATTATTGTTTCAATCGGTGCGTGAAGACATCATTTCGTTGATAGATTACTCTAATTCTAAAGACTTATGGGAAAAACTCAAAAAGAAGTGTCTTGGAAGCAAAGAGATTGTAAAAAACAAAAAGAAACTTCTTAGGAAAGAGTTTGATATGTTTGGTTGTCTTAAAAATGAATCGGTGTGTAAAATGATTGAAAGGTTTGGTCATCTGAAACTGGAGCTTGCTCGACACAAGATCACGTATTCTGATGAAGAACTTGTGGATAAACTGTTTGATTCATTACCAGACGAAGTGGATTGGAGATATTACGCGCTGATGTTGAAAAACACTATTTCTCCAGAAGATTTGACTCCAGATGTGTTGATTGAAAGACTGGAAAGTCATGAGCTAGAGCTGAAGAAAACGTTTAAAGTCAATAATTCATCTTATCAGCAGAATCTGGATTTATACTATCCAAAGAGTATGATGCAGAAAGCTACTTCTCCAAAGACTGCTTTTTCTGCTGAGAACGTTTCTTCAGCAAACAAAGAAAGTCAAAGCAACTCAAGCAGTGGAAGTCATAGTGGTTATCACAGTGGATCTACATCTTCTGCAAATCATTCTGATGCGAAGTTTTCTTGCAATATTGCGATAGATTTGAAGAATGCACAGAATTTTAATGCGGAGTCAGCCAAGCAACAAATGGTCTTTCTGGCATCTATTTTGGAATCCTACGAAGGATTGGTGGCTGGAAAAATCGGGAATACAAATCTGACGAAAGAAGACTACGATCAGATAGATCCTGAAGAAATGGAGCTGATCGACATTCGTTGGGCAATGGCAAGTGTAGTTCGACGTGCACAACGCTTCATGGAAATTACTGGAAGAAAAACAATTGGTGGTGCTTCTACCAAGCTGGGGTTCGATAAATCGAAGGTGACTTGTTTCAAATGTAAGCAGAAGGGTCACTTTAAACGAGAATGCCGAAACGCTTATGCTGATGAGTCAGAGAACCCTTTCAGAGATGATTATTACAAAAAGGCAATCTATCATCAGAATAAATCTGAGCCGCCTAGATTGAAGCAAGTTGAAGATAATAGAGACAAATCAAGGGCTCTTGCTGTGATTTATGATGATGAGGGGTATGATTGGAGTAAGGAAGTTCTACCGGAAGAAGATGCGGTTGGTTACGCATTCATGGCAAGCAATGATGAACCTAAGCCATGGAAAGATGATCGTACTGAGGAAGAGAAGTATCACTATCGGAAGATGACTGCTGAAACCAAGATTATCAGACTTTCTGGTATCTTTCTGGAAGCTAGAAGAGCAAACAGATGGGATCCAGATAGAGAGTGCTATCTTGATAGGTATGGCAACATTGCAATTGATGACAAAACGCTAGATATCGAAGCAATTATCAAGGAGTACAAAGAAGAAGATGAATATTGGCAACATAAGTGGTGGGGAACTCCAACTTTGAAAATGATTGAAGAAGAAAAGGAGAAAGAGAGAAAGGAGAAAGAGGAGAAAGAGAAGAAAGAAAAGCAGGTTGATACAGGCATAATTGATACTACGCAAGAGTTGACAGCTGAGAACCTGGGAGTGATGGCTGACAAAGTGCTAGCTGCAAAAGCACTTGAGGTAGATCCTAATTCTGCTACTGAGTCAAAGGAATCGGTCAGTCAAAGTGTGTCAAAAAATGTGTCAGGTAACATAATTGGGTCAGATAATAAGATTGATGGAAATGCTGATTGCAAAAATTGCACCAAACAATGCAATTTTTGTAACACTGTCACGTATCTTAACAATGAGAAAATCCAGAATCTGACAACAAAGGTTAGAAATGTTGAAAATCAGATTCTCGATCGTGACAAAAGTGTAAGAGCTTCAACTGAACAGATTAAAGAATTAACGACTCAAATTGAAAATGATAAAACTGAAAGTGAAAAAATAAAATCTGAAAATGAAAAGTTAATTCTTGAAAACCGTCAAATTTCTGAAAAGTTTGAGAAATTGAAAAGCATTGTCAAAGATAGTGATGATCGTAATGGCAAAACATTTAAAGAAAATGAACATCTAAGAGCTGTTTTGAGATTAAAAGAAGAATCGATTAATGAACAACTGGATAAAATTGCTAAACTGAAACTTAAAGTTCAAGAAGCTGAAATTGAGAATGAACGAATCCAGTTGAAGCTTAACAGCTATAAATCGGCAAGTTTTGTTTTGCAGTATATTGTTCCTAAACCTATAGGGAAAAACAAAGATGGCGAGGATGTATTTTCTGATGGAACGGGTGTAGGTTTTCACAAAGTTCCACCGCCAATTTTAGACAACTACACGAAAAAGCAGTCTAGTTTGTTGGAAATTGAGGAAGAAAGTGAAGTTAAACTTCCTGAAAACATTGATGTCACGTTCACATCTTCCAATGACGAGAGTGTCCAAAGTGATGTGGTGAAAAGTGTGATAGACAAAGTGCTTAAACCGGATTGTGACACTTCTGAGGAGGATGGGGGTTTCTTGGACAAATACATTCAGAAATCAAAGTCCAAAAACAACTTAAGTGATGAACCGGGTCTTGTAATGTACAAGATGGCTGGATCTGATAAGTTGTTTTCGGATTCTGAATTTCCCATTGAGAATGTTAACATGAACAAGCTGACAAATGTTTTCAAATTGGTTGAAGTTGAGTTGTCAGAAGTGAACAGTTTGAAACAAACAAAAAGGCAAATGAATTTTGAGAAAGATAAAGCTTATTACAAAAAGCCTATTGTTCCACCACGTTTTTATAATAACAATCGAAACAATTGGTCGGGTGGTTATCGAGGTGGTAAGAGTTATCCGAAAAAGAGTTTTCAAAACAGAAGGTTTGCTGAAAAGAAGGTGTTTGTAAATGGTTCAAGTTCACTTTCTGATGAGGAAAATGAATTTTTTTCTAAATCAAATGAAGAGTTCTTTGAGAAAAGAGCTTCACATTATCAGTCTGAAGGCAAAAGTCTAGGTGTTGATACTCGTACATGTTTTAGATGTAATCAAGTGGGTCACATTGCACGAAAGTGTACCAATGTGAAGCCTAAGACTGAAAATGTGAAGTTTCAACAGAAGAAAGTTGATGTGAAGGGTAAAGCACCAATTGTTGTTGAGAAAAAGAATGTGAAAAATGACAGTATCAAATTGAAAAATGAATCAGTAAAGAAAGTGGTAACTAAAAATGACAAATTTTACAAGAGGGTTGCATTATCTCAACAAGTTTGGAAACCAAAAACTGAAATGAAAATTTCAACTTCTGAAGTGAAAAAGGCTGACGAATCAATTTCGGTTGATTATGATGCAAGTTTTCCATCTTTGAAAGCTGAAAATTTCAAAATTCAGGTTGCTAGAGTCAAGGTTACACCTAAGGCTGATGAAGCCTGGGTGGACACCATGTTCGAATAAGCAGTTTGAATTGCCGGAGCTTCCTGGATTGCGAAGCATGAATCGGCATCTTTCTTGAAGTTGTTAAAGTAGTAGTTTGTTTTGTGCAGGATCTTCCACAACTGATATCCAGATGGATTATGGATAGTGGTGCATCTCGACATATGACAGGAAAAACTGCATTGCTGTATGATGTGAGAAACATTAATGGTGGTTATGTGGGATTTGCTGGTCATGAAGGTGGTCGAATTGTAGGTGAAGGAACGTTATCTAATGGAATTGTGACGTTTGAGAGAGTTAACTACATCACTGAGCTGGAGAACAATCTGCTTAGTATCTCGCAGATTTGTGACAATCAGTATACTACTCACTTCACTGATAAGGAATGTTTGATCTTGAAACTTGGTTTTGTTGTTCCTGAAGAATGGATTATTATGAGGGCACCTAGAGTGAATGATTTATATGTGTTAGACATGTCTGTAGCAACTACAACTACTGGTCAAGCACATTGTTTCGTGTCTAGAGCAACTGAGAAAGAGTCAAGATTGTGGCACCGTAAAATGGGGCATATTCACCTAAGGAAGATGAATCACTTGGTGCACAATGATTTGGTATTGGGAGTTAATATCAAAGGTTTTCATCTGGAAGGGGAGTGCATTAGCTGCATCAAAGGCAAGCAGAAGAAAATGTCACACCCTACAAAGCAAGTCAATTCAGTTTCGAGACCTCTGGAAAAACTTCACATGGATTTGTTTGGTCCGGTGAATGTCAAGAGCATTACAGGAGATTACTATTGTTTGGTCGTTACTGATGATTATTCCAGATTTTCGTGGGTATCTTTCTTGAAGACAAAAGATGAAACATTTGACAGTTTGATGGGTCTGTTCAGAAAGATTGAGAATTTGTACCAGAGGCGTATCAAGAGAATTCGAAGTGATAATGGTACTGAATTTAAGAACAGTAAGATGGAAGAATTTTGTGATGAAAGAGGTATTTTGCATGAGTTTAGTGCTCTGTACACTTCGCAGCAGAATGGAGTCGCAGAACGCAAAAACCGGACGCTAATCGAGACGGCTAGAACTATGCTCGCAGATTCAAAGTTACCAATTAATTTTTGGGCTGAAGCTGTTTCCGCCGCATGCTATACGCTCAACAGGGTTCTCACTGTGAAGAAGTTCAACAAAACATGCTTTGAGCTAATCAATAACCGCAAACCGAATTTGAAGTATTTAGAACCGTTTGGGTCACCCTGTACGGTTATAGAGCCTTTTGGGAAGTTTGGTCCGAAGTGCATTGAGGGAATATTTGTTGGTTATTCAAATCCATTAAGACGTGTCTTCGTTCCAAGTGAGAAGCGGATTATTGAAGCTGCAAATGTTGAATGTCAAGGTTACACAATGCCGCCGCAGAATCCTGGTGATTCATGGCGTTATCATTATGACAAACTTTGGGATTCGTTTGACATGAGAGAAGAATCAGAGGATGATGAAGATTTCTTTGATGAGTTGGATATTTTGCGTGAATATGAGTCGCAGTTAAGGTTTCCAGCTGAGTATTCAAGAAGACCACGAGAAACTTCAAATGATGATGAAGCAGGTCCAAGTAATGCTGGTGAACATGATGATGTCCAACAGAATGAAGTTGCTCAGGATATTCAGTCGGCTCAGAATGATAATTTAGAAGCTGAAAACATGCCAGTATTTGATCATGGTGATTCAGATTCAGATTCTGAGGGGGAGCAAATTCACATTTCAGGTCAAACAAACCAAGTTGGTGAACAAGATGCAGAGCAGAATGTTACTAATCTGGAGGGAAATGTAGATGTTCCAAGCGAAGTGATGCCGAGAACTTTTTCATATCATCCAGAGGAGTTGATCATAGGAGAATTACAAGCTGGAGTTCGCACTAGAAATCAGATTGATAAAGGGCTTACATGTTTTTATACAAAAGTTGCTCCTTTGCAAACTGAATTCTCATTAAGTTGTTTTATCTCGCAGATTGAACCAAGAACTTACAAAGAGGCGCTTACTGAAGACTCTTGGGTCAATGCTATGCAGGAGGAACTTAGTCAATTCGAGAAATTGGGAGTGTGGAAGTTAGTTGATTTGCCGAATGGTCATAGGAAAATTAACACTAAGTGGGTGTTTAAGTGTAAGAGGGACGATAGAGGAGTTGTCGTAAGGAACAAAGCTCGACTCGTTGTTCAGGGATTTAGTCAACAGGAGGGGATTGATTTTACCGAAGTCTATGCTCCTGTAGCACGACTAGAGGCAATCAGAATTTTCCTAGCATTTGCGTCTTGGAAGAACTTCAAAGTTTATCAGTTGGATGTTAAATCGGCGTTTCTTTACGGGAAGGTTAAAGAGGAGGTTTATGTCGGTCAGCCGCCGGGCTTCACCGATCCAATCCACAAAAACAAGGTCTACTTATTGGACAAAGCGCTGTATGGTTTACATCAGGCCCCGAGAGCCTGGTACGAGACTTTGTCTCAACACCTACTAGCCAACAAGTTCATTCGTGGAAAAGTGGATGCCACTCTCTTCACTAAAGTCGTTGATGGTCATCTTCTGATAGTTCAGATTTATGTGGACGATATAATCTTTGGGTCGACAAATGAAAATCTATGCAAAGATTTTGAATCAGTGATGAAGCAGAAGTTTGAAATGTCATCAATGGGGGAGATGAAATTCTTTCTGGGATTACAAGTTGAACAACTTCCTGAAGGAATTTTCATTCATCAGTCAAAGTATGTTCATGATATTCTAGAGAAATTTGGGATGTCAAGTTCTACTCCAGCTGCTACCCCACTTGCAACAAATCATGGGATTCATCCAGATCTCACCGGAGACAGGGCTGATGAAACATTTTACAGATCCATGATAGGTTCTTTAATGTACCTAACTGCTTCACGTCCTGATATTATGTACCCAACGTGCCTCGCAGCAAGATTTCAGTCTAACCCGAGAGCATCGCACATGATTATTGTGAAGAGGATATTGCGCTACCTGAAAGGAACTCCTTCATTGGGGTTGTGGTATCCTAGAAAAGGCGATTTTATGCTCGAAGGGTATTCCGATTCGGATTTCGGATGCTGCAAAGTCAATTCAAAATCAACAACTGCAGGATGCCAGTTCTTTGGTCCTAGATTGGTTACCTGGCAGTGTAAGAAACAAACGTCTGTGGCGTTATCTACATGTGAAGCGGAGTATGTTTCTGCTAGCAGTTGCTGCTCTCAGATCTTGTGGATACAGCAACAGATGCGTGACTACGGTTTGCAGTTTCTTAACACACCTCTTTTTGTTGATAATGAGGCCGCTATAAATATAACAAAAAATCCAGTACATCACGCTAAAACTAAACACATAGAAATTCGTCATCACTTTATTCGTGATTGCTTTGAGAAAAAAGTTGATACGAATTGAGAAAATCCACACTGATGAACAGAAAGCTGATTTACATACCAAAGCTTTTGATAAAAATCGGTTTAAATATTTGTTAAAACTGAATGGTATGAAGCTTCTGTCGGTGTCGGATGGCATAATTGGCGTTGATGAGAGTACTGTTGCGGATGAAGACGAGAAACAATCTGCAATGGTTTGTCGAATTTTTACTTGTTTTGGTATTTAGGGGGAGTAGATGTTTGTACATAGTTTATTTTCAGAAAATACAAAAACAGTAAAAATGCAAAAATACAAAAACATGATAAAATGAAAAAGAGCTTGTGTATATAGGGAAAGTGATAGTACATTAGCTAGACGATCACAGTATGCTAAAGATTTGAATAGTTTAAAAGAGTTAAACAATCTTACTGATGATGTGTCGATAGGTTTTCGTACATTTAGTAGATTTATTCGGGATATAAACTTAAATTCAAACTTGTGAATTTGTGGGGAACACTACTTGGATATATAGGTAACCCCTGAAATCTCGTTTGAAAGGTTTCGTAATCTGATATACTAGGTTTATACTCTATGATGTCTGGGGTATTATTCCGGGACTTCTGCTGAACGGTAGTTCTGACCTAGTCCCTGGCTAATACTTGCTACAATGCTTGAAACACAGCATTAAACCCTCAGCATGCTGAAACAATAAAATTGATATATGCTGCTGTTGTAAGCAAAAAGATCCTCTAAAGGGGACACACCGAAAAGTCGAAGCTGATATCTCTCTGCGTATACGGAAGTATCGATCTGAGATCCCTCGGCCCTCGCATACCTAAATTATATACAGATATCATTGTAGTATTTTCACATGTAAGACTGATTATTGAGATTCTGGATACGGGAGTATATTCAAGAGGTGGGACACATGAATAATCTAAGTTCTTAATTCATCTAAATCGTATCCTGAGTAAGTTGAACTTTGTATGAGAATTTAAGATGGATCAGTGTATCGATAATCGAGGTAAATTGTTTAAGTCTGAGTATGAAATGTAGCTTAACGGTACTTGTGATTTGTCTGAAAAGCTGATATGATTCCCTGACACGCTCACAAAAATATGTTTGTATATAGTTTACTTTGTTTACTTTCTGAAATTTAAGTTTTCTGTTTTTCATTTCTTAGTTTAGAACACTTTGATAAAATCCAAAAAGATTTTATTTCTGCTTTATTTTCCGACAAACCAAAGTGGAAAGTTGATTGTTGGATTCTCAGTTGTTTGAAGCAGATGCAGGAGATTCTGGACTGAAGAATGAGGAGAGTTTACTTTAAAGAAGTTTGAATTGTTTGAAATGATAAAAACAAGTTCATTAACTTGATACTTGTTATTTTCAGAAAATGTTTGAAATTTTTTTAAAAATCAGTGTGTTTCGTCAAAAGATCAACCAAGGTCATTAAATTGGACTTGGTAGATTAATTGAGTAATCAGGGTCATTAACTTGGACCTGAATACTTGAGTGGATTGTTAAAGCTGATTGAGTTTGTGTTTTATTGTTGAAAAGATAGAATGGTTATGTTTGTTGGTTGAGTAACAGGTTTGATCTTCATTATTTCCCACGGAAGCTTATTGTTAAAGCTTGAACCAGATTTCTTAGATTCTAGCATATCGAGAGGGGGAGTCTGTGAAAGGGGGAGTCTGGATCAACGGTCAAAGGGAAGTTTGAAGATAGAGATTGATGAGAGTTTTTACAATGTTTGAAGATTGTTAAAGACAAATACTTGAAGCCAAAGACTTCATCAACATCCAAGGGGGAGTCTGTTGGTGCACTAAATGTCTGCTGATTACGTCATTATCAAGTTTTGTGTCTAGGATTGTTTGAATGATCACACAATAGGATTTAAGTTAGGGTTTTTATGTTGAAAACAAGAGATTTCGCTTGAGAGGTTAGATATATGCTTGAAGCGAAATCAATCCATGAGATTTCGCTTGAACAACTCAAGCGAAATCATATGTCTCTATATATAGGTAGATCATTTGAAGCGAAACATGAGTTGTCATTGTATGTGAGTCAAGGTGCTGCTGAATTTTTGTCAGAAAATCATTGTAAAGACTCAGAAGGCTTTAATAGAAGAAAAATTAAGAGGAACAAAGCTGTTATGACTTTGTATACATTGATTCCGCCTTTGTATTCAAAGATGAATACCTTAACTGACTTTTAGAGGTCGTACATCGGTCCAACAAGATTTGATTTCAAACTCTCTTTATCTTGGTATAAAACGGTTAGGAATTGGTCGAGTGATCGTTCCTTTAGTCCTATAAGCTTGAGGTGGGAGTAGGTGGACCGTAAATTCTGGTGTGAGACCCTAGGTGGATTGACCGCACTTAAATTAAAATCACATGATAAGGGTTTAGGATTGGACTTGGGTTTAAGGGGACAAATATATTCGCAATCGCGGCTAACGCAAGCTTTGGTTTTAATAAAATATAAATATGCTTTGACCCGAGTGACTATTCGTCTCTGATTCCGTTGCATAATTCTTTTTCGAGGACGAAAAAAGAGTAAGTGTGGGGATATTTGATGTTGGGTAAAATACACATATTTGTCCCGTGTAAATTGTATAGTTTTTGTATAGTTTTTATTTGTTTTATTTAGTTTTTAGTATTAGATTACATTATTTGGTGTTTTGGCAGGTCCTGGCGCAAATGGAACGGAAACGAGTGATAAACAAATAACCAGCCAGTTGAGTGGAGTAGACCGCTAGTGACCGAAGGGAGGTTACCGCTATTTTCTGTGAGTGAGCCAGAGCCACTGTCTATATTTTATAAATAGTGGGCTTTGAAAATAATAAAAAAAACCTAGTGGAGGGTGGCCATTTATTTTCGTGAAGTCAACAAGCAAAGGTTAAAAAAAAGGCAATAATATGATTGTTTTTGGAGAACATTGGAGCAGTCAACATCAAAGCAATTGGTGCAATTGGTGGTCTTCGAGATAACAAGACAGCAGCAAGCAACAGTAGGCAACAAGCAATTGGTGGTGGTTTTTTGGGATTTGACTATTATTTTCGAAAACCAAAACAGTTTGACCGCCATTTATTTTATTTCTTTGAATTGGGTTTCTACAATAACATGCCTGGCCCAACATCAGTTTTGTGACCCGCCAATAATAGAAGCCCAACTTTGTGAAGATGGTCCATGATAATTGACATCAGCCGCACATATTTGAAAAAAAGATCGTACATCATCAGGAACGAGGGAAGAACCCTAATTACGAATTAGAGAAAATTGAAGGCGATTTTGGGAGCATTCTTTGAAGGCAATCGGAGATTTCAAGGCACGGGAATCATTGGTACGAGTCAAGAGTGAAGAATCGAAGATTTAATCGGGTTTTCTAATCCCTTATTTTGTCGATTACTTTCTTGCAACTTTGTTACAATGAATTCTTTGTTAGACATCTTTGTTTTGTGTTTAATTACTGAGATGCTTGGCTAAATATTTAAACCACCTAGACTATGATGAATGGATTGATATAAAGATTTTACCTTTTTCGTTATTTGCACGATGTTTATGGATTGATTGTGTTTAGTAAAAGGTTTGATTTAATGATTTGATGTGTATGTGTGCTTTGAATTGGTTTATTATTGTTATTTGCTTCATATGATTCTTAGTGACGGTCTATATCACAACGTAGAGTCATATTAGGGTTTAGGGTTTCGGTGAGTGTCTATATCACATAAGAAAACCTTCACTCTTTAGGGATAATCGCGCAATAACCTCTAGAAGTAATTGATAATAATTTGCTAGGTCTTAGTGTTCTACTAGTCCTAATAACTGGGAAGTGAGGGGCTATTGGTAGGTCTTACCCGGCGAATTGCTTTAGATAGGCCTTGGGAAAGGTTATGTCTTGGTTTACCTGTCGGTCTTATTAGTCTATCAAGTCAAATCTATTACTTCAGATTACCCTAGACCTAGGATTGGGAAAGAATAGGTCAACATTAGGGTACTTACACAATAATTAGACGACTGGGAAGAAATCTAATAACCGGTAGAATTAACGGCCTAGGTAGTGCCACAGGTTTCTCCTTGAGAAGGGTCGAGGGGCCTCGATGGTTCTTAATAGGTTTAGTATTTTAAGATCCCGGTTCCATAACGTGTGCATTTTAACTTAATCGGTAATCTCTTAAAAACAATCCAGGATTCTTGTCTAGGTGGTCTCGTCTCTCACATAAGAAAAGTTCACAGTCGTCATTCGTTTTAGTCTAGTTTTAGTTTAATTTAGTAGTTTAATATAGATTTCCTTAGTTTTCAGTAACCCCCCCCCCCAAAACAATTAAACAAGTTTTAGTCGTGTCTGTCAGAGTCTGTCAGAGTCTAGTATACGTGATAAATAGAGTCTCGTGGTTCGATATCCGGACTTCCTAGGTTATACTACATTGATCGGTACACTTGCCGATTGTGTGGATTAGGTCGAGTCTAGAATTTAAAGCTTTTTAGTGTCTAGCTTAGAGAGTCTAACTTAGTTAATTTTTATAGTCTGTTTAGCACACATCACCTGCTTTAGTGGAATCAAGTAGGGAGGAGTCTAGAAACAAACCAAAAACAATTTATTTATTTTAATCTGAGTTGTCGGGACAGAATTATTTGTCTTTGAATTGTCTGTAATAACTATTCTACTTGTTATGTCATGGTATGGGACGTGATGCTTAAATAATTGGTAATCGTAGTTGTTATGGAAACTCCTGGACAATCTGTTTCGCTCAGTACCATGCCCCGATGTTTCCATCATCGGTTGGGGTGTGACAGCTCACTTACCTTTAGTTGAATTCTCGTACAATAACAGTTATCACTCTAGCATACAAATGGCACCATTTGAGGCATTATACGGAAGAAAATGTCGATCGTCGATTGTGTGGCATGAGATCGGAGATGCGCAGCTAACCGGTCCTGAGCTACTGAAAGAAACGACTGACAAGATCCTCCAAATTCAAGACAATCTGCTGAAAGCTCGGAGTCGTCAGAAAGGTTACGCTGATAGACGATGCAAGCCCCTTGAATTTGACGTTGGCGATCACGTACTCCTAAAGGTATCACCTTGGAAGGGTGTGATCAGATTCGGCAAGAAAGGAAAGCTTGCACCTTGATATGTTGGACCCTTTAAGATTCTGGAAAGGATCGGAAAAGTGGCCTACAGACTTGACCTACCGGAGGAACTTAACAACGTCCACCCGACTTTCCATGTATCGAACCTCAGAAAGTGCCTAGCCAAGCAGGATTTACAAGTTCCACTAGAGGATCTCCAAGTGGACGAAACATTACACTTCGTGGAGAAGCCTGTTGAGATCATGTATCAAGAAACCAATAAGCTCAGGCGCTCACACATTCCCATTGTGAAGGTTCGCTGGGAAGGCAAACGAGGCGCGGAGTTCACCTGGGAACTCGAAAGTGACATGAAGGCGAAGTACTCGCAGCTGTTTATTACAGCTTCAGCCTAATTTCGGGAAGAAATTCCCTAAAGAGGGGGAGGCTGTAACACCCCGTGTAACGAAAGTCAAAGTCAGGATTTAAGTCAAAGGAAGAAAAGATTGCTAATTGCGATATGTCACTCCTTGCTTAATTACTGATTTGAATTCTTTGATTTGTAATCGAATCTTTTATTTAATCGCTTTAGTTATATTATGTGGAGTATCTATTAATAATCGAGATTTAACCGATGTCTATCGCATGTTTTATTGCTTTATCGCTAATCGCATTGCAATCGCACTCGCGCCTTGATTGATAGATTCTGAATATTGTTTTACGTGCGTGTGTGTGTTACTTATGTGTTACTTGTGCATGTTTACTTTATGTTTGCGGTGATTAATCGAAACACAATCGCAACTCTATCGCAACGTAATAATCGCAAATGCTAAACACAAGTTACTTATAGTGATTGTATGTTAGATATAGTATTTGTGTGGTTATTATTCTATCGTATCGCATAATCGATACTAGCTTAAACGCATCGCAATGCTCAACACGCGAAACGAAGCGCTGAATCACAACTCGTCAGAGCCAATCGATCGAGTGACCACTCGATCGAATGGCCATCCGATCGAGGTGCTATTCGATCGGGGTGCATCCTATTTGACACTTGCTCCTCCTTTCCCTTTTTGGCAACCTATAAATACCCTCATGTCACATCATTTGTGATGTGACAGTTCCCTCACTCGACCAAGCCGCACTCAACCTAAATCTTGTACTTCTATGATCTACACACACTTCTTCATCATTCTCTCTTTTGAATCTTAACTTTTAACTTTGAAATCAGCGGATTTGAGGTGTTCTAGGGTGATGTCGAACTTCAAGTTTTGACCTCATTCCACCAAGAATAACTCAGATCTGAAGGATTTCCACATGATTAAACGTGATTTTTGCATAAATCTAAACATTTCCATGATTAAAGGATTGAAATATGGTTTTCTAACTTTCTTTCAACTCTTTTACACTCAATGCACTTAGAACCGATAGAATCGGAGCTCGTTCTGGTCTTCTACTCATTTCTTAGTGAAGCATCGGTTGAGATCTGGATCCTATCAGTGAGACAACCGATCTCGAGATAAACATGAACAGCCGCCAAGGAGCAGTCAACTGATCGGAATAAGGTGATTCATGTTCGATCGAACGACTTGGGACTTGACGAGGTTCCGTTGTTTAGTGCGTTATCATACCGCCTCGATCAAACTACAAAACTTTCAAAAATAATCAAGTTCAAGACGATCAGGTTCGTTGGGACGGATTACCACCCGATCGGATAGCCATCCGATCGGATTGCCATACGACCGAACTGCTATCCGGTCGGGATTGCACTTGGTTCCACACTTAAACATTTTTCACAATTCTCAAAGATCATCAGTAACTAACGGATTGCCATCCGATCGGATTGCTATCCGATCGAGTGACAATCCTGCTGTGAACTTGTTCTCACTACGTATCCTGCCAATCGGATGGCTATCTGATCGAACGACCGTTCGATCGATCGACCTGAAGGGTAGAGATACTTCTCTGTTTTCAAAATGCTACAACGAAAACTTCAAAGCCATCATACACAAACATATCCTTATCAAACGAATGTCAATCCAATCGAATGGCCATCCGATCGGATGACCATCCGAACGGATTGACATCCGATCGAATGGTCAACCGATCGGATTGCCACTCGACACTTACCCACTTTTCACCATTTTACGCGCCGTTCATCACTTATGCTATTGTTAACTGTTCAGGCTAATCTCTCAGCGCTCCCTTCAATCCAAGAGAGTGTTTACTTGTTAAACGCTATCTGTGATTATTCTCGAACCCTTTTTGCTTTACGCACTTTTGGGTGTTACATACGTTACTTATTCTACATCACAATCGACACACAACACAAACACTATTTATACGCTGACCGTTATTGCATGCTACGTGTTATTCGATGAATGCTTGTATGTTATGTTAACACAGTGATTGTTGTCTGACACCTTAGCAACAATAGTACTATAGTTTGGACTCAGCACCTGTCGTGGACAGGGGTTGTTAAGGGCTCTACTTCACCTGTCCCAGTGGGGATATGTGTTGCGCATTCTACAACTCACAGTCACGTCCGTGCATATTTCTCTGTCGATAACCTACTTGCCTTCACTTTGTACATGTTGGTTATGCGTAAACGATTTCGAACTTTATTATACTATTAAACTTGTATGCTCACATTTACACTATGTGTATTGACCTCTATTTTAACGTATGTGACAGGTGCCTAGGATGCTGCGCTATTACCTGCTTTTGTGGAATCAAGTAGGATGGAGTCTAGAAATAAACAAAAACAATTTATTTATTTGAATCTGAGTTGTCGGAACATGTTATTTGCCTTTGAGATTTCGCTGTCTGTAATAACTATTTTAACTTGATGGGTTGTGGTATGGGACATAATATTAACTATCCGGTAATTTAGTTGTTGTGGATTTTCTCATGGACAATCTGTTTCGCTCAGTGTCATGCCCCGGTGTTTCCGCCATCGGTTGGGGTGTGACACTTGTGATTTCTCGTACTAAGTTGACGATTATTCCCTCTATGATCATAAGATATTGAGCATGTACCGCTTCGGGGACGTTGCTGTTAAAAGTATGATTAGAACGTGACACATTTAATTAGTATTTGATTGTATTTTATTCAATATAATAAAGAGACTAACTATTTGATTATAAACAAAGTAAATAGAAAGCTTACTAAATCTGCATAAGGAGGGAAAGATTTGGTTCCTTCAACTCACTTACTACTGAAGGGTTTCTGAATATACCATTTGTTTCGGAAACAACTCTGTCCAATCTGCCGGATATGACCAGCTTCTTACCTTCGTCTAATGAATTCATATGCATGACTCTCATTTTCGTCGTTTGTCAAGTACACTTGTCAATACATTTTAGTTAAAAATGGCCAGATTCTGGTTATCTTGTATCTTAAACGCTCAAATCCAAGAATCTAGGAAAAGGGAAATAGATCTATTGGGTTGGTTGACCCGCTAAGCATATACAAAATAAATTGATAAATAACCTAAACCACCTATATTTGACCCACTAAGTATTTACAAAATAAGTTAACAAATAAGTGTTTGCATCTCAACCCAACCTTCCTGACCCACTTTGACTCGTTATTCAATTAACCTAAACCGTCTATAATGAAACAGAGAAAATACTACAAGTGCTTTGCGTCGTGGGCTCAACCGAATTGGCCGACCACACTTTGACCCAAACATATTTTGGCCCATTACTCAACCCAACGCGTTTCGGCCCGTATTTCATCCAACCCAAACCACCTATAATGAAACAACAAAATTACTGCTCCTAAGTAGTTTGTAGCTCAACCCCACTAGGTCTCCCCGTGTTTGTAGCTCAACCCCATTGTTTCTTCACCTGTCCCAGTGGGGATATGTGTTGCGCATTCTACAACTCACAGTCATGTCTGTGCATATTTCTCTGTCGATAACCTACTTGCCTTCACTTTGTACATGTTGGTTATGCGTAAACGATTTCGAACTTTATTATACTATTAAACTTGTATGCTCACATTTACACTATGTGTATTGACCTCTATTTTAACGTATGTGACAGGTGCCTAGGATGCTGCGCTATTACCTGCTTTTGTGGAATCAAGTAGGATGGAGTCTAGAAATAAACAAAAACAATTTATTTATTTGAATCTGAGTTGTCGGAACATGTTATTTGCCTTTGAGATTTCGCTGTCTGTAATAACTATTTTAACTTGATGGGTTGTGGTATGGGACATAATATTAACTATCCGGTAATTTAGTTGTTGTGGATTTTCTCATGGACAATCTGTTTCGCTCAGTGTCATGCCCCGGTGTTTCCGCCATCGGTTGGGGTGTGACACTTGTGATTTCTCGTACTAAGTCGACGATTATGCCCTCTATGCTCATAAGATATTGAGCATGTACCGCTTCGGGGACGTTGCTGTTAAAAGTATGATTAGAACGTGACACATTTAATTAGTATTTGATTGTATTTTATTCAATATAATAAAGAGACTAACTATTTGATTATAAACAAAGTAAATAGAAAGCTTACTAAATCTGCATAAGGAGGGAAAGATTTGGTTCCTTCAACTCACTTACTACTGAAGGGTTTCTGAATATACCATTTGTTTCGGAAACAACTCTGTCCAATCTGCCGGATATGACCAGCTTCTTACCTTCGTCTAATGAATTCATATGCATGA
The DNA here is from genome assembly GCA_030545235.1 of Helianthus tuberosus. Taxonomy (NCBI): domain Eukaryota; kingdom Viridiplantae; phylum Streptophyta; class Magnoliopsida; order Asterales; family Asteraceae; genus Helianthus; species Helianthus tuberosus. The sequence goes on along the minus strand of CM060390.1, from coordinate 103,276,681 downwards.
CTCTCATTTTCGTCGTTTGTCAAGTACATTTGTCAATACATTTTAGTTAAAAATGGCCAGATTCTGGTTATCTTGTATCTTAAACGCTCAAATCCAAGAACCTAGGAAAAGGGAAATAGATCTATTGGGTTGGTTGACCCGCTAAGCATATACAAAATAAATTGATAAATAACCTAAACCACCTATATTTGACCCACTAAGTATTTACAAAATAAGTTAACAAATAAGTGTTTGCATCTCAACCCAACCTTCCTGACCCACTTTGACTCGTTATTCAATTAACCTAAACCGTCTATAATGAAACAGAGAAAATACTACAAGTGCTTTGCGTCGTGGGCTCAACCGAATTGGCCGACCACACTTTGACCCAAACATATTTTGGCCCATTACTCAACCCAACGCGTTTCGGCCCGTATTTCATCCAACCCAAACCACCTATAATGAAACAACAAAATTACTGCTCCTAAGTGGTTTGTAGCTCAACCCCACTAGGTCTCCCCGTGTTTGTAGCTCAACCCCATTGTTTCTTCACCTGTCCCAGTGGGGATATGTGTTGCGCATTCTACAACTCACAGTCATGTCTGTGCATATTTCTCTGTCGATAACCTACTTGCCTTCACTTTGTACATGTTGGTTATGCGTAAACGATTTCGAACTTTATTATACTATTAAACTTGTATGCTCACATTTACACTATGTGTATTGACCTCTATTTTAACGTATGTGACAGGTGCCTAGGATGCTGCGCTATTACCTGCTTTTGTGGAATCAAGTAGGATGGAGTCTAGAAATAAACAAAAACAATTTATTTATTTGAATCTGAGTTGTCGGAACATGTTATTTGCCTTTGAGATTTCGCTGTCTGTAATAACTATTTTAACTTGATGGGTTGTGGTATGGGACATAATATTAACTATCCGGTAATTTAGTTGTTGTGGATTTTCTCATGGACAATCTGTTTCGCTCAGTGTCATGCCCCGGTGTTTCCGCCATCGGTTGGGGTGTGACACTTGTGATTTCTCATACTAAGTCGACGATTATGCCCTCTATGCTCATAAGATATTGAGCATGTACCGCTTCGGGGACGTTGCTGTTAAAAGTATGATTAGAACGTGACACATTTAATTAGTATTTGATTGTATTTTATTCAATATAATAAAGAGACTAACTATTTGATTATAAACAAAGTAAATAGAAAGCTTACTAAATCTGCATAAGGAGGGAAAGATTTGGTTCCTTCAACTCACTTACTACTGAAGGGTTTCTGAATATACCATTTGTTTCGGAAACAACTCTGTCCAATCTGCCGGATATGACCAGCTTCTTACCTTCGTCTAATGAATTCATATGCATGACTCTCATTTTCGTCGTTTGTCAAGTACACTTGTCAATACATTTTAGTTAAAAATGGCCAGATTCTGGTTATCTTGTATCTTAAACGCTCAAATCCAAGAATCTAGGAAAAGGGAAATAGATCTATTGGGTTGGTTGACCCGCTAAGCATATACAAAATAAATTGATAAATAACCTAAACCACCTATATTTGACCCACTAAGTATTTACAAAATAAGTTAACAAATAAGTGTTTGCATCTCAACCCAACCTTCCTGACCCACTTTGACTCGTTATTCAATTAACCTAAACCGTCTATAATGAAACAGAGAAAATACTACAAGTGCTTTGCGTCGTGGGCTCAACCGAATTGGCCGACCACACTTTGACCCAAACATATTTTGGCCCATTACTCAACCCAACGCGTTTCGGCCCGTATTTCATCCAACCCAAACCACCTATAATGAAACAACAAAATTACTGCTCCTAAGTAGTTTGTAGCTCAACCCCACTAGGTCTCCCCGTGTTTGTAGCTCAACCCCATTGTTTCTTCACCTGTCCCAGTGGGGATATGTGTTGCGCATTCTACAACTCACAGTCATGTCTGTGCATATTTCTCTGTCGATAACCTACTTGCCTTCACTTTGTACATGTTGGTTATGCGTAAACGATTTCGAACTTTATTATACTATTAAACTTGTATGCTCACATTTACACTATGTGTATTGACCTCTATTTTAACGTATGTGACAGGTGCCTAGGATGCTGCGCTATTACCTGCTTTTGTGGAATCAAGTAGGATGGAGTCTAGAAATAAACAAAAACAATTTATTTATTTGAATCTGAGTTGTCGGAACATGTTATTTGCCTTTGAGATTTCGCTGTCTGTAATAACTATTTTAACTTGATGGGTTGTGGTATGGGACATAATATTAACTATCCGGTAATTTAGTTGTTGTGGATTTTCTCATGGACAATCTGTTTCGCTCAGTGTCATGCCCCGGTGTTTCCGCCATCGGTTGGGGTGTGACACTTGTGATTTCTCGTACTAAGTCGACGATTATGCCCTCTATGATCATAAGATATTGAGCATGTACCGCTTCGGGGACGTTGCTGTTAAAAGTATGATTAGAACGTGACACATTTAATTAGTATTTTATTGTATTTTATTCAATATAATAAAGAGACTAACTATTTGATTATAAACAAAGTAAATAGAAAGCTTACTAAATCTGCATAAGGAGGGAAAGATTTGGTTCCTTCAACTCACTTACTACTGAAGGGTTTCTGAATATACCATTTGTTTCGGAAACAACTCTGTCCAATCTGCCGGATATGACCAGCTTCTTACCTTCGTCTAATGAATTCATATGCATGACTCTCATTTTCGTCGTTTGTCAAGTACACTTGTCAATACATTTTAGTTAAAAATGGCCAGATTCTGGTTATCTTGTATCTTAAACGCTCAAATCCAAGAATCTAGGAAAAGGGAAATAGATCTATTGGGTTGGTTGACCCGCTAAGCATATACAAAATAAATTGATAAATAACCTAAACCACCTATATTTGACCCACTAAGTATTTACAAAATAAGTTAACAAATAAGTGTTTGCATCTCAACCCAACCTTCCTGACCCACTTTGACTCGTTATTCAATTAACCTAAACCGTCTATAATGAAACAGAGAAAATACTACAAGTGCTTTGCGTCGTGGGCTCAACCGAATTGGCCGACCACACTTTGACCCAAACATATTTTGGCCCATTACTCAACCCAACGCGTTTCGGCCCGTATTTCATCCAACCCAAACCACCTATAATGAAACAACAAAATTACTGCTCCTAAGTAGTTTGTAGCTCAACCCCACTAGGTCTCCCCGTGTTTGTAGCTCAACCCCATTGTTTCTTCTTCCCCCTCTTACTGGTTTCCGGCTGAAAACAACATTGCCGTCTGAATTCAGCTATGGATCGCTGTACCCAATCGATTTGGAACGTCCACCTTGTCTATTTGGTTCACTAAACCGGATCAATTTGGATCGCCGTACCTCCGCAATCAGGAACACCGTACCGATGCAACTGGGTTCGCCAGACCATGGCGTTCCGGTACGCTTACAATTTCCGATTGGGTACACCATGATCCAATACGTTGATCGTGGCTACCCTAGCGATTTAGGTGACTATGATGCAACCTAACCCACCTGCCCTGAATCGTTTAAATACTCGGAACTAATTATACTTGAAACTGTTGATCTTAAAACAAACCTGTGGAGCTACTTTAGATACTCGAAATTGTTTATTCAGACTCTCATCCAGTTCAAGAATGACATCAACATTATCACACCTGAACCGCCGGCATAAAACTTAATTAGTCGAAGCAGCTATTTCAACTCATTAGCATATAAATAGACAGATTTGGGTTATCTTTTACCTCACACGTCAACTAATCATTAGCAAAATTGTGTCTCTTTACTTCTTTAGCCATAACAGTAACATAAGGAAAATGGATTTTATTTCGTTCATAGATAAGAAACCTGCCAAACTTCATAAAAAACACTGAAAATTATTAGACTACAGGTGTGCAAAATAGCTTCATCATTCCAATAGTGAAAATACAAACAAAACCACATGTAGAAATTGCATCAACAGGTATCAAAATCTAGATCTGATCAAACCTACCTCAATCATGAATTTAATCACATCAGTTAAAAATTCAAATCAACTGATTTTCATGTTTTAAATTCCATCACGGTTCATTATAAATTTCAAAAAAAAAACCTTGCAATCTGATGTAATGGCCCCAACATTAAGTAGCATAATCACCTGTAATGCTACCTAAACCACCTGTAATCTCCGACTGAGAACTGAACAATCAGCACCGATCGCCGAACCTCCTGTACTCGCGCCAAACCACTTGTAATCTCTGAACCACCTGAAATTGCCGACTGAGAAGAAGAATGAACAGTTGGTCGTTTAATCCTACCTTGCGTCGACGTGTCTTTTAAGCCTAGAGGGAAGTTCTTCTAATATCCGAACCTCATCCCTGAAGGACCTGATAAATAGATCAACATCGTGGCCACTTGGGGTGTCCCAGTGGCCAGCCTCACCCACCTCTTCCCAGAGGACCCCGGTTCGAATCCTGGCAGGTACACCCTCCAGGATCTCGCGTCGGGTTGGGTATTAACCGCCAGGCAGCTATGGGGCTAAGCTAGCTTGTGGAGTGAGATCACTCCAGCGGTTGGGATAACCGTGCAATATCCCCCCCCCCCCCCTCCAACATCGTTTGTATAGTGTATAGTAGCTGCCGATCAAAAAATGTAAAATCTAGAATTAGGACATGTGATTTTATGCTAATGTTGCTAATTTAAATCCAAAATGATGAATTTGTCTTGTAAATCCCACATAAGCATTTTATCAAACACCTTAAGTGCATAAACATAAACTTGCCACATTCGATGACACACATCGATGGATAACCGAATCTTCAAGTGTTCAATGTCAAAAAAGGTATAACAACAAATATTTTAAAACAAATTGATGTCAATTTCAAAAAAAAATTAAAATTAATAATACCTCCGATGTATACTGTGTACTGATGTTAATGTGGGAATGGAGGTTGTAGTCATGGCAATGGAGGCGAACCGGCGTTCGACGAGACGGTGGGTGACTGCATCTTGTGATTCTCGTCATCTACATCAACACCATATCCACTCTCTCTACCGCCAATGGTTTTCCGATGAGTTCTACATCTGGTAAACCGTTATTCAGTGGGCAGCGTCAGTATCATCATGCCATCCAAAGAGCCATCATCGCCGGCCGGAACGAACACCGGAAACGGCGAACCCCATCTCAAATTCGAACCAAGAAAGCCATGAACAGTGAGTGGTAAGGATACAAAAGCCATCATTATCGGCTAGGAGAATGGAAACATCGTCATCTCCCCTCTGCATCACTCACTCTCTCTCTGTATGAATGAACCTCTCAGTAGAACCCACTAGAAAAGAAGATAAAGGAAAGGCTTGAAAGGGCGTGTGTTACAATCGTTTATGTAAACCAATCAAACCTGGCCACAAGATACAAATACTATTCATTCCATTCTCTTATTACTAGATAGAGATTAGGGGTGTCAATGGAAGTGGTGGTGATGGTAATATGCTGATAGAGGGACAAAGATAGATAGATTCGATGATGGTTGGATTCAGTGGTGGTAGTGGAGGTTGGTTGAAGAGGGGTTTTATAAGGTGGGATGAATATAAGGGTAAAAGGACATAAATGTCCTCACATGATAATCATGTGATATGAGTTAATGTTTTAATTTAACCTGGTTGGTGTTAAAGGGCGTGGGATGTAACGGATTTTACAAATAAAATTGTGATTATAATTATTAAGTTAAATGACATCCATTGCAATTCACTACATACATAAAGTACGAAAAATGTTATTTACCCTTAATTTTATCTACTACTAATGTTGTTGCTTTTATCATTTGTTCATAAGACGATTTTTTTATATATAATCAACTCACCTTTTTCCCTTTTTAAAACAATTTATTAGTACCATTAAGTAACTTTTTCCCTTTTCATTGTCACATATCTTCATATATAAACGTTATTCCACAACCACATATCATATTTGTTGCCCGGTAATAAAAGGAAAAAGGAAAGTATCCAAATCATCTGGGGTGGTGAATGAGAAGTACCCAACTCATCTTTACCATTTTGAACTATATGTTGATGCCGAAGGGTTGGCGCCCACGTAACCAAAAACCCGACACAATCGATTTCACGACCTGGCTACAACCCAAGTACTCTAACGGAGACCGGCCGCTTACTAAATTAACTAAGGGGCTGTTTGGCAACCCTCTTAATGAATCATTAAGAGGTTCCCCTCTTATTCGGACAGAGGTGTAGTTGTTTGGTTGGCAAAATGCTAGCCTCTTAATGGCATCATTTAGTCTGTATCATACAGATATAATAACTTGCTGAATGAAAAAAAGACATTTGTTACCCTTTCCCCTCTCTTCTCCTTCTCTTCTCTGTACAGATAGAAGAAACCCTAGTTCATCAGCCAAGACCTCCACCCCACTCCTGTCCTCACCACCGAAGCCTACCGCCGCCCTCCTCCTCCCTCTCCTCACCACCTCCCGCCTACCGCCGCCTCCTCCCTCTCCTCACCACCTCCCGCCTCCTCCCTCTCCTCACCACCTCCCGCCTCCCGCCGCCTTCCTCCTCCCTCTCCTCACCACCGAAAGCCTCTCGCCGCCCTCATCCCTCTCCTCACCGCCGAACAGCACCCAGGTTCGTTTTCTTGGTTATTTTTTTATTAAACTGATTTTTCATTTATTTTACTCATTATTATGATTATGATGTGGTTAAGTTTGATTTTTATGGATTTGTTTATTTTTCTGATTTTTTTATTAGTTTATTTTTTTATTTTTTTTTCTGAATTTGGTGATTTTTTTTCTATTAGTTTTTTCCTGATTTTTTTTCCAATACTTTACTCATTATTATGTTGATTGATGTTGTATGTAGAATGGTTATGTTGTATGTTGAAAATTCATAGATGTTGGTATGATTGGTATGATTGATGTGGTTTAAATCCCCTAATATTTGGTTATTTTTATGAATGTTTTTTTGTGGATGGTTATGTTGTATGTTGAAAAAAGATACATGTTTTCTTTATGTTGTATGTTGATTGTTATTAGTTGTTATATTAGAAATGGAAAAAAGGATTAGGATTAATTGGAAGCAAGAAGGTGTTGAAAAAACCTTTCTTGAAGCATGTGTTCATGAAGTAACCGTTAATGGACGTGAAGGAAGCAGTCTTAAACAAGCGTCATGGAAAACTGTAGCTGAAAATTTGAAAACACAACATAATTTCATAGTGGAACAACGTCAAATGAAGAATCACTAAGATTTTCTAAAATGAAAATTTGCAGCTTGGTTAAAGCTTAAAAACAAAACCGGGAATGTCTATGATCCAGTTACAAACAGTTTTAACTTGTCAGAAGAAGAGTGGCAAATTGAGATGAAGGTATCTGTTTTATACTAATAATTAGTAGTGGTATATTTCATTAATTTTATAGTATTTTAATGTGGATGTTATGTTTTGGATGTTATGTTATGGATGTTATTGTTATAGATTAATGTGGATGATATAGTTGTTTATTTATGTTATGATAGGTACCTTATGGATCCGGACGATGAGATTATAGTTATCATGATCTTTTGTTGGTATTGGGTTTCATTAGCCTCGAGAATAAATGTTGAAAGGATAAGAGACTTGAATTCGGCATTAACCGATCATGAATACACGCAAGAATTATTGCATGGTACTTCTACACAATGTCATGAGATGATGCGTCTTTCACGTGATGCATTTATACTATTGTGCAATCATTTTAAACAAAAAAATTGGGTGCAAAGTAGTAGGTCAATAAGCTTGGAAGAAAAGTTGGCTATGTTTTTTATGGTCATTGGACATAATGAACGTTTTCGAATGGTTAAACGAAGGTTTCAACACTCAACGGAAACAATTCATAGATGTTTTCATGAGGTCCTAAAGGCAATGATGAATTTCGCAAGAGAAGTTATAGTTCCAACATCTTCTAATGTAAGCGCAAATAACTCCGAACAACATAGAAGGCTAAAAGAAATATTTCCTAGAGCAATAGGTGCCTTAGATGGAACTCTTATACATGCGATCGTGCCTGTTGATCAACAGACTCGTTACAGGGGAAGAGGAAAAGGTGAATGCTTTCAAAATGTATTAGCAATTTGTGACTTTGATATGATATTCACATTCGTATAGGCCCGATGGGAGGGCATTGCACATGATTCACGAGTTTTAAAAGAAGTTGCATTCAACCCAAATTCTGGCTTTCCTTTTCCGCCACCAGGTTTTTAACCATTCTTCAATGTTCATTTCATACATTATTTGTTTTTTATATGATAGTTTTGATACTGATACAGATAAGTATTACCTTTGTGACGCTGCGTACACCAACACTCGTGGATTTATGACTCCCTACCGTGGTACGAGGTATTGGTTAGCCGATTTTCGACGACAACGTGCGTTAACTAAGGAAGAAAGATTCAATCATGCTCACGCACAACTCAGAAATGTCATTGAACGTGCATATGGTGTTCTAAAGGCGAGATTCCCAATCCTAAAGCAAATGGCTCCCTTTTCTTTTCCAATACAAAGAGACATAGTGATTGCTTGTTTCGCCATCCATAATTTTATAAGGAAATGCAATATTTATGATCAGTTATTTATGGACTATGATGAGAACACGATGTTTCATGAAATGCAAAGTGGGGAAAATGATGGCCTGTTAGTTCAAGACATAGAGTGGGGTTCACAAGGTATTGACTATATGACTTCTTTACGTAACCAGATTGCTAATCAGTTGCTTTCAAATGATTCAAATTAAAATTGTATGCAGAGTTGTGTTATTTGTATTTGGATTTTCGTATGTTTCCATGGAATTTAAAGGATTGATGTGTAATTTGGATTTTCTATGGCGTTTTGTATTTTTCTTTTACAATTTTTGATCAATCTGTACACTATTCAGAGCTCTTGCCAAACAGATACATTTCATTCAGCACATAATAGTTCAGAGGGGTAAAATAGTCATTCTGCACAGTCATTCAGAGATACAACCAAATAGCTCTTAATGGTTCAGCACTTACTGGTTCAGAGCCTCTTACCCATTCAGACCTCTTACTGGTTCAGCACTTGCCAAACAGCCCCTAAGTGAAGCTAACATTCAATGTAAACTAAGAATACAATTTTTATACTAACATAAAGAGTAAATTACTTTTTGAGTCTTTATATATTAGTGGTTTTAACTTTTAACCACTTGAATCCAAAATCAAAAAGTTTAACGTCCTGAGTTTTTAACTGCTCATTTTATAACGTTTTGAGTTCAATTTTTTAACACTTGTACTTTGATTTTGAACTCAGGTGGTTAAAAATTAAAACACACAGACTCAAAACGTTATAAAATAAAAGGTATAAACGTTTTGATTTTAAACTAAAACCGCTAACCTAAAACTCAAATAGTAATCACTCTTAAAAATTCGTTAGGTTCAGTTCATCCACCTGTAAACATAAGTATCCCTAAGAAGCTTCTAGAGGGTTCTAGCAAAGAGAGATACATCCCAATCTCCATTAACGTTTCCGATACTGTAAACTTCCAATTCTCCTTCGAACTCTTCAACGTTCAACAGGTACATTCCTCTTCAATTTTCCCCAAAATTTGTACATTTTGATTCGTGTTTCAATGTGAATCTTCGAATCGTCAATTAAACAGTTATCAATTAGATAAGTTCGATGAAGAATTAGGTTATGATTTATGAACATATAATTGCGTGTCGAATCTACTGTCTGCACCACTGATTTGTGATGGATTGGATATATGCTTTGAATTGGAATAAACATGTCATTGTTGATCAAAGTTGCTTCTTATTTATGCTGTTTTATTCTGATTCTGTGTGTTAGTTCTATCTGAATTGATAATTATCAGAAATTCGTACATTTGGATGTGTTTTAATCTATTCTGGCCTATATTTGAGATATAGATGATTTCGATAATTTTAATTTCATGCAGAATTTTTATATATATAAAATGTAAAACATATATAATATTAATATTAATATTAATATTAATAGTAATATTAAAAGTCAAAACTCAAAAGTGACAATATTTGAAACAAGATCTAATCGTAAGCCATGAAATCTTCCGAGTCCACACCAACCAAGGTATCCAAAATAATGGTCAATAGCGCCGATAATAGCGGTTTCGCACCGCTATTTTGGAAGGCCCGATAACCACTATCCCACCACGGCCTGTATGTTAAATTAGATATGGAGAATGATGAAGTTTTGATGGGTAGTTGGGGATACAATTTAGTGCTAATGTATCTAAATATGGAGAATGATGAAGTTTTGATGTATTAATAGTTATATATGTCGACAGCTGCACGACATCTTGTTGTATAAAACTAGTGACATGTTATGTAAACAAGTATAATTGACTGTTTATGAGTTATAGCATCTAATATATGTATTTTACAAGATTATCACTAGGGATGTTCAACGACCGTTGAAACTGACTGAACCGTCCAAACCGAGCTAAACTGGCCGGCTATGTTGTCGAAAGCCCAAGGCGCACTCCAGGCGAAAAGGTTGAGCCTGGAGCCCGGAGCTTAGGCGCTTAAAGCAAGGGCTTTTCTAAGCTAAGCGCATAGTATAAAATACTATTTTTTAGGAGTTTTAGACATGTTTTAGGCTTGTTTAGGTTGGTTTAGGTTGATTTGTCTTATTTAGGGGTTTATTACCATTTTCAGAAACCAGATTTCACGATTAGTTTACGGTCTGGAACTGGCCGAGATTCTAATAAAAACTAAAGAATAGTTAACATATATAGTTTTGATGATAATATAAATATAATAAATTATTTTCACTTATACGAATCTAACAATCATAACACATATAAGTACTTTTAGTTATAACACGTATAGGTTATATTAATCAAGCCTTTCATGTCCGTAAGTTTTTTTTTTCCTTACCCTTTTCCGTAAACCCTTTGATACTTAAAAAGTAAAACGTTAGGTCTTTTTTTTTTTTTTTGACATTGAGTACACATGTATTAAATTGCAGACAGTTAATAAATTTCATCACTTTAGGCTGTTTTTACTTTATCTCCATTAATCTAAATCATATACTATTATCCACAGTGATCCAAGTGTCATTACCTACAATTAAACCCGGATTCATTACACCATGATTGCTTGTTCTCCCATTAAAACCTGCGTAAAGCACATCATCTGTCCAAGCAGGCCCCACCAAAAGCTGATACCTCAATCTTTACCATATGCATATCTCTCCCTTGGTTTTGCCAAACCAAATTACGCTACAAAAATAACCACCTGTCAGTCATTGACCATCAAAAGTGGTATGCATTTAGTTGGGCTCCACAATATGAATATGAGGTCTTTAATCCCCAAACAAAGGATTATTTCAAGAAAGAAATGGAGTTTGGTATCCGGATCATGGATGCAAGGATGTACCTCGGCGAGTCTTGTTTTCGGATTATTTGTTTGTAACTCAAGTACTGAAGTTGAACCCGTACACGCTGAAGTCAAACAGAATAATAAACAGTCACATGGAAAGCAAGTTTACATTGACTATTCAGTTATAGGTGAGCTGGCTAACGGCCAAACGGGTCAAAATGTCAAATTGGATCGGGTTGGGTTTGGTCCAATTTGGTTAAGTATCTTGTGTGTTTTTTTTTTCTTTGTACAGGGATCCCTGGGGATGGAAGATGTTTGTTTCGTGCTGTTGCTCATGGAGCTTGTGTAAGATCGGGGAAACCTGCTCCTAATGAGAGTCTCCAAAGAGAGTTAGCTGATGAATTACGTGCTAGAGTATGTTTTAAAAATAATAGTATTTTTTAATGTGGATCTACAGGCCGTTAGTATCTTGAAACTATTTTATATGCCACCCAAGTTTGTATTCGGTTTATTTGTACTAATTCTAGGCAAAAATATTAAATTCCCTATAAATAGACAAAATCACTTCTGATAAGCTGCATTATTAATATATTATATTAATACCTTAGAAATATGTTGTTTTTATGAAAAAAAATTAAGGTCATTTTCGTCATTTAGCATGTTTTTTTGATCAAATTGGTATAAATGAAACCATGTATACATACTTGGGTGGCTATAAGTATGTTTCGTGCCTTCCATGAATGACAGATATAATAATATTTGGTTTTGTCGACGTAAGTATTCGGCAAGAACATGATAGATGATGAAAATGCCCTTTGAAAATACAAAGTTACTTCTGATGAAGTGTCAACATGCTGCTATCTTTCAAATATAATTATGAATGGTCTCATTTTCTTGTTGCTAGCAAATACTGTTATTTCTTAAGTAATACTTTCAGGGCATAGTAACCCCCCCCCCCCCCCCCCCCCCCCCCCCTCTTTCACTTGTGTTATCACATATTCATAAAATGGGAAATGCTTAATGTAGAATGTTGATACAAACAACTAACAATTTTGATTCAGAAACCGTTTATATTTCTTGCAGACGCACCTGGTTTTATTATACTGAATTAATATTTACGATTTTTTAGGTAGCGGATGAATTTGTTAGAAGACGAAAAGAGACAGAATGGTGAGTTGTGAAAGATTTTTTTTTTTGCTTGTACCTTTACAATCATTTTGTTGTGCCATTCAATCTATATTTTCTTTTTCATTTATTTATTACCTGCACAATATGATCTAGTTCTAATATGAAGTTTTTGTCTAAATACTCGTGGAAAAAGTTATCGGTTTTAATAAAAGACTTTTCACTAAAAATGAAGAGATATGAAGGATTAGTTTTACTATACGCAGATTAAAATATTTTGGTGGTATGGCACATGTCGTTTGTGAGCACTCATATGAAAGATGAATGTTTTCTACAGGAGTTATATATAAGTAATTATTAATTGTATTTTCACATAATTCAGGTTTATTGAAGGTGACTTCGATTCATATGTGTCAAAAATAAGGAAGACACATGTATGGGGAGGTGAACCTGAATTGCTCATGGCTTCTCATGTTCTCAAGTAAGTGTCTCTCTCTCTCTCTCTCTCTCTCTCTCTCTCTCTCACACACACACACACACACTTTGGGGAAACTAGCAGTTAAACCTCACATGTGTATTAATACGCGAGCGCTAGCAACACGTATAAAAGAGCAAGAAAAAGAGATAACACATGATTCTTATGTCATATGTGTGATTAAGCTACGTCCACACGGAACTAGATAGGGTTTTCTATAATTTTCAATTATGCTACAGGTTTACAGTTACATAGATATCGTATATATAGAGGCCTATTAGGGTAATCCTACGTAGTTGCTTGTTCTTCAAGTAACTAGCTTTTCAAGCTGCCTTGAAACCGACTTGTAGAATGTGGCCTAAAGTTCCTTATGGGTCAAGCCCGTAGTTCTAAACCAAAGCCACACACCCTAACATTGTCAATATGGTCAACCCTAGTCCACAACTCTACAATTTCCACTTGGAGGCTGATTATCAAACCATCCGTCTATAGTTGTTAATAGCGATTAGCGGACGATAACGAAAAGTCACCTATACGCTACGTAGCGATTGCGATGAAATAGCGGGCGCTATTTTATGTTTTGCGATACACTAGAAGAAAATTTTAGAAATATTTTATATGTATATTATATCCAAATACGGTGTTTCTATACATATATATAACAAAAGACCTAAAATCCAGCTATTGTTTATGTATATTTTATCGCTATTTATATTAAAACAAAAAAAACATGATGTTCCGCTATTTACTCGCTATGGAGGCGCCAAAATCAGATAGTGTCATAGCGATGAATGAGCGATTTGCTAAGCTATTTGCTATAGCGTTTGCTATGAGTGCTATTAACACTCTTATGTAGTACATATCCAACTGACAATTGTTCCCTTGATTGTGAACATATAAACTGTAGTGCCCTTAACCAAATCTAAACAACCACCAAGAATTCGCATGTGCAAAACCTTAGTAAATAAGCAAATGTTAATAGTTAAGAATTCTAGACGTTTGGATAACGATTAAGCTAAACGCACAATATTAAGTATCAAACAAATTCAAGAATCATAAAAGCCTTGTAGAAATCGATTAACCTACATAACAGCTAAAGTAACCCAACCGCAATAAGTTATATATTAAAATCAATAGTATTTGCAGGATTTTAACGTTTTTTAGGCTTTTAGCGTGAGTCGAATAATGACCTTGTTTATGTGATTACCTTTATCATATATGATATTGATTATTTTGCCCAAGAATACAATACACAAAATCGCCGTTAAATTACTAATCATGTGATTTGTCTATAAACATAATTAAGTAGAACTGATTTCTTATATGAAAGCCGAAAACGCTGAATTTGAAGCCCTAAATGAAGGATTTTGGGCTTACATCAAACGATATAAATAGTTTATTGCATACAATGACAAAAACATCAAGTTTCGTTTTTTATTATTATTTATTACTACGGGTACTACTTCCTAGGTTTTGCATAAAACATTATATTTATGTTAATATATTTGCATATTTTTATGCAGGATGCCAATATCTGTTTACATGAATGATGAAGATTCAGGTGGCCTAATATGTATTGCTGAATACGGTCATGAATACGGGAAAGAAAATCCTATTAACGTCTTGTATGACGGGTTTGGTCACTACGATGCTCTACATGTTCCTAATAAAAACGGTTCCCGGTCTAAACTATAGAAATTAAACTGCAAGTTTTGTTACTAAATTGTTGTATTAACCTTTATAGAAAATAAATGAAAAATAAAATAGCAGGTTACTACTGATCTATTTTGCCCTCAGCAAAGATTTATCATTTTTTGTATAACTGTGAGAACCCGTTATCGGGGAACTCAGAGGGCCTCACGTCACCTGCCATCAAGTGGGAGCACCAAGCAGTCGTCTATAAAGGGTTACTAGATTCGAACCTGAAATCTTTGCTAGATCAACTTCACATATAACGGGCATGCCTCTAATAGTGTTGTGGGCCCATGACACGTGGTTGATGAGGCATACTAGGTACTACGCGGATTATGATGACTCGGCTGATATGCTGTTTGTTTTGTACTGAAGTTTAAGTGTGAAATCCGAACTAGAGTTGACAAAATGATCGGTCAAGTGGGTTGGGTAATTGGTTAATACATGTTCAATTCGGGTTGAACCAAAGTTCGCTTGTATGTACAACAAATTTTATTAATACCTCCTTTATGTATGATAAATGTGTTAAATGTTTCTTCAGGTTTTGTGAGTTTTCCAGTAACGAGCTCTCATTAGGTATATGCAGGTTTTATGAGTTTTTATATGTAGTAAAAGTATATTTTGTAGGTTTTATGAGTTTTTCCGGCAATTAAAAATATAAGGCTTTATGTAACTATGTACTAGGATTAAAATAATATTTTAGATGATTTTCTACCAATTTGACGTGTTTTGACCTGTTGGAACTCATTTGTTTTTAAATAATTGTTTTTTTTTTTAATTTTGTGTATACCTGGCAAAATGTACGGGTGACGAGTTAGACTGGGTTAATTAAAAAATGGTTATTTTGGTTTGAGTCAGAATGAGTTTTGACAAAAATAGGTGCGGGTCAAAAAACAGTCGATGTGATTCGGGCCTATGTCGCTGTACCACAGCTTTGGAATAGAAAGATAACTAATATTAGCTGCTATTACAACTTTCGAAATCCGAGGGCTCCATTTATGATCTTGATGAAGCTGTCTGCAAGTTCCTAACCATGTATCTGAAATATAAATCATCGGAAAAGATTTGACAGTTGAGAGTTGATGAGTTTGTTCACTTGGCTGACAATTATTATAAGAATTGTCTTGATCGCTGTCGATTTGGGTCTTTTCATTTCTTCTAGTTGTGGGAATCATGCACTCTTTAGTGGCATGGAACGTTGTACTTGAACGTCCCTCATGGTGAATAAGTTGACGGCTAGTTGAGGTTCGACCTTCAAACTTGTAGCTGATAATAACACCCCAAATGAGCTACACAACAGAAACGAGACTAATAGAGGGTGCCCAGTTGATAAAACACCATCGGAACCCATGGGTTTTATCTGACGTGTGCTGGGTATTTCCTACAGCCGCACGAAGAACCTGATATCGAACAAAGGTAGGGTGAGTTTGCACTTTGCAGTCGTCGAGAAAGGAGATGAGTTGCAGTTCTGCCTTTAAAACATTTTTACTTGTAAAGAGTTTAAATGGGTTATCACCGCGACAATTGTTTGTGTCCACCACGTGCTTGTTTTGAGCCCGTTTAGACCTGAACTCATTTTGCTTGGAATTTATATCGACCCGAATTCATCTTGCTTTGAGCCTGAATCTGAGGCGAAATCGATAAAAGCCCGTTAAAAATGTAAGAATATATATTAGTACTCATTATCATCTTGCACTTTCAGTTAACAAATTCAACAGAAAATCATATTATCTTGAACAACAAAAAAAACCAAAATCTTGATGATTCTAACAACTGATATACACACTCAAAACCAAATTCAAACCTACCGAGCTGCAAAGTAACCAATCATAATATCCACAAAACACAATACAAACACTAGTATTAAACATTGTACCATCATAAAGTCAGTTCTTTTACACCTATGTTGATCCAAGAACACATCAAGAGAGAATCCTGACAAAAGTCATCGTCTTTTTCTCATAGCATGCAGTCGGTTCTCGCGGGTAATCGTCTAAAGAAGTTAACTGGCACCGAAGGTAGCTTATGACGAAACCTCGGGTGTCGCAAAACATAAAGCCCGGTCAGAATAGCGACAACTTGAAAAGGCGTAACATAAAGAACAATAGCAGTAAGTAAACAAAACGTCACAAAAAGTGATGTAGCTCGCGGGTCCCTCCAACTTAATAGGGACTGAAACCGTTCTCCTTGAGTTGCCATATCACCAACCACGGTTTGCATCCGGCCCATGATACTTCTGAGCCGATCATACCGCATTCGGATGATATCAGGAGGTCGGGAAGTCGGGAACGTGTCGAATTCTTCGTCTAGTTCATCGGGATGCACGTTATCAGCACATGAAATTCGGGTTTCCATATGAGGGGGGTTTCGGGGCCTCCATCGGTAGTACCAAATACCGATCAGGAAAAGGTAAAGAAACACGGTTGGGAGAATGAGTTCGGGGTATAACACAAGTATCACGAAAAGAACGTGGATTAGAACGGTCGTGATCGGGTTTTTCCAGTTGCAAATATGATTGAACCATCTCCCGATTGCGACTAATCCCCCCAAAACCGACATCATTCTCAAGAAGTTTGCTTTACTTCTTCTCATACTCCACATATGTGACCCGACATCGAGCATATACTCGACAATCTCTTTTCGTAAAGGCGGTTCTGCCCGGCTCAACCTCATCGACACAATCTGGATCGCTTGGTGTCTCAAGCTATCAAGCTGGCTCACGGTTAACGGGTAAATGTAATGCATTTTCGGTAGTAACGGTTGCGAGTACATATGCATCATGTTCATCAAAGATGAACACGTAAACCGAACCGCTAAATGAATCTCACCCATTTTCTTAACCCCGGACGGGTGCAAAACTAAAAGCGGGTACGAATGGGTGTAAACGCGGTCCGTTTCAAGGGTCGATAAACGAATCCGAACCTTACCGATCCTCGAGTCACGGTTCCCACCGGGCTTATCTTCGCCTTGTAAATGACAATTATCGAAAACCCCAATGGTTATAACCGTACACGGGTCGAAAACTTCCCATGTGTATTGCTCATTCCATTTGGGTGTAGGACTATCGATTATGGTTCGGGTTCTGACCCATTTGGTACCGTACTTTGCTACACAATAAGCATCGGTTGTAGCCCGTCCGTCTTTCGTTTTCATAGGTGAAAGCCCGTTCGCACTCAAGATTCCAACCTCGAGCACACCGATACTGTATTTCCATAACTGTTTAGCAGTCGGTCTAAGATCGCTACTATAATGAGTCGATTCATCAAGAACATGGTACCCGCCTTCCAAACAAACTCGCAAGTGAACCCGACTAGCGAATTTAACTTCTTTTTTCATTTCACCTTCAATCATAACATGTTTTTCCAGATTAAACCATTTCGAGTTAACCGCTCTATGGTCTAGTCTCCGGTCGACATATTGTAACGGGATCGCACACCTTCCAAGAATCTCGTCCTTATTAGGCCCGACCCGGTCCTCTACACTCAAAATCAACGGTTCTTCAAATGGCTCCGATGCCACAAACATCAAATCTTCGTTCCATAACGGGTTTATCGTCTTGCTAACCGAAACCCGAGTCTTCAAAACATGATTCCCGAGCATAGCTTTTACATAAACCTCGGGGAACCGTGTCTTATCATTCGGGATCAAATCTTGGGCCTCAATCACATTAACTCGAAGATACCAAAGTTTAGGTGATAAGTACACTTTCGACTTGATACTAGCAAGGCCGTCCGCACTAGCCCCGACAGCATCCGAATGCCACGCTTCCGGAAACGCTTCATCCGCTTGCGTACCCCACCAAACCGCTAACATAAGTTCCCCTTTAAGTTTGTCTCCTTTCCGGTCCGCTAACTTGTACCATTGTGGCGCTAACGGGCTATCGGGTGGGACCCGTTTCGGGATCTCATTAAGATCGAATAAAACGCCGCCTATGAAATCATCTTTTACAACATCTTTATCTTTTACCACAACCTCAAGCATAGTGGATTGGATTCGGTCTTTAGAGAACGAAAACACTTGGTTCCATTCCGGGTTTGTTTTCTTTTCAAAATGGCGGGTCGTACCCTTGTAGTTACCCATTCGGATCTCCACGTACGGGTCGCAGCTGCCCGTTAGATCTTTTCCGGGTAAATCTTTGGCTTTGACTACACGGACATATAAATATTGCATTTGTTCAACAAGATCATAGGTGCTAGTGAGCTTGTCGTGTGCGGTTTTACCAACACCGAGGGCGGGTTTGGTCTCTTTGAGCGAAAAATCTTCATTCGGAGGGCGAGCCATCATCTGGGGTGGTTTATTCATCATCTGGTGTTACATAAAAACAAACAAAAAATGGTTAATGATAAAAATTGGAGGGAAAAAAGATCTAGAAATGAATTTTGAATTTTTAAATGTAATGAACAAATCATACAGAAGGTGTTCGGATATGCATTTTGAAACCGGTTATTGATCTAAACGAGTCCAAAAAGTTTTAAAAAAAGATCCATTAGTTCTTCATTAATTTATTGTTTTAAATAAAATGAATTTTTGGGTCATCTTCCGCCAGTTGACCGATTCAACCTGTTTGACCCGTTTTCGTATATCTCCTTGTCAAACCTGGAAATTAGTCAAATTACATAAATGTTCAAAACATATTTTAAAAAAACTTGTAGCTACCTAAATTATAGCCTAGTGGCATCTTAAGATGAGATAAGTCTTAGGGACTATTTGGTCATGGGTTCGATTAAGGGGTTTTTTCCCCGGTTGATTAGGTACTCTAGTGATCCAATGTTGCAGTTCAGAAAAGAAAAAAAAAACAATTTGTAGTTATCACACTTATTTAACCCAAACAATCGTTTTGACACCAGTGGCGGACCCATGAATTTTTCTATGAAGGTGCGGAATATTTTTAAAAATTTAGGCCCCGGGTATATATAAAAAAATCGGTTCATATCGAGTCGGGTCATGTAAAACAAAAGAACATTAAACTAAAATTTATATAACCATAAAAAACACGTCAAACGTCACTATAAACATGTTTAAAATTGTGTCCTACAAGTTTTCATTTTTTTTAAATCTATGCAAAACAACATCTAGAGTTACTTTTCTAATGGTTCCTCATGAGAAATCTCGTCAAAACTTCCTTACTCATGGTTTCTATCACATGTAAATCAATCCATTATTTTCAATTTTAATTTTCAAGCCCTAGTAAAGTTTAGAAAAAAAAAACATCAAAAACAACAAAACCTTTTTATAAAGGGGAGGGTTGACAATTTCCAAGGGATGCGGTCAAGATTTTACGCGAAACTTAACACTAAAACCTAGGGGTGTTCATCGAATCGAATATCGAATTTTCAAATTATTCGAATCGAATTGTTCGAATAATTTTTATTTTTCCTTGAATTCGTATTCGATTCGATTAAAACCTACCGAATTCGATTCGAATTCGTATTCGAATAAAGAACCCAACTCGTATTCGATTCGTATTCGATTAAAAATTCGAATTCGAATTGAATTCGAATAAATTCGATTTAATTCAGATTCTTTAAAAACATGTAAAAAACTTTCATAATGAAACATAAATTTTAAAGCAGCCATAAAGCACGATATCACATTAAAAAGTTCCAAATAAAGTACCACAAGTCTAAAATTCAAAACGAGAAGTCGGAAATAACCACTCCACATTACAAGTTAATATTTTTACGCTTAAAAATCTATTGATAGATTTGTTACTTAGGTTTTAGTTATGGGTCATGTAGTAGGTTTGGTAATGGGTAATTTTAATACTTGGAAAAAAAATTGAAAATAATTTATAGTATAGCCTAATCAAAGTTATATATGTATTATATATAAAAATAATAAATAAAAACGTATAATTTTTATTCGAATTTCGAATCGAATCGAATTTGAAATTATAAATTCGTATTCGATTCGTATTCGATTTACTTGACTCGAATTGAATCGAATTTGAATTCGAATTCTTATAATCGAAACGAATTCTTGATAATCGAATCGAATTTAAACGAATTTCGAATTTTTCGAATTCGAAACGAATTCTGCACACCCCTACTAAAACCCTTTTTTTTTCCAAGGGGTGGGCCGCCCACCCACCCTAGTGGGTAGGTCCGCCCACTATTTGAGACGGTATAAACATACATCCAAACACCCTTAAACTTAGATCATGTAAAGGTTGAGCATGGGTCATTTTGGCTAAAAACAAACCAACAGCCAGTATTTCAGCTTTCAGATTTTCGTAACGGATCGATTTCGGTTACAAACAGTATGTTTAATAAGGTTATGTGTTGAGATTTAACCTAATTTATTTAACAAATTCAATTGCATATCGGATTAAAATAAAATAAAAAATTCTAATCACTTTTTTACAATGAAGAATCATCTACAACTAACTAATACATGTAATTTATAATTTATAAAAAAAATATAACAAAACTTTTCCAAATTATAACACATTACTTACAAAAAAAAAAATACAAAAATTAGCTTTAACAACAGTTTTGTTAAATTTGGTTATATATAACCAAACGAAACCATAGTTTGATTATTCAGTTTTTTATTCTAACAACATATATACCAAAATAAAATTAAAAAAACAAGTAATTAATTTTGAACAAAGTAATGACTACCTTAGAATCTGCAGAAATGAATGTTCTTCACCTGCTAGAATACCATAAGAACACAAACTAAAACCCTAGGTGAGTTTTAGAGAGAGGAACAGAAGAGGTTTGAGAGAGAGAGAGAGGGGAAAAATAGTACAGGTGGTGAATAGTGGGGATGACTTTGCATGTGTGCTGTAAGAATCTGGGTGTGTGTGTGCATGTATCAGAGTGTGTGTTTTTGTCTTTATTAAGGTTTACGTTTTTTATATAAGTTATTTAGTTTTATTTGTATCAAATTTACGGTTGTAAAAGTTATAGGATGTCCTTGAGCATGCATATTGTTTGGATTAAGTTTATGAAAATTGTGAGTTAGTAATGATTCAGTGAGGTTAATTTGTGCATGTTTGTTGTTTCAAAAAAATGTGCATGTTTGAATTTTGATTTTATGGAAAATCAAATTTTAAAATGTTACAATCAGGTTTTATCAAAGCCTAACACTTTTGAGTTATAGTTAGGGTAGAGGGGTGCCCCTTACAAATACCCTAAGACCGTGGGGTATGGTGGGGCTTGGGTTAGGCATTTGGTGACACGTGGAATGGGAGGCCGCCCACTGCCCGGATACGTGTCCGCGGGGTATGGCGGGGCGTGGGTTGGGTGCACCGCGTGGCAAATGTTTAAAAAAAAAATACAAAAAATTTATAAAAAAATCACACAACATTTATAAAAAACCTAAAACTTCATTAAAAATTTTAAAAATTACATAATCCTAAAAATTACATAACTTCTAAAAATTACAAAATAAAAAAACCTAAAGCGTTAAAAAAATTTCAAAAAGTTCGATCTTGTCGAACGCCTTCTTTTCCACGCTTCGAAACTCTATGTTTGCCACCGCCACCCGGTCCTCGTGGCTTAACTCGCCACCGGGAACCGCTTCGTAGTAAGCCTTGAAACGCTCGAGCTTGGGCCTTAGGTCGCGCCATTTATGTTGGCACGTGTTGAGGTTGTGACGGTCGTTACCGATGTTCTGTCGGTAGGCCGCGAATGCTTCCGCCCAATATTTTGTTTGGCCCGGTGGCCGGCCCTTCATAGCGTCGACGACGCTAGTTACGAGTGTCATTTCTTCTTGACGGGTCCAGGATGCCATAGTGGTGTTGTTCGTGGGATGGGGGGGGACCAGCGGGGTAGCGGGTTCAAGACAGTGGGTGTAGCCGGTGGGGTTTTGGTTCGTGGGATGGGGGATGGGGGGACCGGTGGGGTTTTGGTTCGTGGGATGGGGGGACCGGTGGGTTGGGGTTCCAATATATAGGCCCCTTGGGGACCCGGGTGGCGGTTATAGAAGATGGGGGGATGGGGGACCAGTTTGAATTTCAAAATTTAAACACCCGCCTGCCCACGTGGCGGGTGACCCAATGAGAATATGCCACCTCGCTTCGTCATACCGCCCCACGCCCGGCTTGAAACCCAAGCCCCAAGGGGCCACGCCCAAACCCAAGCCCACCCGGGGTGGTCACTTGGGCGTTTTATCCCAACCCACGCCCAAACCCCCGCCCCATACCCCACGGCCTAAGCCCCTCCAATCCTGTACTGTACTGTCACATCATTTTTACCTAAACTAAATTCAAACTAAAAAAACACCAAGGTGCTGTTTGTTTTTTCTGCTGGAAAAGGTCTGCAGTCTGCGGACCACATCTGCAGGCATCTGCAGAAGAAGAGGTGGACCAAATGTCTGCAGTCTGCAAGGAGAAGAGGGTTTGTTTTTTTTACTTCTACAAAACCCCTTCTTACACACATAACACACACTGATCTCTCTCTCCTCCCTCGATCTCTCTCTCTGCCCTCATCTACCACCACCACCACCGTCACCACTACACCACCGCCACCACCGTCACCACTACACCACCGCCACCACCGTCACCACTACACCACAGCCACCACAAAATTACTCGATCTAACAAGTGCCTAACCTTACTACAAACAAAATTACTCGATCTAACATCAAATTAATCCGACATTAAACACATATCAGAATCATTCATGCAGCGATTTACCTGCGATTGTAATATTAACAGATAATTCAGAGTTTATAACTGCAAATCGGTTCAAATACCTGAATCTCCAAACCGATGAAACCAACTGTTACCTGCGATTGGAGTAGCAGGAGGCGGAGGTCGACGGAGGAGGCGGAGGTCGACGGAGGAGGCGGAGGCGGCAGGTGAGTGGTCGATGGTGAACGATGCAGCAGGTTGTCGACAATGAACGTGGGGGCGGAGGAGGATGTAGGGTTTTGAAAAAGAGAGAGTCCGAAGAGTTTTGAAGAGCTTCAAAGCTGGTGGCGCCGGAGGTGAAGGTGGTGGGTGAGGTGGTGGCGCCGGAGGTGAAGGACTAGGGTTGGAGATTTCTGTGTTTTTGAGGAGGATATGTGTTTTGAGAAGGAGATGGTCTTGAGAAGAGGTTTGAAGACCTCAGGCCAAGTCTGCTTGACGCAGAGGTGGGGAAGAGGTTTGAAGACCTAAACTCTTCTAAAAAACAAACAAGCTGTAGACCCTTATGTCTGCGCGTGGTCTGCGCGGCGCAGACATAAGAGGTTCTGAAGTACTTCTATGAAAAAACAAACAGAACCCAAGGCTACTTTCATCTACCCTGTAACTTTTTATTTTTTTTTAAATTAAAAGCAAAGTAAAATAACTAAATTATACTTTCACCAAAATAAAAATAATACATAAGTTAGAAATAACATAACTTAAAATTAATTTTAATAATATACTTGAAATTAAATTAAAATCATTTAAAAAATCATCCACAAATTGTCTATGAGGGTTTAAATATAGAAGAGATCATAACTCGTGTTGAATTGCTTGTTCATGTGTCGCGGGAGGCTCTTATCCCTCTCTTGCGACTCGCCAGGCGAGTGAAGAACTCCAAAATAGTCGGTCAACAAGTTCTAGTCCTGGTCAAACTCTTCATCATATCGCGTGTTGCGAGGCATTTCCATCTCGCGACACACCTGAACCTTGATTCTCCAGAATTTTCATTTTACTCCCTTAGACTTCAATCCTGCATTGTCACATCATTTTTACCCAAACTACCCTCAAACCACAAAAACACCAGCAACACTACTTTCAACTACTCTTTAACCTTTTATTTTTTAAACAAATAACAAATTATACTTTTGAAGAGGTATGGTCCCAATTCCTTGCCCACATGGCAAGGACCACACCACTTTTCCATCCTATATGGCGCTGACATCACCGATATCATCCAGAAGCTTCTAGAAGGTTCTGGAAAATATCTAGGTGGCTCTAAAGATGCTCCACCCGACATAAAGGACAACACGTGTCACCAGTCACCAGGCGCCAGGTAAGCCTGTGATGGATCCAGGAGCAGGCAGACAACACCAGTACGACGTCTCCTGAATACGCAAATGCAGGCGCGCCACGTGTACCACTACACTGACCACAGCAGAGGAGACCAAAGGGATATTCCCCTTGGTCGGACAGCTGGCGCGCGTCTACAGCTGGCACTGCTGCTCCTTCCCTCCTTCACCCTCCGGCTATAAATAGGACCCTTCACCATCCAGGTTGATCATCTTGCTCTCCATATTCTCACACTTAACACACACTGTTTATTCTCCCTCCGAACAGTACTTATTCTCACGCCGGAGCCTGGTTAAGAGGGAAACCCCCATGTTCCCCTCTTAACGAGACTAACGGTGTTGTTGTTTTGCAGGAGCCGAGCCATTTCCAGCGAGTAAGAAAGGAGTTTGAACCCATCATTGAAGAGCCGAGCCCTTTCCAGCGAGTAAGAAAGGAGATTGAACCCATCATTGAAGTAACCCCACTGATTAACCGTAGCGTTAACCTGTGTTTCATCATTGGCGCCATCCGCTTTTAGCAAAACCACTCTCATCTCTTTTTCTTTTCAGAAAACACTCGTCAAACATGGCTGAACAAAACCCTTCTCACCAAGTAGACGGAGACGTTTCTTCCTTCGAACTCGTTTCGGACAACGTACACGTCCAACGAGGTCCAAGGAACGAAATTATCCAAGAAGGGCCGATGAACAATGAGTTTCCCAGCATCTTTGGGAGTACATCCAGGATTGCTACTCAAAACGCACCTGGTGCCACTTTCCAAACTCCACCCAGAATCATCACTCAGACCACAAACGGAGCTACGTTCCAGCCTCCGTCAGAGGTAGTCCAACAGACACCACCACAAGTGCAAACTCAGAGCCATGGAGCCGGTCCCTCAGCTCCATCGGACCAAGCACAACTGAACTTCTCTGCACTACTGGGGCTACCCGAAGGAAAAACTCTGGCTTCCTGGTACGCCGAACAAGTGGCGTCTATAAATCTTGTTTACACACAACTCAGTGCGCAGCAAGCTTTGCTTCAAGCACAAGCTCACCAGTCAGCATTTGTCACTCCACTGCAAAGGCCTTTGAGCGCTCCCATGCCTCAACAGGCCAATGCATTCAACCTGTGTCCTGATTCAATACCTCCACCGCATATTAGAAGGCCAAGCGCGCACGACACACGCGATACTTACGGCGAAACAGAAAGCAATTACGTGCAGTACTCTCAACAACCGAAGAAGCCAATACAAAGCCGTTTAGGCCCGCGCAACATAAACGACGAATTCGACGATGACAATGAGACGAACACAGTGTTCAGTAGGCTACCACCAGAGCATGAAGCATACAAACCTCGCAAGCGCGCAGGTTATGACCCAAAAGCTGAACATGATTACACTCTAAGCTATCGTCCAGACGACATGGCTGAGAATTCAAAGTTCATCAGAGAGATCGCCACGGCTGCCATAGACAAAACAAAATTGCCACACAACGTAGGCAAATACAATGGGTTGACAGACCCAGACGATCATCTCCAAGTTTTTAATGGTGCAGGAGCAACAGGCAGATGGAACTTACCAACCTGGTGTCATCTATTCGCTCAAACCTTCATAGGCGCAGCGCGCATCTGGTTTGACAGCCTACCAGCAGGAAAAATCAAATCATGGGTCGATTTCCGAGAGAAGTTCCTAGCACACTTCTCACAACAACGACGACACACCAGGGATCCAGCCGATTGTCTGAACATATGGCGCAGAGACCACGAAAGCGTGGAAGACTTCATTACAAGATACAACAAAGAATGTTTGGAGATAGGCGATGTAGGCGAAAAGATGATGCGCGCACATTTCATGAGGGTTGTCAAGTGTGATGATCTCATTAAGCGTGTCAAAGGAAGAGATGGAGGACCCAAAGACTGGGAGACCTTCATCGAGGCAGCCAAAACCATCGCGCAGTCGGATAGACAGTTGACCGGTGACGACCACCGTCAGCGTAGTTAAAACCAGACCGACCGGCACAGCAAGAAGGGCAGAAACCAACCTTGGAAAGCATCCGGTCACAGAGAAAGAAGCCCGGTAAGAGAGGATGTGCGCCACACGATCAACCAAATAGCACACCGAAAAGAGGTGAAAAGAGAAAACAGAGAAAAGCAGTGGACACTCCTAACAAAAACCCCTTCAGAAGTCTTGGCAACCGAGAACCACCAGTTCAAGCCACCACTACAGATGCGCAACAAAAGGGGCCAAGACCCGAATCTTTTTTGTGAATTCCACAAGGACACCGGCCACTTAACCGACGATTGTTTCAGCCTTAAACAAGAAATCGAAAGGGCCTTAAGAGACGGAAAGTTAACTCACCTGGTCAAAGGTGGAAGGCGTGATTACCGTCAGATTCAAAGAAGAGAAGAAGGGCCGGATAACAAGAAGCTCCGAAAGTTAGAAACCCACATGGTTCAAGGGGGTCCACGAAAGCCAAGAAAGAACTACAACAAACGCGCGCAGGATGACTCATGGCGCGAGAAACAAGTCGTTTTCCCAGTTGTAAGAGGAGGCCCGCGAGAAAGGAGGCCAATAGTCATATCAGGCGTCATAGGGCATTACCAAACAGATTACATCTTCATCGATCCAGGGAGCACTGCGGATATCATATATGAACAGTGTTTTAATCAGTTCGATCAGGAGGACAAAGCGCGCTTAGAACCAGTCGACTACCCGCTCACTGGTTTCTGCAACGAAGCCGTTTTTCCTCTAGGACAAATATCGTTCCCAGTGTTGCTCTCAGACGAAAGAAACTCAAGAACAGAAGAAGTCACATTCATGGTGCTGCCAGCACATTCAAGACACGATATTCTGCTGGGAAGAGAATCCCAAGGTGATTTCAGCATGATCTGCTCTGGCCCACACTCAGCAGTAGGTTTCCCAACAGAAACAGGAGTGGCCATCATCTATGCAAGCAAATAAGTATTAGCAACAGATGAGCTAAGGCCTGCAAAGACAAGGAAACCAGAAACACGCCAAGAGGCGGAAAAATGGGTGTTAAACAGCGCATATCCGGAACAAACAGTAACCTTAGGACCTGCAATGTCCGATCTGACGCGCGCAGCACTAAAAAAACTGCTGTTCCAGAATATGGATGTCTTTGCCTGGACACCAGCAGACATAGTGGGTGTTCCACGGCACATAGCTGAACACCGCTTAAACGTCTCGGTAGAAGCCAAACCGGTGGTACATGCCAAGCGCCATTTGGGAGACATAAAGCACGACGCCATGAAAGAGCAGGTGATAGAGCTGTTGAACGCGGGAATCATCACGGAGGTCAGGTATCAAACATGGGTGGCAAGCCCAGTGATGGTTCAGAAGAACAACGGTAGCTGGAGAATGTGCGTGGATTACAAAGATCTGAATAATGCATGTCCGCGCGACTGTTACGCCTTACCAGACATCGATGAAAAGATCGATTCACTTGCCACATTCCGATGGAAATGTTTCCTTGATTGCTACAAAGGATACCACCAGGTACAAATGGCCGTACAGGATGAAGACAAGACCGCTTTCCGCACACCAACAGGGCTATACTGCTATACCAAAATGCCTTTTGGCTTGAAGAATGCGGGCGCGACTTATCAGAGGCTCATGAATGAAACTTTCCACGACGCCATCGGCAAGTATATAGAAGTGTATATGGATGATTTGGTTATTATGAGCAAAGAAGAGAGTACAATGTTGCTGAACATCCAAAAGACGTTCGACACCTTGCGCGGAGTCAGTATAAAGTTAAACCTAGCGAAATGCTCCTTCGGCATGGAGGAGGGGAAATTCCTGGGTTTCATTGTCACGAAGGATGGTTTCAAAGTGAACCCTGATAAGATTCAAGCAATTGAACGCATGCCGTCGCCTTCGACGATCAAGGAGATGCAAAAATTGGCAGGACGTTTGGCAGCACTTAACCGCTTCCTGGCCAATCACGCAGCCAAATCTTTCCCGTTTATAAAGACTCTCCAAAACTGCATGAAGAAGAGCCAATTTCAGTGGACTCCGGAATCCGAGAGCGCATTCCGCGAGATGAAAGATTGCCTCATCAAGCTACCAACACTGACTGCACCAGTCAAAGGCGAGCCCCTGGTGCTGTACTTGTCAGCCTCCGACAGAGCAGTGGGAGCAGTATTACTAGTTGATCGGCAGGGTGTTCAAACGCCAGTTTATTATGTGTCACGAACTCTCACAGACCCAGAAACCCGGTACGCAATCATGGAAACACTAGTACTCGCACTGATCCACGCATCTAGACGGCTGCGCAGGTATTTTGCCAATCACGTTATCCACGTGCTAACAAACTACAACATTGGCAATATCCTCGCAAGGCCAGAGATCTCAGGGAGACTAGCGAAGTGGGCAATAGAGCTCGGAGGTCACAATGTCATTTTCAGGCCAAGACCGGCGATCAAGGGCCAAGTCCTTGCAGACTTCACGACAGAAGTACCGGACGACAAAGACCGAGAATGTAAGGCAATGGAAAAAGCCGAGAAGTAACAAGTGGAAGAACCATGGCTGCTATACACAGATGGCGCGTCTAATGAAGACGGCGCAGGTGCAGGGCTACGGCTGGTGAGCCCTGACAAACATGAGTTCACCTACGCCATACGCCTAGACTTTAAAAGCACAAACAACGAAGCAGAATATGAAGCCTTCCTTGCGGGTTTAAGGCTGGCAATCAAAATGGGAGTACGACACATCGAGGCGCATGTAGATTCCATGTTGGTGGCCGGACAAATCAACGGGCAGTACGAAGCCAAGGGAGATACAATGGCACTTTACCTGAGCCAAGCAAAGACACTGCTACAAACCTTCTATTCCTACAAAGTACACCACATCAATAGAAGTGAGAATAAACCAGCAGACGCGCTGAGTAAACTCGCCTCTACAAGCTTCCAGCACCTAGCAAAGGATGTACGCATAGAAGTTTTAAGCAACCCGTCAGTGCCACTGCGAGAAGTAAGCGTCGTCCAACTAGGGACAACGTCTTGGATGACCCCGATAATCGCGTACCTCCAATCTGGCATACTCCCGGAGAACAAGGCAGAAGCAAGGAAAATCCAATACAAATCCGAACATTACCAGATGGCTGATGGGATCTTGTACAGAAAATCGTACCTCGGGCCTTTGTTAAGATGCGTAGATCCCGAAGATGCAAACTATTTGATCAGAGAAGTGCACGAGGGAATCTGCGGTATACATGCCGGACCAAGAATGGTAGTGGCGAAAGTCATGAATGCGGGGTACTATTGGCCCGGGATGCATTTAGATGCGGTCAAAGAATTGAGAAAATGTAGTGGGTGCCAGAGACATGCTCCCAAAACAATGCGCCCCAAGAATGAATTGGTACCAGTGACGACGGCGTGGCCCTTTCAACAGTGGGGAATAGACATGGTCGGACCTTTTCCCGAAGCCCCAGGTGCAGTCAAATTCATAATAGTCGCGGTTGACTATTTCACCAAATGGGTAGAGGCGAAGGCCCTCGCATCAACCACAGCCACCGTCGTCAAAAAATTCATTTGGGAGCAAATCATATGTCGCTTTGGCTTACCCCTCAAGATCATCACTGACAACGGAACCAACTTTGCCGAAGACAATCTTCAACAGTGGTTTAGAGAACTACACATCGAGCATACCTTCTCCTCGGTCGCGCACCCGCAGGGGAATGGTCAAGTTGAAGCCGTCAACAAGAGCATCGTCGATGGAGTCAAGGCAAGGTTAGGAGAAAAGAGAAGAGGCTGGGTGGACGAACTGCCCAGCATTTTGTGGGCCCACAGGACGATGCCCAAAACAAGCAACGGAGAAACACCGTTTAGCTTGGTTTATGGGTCGGAGGCAGTAATTCCAGCGGAGATAGGATTGCCGTCACCCAGAATGCTCTCGATGAACATGATCAACAATGAAGAAGAGAGGAGGATCGACCTTGACCTCCTAGAAGAACGGAGAGAAATGGCGGCAATCAACGAAGCAAAGTACAAAACGAAGCTGGAAAAATATTACAACTCTAAAGTCCGAGTATGCACCTTCAACCCCGGAGAATACGTCCTCAGAGACAATGAGGCCTCAAATACAGAAAAAACCGGGAAGTTGGCTCCCAAGTGGGAGGGTACATATGTCATCGACTCCGTGCTCGGCAAAGGGGCTTATAAGCTGCGCACCATCGACAACATGGAGGTTCCTCGCACATGGAACGCCCAACAGCTGAGAAAATGCTACCTGTGAAGGAAATTCTTGTAATAGCAATGGCCAAGTCGCCAACACGTTTATGATAATACAAGAAGTGTTTGGCTATATTTATCATGCAAATTTCTTTGTCATAACTGCATATATTACTTTGGGCATACACGAAAACATCGATGGCTCGACCATTAGGAAACGTTGTAGACCTCCAAGGCCTGTCACAAACAAGTGCACAGCCGGGTCAGACACACAACTAAAGCCTAACAAACGCCGAACAAATACTTCGTGCCCACATAAACACGAAAACATCGAACACAGGACAAACAAACATTGTAAGCACCCCCAAGGCTGAGCACAGCTGGGTCCACACAATAACCTGTAAATTCGATCACTTCGTAGCCACGAACCAACCTGCGCACATAAACGACAGAATAAAACGTTGTAATAAACACAACAAAACATGTCAGCGCCATCATTCATTCGTGACACCTGAATCAAAGTAATTTTACATGCACATATTATGACGTTAACAAAATTCGCAACGACGCGAAGACACATATTAACATATCAAATGTCAAGTATACCAAATTATCCAATAACACGACCGATAAGAGAAGTTATAATTGTTCACAAACATTTCAACGATTACAGGACCAACCAAGGTCATACGCGGCGCGCAGGCCGGAAACCTTCATTCTGGATGACTGGAGCCAGCACCTCCAGTCGTACCACCTTCATCGCCAAGTGCTTTCTTTAACAACGCAACACCATCAGGTCTCCGAGCTAGTTTTTTAGCAGCTTTAACCACAGCAAACTCCAAAGACGAAAACTCTTGTCTTTTTCGGCATAAGCTGCACCACAATCCTCTTTCCATAGCTCAAAGCGATGCTCTTTCTCCTTATTAACAGCCGCAACTCTGCCCTCGATATAACCATCTTTACGCCCGCTATTATAGCCCGCTTGCCCCAACTCAAACATATAGTTGGCCAGTTCATGTGAGTTCACGATGCGATCAGCAATCTGCAAGAAACACACAAATAAGAAACAGCTCACGAAAGTCACACACAAACAAATGAAGAAGAAGAAAGAAAGAAGAAGGAAGAAAGGTCAAAAAGTTACCAGGGGCACTGCGCGCGAGAGCAACCACTTGCAATCCGCCGCCGTCTCCTCAGCAAGAAGTTCAGAGGTTGTGCATTCAACAGTCTTCTCCTGAAGAAGACGTTCAGAAGTCTCGTACTGCCTCGCAAGAACCTCCAACTTAGCGATGCGCTCAATGTATTCTTTCTCTTTCTTCTCAAACGCCATTCGCGCTTGATTAGCCTCCTCAGCAATATCCTTCTTTTCACCAGACAATCGCACAATGGCGTCACGTTGAGTTTTAAGCTCCACATTCGTACGCTCACACGCAGCTTCCCAATTTTTCTGCTTGTCAGCATTGACCTTCCTCTCCTGGGCAAGTTTCCCTTCTGCATCAGCAAGCCTCCACTCCAACCCCTTCTTCTCAGCGTTGAATTTCTCCTTCTCTTCCGCAAGAAGCCTCTTATCATTCTCAAACTCCAATGTGTCCTCCCCCATCTGCTTCCACTCCCGGAAAATCTCCTGAGTAGTAGAGAAAAAATTAACCCCGGCTTGAACATGATCATCTAACAGTTCAAACCGACGACGTTTTTTCTGAAACATCCTTTCAGCTGGGGGGAGAGACAACGGGTAGAAGTCATGACAATTTTCAAGATTATCCATCCTAGAACCTTGGGTCAAGTTCCAACGGGGGACGTGCGGGAGATCGTCACAAGCAGGATTCGTTGTATCAAAAGAATCAGCATGAACTTTTCCAAACTGGGGGCTGCGGACAGCACCTGAGGTTGCACCACCACCATCACCCGGGGGGCGTTTGGTATACACCGTGTGATGGGGGGTCGTTTCACTTACCTCCACTTCAACTTCAACATTTTTACCACGATCAACACCAGCACCTCCCGCAGCATCAATACCACCAACAACACCGCCAGCATCACCACCCGTCTTACCACCACCTTCTCCAACTTGCTCCACATTCACATCTCCCTTTTTCTTCCCGTCAGAAGTTTCATCGGGAGGAGACAATCCAAAGGTCCTCGACGGCGGAGACTCGGGAGGAGTAATCTTGGAAATATCAATCTTGTGCCCACTTTGGGCTGTTTTGACACCTGCTCCAAAACGAGCAGCACATTCAGACAGAAGGGGAACAAACAAAAATATAAGACAAGCAAAAATAAAGAGATACGCCGGAAACTGGAAAATCAAATACCAGAAGCCTCAAAAATCTTCTGCAACAAATCCGAGGGTTTTTCAGCAAAAATACCCATATCAATGTCCGATTCAGAGGGGGAGGGCGGATTCTCTTTTTGAAGTTTAATTTTCTTTGACGCAAGCACAGCAGCAGCCTGCTCATCAAGTTTTCGCTTCCTATCCTCAAACATCTTTTTCTGCATAATCTCAGTTAAAGTTGCGCGGTCCTCAGGGTCCGACTCAGGGCGTTTCTCTCCAACCCCTAAACCGGGCAACGTGTTAGAAACGACAACATAATCAAGGATACGAAGAGTATGAAGTCGCTTACGAGGAGACTTAGAAGAAGTTCCTTCAGTCTTTTTTCCTTTCCCTTCCGCCTTGCCAGCTTTCGCTTTCCTCCTCGTTTCCAATGGGTCAACAGGTTCGACCGGAATCTCCAAATCATCACCCACAGCCTCGTTCACCGGCTCATGCACAACCCCCTGCGCCGGACCTGCACGCGCGAAACGAGAGGTTAGATCTTCAAAAGATCTGCCAGACCCATCACTCGAGAGAACGATAACTTCCTCTCGAATGGAATCAAACGCATCATCATCATCCTCACTATCTCCACCTAAGACAGTGTTGACGTAAGTGGCGAAACTCTCGTTGTTTGGATGCAGAAACCGGCCACGGATCTGATCCAACCAAGGTTGTTTATCAGTTCTTTGTATTGCCTCAACCATTGCGCCCGGTGCCTTCAGATCCAAAACATTCAACAACGTGAAACCTACTGCACAAAAAGACAGGGATAACGAACAATATACAAGCGTACAACATACAAAAAAAAGAGAATAGGATTATGGAGCGAGACGTACACTTGCCCTCATGACCATAAACCGGGACTCCCAATGGATGTTTGGGGATCCACTTCATACTCATCCCGGCACCAACCAACGCCATCTCCTCAAGCTGGATTATCGGAGTAGCTTTACGGGTCAACCTCTTGTACCAGTCTTGATCAGCAAAATTTGCAACTACATCAACTTTTGGGATACCCTCATCCACAGATCTATAATGCATGTCCACAGGTACAACACCCCGGCGAATATAGAAAAACTTCTGCTTCCAGTCATGGAGACTCTTCAGTGGCGCAGAGCAAACCGGAGAAACATTGGTACGAGCACTGAAAGAGTAAAACCCACTTGTATACGTAACAGTGTAGAAGACGTTGAACATCTCAAACGTCGGATCTAAACGGTTCGCCATACAAATGAACTCGAAGTGAGTAATCCGAGGGAGTCCGATGGCATTTATTTGAGAGATGTGGAGACCATAGCCCCTCAAAACGTCAACAGTAAATCGAGTCATCGGAAGTCTAAAGTTACCCTCCCGGAAGAAAGCAGCGTACAAAGTCATGTACCCGGGAGGAGCATCCATGGCGGTGGAGCCAGCAATAGGGTACTGAGCACCCCAGTCAGGAAGAAAACCCATCTCTCCCACTAAATTCTGGAATTCCTCCTCTTTCCACCCTATAACCGCCTGCTCCGGGCCAGGGGGAGTTTTACCCTTGTTCCTCCTCCTTCTCGAAGAAGGGTTTGCAGAAGACATTATGGAGAAATAAACAAGAACACAGATGAACTCAGGAGAATAAGGAAAGAAAACGAAGGAAGATGAGAGAAATCCGGGATTCAAATTTTGAAAAGTGAAGTATGGAGGAGACCGCCTTGGAATTTATACCCATCGCATTTAATGCGATGGACAGTGAACCGCCAGAGGTACAGGAAAGGATCCAATCAAGGCGAGACACGTCAGAGGAGAGAGAAAACATCATCATCTTTTTTCGGAAAAGTATGCAACAACCGCCTGCCATTATGACACAAAGTAACTGACGTGACTGAAAAGGCACCTGTTCACCTGACACCAGGCTGTCACATCAGTCACTCCTCCCCAAGACAGCCAATGCTTCCTCCTGAAGATAAGAGTCGAAACTCATGCGCCATGCGTCCACTTGGCTCACCTTTGCAAAGAGTCAAGACCCATGCGTCATGCGCGATGCGTCCATTTGGCTCACCTTTGCAAAGAGTCAAGACCCATGCGCCATGCGCCATGCGTCCACTTGGCTCACCTTTGCAAAGAGTCAAGACCCATGCGTCATGCGCGATGCGTCCACTTGGCTCACCTTCACAAAGAGTCAAGACCCATGCGCCATACGCCATGCGTCCATCAGGCTCAACTTTGCAAGGAGTCAAAACCCATGCGTCATGCGCCATGCATCCATTTGGCTCACCTATCAAGACCCATGCGTCATGCGCCATGCGTCCATTTGGCTCACCTTCGCAAGGAATCAGAACTCATGCACGGTACACCATGCGCCGTGCGCTCATCAGAGGAAGATCGGTAGGATAACCCATAAAAACCCCACACCATAACAAGCACTACCTTCATAAGTCCAGAATCCCTCCTAGACGATCAACTCAACTAGAAGGCACACTGGACTGGGGGGACTTGAAGAGGTATGGTCCCAATTCCTTGCCCACATGGCAAGGACCACACCACTTTTCCATCCTATATGGCGCTGACATCACCGATATCATCCAGAAGCTTCTAGAAGGTTCTGGAAAATATCTAGGTGGCTCTAAAGATGCTCCACCCGACATAAAGGACAACACGTGTCACCAGTCACCAGGCGCCAAGTAAGCCTGTGATGGATCCAGGAGCAGGCAGACAACACCAGTACGACGTCTCCTGAATACGCAAATGCAGGCGCGCCACGTGTACCACTACACTGACCACAGCAGAGGAGACCAAAGGGATATTCCCCTTGGTAGGACAGCTGGCGCGCGTCTACAGCTGGCACTGCTGCTCCTTCCCTCATTCACCCTCCGGCTATAAATAGGACCCTTCACCATCCAGGTTGATCATCTTGCTCTCCATATTCTCACACTTAACACACACTGTTTATTCTCCCTCCGAACAGTACTTATTCTCACGCCGGAGCCTGGTTAAGAGGGAAACCCCCATGTTCCCCTCTTAACGAGACTAACGGTGTTGCTGTTTTGCAGGAGCCGAGCCATTTCCAGCGAGTAAGAAAGGAGTTTGAACCCATCATTGAAGAGCCGAGCCATTTCCAGCGAGTAAGAAAGAAGATTGAACCCATCATTGAAGTAACCCCACTGATTAACCGTAGCGTTAACCTGTGTTTCATCAACTTTCACTAAAAATAAAGATAATACATAACTTATAAATAACATAACTTAAAATTAATAATGTACATAAAATTAAAATTACTCCAAAACTAAAAATAAAGATAATACATAAGGGGTGGAGATACAATAGGAAGTTTATTTCGCTAGGAAGGATATGAAGTAATCATAACCGTCCAATTGCACAATCTACGGTCAAGATCAAAATCAAATTAAAAACTGTCATTTAAACACGCTCTCCGGAGTTTCAGGGGTATTATCGTCAAATTTCAAAATAACCGCCGTTGATTATACACAGAAACGCTTCGAAACAAAGTGCATTACGTTTTACACTTCCATTGAACGATCAAACACATACAGAAATTTGAGAAAATCATACTCCATTGAAGTTCATGGCGTCGTCGAGAGATAATTTGAAGGTTTACATTCGAGTTACTCAAAACAAATCAGTCTCTGAAAACCCTAAATCATCAAAGAAGCGAAAAACATCAACAGCTGAAGAGAACATTGATGAACAAGAAAATATTAGCCGAAAATCAACAATCAAACAACAAAGAACTAGAAAACGCAAAGATATTTCAGACAATGGTATATTTATCTATTTTTTGCTCTTTAACTGAATTCAAGTTACGTTTTATAAAGTACAATAGACCTAATATATCATATCCGTTATGAAAAATAGTTAATGAGTTATATCATCCCCTATCTTAACATTTTTGTTACCAGAGACTATATTGCGTTTTATGTTAAAACTATGATCTAAGATACTAATGCTTCTTACGGGATTTATATATTGTGAATTAATGCGTTTTACCTTAATAAATTTGCAGAAACAATGAGATTATTATTATGATAATTGTAATCGAATTTTAGTACATTGCGTTTTATCTTTGAATTTGCTGAGATACATGTGTTGTTAACTAATGCGTTTTACATTAATAAATCATAAAAAACAAAATGAGATTATGTAATGTTAATTTGGTGTGTTAAATAATATGAAGTAAAGTATTGCGTTTTATCTTAAACCTGTGAATCAATGCTTTTTATCTTTATGGTGTTAGCTAAAGAGTTTTATCATAAATTTGTTAATTGACAGTGTTGACTAATGCGTTTTACATTAATAAATCATAAAAAAACAAAATGAGATTATGTAATGTTAATTTGGTGTGTTAAATAATATCATGTAAAGTATTGCGTTTTATCTTAAACCTGTGAATCAATGCTTTTTATCTTTATGGTGTTAGCTAATGCGTTTTATCATAAATTTGTTAATTGACATTGTTGACTAATGCGTTTTACATTAATAAATCATAAAAAACAAAATGAGATTATGTAATGTTAATTTGGTGTGTTAAATAATATGATGTAAAGTATTGCGTTTTATCTTAAACCTGTGAATCACTGCTTTTTATCTTTATGGTGTTAGCTAATGCGTTTTATCATAAATTTGTTAATTGACATTGTTTCATTATTCTATTTAAAGTTAAAAAACAAGAGGAAAAACAACAACAGGAAAAACAAAAAAGGCGAAGAAAGAAAGTGGTGATAGAATCATCAGACGAAACAGTTTCTGATTCAATGGATGAAAAATCTAGTCGAGCTATTGTTCTGCATACTTCCAAACAACAACAAGTAAATTCAGGTAACATAAAACGCATTTAACATATTTCATGAAAAAAATATATGTTTTTAACACAATTCAATGTATCAGATGATGATTTTGTTGATCCACAACCAAGAGTTAACCTATCAGATGATGATTTTGTTGATCCACAACCAAGAGTTAACCTCACAAAAAATCAAAAGAAGGAAAAGGCAGAATCAAAACCAAAGAGATCACAGAGGAAAGATAAAACAAAAGAACAACCAGAACAACAACCATATTATGATTACGACGGAAAAAAAATTAACATAAGATGTGCAGTCAATAATCTAAAAGATTATATTGAAGGTTTGTCAAAAGAGCAAAGGAATGTTGTTAGAGAAATAGGGTTTGAGAGCATACTAAAATTCAAGCTGCATTCAGTTCCACGCAAATTCGGATATTGGCTGGTAAAAAACTTTGATGCTGAAAAAGATGAGATAAATATTGGAGATGAAAAGATTAAGATCACAGCTGAATTCATCCAAAAGGTATTTCAAATACCAAATGGAAAAACTGAGATTGTGGAAAAACTGAGACCAAAAGACACTGATCTTATAATTAAATTCTGGCGCGGTCAATTCACCAAAGATATTTTGCAAAGAATGTATGCGCACAACTTGATTACTTATTTAAAATCAAGAAATGAGCTTGGAAGATTGTTCAAACTGAATTTCTTGGTTATTTTTTTTACGATCATGGCGGAGGCAATGCAGAGTAGTAATGTTAATCAAAGATTCCTGCCATCAATGAAAAGTGACAAAAAACCCCAGGATTTTAATTGGTGTGAATATATGCTGACCGTTTTAAAGCGTACAAGAAGACAATGGCCTGGAAATGAGAAGCTCTTCAATGGACCTATTGCATTGTTAGCGGTATGAAATCTGATCTTTCATTATTGCTACATATTTGCTGAATGTTTGTTTAGGCTGCTTGTTTATATTATTTGTTTGTTTAAAACTAGACTTTATAAAACGCAATGTATATTTTAAAACGCAATTATCTTTAATTTTTGTTTATTTATATTCTTTGTTTGTTTAGAACTCTTCTTTGCTTGAGTAAAAAGCAATGTTTTTGTAAAACGCAATATATTTAAAGTTACAAAACAATAGTTTTGTAATTTGTTTACAATGATTTATATTTTAAAACGCAACAAATTATGAATTGATCATTTATCTAAAACGCAATGAATCATACAGATACTATATGCATACAAAAAACAAGGATTTGACGATACTGAAAACACTGAAGAGTTCTCACTTGATAAAATTGATTCTACAACATTACAAGAATTTGAAGATGAATTGGAAATTGCTGCACAAAATGAGGGCAGATGTCTTGTAAAGGATAAAGTGAAAAAAGTCAGAAAGACTAAACAAAAAAAGAAAGATGAAAAGAATGAATTTTATGTTTATCCAAGTGAATCCGAGAATGAAAACGAAGAAATTTTTGAAGATGAATCTGAAGACAAACATGAAGACGATGCTGAAGAACAACCAATCACCTTACTTAAAGCTGCAACAGACTGGATTGATCAAGAGAATCAAGAGAATGTTCAAAACAGCCAAATTATAACAAATGAAACTGAGAAAACACATACAGAAAGTGGAGGATCATGGGGGCAATTCTTCATTAAACCATCAATAGGAAATAAAGATAAAATGTGGGTAGACAGTCAAAGCCGACTGCGTAATTTCATGCCATCACAAAATCAAAGTGAAGGTCTTTCTGACATTCATTCAACAAAAAGTGGCGATGAAAATATGAAGAACATTAAAGATAAAAAATCACATGAAGAATATCTTGTGACTGCTTTGGATCATCATTTTAAAGGAATTGAAGATATTTTCGAAAACATCCAATCACGCATAGATGAGATTGTGGAGGAATATCCAATGAGTGAAGCTCTTCATAACAAAGTTAACGAATGGGTGTCATTGATTGAAAAATTCCACCATCAAGCAAAAAAGCACAAGAAAGTTAATATTGATTCAACTATGATTGAAACACCATCAAGATTTCTAAATTTGAGCCAAAATGAAGACACTGAAAATCAAATCATTTCAACACCATTGATTGTAAAACGCAATGATGATGATACAAAACGCAATGAGGATAGCTCACCTCTAGTTCAATCATCCAATCCAGAAAAAATCAGTGAGAATGAACCTGCATCTGTTCTGCAAACACACATTGAAAAACCTTCAATGGTACAATCATCATTTAGCGAAGAAACTCCATCATTAATGTTGGAGATTATCAAAAAGACAGATGAAGAAGAAAAAAAATCAAATCAAAAGAAAATTCATGATGATGAGGTACCATCCTTTGATTTGAAAATTTCTCAGTTGTCTTCAAATGTTGATGAAAATGAAGTTGAAGTTGATGCTACTCGACACGGTGCACAAACCGAAATTCAAGCGGAATCTGAAAAAAAAAACAAACGAACAAGATGTTCAAATTACTGGAATACAAACAATGTTTGATAGAATTGAAGAACAGGATACTGAAAAGGAAATCAGTGATCTACTTCAAAACACATCATTCCTACACCCACAAGAAGATCCGTATAAAACACCTGCAAAATCAGTTCATCAAGAACAGCCAACAACTGATATAAGCAATACAGAAGAAATAATCACAAGGATGGTATGACCAGATCGAGAGAAAAATGTTCCTGAAGTATTTTGTTCACCATATTATCTAAGACAAGTAGCAATGAAGGAATCAAGAACAGCACACGAAAACAACATATCGGGATATGCATTCCATGCAAAAGGAGAAATGACGTAAAAATTCATTTATATACACTAAAACAAAAAAACAAAAATCAAAATATTATAATTTAATTATTATTATTATTTTTTTTTGCAGGGATACTCTCTTTGAAATTAAAGAACATGCATTTCTATATAGATATGCTGCTGAAACAATGAGGCCAGGATTGGAAATCACCGGAGAAGTAATCAATTGTTGGTCATATATTTTGAATGAAGAAGAAAAAAGAAGATCAAAAGACAACAAATCTCCAAGATTTTTCTATACTATTCGAATGCTGGTATGATATTTAAAACGCAATTTTTCTGTATTCGTATAATGAAGTATTTTGAAGTTTGATTGAATTATGTTTTATAAAACGCAATAGAATTTTTATTTCTTTAATAAAACGCAATGATTTCTTTGTTTGAATGAAGTTTTATAAAACGTAGCTGTATGTTTTATTAGCTTCATAAAACGCAGCTCTATGTTTATTTACCTTCATAAAACGCATTAATATGTTAATTTGTTTAATTTTATACAGGCTTTACCAAATTGTGACAAGGAAGAATCTGAAAATAAAGAAAAGATGATAAAAGCATTCACAATGAACATAGAAAAAATTCTTAAAGGTGCAAAGCTAAAAAGCATAAAGGATTTTAAAATTATCCTTATCCCGATTCTCCATATACAACATTTCTTTGTAATATCCTTCAATCTTGAAGAGAAACAAATATTCATCATTGACAACAGTGCGAAAGAAGAAACAAATGAATCTAAATATGGAAATGTCCCTGAAAATACAGTAAGTATTCTTAATTATGCTTTTAAAACACAAATATAAACCACCTAATCTTTTTGTTTTGTTTTTTGTTTTTTTTTTCTATAGAGGGATGCTTTGGCAGCTTACCTTAAATCTGTTGGACATGAAAAAGCAGTTGATATAAAGGGAATAATCCCTGTTAGAATGCAGATGAAATGGAGGACACAACATAATGGCATTGATTGTGGTATATTCACAATGCATCATATGGAATGTTATAATGGAGAACCGGTCGAAAAATGGGATTGTGGGTTTAACGTGGAATATGAAGAACCTGCAAATATCAAGAAGGTTAAAAACAAAAAACCAGTCAACAAGCAGACCGCACAACTTGAAGATTTAAGAAGAAAGTTCATCGCAAAGATATTATTGCACGAAATCAACGAACAAAGAGATTATGTTATTGAGGACTCAAAGAAGTTTCGAGACCTCAGTGCGAAACTTAAAAAACAATCTTATGAAACTAGTTTAGATAGGATTAAAGACAGGCTTGCTCTTGCTGGTTTACTTTGATTTTGAAATGATACTTATTATAAAACGCAATGTTTTTTCATTTATCTTGGTTTTTATATAAATCATTATTTTCTTGATCTTGCTAGTTACTTTGAGTTAAAAATGCTACTTACTATAAAACGCAATGTTTTTTATTTTAAAATACCAGTTATTTTTTTGTTATCTTAAAACGCAATATGTATCATTTAAAAATATTAAATTATTATTTTGAAAACAATTTATACAATTTATATAAAATTTATAAAACACAACATTTTAATATATGCTATTGTCTATTTAAATTATTACAATGTATTAAAATGCTAAAAACTATAAAACGCAATATTTTTTCTAATTATTCATTTCCAAACATATAACGCAATATATTTATAACGCATTGATTTTTTTTTTACATTTTTATAACACAAAAAACAAATAAAATAAACTGATATCTTAATGACAAGAAATGATTAGACCAAAAGCCTTAAAAAGCCTTTTAGATTCCTGATATAAATACTGTATGTATGATGGAAATATCAATTCAAAGAAAAAAATAAAAAATAATCATTATTATTATTAAGACAAATTGATTCAAATTCCTCTACCAGTAGATTATATAAGAACAGAAACCCTAAACTATTTTCACATTTCTCTCATCATACACCAAAAAACACCAAAAACCCAACACACACAAACCCTAAAATGGATAATCAACAACTATCAGTTTGGTGGGTTAAAAGAGGCAATTTCTTTCTTCAATTCCTTGATGGAAATAAAATAAAATACCATTCCGTTGCTTTTGTTCTTCAAAACTGCAATGAAAATGTTTTGAAAAGGATGAACGAAATAGGTATACCACCTTCTTGTTACACAGATCAAACAGCCGCACTGTTCAGAATTCTACACAAAAGATATGGTAATCCGAATCAAACAGCAACTGAAGATGCCCAGGTTACATCTTGGGAGTTCATTGAGGAAACTTTCAAAGTTTCAGTGACTTGGGACGATGGTGATGTGGAGATGTATGACCCAAAGGACATATCTACCAGTGAGGATCTAAGTTTTTTGAAGCAGTTATCTGAAATACCAATCATCAACAACTCTGCTAGCAAATTTGCAGAGAAGCTTCAAAACGCAGTACTCTCACAGGTTGAACTTTGGGTTGAATCTGAAAGTGATGAAGAAATCCCTGATGGAAGCTTAGGGTTTTCATCCGATGAAGAAACAAACTTTGATCCATGAAGCTGATCATGCTAGTTATTTTTGTTTAATTTTATTGTTTGAATACATCATCTTTGTTTAGAACTATCATTATCTATATAACGCAATGTTTATTATATCCACTTGAATTTCTTGTTTAATTTTATGTTTAATATGTGTTACAATAAAACGCAATAATCAAAAAATACATATTAAAGTATATTGTTCTATCTATAAAACGGAATAACAATATACTGTTATCATAAAACGCAACTTTCCAAAAAAAGCTGACAAGTGATTTGGAAATCCCTTATGGAAGCTTAGTGTTGTCATCATTTCTTGTTTAATTTGATCTATGATCTGTGTTACAATAAAACGCAATAATAAAAAAATACAACTTAAATTATATTGTTCATGTATAAAACGCAATTACAATATATTGTTGGTATGATAAAACGCAATTAACCAAAACATACTGATAACTATGAAGGATATTATAAAACTCAGTAATAAAATGAGATGAAACATATACATCATAAAACGCAATGACAAATTTTTTTTTTACTTATTGATATCTGATTTTGTCAAAATTTCTATACATAATTACATTGCATTGCTAGAACCTATAGCATTAGAAGAAACCTTATCTTTACATGTGCGACTGTTATGTCCTTTTTCACCACATACACGACACGATTTCTGGATCTTTGATGATTTCTGAATTGCAATCTCACGATTTGACTTGATCCTTTTTTGTACACCGCATCCTTTGGTCCTTGTTTTGATCGGC
Source organism: Helianthus tuberosus (assembly GCA_030545235.1). Classification (NCBI taxonomy): domain Eukaryota; kingdom Viridiplantae; phylum Streptophyta; class Magnoliopsida; order Asterales; family Asteraceae; genus Helianthus; species Helianthus tuberosus. Next base: position 103,232,726 of record CM060390.1, on the reverse strand, counting down.
ACACGAATAATAGAATCTGATTTTTCTATGTTCCCTCCAATTTCAGCAAATCTTTCTTTGCGACTAGGAGGCGGCGCAGCAACCATAACCTCATCCGCTTTATCAATATAACTTTTAATATGATCCCTGTAACGACACAACTCATCTATATCGCCAACCAGCCTATTAACCACATACTCATTTGCAACAACGATTTCTCTATAAACTTTATCAATTTCACTATTCCTACCAATTTCATCAAACCGAATATTTGAATGATTTGATCCAACAGAAACAACATCTCTCATCCATCTTCTATGAACATATCTTCTAGGAAACTCATTTATATCATCATACCGTAAAACGTAAAATATATGCCGGCATAATATACCAAATTGTTCAAACCGTTTGCAAGAACAACTTATTGTTAAACCATCTTCTTGTTTGTTGTATTGCACATGTAAATAAGATTAAAAAGCTATATAAAATTAGTGAAATGAAATATAAAACGCAATGAATCTTAATTATAATACAGATAAAACTATATTTTCATATAATGATAAAACGCAATGAAAGATGAAATAATACAACGCAATAGATATTTAAAAATCTATAAATTTAAAAAATACCTTCAAAAAAGATGTGCATGGCTGTCTGAAATCCTTTATTTCAAAATATTGAACATCACCCACAATATCAAGAGACTTTGACATACACTTTGTAATGGCAGCATCAATTTCAATCTGAATATCCTTAAAAATTGTTTTGGTATATATTTCTGATGCTTGTTTCTCCAATACAAAGTCACTCCAGGGCTTAGACTCAATATACCTTGTATCATGATCATTCCTCCTATGCTCATGCCTTTGAATATCCATTGCAGTCTCAAAATGAGTGAAAAATTCAACAAGTGTACATCTTGGATTGCAAATCTGACCAAAGAAGTAATTCTCGCTTTCACATCTCGACGTAGTACGCATAAGACCAGCCAAATCCTCTCCATGGTAATAAGCAGGAATCCAGTCAAATCGAAGATCGTACATATCTTTTAACCACTCATGATTTTCCAATCCAAAAGTAGACATTATTGAATGCCACTCAGTTTCAAAATCTTCTGGACTAATAGTATCATTCCAAACAACATGAGTCATTCTTGTATTAAAATCAGTGTTTGCTGACAAAACAGGACCAACCTGAATAAAAAAGTAATAATATTATTAAACATAAAACGCAATAATTTAAAAACAATATATTGAAAATGATAAACATAATGAATAGATGGTAAAACGCAATTGTTTTGTAATTCTATTGATAAATTATTTGGTGAACTTATTGTATAATACATAAAACGCAATAATAAAACAATTAAAATTGCAGGTTGTTATATCATAAAACGCAGTTAATACCTTTATCTTCAATTTCTCCCATATATGCCACATACATAACCTATGCCTACTTCTTGAAAGTACATCCTTAATAGCTCTCTTCATTGCAGCATCTTGATCAGTAACAACAACTTTAGGCTCACTTCCAAAAGCATTAACAAAACACCTTAAAAGCCATCTATAAGAATCTGCAGTCTCCGAACCAAGTAATGCACCACCAAATGTGACATTCCTATAATGATTATCAATACCAGTAAATGGTACAAAAACCAAATCATACCTGCATAAAAAACAAATTAAAAAAGCATTAAAAAATTAGAACAGCATGTATAACGCAATAGAATATATAACGCAATAAATGAAAAAAAACTTACTTGTTTGATTTATAAGTAGCATCAAAACCAAATATGTCACCAAACACTGTATAATTTTTTTTTGATTGCTCATCAGCCCAGAAAAGCCCTTTCAATCTTCTATCTTCACCAATAACATAATCACATGTGAAACCAGGACAACATTCTTTCTTCCTAATAAGACGCCTAACTACCATTTCCGCATCATACTCTCCGATATAAAGATTCAAATCCCTTCTATAATTCTTACAATCAACTTTACTAGCACCAACTTCACCAAAACCACCATACATTGTTTTCATAATATTGAATGCTTTAACAGGTCCAATATTGATTGCAGACAATCCAGATATAAAACTTTCTTTCACATAATCGATACTTCGTGCAGCCGGCAAGAAATGAATATCTTCATCTTCCACAAAGATATGATTATGTTCTTCTTCAAAGTAGTAGATTTTATACATATTATTGTTCTCTAATATTAATTTCACATGAGCATTGCATCCAACTCTTTTTGAACCTCTATTACGTCTAACAATCTTTTTACTATTCTCAACTGAACCAGAATCTATTTCTTTGCTAACATGAAATCCTTCTTTTGAACAGACAATATATCTTATTTTCACTAAACCATCACCATTTTTCCAAGAGGTATTTTTTCTTGCAGAAAAACCTGCAGCAAGTGCATATCTCTGATAAAACGCAAAAGCCTCATCAAATGACTTAAAAAACATTCCAACAGCAGGTGTAATGGATCCACTGACTTTAGGTTTGAAAAACTTTCTTCCACTGTTTATGCATACACGTTCCTCCCACTTGGAAATGTTATCTGAAACAATTAAAACAAACTTTAAAACGCAATTCATCTTACATAATAATGTTTTTATTGATAAACCAAAAAATATGTTAATAAAAATTTAAAATTTAAAATTCAAAGATTTAAAGTTTATATATAGACTAATATGGATAAAAAGCATAAAAAACAACACGTTCAGTAAAACGCATCATATGATCTGAAACACTTAACAAATATTATAAAACGCAATACATCCTATATAATAATGTGTTTAATATTAAATCACAAAATAAGTTAATAATAATATAAGAAATACAAACCTTTACAAACCTTTAAGGTTTGTATATGAACTATTATCTAAAATATCAAAAAACGCAATACATTCAGTAAAACGCATAAAAATGATGAATAAACAAAACATTATACAACAATAACAGTTATAGACAGTTAAAGCTTATATTACATAAAAATAAAAGTTTTATATGCATATAATTTAATTAATATCATAAAACGCAACTCTTCACAAAAACGCAATAAATGATGAAGAAAAAAAAACAAACAAATTATGTTTAATTATACAACAATAACTATTAAACTTATGAAAAATCAAATATTACTTACAGAACCACGAATTATAAAACGTAAAACAAAGAAATTCAGAAAAAATAACAAAAATTTACTCCGAATTGAAGCTAAACATACCAGCAGAGTCTGAAGAAGACATTGAAGTTATCGAATTGACGAACGATACAAGATTAATGTTTGAAAAGAGGTGAATTTGCAATCGACGGCGATTTAGGGTTACAGAAACTTCAATTATGTTATGAGAGTGATGAACTAAGAAAAGAAGTAACAGAATCTGTAATTGAATTAGAACGAAGATATGATAATGTAAAAAGACGAAAATGCCACCGCGTACAAAAATTTAAAAATAGATGATGAACGGCTAAGATTGCTTCCTATACTTCCTAGCCAAAATAAATTTCCTATTTGATCTTTACCCAATACATAAGTTATAAATAACATAACTTAAAATTAATAATGTTGATGTGTGTAAAATGCAACATATAAATTACATCAAATGAGGCATAAAACTAACCCTTTTTAAGTACTAATGTTGGAAAAAGTGTGCTTTTGTCTTCCTTTTGTATTTTCAGGGTTAAAAGAGATTAAACAAACAAAAGGAACAAATATACAGCCAAAACCAACATAAATACAAAGAAAAGGAAGAAACGTGGCATGCCCGACTCCTGACAGCATCTCACAAAGCAAAAACAAGAAGAAAAGCTGAGCATGGGGCTGTGCCCAGCTGAGCATGGGGTGTGCTCAGCTCAACACGGGGCGTGTCCAGTGAACACGGGGCGTGTCCAGTGAGCACGGGGCGTGCCCAAGAAGCAGCAGAAAAGACAAACCTATAGAAGCTTCTATTGCCCACCACGGGGCCGTGTCCAGCGGACACGGGGCCGTGCCGAAAGTACTGCAGGCGCATTAATTGTAATTGCGAATTACAATTAATGAAGAGAGAGAGTGTCAGACGGGCACGGGGCCGTGCCCAGGCTTCTGTTCAGCCTATAAATAGGAGTGCTTGGTTTCATTGCAACTCATCCCTTGGCACACCACCTCTCTCACACTTCATCCACCACCCACCACCATCACAACACCATCATCCACCACTATCATCCATTGTCCATCATAGAGTGTGTGAGTCGTCTAGGGATCCAAGATTGATCGTAAGAGTTCTTGACAATCAAGGCCATGTTTGCCTAAGTCTCTTACATCACTTGGTGAAGACAAAGTGTCTAGTATAATACTTTTTATTTCTAATCTTTTGCACTTTTTATTTGGTTTTGTATTAATGACTTTAATAACTAGTTACTTATGTTGAAGGTGATCTTTCCTTATCGTTTGTCCGTGGTGTCTTGGCATTATTTTACTGTCTATATAAAATAAAGGATTTTCACCATTCATATCTCCACGGTCTATATGGAGGTATGTTGGCTACCTGGTAGGGGGTTAAGGGAACGGTTTGGTAAAGGTCTTGCCATTGTTCAGCGTTTAGAGGTCCTGCAATGGACCTGGGTCAAATTTAGTAGGACCTCCTTCAATACTTCACGGTATTGGATGGCGGGGGTCCAAACTCTTTGATCCCCTCATAAGTTAACTACTATTAATACTATAACCCGGCTATTTAGGACTGTATCCCTGCTGACTCAGACTACTTAGTCGAGGGTAACGTCACCGCCAAAAGCGGGGCCTACCACAATACTGCATTAATAACTTAATTCATTATCTTCCAATAATCCACCCCTTTAGGATTGTATCCCTGCTGACTCAAACTACTGGGGTGAGGGTAACGTCACCTTCAAAAGAGGGGCCTACTACAATAACTAAGATAATCTCTTAATTATGTGCAAAAGTGCGGAAATAATCAAAGGTTATACTAGATACGAGTCGGAACCAAGTGATTCATCTTGTCTATCTGTTTTTATTTTTATTTTTATTTTCAGCATTTTAGTTAGTTTTTATTTTTTAGTTTAAAAACATTTTTCTAAACTTTTATTTTGGTTAGACGTTGAGGATAAACCGGTACTAAAAGCTCTTGTGTCCTTGGACGACCTCGGTATCTTACCAACGCTATACTACACTCAACGATGGGTGCACTTGCCCATATGTGTGTTTAGTGTTAGTGAAATATCGTGTTTTATAAATTTAAAACTTGGCTAAAATAAGTGTTAAAAAGGGCTTAAAATATACACCTAAAATATACGACACTTCACACGCATCAAGTTTTTGGCGCCGTTGCCGGGGACACAAGGATTTTAGGAAAGCTTAAAATCGACGGCCTAATCAGTTTTTCAAAACGGGCCCACATTTTTTTTTTTTGCATTTTAGTTTAGTTTTGCATTTACAGTATGTTGAACACGGGCCATGCTCACTGAACACGCCCCGTGCTCAACTAGATCAGTAAATTTAATTAAAACGCCCAGATACAGATCCTGAACACGGGGCCGTGTCCACTGAACACGGGGCCGTGTCCAGCCTCTGTTTCCGTTTTTCTTTTTGTTTTCTGATCTCGAGACTCGGTTGTGGTCTGCTGAGTGATTCTTATGGATCAATACTCAGGAGGTTACAACTACACCTATGAGGAGGATGATTATAGGGGTAATTATTGCACTAATTGTCGTAACGCACGATCGGTCCAAAATAATCGCTCATATCAACCATCCAATTCATACACCTACTATGAGGAGCCCAGGTACGAGCCATCAACTTCATACACATCCTATGAAGACCAAAGGTATGAACCTCCTCCCTCATACTCATATTTTGATGAATCAAGGTATGAGCCTTCATACTCATACTTTGAGGAACCAAGATATGAGCCACCACCTTCGTATGCTTATTATGAGGAACCATGGCGTGAACAACCCACCTCATACGAGTATTATGAAGAACAAAATTATGACCCTTATCCATCATATGCTTACAATGAAGAACAATGGTGTGAACCATCTACTTCATATGGGTATTATGAGGAACAAAGGATCGAACAACCGGATTCAAGCTTAGAAAATACCGATTCTTTTTCTATAACCGAAGTGACCGATAGGATATTAGAACACATTAGAGTTATCGATCGATGTATAAAAGAAGCTCGCGCAAGGGAAGAGTAGTCCCGCCCAAGAGAAGAATTAAAAAGGGAAGAGATAACTGAAAGTGTTAAAATGGAAGAACAAATAAGTGAAAAACCGACACATGAGTTAAACAACAAAATAGGTGAGTCCGACAACGTTAACATTCAAGAAGAGTCTAATTTTGAAGAAATTAATCTCTTGTCACCTTCTTTCGAAAACCATTGTTTAGTACCCACTCATGCTAAGTTTTTAAAAGAGTTAAACACTAACACTAAAATTGACGAAACGGTAAGTGTTAAGTTAACTAATGATCAAACTTCGCTAATAAAAGAAGACCCATTTGAAATTAACATTACACCGGTTCCATGTTTCTTTCAAAATTCGTTTATTAGTAATGTCACAATCGATAAAGATCTTTGTGTTAACATAATGCCTAACTACATTTTCGAAAAATTTAGTATTAGTGATTTTTCTCCACTTCAAATACCCATTTTTCTATCCAATCGGAAAGTAATAAAATCAATCGGTATAGTTGAGGATGTATTGGTTCAAACAAATCAAATGGTAATCCCGATCGATTTTGTCATCCTCGATGACGCTCCTCTAGTGTTGGGACGGCCATTTGTAAAAACTCACGAAACTTTGAAAAACCGGAAGTTCAACAATCTACCTCTTCAATTAGGGGCATTTAAAAGAAGTGTCGATCTTGAGCGATCAATGAAATATCCATTCGGCAATGACGACCCCCTAATTGAAGATGAGCCAGAACCACCCGATAAGGTGGGTCTAGCCAAGGACCCTTATAAACGTGGCGCACCACGGAGGCATTCCGCGGAACTATCCGTAGTTTTAGTTTAGATTAACTTTTACGTTTTCTAGTTTAGTTTTTTTTTTCAGGAATAAAACACACTCGGGATAGTGAAGGATGATAAGGGAAGCTTGAACCAACACCCTATGCACAAAAACAGAGCCTCCCGACAATTTTTCTTCATTACAGCAAGTTCAGCACGGGGCCGTGCTCACCCCAACACGCCCCGTGCCCAAGGTTCTGTAGAAAATGCCCAGTTCAGGTACCTGGACACGGGGCCGTGCTCACTGGACACGCCCCCGTGCCCAGCCTTCTGTTTACTTTTGGTACTGGCAGTCTGGACACTGGGCCGTGCTCAGCCAACACCACCCCGTGTTCAGCCATCCAGTACCATAAAATCTTGTTTTTAACCCAGTTTTACACATTCAATCAACCTAAAAACTTATTTTTGGGACACATTGAGGACAATGTGTAATTTAAGTGTGGGGGGGGGGGGATGCTAAAACCTTGAATCTTGCAAGTCCTAAATACAAGCCTTACACAAAACTCTATTGGAACCGCTAATCACCCCGAATTTTTTCAAAAATTTTTCATTTTTTTACTTGTCTAGGTTTAACTCGGGAAATTCAAGTTCTTAAAAAGGTTATATTTTTACGAATTTACAACCGATAGCGTCGTGATAAAAAGAACCAACATAAGAAAATTATGAAAAGGCATAGCAAACTTAGTTAAAATTTGATTATATATACTTGATCACATAAAAACCCATTCCCACAAAGTGAGTTTTGAGCCTTTATTGAGCATACAAATTTACATCTTTAGAATAAATGCTCATTTTTCGTTTCTTGTGTGAATAGCCGCTTGGTTCTTACGACTCTAGAACTTGCCATGACGATACATTCCCGGTCCTTATCAACTTAAACCCGAGTAAGTAAATGATGGAGGCATTAGGACTAACCCTTTTTATTTCTACACCATTATTTTTCTTTTTCTTTTACCACCTACCCAAAATCCCCCTAGTTAACCCCTTTGAGCCTAAACCTTTTCATTTCTTAACCCAAACCAAACACCTTTTCACCCACCTAAACCTTTTTCATTTTTTTAACCTTTTGTTTTAGTAACTAGCTCGGTTTCTCATATGACTTTCAAAAAAAAAAAAAAAAAAAAGTGTGTTGATGATGAAGCAAAAGAAAATAAACAAACAAGTTCATCAAAAATAACTTTTTTTGAATAATAGCTTCATCAAAATAAAAGTGAAAAAAAAAAGAAAAAAAAGAAAGTCTTACGAAAACCGAAGCTTGTTACGCTTTTCGCCCTTTTTCTACTAACCACTAACCCAACCACCTACTTTTAACCCAAGCCTAACCCTTCACCCAAAAAGTCCTCTTGATATTTACAAAGGTATATAAGTTAAAAAGGAGGAGGATTGATTGCTTGGCAAGCCTATGGTGGGAGTAAGTTCCATGCCGCTCTCGAGTGATCCACAAAAATACATTTTCGGCCGAGTGTTGAGTGATCCCCGTGAGGTATGTGAACTTGTATATAAATAGAATTTTACAAAGGCATGTTATGCCCCAATAAGTAATTTATCTTATGAAAAGTTTTAAATAAATCATGACGAATATGATTGTAAATAAATAAAAATAAAACTGAATAAAGAATCTTGGAAATCCCGACACTCTATGACAAGCCCAAAAACCTTCTCTTCTACCCATTCCATTTGGGAGTGTAAAGCCACATTATAAAGAGTTTTGCTTGAGGACAAGCAAAGATTCAAGTGTGGGGGTATTTGATGTGTGTAAAATGCAACATATAAATTACATCAAATGAGGCATAAAACTAACCCTTTTTAAGTACTAATGTTGGAAAAAGTGTGCTTTTGTCTTCCTTTTGTATTTTCAGGGTTAAAAGAGATTAAACGAACAAAAGGAACAAATATACAGCCAAAACCAACATAAATACAAAGAAAAGGAAGAAACGTGGCATGCCCGACTCCTGACAGCATCTCACAAAGCAAAAACAATAAGAAAAGCTGAGCATGGGGCTGTGCCCAGCTGAGCACGGGGTGTGCTCAGCTCAACACGGGGCGTGTCCAGCGAACACGGGGCGTGTCCAGTGAACACGGGGCGTGTCCAGTGAGCACGGGGCGTGCCCAAGAAGCAGCAGAAAAGACAAACCTATAGAAGCTTCTATTGCCCACCACGGGGCCGTGTCCAGCGGACACGGGGCCGTGCCGAAAGTACTGCAGACGCATTAATTGTAATTGCGAATTACAATTAATGAAGAGAGAGAGTGTCAGACGGGCACGGGGCCGTGCCCAGCGGACACGGGGCCGTGCCCAGGCTTCTGTTCAGCCTATAAATAGGAGTGCTTGGTTTCATTGCAACTCATCCCTTGGCACACCACCTCTCTCACACTTCATCCACCACCCACCACCATCACAACACCATCATCATCCATTGTCCATCATAGAGTGTGTGAGTCGTCTCGGGATCCAAGATTGATCGTAAGAGTTCTTGACAATCAAGGCTATGTTTGCCTAAGTCTCTTACATCACTTGGTGAAGACAAAGTGTCTAGTATAATACTTTTTATTTCTAATCTTTTGCACTTTTTATTTGGTTTTGTATTAATGACTTTAATAACTAGTTACTTATGTTGAAGGTGATCTTTCCTTATCGTTTGTCCGTGGTGTCTTGGCATTATTTTACTGTCTATATAAAATAAAGGATTTTCACCATTCATATCTCCACGGTCTATATGGAGGTATGTTGGCTACCCGGTAGGGGGTTAAGGGAACGGTTTGGTAAAGGTCTTGCCATTGTTCAGTGTTTAGAGGTCCTGCAATGGACCTGGGTCAAATTTAGTAGGACCTCCTTCAATACTTCACGGTATTGGATGGCGGGGGTCCAAACTCTTTGATCCCCTCATAAGTTAACTACTATTAATACTATAACCCGGCTATTTAGGACTGTATCCCTGCTGACTCAGACTACTTAGTCGAGGGTAATGTCACCGCCAAAAGCGGGGCCTACCACAATACTGCATTAATAACTTAATTCATTATCTTCCAATAATCCACCCCTTTAGGATTGTATCCCTGCTGACTCAAACTACTGGGGTGAGGGTAACGTCACCTTCAAAAGAGGGGCCTACTACAATAACTAAGATAATCTCTTAATTATGTGCAAAAGTGCGGAAATAATCAAAGGTTATACTAGATACGAGTCGGAACCAAGTGATTCATCTTGTCTATCTGTTTTTATTTTTATTTTTATTTTCAGCATTTTAGTTAGTTTTTATTTTTTAGTTTAAAAACATTTTTCTAAACTTTTATTTTGGTTAGACGTTGAGGATAAACCGGTACTAAAAGCTCTTGTGTCCTTGGACGACCTCGGTATCTTACCAACGCTATACTACACTCAACGATGGGTGCACTTGCCCATATGTGTGTTTAGTGTTAGTGAAATATCGTGTTTTATAAATTTAAAACTTGGCTAAAATAAGTGTTAAAAATGGCTTAAAATATACACCTAAAATATACGACACTTCACACACATCAAATGTACATAAAATTAAAATTACTCCAAAAATCGTTCACAAGTCGTCTGGCTGGAAGAAGCATGACCAAAGGGTTGGAATCAAGTTTTAATATAGAAGAGATCATAATGGGTGTTGAATTGCTTGTTCACGTGTCGCGAGAGGCTCTTATCCCTCTCTCGCGACTCGCTAGGCAGGCGAATAACTCCAAAATAGTCGGTCAACGATTCTAGTCATGGTCAAAGTTTTCACCGTATCGCGAGTTGCGAGGCATAGAAGCGTCCATCTTCGGTAGGGCTAGCAATAGGTAACCTGTAGGTAACCTGCTAAGACACGATAACAGAAAAGTACACCATGTGATTTTTTACGTTTTTAAAAATAATCAAAATTTGAAAGTTATGATCCATTATTTCTCCTTCTAGGTGCATAAAATATACATCTATCTTATAGACATTGGATATAAACTCGTGACGACTTGGGATGATTATAGTAAAGTTCGGTACAAGACTATGCGTTAAAAACGGTAAAAATCGACTTCTAAAGTGATTTTTATGATAAATATAAGTATTTTAACATATATTAAGTATCCATGGTGTTTGGCTAGTCATATGTGACATCCGACGTCCGAAAACGTTACCGAAATGTTAAAATAAGCATATTTCAACGTACACGAAAACAAATTGTTTAAGGGTGAACTTTGTATGTTACAATATGATATGTAATACTGTTATTATTATATTCAAGCTTTTATTAAATTAAATATTTTTACCCAATATTTCCGCTATATACATATTGTAATACTGTTATTAATCGTCACGCTTTAATCACACCGACCAGTCTCACCAGAATTCGGGGTGTGACAATGTGTCACGTTCCTATTGCTAGACGCTTCTATGTATGAAAGGTAGGGCTGGCAAATCGTGTCTTAGCAGGTTTAACATGTATCTGATAACGCGAACAACAAAAATTTTAAACATGAATACGACTCGTTTAACTACTTTATATCCAATGTCTATAAGACAGATCTATATTTTATGCACCTAGAAGGAGAAGTAAAGGATCATAACTTTCAAATTTTGATTATTTTTAAAAACGTAAAAAATCACATGGTGTACTTTTCTGTTATCATGTCTTAGCAGGTTACCTACCGGTGTGTTCCCGAGTTAAAAATCCCTCCCCTCCCCTCCATGTCTTTCCAAATGGGAAAGACTATTTTCAGGCAAAAAAAACGTTACCGAAATGTTAAAATAAGCATATTTCAACGTACACGAAAACAAATTGTTTAAGGGTGAACTTTGTATGTTACAATATGATATGTAATACTGTTATTATTATATTCAAGCTTTTATTAAATTAAATATTTTTACCCAATATTTCCGCTATATACATATTGTAATACTGTTATTAATCGTCACGCTTTAATCACACCGACCAGTCTCACCAGAATTCGGGGTGTGACAATGTGTCACGTTCCTATTGCTAGACGCTTCTATGTATGAAAGGTAGGGCTGGCAAATCGTGTCTTAGCAGGTTTAACAGGTATCTGATAACGCGAACAACAAAAATTTTAAACATGAATACGACTCGTTTAACTACTTTATATCCAATGTCTATAAGACAGATCTATATTTTATGCACCTAGAAGGAGAAGTAAAGGATCATAACTTTCAAATTTTGATTATTTTTAAAAACGTAAAAAATCACATGGTGTACTTTTCTGTTATCATGTCTTAGCAGGTTACCTACCGGTGTGTTCCCGAGTTAAAAATCCCTCCCCTCCCCTCCATGTCTTTCCAAATGGGAAAGACTATTTTCAGGCAAAAAAAACCCCATTTTCCCTCCCCTCCCCTCCCCCTATTAAGTGGATCTCTGGAACACAGCCTACAGGTTACCTATTGCCAGCCCTAATGAAAGGTGTCGTCAAAAAATGGGAGGTGGCCATTTTTAAAAGAAATCTTTGTCAACAAGAATTTTCCCTATTTTAAAACTTCCTTAAAAAAGAAACCAAATCATTCTTTCACTAATCCATCATTACTTAATAACCACACAAAAAAAACAGTCTCCTATTTTGAATGCAACAAATACCAATACACACTCTTTCAAATCACTAACCCTAGGTACCAATTTCCCCAAATTCCACCATGACAGAACCTCCACCGGAACAACCACAACCACAACCACAACCACTCCGCCTCCACCCCCGCCGCGAACCATTCGAACACGGCCTCATTCCTCTACAAAAACTCATCTTCACCGACGCTACACAAACCCTAACTTCTATCCGCGACAAATTACTCCAATCTACTAACACACACAACCGAATTAACTCTGCAATTGTTGCCGAAACCCTACAGATCGCACCGGAACACGCGCGATTGGTTATTGATACCATTGCGTCGGTTTTGTACTCGGATTCGGATCCGCTTGTTGTTGCCAAACCGGATGAGGTGGATGCTGTTGGTGTTAATGTCTATGATTTGGTGATTTTTTTGTATGTACAGTCGTATAAGCGCCTGCTTGTTAAAGGAGGACATAAGGATTCTGCTGCGGTTGCGGATGTTTGGCCGTCTACGTCCGCCTTTGATGGATTCTTGTCAGCGCTTACGCCGTTGCAGGTGATTTGATTGTCTTTGTTTCATCACTTGTTTGAATAGTCTCATTTAAGGAAATGTTGTGTAGGTGATGATGTTTGTGATTCATGTTTGGCGTTGCTGGCGAATTCGCATCTGTTTATCAATTATTAAATAAATTGTAATCTGAGATGTTTCTTAGGTATTGTTTGGATGTGCGTTTCGAGATTGATTGGAGGTGAAAATGTTTAGATGTGCGTTTGTATTTGGGATTCATGTTTGGTGAGTCTGGATTGTTTCGTTCGTTCGTTTTAGAACCGATAATATGTTGAGAACTGCGAAAACCGCATAATGCATTTGTACTGTACACATGACAGTTATGTAACCACCCATGTTTCTCTCTTTCACTGTCCTTAGTTGTATTTTATAGTATGTACGAGTGCGTTATGCAGCTCTCAACCTTTCATTGGTTCAAAAAAGAATGCATTTCTTTGGAACTAATATATAAATTGACCAAAAGAAAGACATTATTGTGATGTGAAAGGGAAGGAAACGCCTCTTAGACTAGGTTAAAAGAATGGATACATAGGTAGTAATGTATTATAGTTTTGATGTTTGATAATTGCTTTTAATAATGGATTGACGAACTGTGATTATTTAATGAACTAATAGATAGTAGAACCACAAAGACATATTTTTGATGTGAATTGGACGAAAAAGCTTCCCAATGTAGGTTAATAGGATTTTGTTTTAATTTTTTGTTGTGCTGCTGGTATGAAACTAAAAATCTAAAACTGGATATATGACTCCTAAACAATCACGTATTACGGGTTACACAAACATTAAAATTGATTATTGATAATATTTGTTAAAACGAGCATCGAAATGTGCGTATTTGTCTAGCTGTCTTTTGATCTGTGTCATAGTTGCTTATCTTTTTTTCTAATTTACAAACACAAATGTAATGTCGTTTTTATGCATCACAGATACACTTATATCAATTCCTTACTTGTATTGAATACTTACATGAGCATGCCATTGCAATGAGCAGCTTGTGCGGAGCAATAGCAGGAGGTCAATGCCATCACAATCTGATGAGGAAGCTCATCAATTATCTTATTTGCAAAAGCATATAGGCAATATAATCTCTCTTTTGGCTGAGTCTGTGGAAGGTGAAGGCGAAGAATCATTGGTTTGTCTTCTTACTCTACGAATGTTTCAAATTATTATATTACATATTGATTTCTTTTTGCTAATAAAGGACTTTTAATTAGGAACCTTTTTTACTAGCTTGTTGACCTGTGTGTTGAGTGACTCGTGTCATACAGGCAGTAAAAATCTAAACTTGCATTATTTTTTATTCTAGGTATATATGACGTCTGCAGTTAATAATAGAAACAGACGTAAATGAGTAAATAGTAACCCTTTATAATTTTTTTATTAGAATGGTGCATCATAATCATCATCATGCTCAGTAAATCCCACCAATAGCAAAAGCTAAGGTAGGGTCTAAGGAGGGTAAAATGTAGACAACCTTACCTCTACCCCGTAGGAATAGAGAGGCTGCTTCCAGTGAGACCCCCGGCTCGATAGTAGTTTTGTATCAAGTCTTGGACATAAGGCACATAACACTCAACAATTAAGACAAAGGCCGATTAGTGCATCATGCATGTACTCCCTTGCCTTTCGGCTATCAACGCCACCACATGATGCATGATTAACCATCCCCCTCTTTTAACGTTATTTTCACGAAATTAGTAAAATAACGTTAAAACTAGTGCACTTTCCCCCCTTTTTATTAGAATGGTGCATAAATAAACGAAAAAATAAACTAATGATCTGTTTTTATTTTGTAAAATATATTATTATTGTTTGTAAAATATATTTTATTTTTAACAAGATGTGTTGCTTTTACTACAAAGGTTCAAAGAACTTTTAATTTTAAATAACATAATTGTAAAAGAGCTATTTCATTTTCGTTATATATATCCATAGAATGTTTATACAGACTAATTTAAAATAATCGGAAATGATAATGAACAACAGTAAGAGGGTAATTGGTAGCATTATAGTAATTAGATCATTACAGGTGGGCTAACTTCTGATAATCTAAGCATTACTTTGTAACAGGAAGGGTATTAATATTTCATTTGTTAAATAGATGACATCAATACTTTCCAATTGTACTCTTTCACCACTCATGCTGTATTGGTAGCTTCACACACCCACCCACCCACACACCTCATGTTCTATTTATTTATTTATTTATTTGTTGGGTGTTTTGGAGCCAGGGGTCTTGCTGGAAGCAGCCTCTCTATCTCTATCTCTAGGGGTAGAGGTAAGGTGTACCTACATCCCACCCTCCCCAGACCCCTACCAATAGATTGCTATTTGTGGGATTTACTAGGCGTGGTGGTTGTTTGTTGTTGTAATTCTTTCCAATTGGGAAACTGTAATTGAGTGACAGGTGTCCAGATTGGTGCTGCTGATGCATATATATTTTACTTAAATATATATAAAGATATACCTGTTTTTTCTTTAATACAGATTTATTTAATCAATAACCCTTTTGTTGTATTTTTTTTAATTATTGAAAAGCTTGCACCATTTTTACATTTGCTTCAAAGTTGCAGGTTATAACAATGGAGAAGTTTGAGCATCTTGCGTTTTTGATCTACTTTGGCGAAAAAGGATTGGAGAAAACTCCATTGAGCCAAAACGCACCGTTTTTTGCGAATTCAGATTCTAGTATGCCAGCTGTCCCTGTTCCTGCATCTCAGGTTCATGATTGGATTTTACAAAATATTTCTAATGCATTGGATCGAATCTCTGAAAGAGCCGCTGCAAAAGAAAACGGTCAAAGTCAAACCAGTCCTGACCAAGATGTTTTAATGACTGATGTCTCTCCTAACTTTAAAGCATCCACTAGTGGTAAGGGTCCCAGTTTTATTGAGGGGATTTCTAAACAATCATATGTAAAGCAAGCACATGAACTTAAGGGATCCTTTGTAAAGGTTTGTTCTTTTTTTTAATCTCATATAATTGGTATCCATTATGCGTTTTGTTTAATAATGTCCTATATTGGTTGCATCTTATTGTCCTTAGGAGTATAGTTCATGATGGAGCCCCAAAATATATAATTATATATCTAATATTTTCAATATTATTTTCTAATCATTCAAAACTTAGTAAATCATTGTTTTCCTGAAACTTAATTTGAGTTTTTCAGGGTTTTATCTAACTTAAGTTTTCAAATTTTCATGTAAACATGTTTTTGTAGTGGGGAATGAAGATTTGTTTGACTTTTTATTAAATGTATTTAAGATGAATACAAAGTATGTTACTGGTTTCATATCTTGAATAGATTAAAGTTCATTTTCTTAAAAGATCTTGTAATCATTTTTATCAACAAAGGTTTATTGAGGTGTTTATTTAATCATGATTCATGAAGTACAATATGTTTGAACAAATCATTACATTTCTGCAAGTCAACCAAACTTTTCCATTCATGTTCCCGATGCATAACTTTGTTCATTCCATTTCATTGTCACTTCATTGCATTATACCAAACAGATCCATAACTAGTATTTGTATAATAAATCAGGCATTTTTGTAAAAACATACTATTTACTTGATGACATATAAAAACGAAATTACACCATGTCAATTCCACTGTATGAGGCTATGAGTAGTTGCTTCATTGGTCATTTTGATCTCTTTTAACGCTGGTGATACCAGTGAATCTTTTATGTTGTATTTAGCTCAAATTATTGTTTTTTTAATTCTCCACAGGTTGTAAACTGTCATGAATCTGTGATTTATGTCTTGGCTCCTTTGAAATATGCTACTGTATATGGATGCTCTGATGCTACTATAGTCCTCGGGGCTGTTGGAAAGGTATGAGTAAAATTTTTAATATGCCAAATTATTGCTATTGTAAGTGCATAATTTTGTCAAATAATAGTTTTTGTGCTTGAACACGACCATTAACATAAATCAAATTACTTAACGAAATAGTTTGGATTTTACGACATTCATATATACTTCCAAATTTCCGTTCTTTTTAGTCAAGATTCTTGTTTTAACTTTAACGAAATAATTTGCTTTCGCTATGTAATATGATATATCTGAACATCGTATATATGTCAAAACCAGTGTTCACATTTAAATCCAGAAATTTAGATGATGTAGAATTTTCAAAGGTTGGTTAGGACCTAGCTGGGTTCCCGCGTTTACTAATGGAAGGAAAGGAAAGGAAATGGAAAGAAAGTAAAAAGTATTTGTGCTCCAGAGTCCAGAGTTTCATTAAAGGAAGGAAGGGAAAGGAATACTAATACAAGGTTTTAGCATTTACCATATTACCCTTTTACTTAACTTATTATAAAATCCAACAAGGGTATATTTGTAAAACTGTCTATACCTTTCTTTTCTTTTTTTTTCTTTCCCTTTCAACTCAATAACACATAAAACAAGACTTTCTTTTCCTTTCCTTGGAACTTGGGAACATGAAATGGAATTATATTTTTTTCTTTTCTTTTCTGGACATATACTGAAACTCCAAATTCAAGAACAAATAATCAACCAGAACAGTAACAATAGAAAAATAAGATAAGATTACGCTACTCTAACCTCTAAGGGAAATTAATCTTACCAAGATTAAAGGGAAAGGGACAAGAACCCACTACTCTAATATCTAAAGGAAATTAATTCACCAAGATTAAAGCGAAAGGGAACAAAGAGAAAGAACCCAGTGCTCTAATCTCTCAAGGAATTCAACCCACCAAGATTAATGGGAAAGAGAACACTTCACACCACCAAGATCAAAGATCTATGAAGGAAAATGAAGATTTCTCTAATTAGAGGATAAAGTCTCTGAATCCATATTCATCAAGCTTGATTACAAAAATGAGAGTTTTCCTTAATACACAGAGAGGAAGTTGCAAAGCATCCTCTAGACAAAAAGTGAAACAAAAAGATGTCTCTCTTGTACAAGAATTTCAACCAATGATAAAAGAAAGAAAAAGGTAATTATGCAAATGCTGATTTTTTATAAATCTGTTGTTGTCCCCTTTTGGCTGTATAGTGTATTCTATTCTTCACTCCGAAGCTAATTTCCAAAACTTCACTAAAATCCCACACCCAAGCTTGTGCACCAGCTGATAGAACACATATAAAAATAGACTGCCTTTAGTTCATTTGTTGTAGAATAAATACTTTGCTGCGATCACAACCACCAAGAAGCTCCTTAAAATGTGATATAGTGGGTAGAACAATATGAGGACGTCTGGATCAACACGAGTTAATTCTGTAGCAACTTCTGGATGAAGTTCTCAACCAGGTGAAAAGTTCCGATGAGTGACCTTTTGATGACCTAGAACTTAGAAGGTAAAAAGACCAGAATGAACTTCAACTAGATAAAGAACCAAAAGCTACTAGAATTTCAAAATGTTCAGAAAGCTGTGAAGACAATGAGGATGAGCCTAAGAATGCTCAAAAAGTTCACAAGTTTCTGCACGAAAATCTGGATCAGCTGAAAGTTGACTGCTTTCACATACACTCGTATCACTAGAAGTCTAGACATGTATTATTAATGGTGTTAAGCAACTTGTCTGGGACGGGGTAGTGGGTTACCCTTTGACTTGGTCAAATGTTCGCTTTCTTGAGACACGCTATGTTGTAAGTAGGCCCGACAACACCGGTTCAAAACAAACGGTCAAGGGAAACAAGATAAGCTATGGGTTAATTTGGATACAGAATTCACCACCAAACGAACGCGTAGAGCTGCGATATCCCGAAGATACAGATACACCATTCCGGTTATGAAATCGTGTCTAAGAACGCCACCCAATGTGCCAAAATTGAGCTAGTAAAGACAAATTAATTTAACTCTCAAACCCAAGAGAGAAACTAACCAAATTCATTTTTAAAATATAAACTCACTCTGTCTCATTCATTTGATTCGGTACATAAAGTGAAAAGAAAAGAAACAAACTAGCCACTAGTCCCACGTTCTTAGGGAATGGACATAAATAAAATTAAGCAGAAAAGAAAATAAGCATTAGAAAAGACAAATAAACAAAAATTAATGTAGAAATAAAATAAACATGGGATAACGAAAACTTGCATGGTGCGGGACGTGGGACATGTGAACTTGATTTCTTCAGCCAACAATTTCATGGATCAAACTGACCCAGGTTGGCGACCCACCCGTTATACATTAACGGGTTGGTGACCCGACATACATCACCCTGGTTTTTCAAATCATCGCATGTTATTGTCTTAGAACCTAGAGTGTACAAATAATAATGGTTTATGAATTTATTATGCTTCTTTCTTTGGTGTGCTTTCTCAAATTACACACACACATATGTATATATTATAATTTTGTACTGACCATTAGTGACATCAATAGAATACATATTTATTCTGGCTGTCTACACCATCATTTTTCTATTTGCTAAATATAACACCATTGTTTCTTAAGCTATTATATATTCATATCTATCATACCTTAATAATAATTAATGTTTTTATATCTATATTCAGTCTACTAGCGGGTATTCTAATATATATATATTATTTCTGAATTCTGACATGGTGTTTTTCTTTATCTTTCAGGCTGTAAGAATTGAACACTGTGAAAGGGTTCATGTTATTGTAGCTGCAAAACGAATATGTATTGCTAATTGTCGGGAATGCATATTCTTTTTGGGAGTAAACCAACAACCACTTATTGTTGGTGACAATCATAAGCTACAGGTATGTTTTATTAAAATGATCATCAATTTCCTTATCTACAAATCAAACAGTTCTTGTTAGTGTATAATATTAAATTTATAATAGAACGCTTTCAATTTTTATTGTGAGAAATAATTAAATACATATGTCCATTAACATATGCTGCTTTATACATGTTTGTCTATGTTATTGACTTTTATTCAAAACAGTCAAAATAAATAAAGGAGAAGAAGTTGTTAAATATTCTTCTTTTATCACTTTGGTATCAGGTGGCACCGTATAATACATTTTATCCACAATTGGAGGAGCACATGAAGCAAGTAGGAATTGATGTTACTCCAAACAGATGGGCGGAGCCTATTGCACTAGGCCTGGTTGATCCACATGATAATTTGTCTCATCCAGCTGGCGTATCTGATTGTCAAACTGAGTCAGCACACCACGTAGATCCTGATCAGTTCACAAACTTTTTGGTACGCTTCTTGACGAACAAAAATTATCTGTAACACACTTTTTATACAATCATTATAATCTAGGTTATGTGAGTACTTAATACTAATGCTTGAACACTAATATGTATCTAGTTACTTATCGATAAGGCTTTTATACAATCATTTTAACCCGTGACGGCGTGACCCACTCGACCCGTTTCGCTATCCGCATTTTGGTGTTTATGTTATTTTTTTTTCAGATTCCCAACTGGTTAGAAGGTCAAGCATCTGGGCCCACAAAAGATAATCCATTTCCACTACCTGATGTCTATTTGTCATCTCAACGAAGAAATGTAAGTTTTTAAGATCATTTTTTCTTGTTTTATTATTTTTCTATCAGTTTTTAATGCTGTTTATTTTACTTTTTAACAGGAAAATAATCTGGTTGAGGTTAAGCAGATACTGAGAGAAGCACCCCTGGAAGATAGCAAAAAGAAAGAATTATCTAGTGCACTTCATGTGTATTTTAAAGACTGGTTATATGGTAACTATCATAGCTTTCTTTATATAAACTTGAGTAAAGTACACAAATAGTCCCTGTGGTTTACCAAAATTTTGGACTTGGTCCCTAGCTTTTACAAAAGTACACGGATGGTCCCTGTGGTTTGCACTTTTAGCAGGTCCAAGTTACGGACTAAATGTGTTACAAAGTGCAAACCACATGGACGATCCATGTACTTTTGTAAAAAGCTGGGGACGAAATGCGTTACTAAATGCAAACTACAGGAACCATTCGTGTACTTTTGAAAAGCTAGGGACCAAATCTAAAATTTTGGTAAACCACAGGACCATCTGTGTACTTTACTCTATAAACTTTATGGAGTAGGGACTTGATCATGCAAAAAGTCCTTTTTTTCTTTTTGTTTTTTCGTTACAAGTCACATGATTTAATTATGTAAAATAAATGTCCAGGATTTTTTCTTCATGTTTTACTTGAATAATTGCCATCAAGTGATTCCATTTTTTTAACTATTTGCAGCATCTGGGAACATTAGACAATTATATTGTCTGCAAGGTGAGTAGAATTGTGAAGGTGTAGTTGCAATCAAGCAAAAGTTATAAAATAAAACCCTCAGCCGTGCCCGATTACCATTTTGCTCTTTATCTTGGTGCTGCTACAAAGTGATTTTTGTTGGAAACATGCATCTTTGTTCAATTGAAGGTGAACCTGCAGTTGGTTTTCAATTTTTAGCAGTTGTTAATTCTGCATTATTATTTTGTTTATTATGCAATGTCTGTTGATAACAAAGTCAACAGTAAGCTGTGATCATAAGCAATTTTCATGTATTGGGAGTGTTTATAAACCAACACAATTACTTAAACCGAAACAGGTCGACCGGTTTGAGATCTAAATGAGTTGGCTCATGGCTCAGTTTGGCGTTTTGCTGGTGTAAGGCTCAACCCGATTTGGAACTTGAAATCGGCCGGGTAAACTACGTGGCCGCTTAACTTTTATTATTTACAGATAATCTTTTTGTTTGCAATATTGGCTTTACGCTTTAAACTTGAAAAGAGACTTTACGAAACTGATTCGATTTTAGAGTTATATTTGTACGAGTTAAAATGGTTTTGGTCCCCGTCGTTTGACTCAAATAACTATTTTAGTCCAAACGTTTTTATTTGACTTTTTCACTCTAATAGTTTGATTTTAATATCATCAATTACAATCTGGTTTTAAGCGTTTCACGTAATCAACACTCTGTGCGGTTATTAAAAAGTCCTGATATGCTTAGGATCATGATTTGCTTACGGTTATAATAGGTCACATAGTACAACCACAACGTCAATAAATTAATAAGCTTGCCAATTGAATTACTCCGATCCTCAAACCTTTCATCTATTAACTAGTAACATCACTAAACGATTTTTTTATAGGTCATAAGGATATTTATCGAGGTTATAATCTCTGCGTAAGTATATATCGGGTCAGGCTGACCCATTTCATATGCATGTATATGAAACCCGACCTTTCGATTCACCCGGTGTCTGTTTCAGTAATCGGGCATAAGTGTAAAAAGTACGTATCTAACTTGGTTTAACTATGAAAAAATATGTTTTTATTGAAGAATTAACTTTATAAAAACGGTTGGTTCATTACAACTTATAAAAAACAAAGCTTTTCAAAGGCACCTCTTACTGTCTCAACTTTAAATAGAAATACATATAAAAGTGAATGAGTGGTCTTTTATATTTCAAAAGTAACAAAAAATAAGAATAAAAATGCAAACTTATGGTTTTGAAAGGACAAAAGAAGCTTCTTCATTGCATACAATGAACCTGGATTAATCTTGACTTAGGAAAATGGATTAATAACGACTCAGAAAATGATATCTCATGAACCACTTTATTAAAATTCATCTGCTAAACAGCCCACACACACGACGGGCCTATCACGTAAGAGGAAAATCAAGCTCACCCATCACCTAGCTAGCTACGCTACGTCCATCATGTGAGAGGAAAATCAACTACACCGATCGTCCCACTACACTGATTGTTTTAAAAATAAAATAATGAAATAATGTAAAATCATATTACCCAACAAGATCTCGTTTTGAAACTAGTCCACGCAGGACTGGCATGACGAGAGAGGAAAATCAAGCTCATGATCGCCCCACCGGTTGGGTGAAAAATTAAAACTAGTAAAGATAATAAAAATGATGTTATGAAGCATTAACACAAAGTGGTTTGGATTAAAAAGAAAATGCAGGATCTCTACAACAAAAAATATGATATTACCAAAACTTGGTTAACATTATACACCTTCTGCAAAATTCTCAATGTTGATCAAAAATACATCATCTAACCATTACAAAAGTTCATACAATCCGATGCAAAAAAGAACCCTTTTATGATATAATAAACCCGACCCGACCCAACGCATATTCCTCAGCTTCTCAACACCAACCAAGTGCAGACTTCACACACACTAACCCCGACTTCAGCCGCCCTTCGTGGCTTGTTTTTCCGCCTGCTTCCATTATGTCTAAACCCGACAGCTTTTGTTAACCCGAGCTCGCTTGCTTTGGGATGCACACCATTCTCATCTTCCACCGTTTCAAGGCTTTCTGAAGATGGTCTCTTTCTCTTGTTTTCATTGTCTAACTGAGCTTCAAGTTTAGTTTCGGTTTTTTCAATGATTTTTTCGGCTTCTTCTTTTTGGGCTTTTGTGGGTCGCCCTCTTCGTCTAACGGGTAGTTTTTCTTCACCACTTCCGTCGTCGTTGGTGGTGATAATTGCACCTTTTTTAGCTTTTGCTTTACCTTTTCCCATTGTCAAGAATAAAAATATGGAGTTTTGAACGATTTTGCTCGATATCTGCAAGACAGAGAGAGATAATCATGTTTGGATTTTTGCAAGCATGTTGGTTGTTTATAAACCAAGTGTACAATGGTTTCAAAATGATTAATTATATTTTTAAATAAATATATACATACATAACCTTTTTTTATGAGTGGTTATGTCCTCAAACTTTGAAAACTTAATGACCCGCGATAATTATTTAGAAAATAAACCACACTGTCCATCGAAAAACCCCTAATAATCGATGCAAAACTAAGTGATGAATATGCATGAATAATAATAGTAATGGTTTTAGTACACATATTGCATTTGACCATGTGTTTTTAAACAACCAACAAGTTTGCATTTGCAAATGTATATTATGCCATGGTTCAAAATGCTCATCAATCGACTCAACAAGGCTACTAGTACCGATTAAAAAAATGCAACTTATATGATAAAGTGTATTATATATCTAGGGGCACATTCAACGCTAAACAAAATTAAGTTAGAGAGCCGCATAAGCACTTGTGTGCAGTACTGTCGAGAGATTGCATTATGCGATCACATAACCACTTTATGTATCACAAGTTAAAGAAACCGGTGTTTATGCGGTTTTCATAGTTGTCTACATAAATTAGTTCTATATTGGATAATCCTTACTCTACACATATGATTATTCGTTTTTTTTTTTGAACGGTAATCATATATTTCACAAGTGAGATTTAGAGAGATGCAAAACTATATCACAACAAATTTATTCCACAAGTGCAAGTTCAACTACTCACATTCATGGTTGGTGTCACCAACATTATATTAAATTCACATCATGAAAATACAACTTATTTGACAATCCTTTCTTGGATTTCATCAAAAGTTCCAAATCTTGTACTTTTCTTTCTATGTTGAAGTATGACAAATATCATAAACACAACTTTGTACCAAGAAATAGTGAAAAACAATTTGTACTAACAAAAATAAAGGACCAAGAAAAAAGTATAGAAGTGTCATTATTCATTATAAAAGTACAAGTTTTGATGTTCTTCATTTTAAACAAAACTATTGGCTCTGGGTTAAGTACAAGATTCAGAAAATATTTCTTAACTATGAGAATCCGAAAAACTCACAGGACGTACCAGTACCCTGCTAACCGATCACATAAATTTATAAATCAACAAAAGCAAATAAGTTAGCCTAAGTTTATTAGAGCATAAGAAACCTAAAAATATATAATCTTAAATCTTAGTATAACAAGTAGTCAAGTACCAAGTTTGAACCTTTTCAAGTCAAACTTTGACTTTCATGGTTAATCTTTCAACACCCAAAAACCCTAACAAGATTCTAAAAACCATAACAGCTGAAATCACAAAAACATAACTGGATTCAACATAAATAAAGATTGAATCTTTAATAAAAAAAAAACACCCAAACTAAATGAATTTGAATCCAAATAAACAACAAAACCATCAATAAAGATAAAGATTGAATCTTTAATCAACATAATATAAAGATAAGATTAAAAGAACAAATTACCAAATGAAGCTTGATTGATGAATAACAACCACCATTTTCAATCTTTAAAAATTAAAACAGATACCCATTTCTGAACTACAATCAAATTGATTGATTAATCAGAAAAATCAACAAAAAACTTATAACAGATGCTGATTTATATTAAAGATTGAAGGGTTTGATCTGAATATGAAGAACTAGTGAATCAGATCAGATGGGTATTGAAAAAGATCGAATATTTTTAAGAAATGAATCGATGAATGTCGAAGATATGAAGCAAGCAAAGAGAGAGGGGGTCCGAGTGAAGAGAGAGAAGTAGTAGAAACAAATCAACAAGATGTATTATATTTCTATCTTGAAGATATTTAATTATTTTATTAGATATATAATATTAATATTAATATTAATATTATTAATATATAATAATATATATGATTTTATTTTAATATAAAATAAAACGAAAAGCCTAAACTAGCATTAGAATATTTATTTATTGAATCTTGGTCATAAGAAAATATTAATATTATTCAAAGTTTTGTTTGATTATGGGTAAAATGAAATAAGTTATTTGTAACATATTTTAAACCAGATTATTTATTAGTTGAAAAACATACTAAGAAATTTAGAAAATACTAGAAAATCACGAAAAAAAAAAACACTTTTAAACAATATTTTTTCTTATTTTCTGTTACTCTTTTTTGTAAGTTATTAATCTTTCTAAAAGAAGAAGAAAACCGATATGTAAGTTATGGGATACATATATGTAGTAAAGCAACACTTTCTAACTATGATAATTACTAATAAGGTCAATCTATTGGAATGACAAAACTTTTAAAGAAGGTCTTGGATTTACGTCCTAGAGACCACAACAATTAAAAGAATTTTGTCGTTAAAAAACAGGTCCAAACTGGTTTAAGGCATGACTGATTAAAAGGGGATCAACTTATTATTGACCGGGCAAGTTGACCAATCATCAGCAATCCAACTCTCTGTCTCTCTCTCTGTCTCTCTCTCTCTCTATTCGCTTCTAGTTTAGGGATCCTTATCCAGATCGAGTTTGGTCTTAAGCCGCGCATCCCTAAAAGTTTATGAGTAAAGTACAATTTCAGTCCCACGCGTTCAGCCTTCATTTGAAAAAATGAACAATCAAGTCCCTGTGGTTGTCAGTTGCTCGCAATCAAGTCCCTCCCACTAATTAACCGTTTGTAATTCAGTGAAAGACTAAAATACCCCCATAACTTTACTTACAATTTCAGTCCCTGAACTTTCTTCGACATAAATTCCCTCCATATTCAAAACAATTCCTAATCTAGCAACTAAGCACCGATTAACCTTACTTAACCTGCAATATTAACGTATTAACAGCAACAATAGCCCGTACTAACAAATTTAACCAGATTTGAAACATTGTTGACATTTTGAACTTCAAATGGGGTTGACTTTGTGAACTTCAAATGGGGTTGACTTCTTGAACTGAACCAGGAAGTTGTGGTTGACCTTTATTTACTACAATTAATAACAATAATTAGTAAGAACACATTTGAAGCATCTGTTTACTCAATTTCCAAACACCTAACTACAATTGGTACAACATACTTAAGTTGGTTTTGACCTCTATGTTAGTCAAGGATGTTTGGTCCTCAATTTGACCTCTGTTTGTTACCTCATGTTTGAACATCACAAGACCTTTGTTTAGTCAAACATGTTTCAACATCCAAACTGAATTACAGTTAAATGTACTGGTTTTGTTCAATCAAATACATGTTAAGGTTATCTACTGTCATATACTTGTTCATTCAAATACATGTGCTCAGTTAAATGCGCAATGAAATGAACATCCAATATAAGTTCATTCAAATGACTAAAACCAGCAGGTGTCAAGAACATGTTCATCCAACCAAAGCACAAACAACTTTCCAAACCAACGCATTCTGATATACACAAAATGCAACATATAAATTGTATCAGATACGGTATAAAAACAACCATTTTCAGTACTAATGTTGGAAAAGTGTGTTTCTTTGTTTACTTTTGATTTTCAGGATTAAAAGAGCTTAAACGAACAAAAGGAACAAATTAACGACAAAAACCAGCATAAATACGAAGAATGGAAGTTGATACACTATACCGACCCTCCAAGCTTCACCCCAAGAATAAAAACGACAAACCAGAAGCCCAACACGGGGCTGTGCCTACCAGGCATGGGGTTGTGCCCCGCTCAAGATTCCCTAAAGAAAGGACAAACAGAAGACGACAAGGGACATGGGGCCGTGTCACCTAAGCACGAGTCGTGGTCAACTCTCAGATTTGCAAATATAGGTTTGTACAACAAGTACAAGGGACACGGGGTCGTGCCATTGACACACGAGGCCGTGTGTGCAGAAGAGCTGACAAGTGCATTAAATGAAGACAAAGAAGATGAAGGACACGGGGCCGTGCCTACCAGGCACGAGGCCGTGTGAACCTCTTGTTCCAACTATAAATAGAGGTGCTTGGCTCACTTACAAATCATCCCTTGGCAAACCAATTCTCTCACTTCCACCACCACAATACCACCATCTTCCACCACATTAGTTAGAGTTAGAGTAGTCTCGGGATCCAATATTGATAGTAAGAGCTGTAACAACTCTCATTAAAAGTATTAGTTCTTATTTTATTATGCCCAATAGGAAACTCTAATTGAGACCCCCAAGTAATATTGCATGACCCCTAAAATTTTCAGAACAGTTGGAACTAGGATCAGGGCCCCTAAAACTCAGGGGGGGGGGGGGTATTCCCTAATTGAAAATTATCCACACAGTTTGCTGTATAATGCGAAAATCGTCGAACGGTTGACTCACCTAGGCTAGGAATACACGAGGCTACCCTACCCAAGAAGTGCACCCGTCGCGCCACGTGACAGGGACAACTTTTCAGTATATATTCCAGGGATTGGCACTTGCATGGCTGCGTTGGTTCGACGTTCAAATTCGTTTTGTACAATGAGTTATACATTATTTCGTTCAAAAACACACACTAGCACGAAGCTTTGCTGCGATAACAGGGTAATAACTTGATCACTGCTACGATACCATGTCCGATTGATTGAAACCGATCCGATGGATGTTTAAGTGCTGCCCGAATACGGGCTATACTTTGTCATTCGTCGTGAGGGTTTTGATTTCGTGAGCTTATCGTAAATGTTGTATTAAGTTGCTGACCTAGTTTCGTATGCATTATTATTTTAATTAGGTTATCAGGCTTATCAGTAGGCTAAACTCTGCCCAATTAAATTTGCAATGTGAGTTATTCTCTTTTTACCAAACTGCTTTACAAAACCCTAAATGTTTTCCAGTTATACTTTGCAGTGATTAAGTCTTTGCTAATCTTTAATTACTGGCAGTATGTGGGGGTTTTGTGCACATTAATACTAACGATTTATCACGTTACGTGGGCGAGCCTAATTAGTGATATGTCCACAGTCATAGATTCGGTCGAGTGACAACTGAACCAGATAATTATATGATAAAGGGCAAATATAAAAACTCTTAATGCTGTAAATGATAACAATGTGTCTTTTGTGCAAATTGAATGACTCGCCAGTATTTCCCTGCTGATAAAAATCTTTTTAAACATGTTTCAGGTGATCTGTTGTGATCTAGAAAAAGTGCCGTGTAGCACTACAAGCTTGAAGAAGTGGTTCAATAAAATAAATAAATATGTTTTGTAAAACAGGGAATTTCCTTGTGAAATTCCTTTATTGTAAAATTATGGGGTTTGTCCCAATGTGTGAAATAAAATAAGTTGGGCATTTTCAAGTTTAAACGATCCTGTTAACACTTCCGCTGCCAAAATGCAAATACCACGGGTTTTCTGTCCCGCGGCCTCTGGACCGGGTCACACCGGGCCCGGGGCCGTGACAAGAGCCTTCGTCAAACTATGGCCATGCTTGGCTAATCTCTTACATCACTTGGTGAAGACGAAATCTTGAGTAAATTACCACAATCGTCCCTGAGGTTTAGGTCCGTTTTCCAGTTTCATCCAAAATGACCTTTTTGTGCCAAATAGCCCTTCACCTTTGGCATTTTTTTCCATTTTCATCCAAACCACTAACTTAGTTTGCTTTTTTGTTAAGTTGAATGATATTTGGATGGAACTGGCAAATATAAAACCTCAGGAACGATTTTGGCAATTTACTTAAATTCTTTTTAATTTCTTTTAATTAATTAATTAATTAATTTTGTCACATATACATAAAACAAAATATACATGCAGTTCTTATAAAAAAATAATAGTTTTGTCACATAATTTTTATAAATTTTCATCCAACCACTAACTCAGTTATTTTTTTCTATTAAGGTGAAGGATCTTTTAAATTTTATAAAGTAAGACAAAAATTAATTTCCATTTTTTATATACATCAGTTTTATAAAAATAAAATCTACTTCAACATCTAAATTTTATAAAACAAAAATGCTAGTGACCTTATAGAAAAAGGTCAAATAAACAAATCTTATCATATGTACCAAGTTTGTAATTCATCTTCTACTCTTTTAAATTCGCTCCTAACAAAAAACATAAGCCATTGTCCCCTCCCCCCATCAAACAACGTATTGTTACCAAACCTTAAAATTACCCACCAAATAGTAAGTATAATGCTATGAACCGGAAGTTTCTTTACTCAAACCACTCGGAGTAAATATTAGTTAGTTACCCTCATAATCTTAATTAGATAAATATTTTATTTCTGCCAACATATTTCTTAGATGCTCAACATATTTAAAAATATGTAACATTTTACAATTTTTTCTATCTCTACACTTGATTAAATATTAAAAGTTGTAATCGATTATTATGTGCTGCACACCATTGATATTTATTTTTTATATCGTTTTATCTTTATAAAACTAATCTATATAAAAAAACTGGATATTAATTTATGTCTTAATTTATAAAATTTAAAACATCCATCATCTTAACAGAAAAAATAAATAGTGGTTTGGATGAAAATTTCTAAAAATTATGTGACAAAATTATTATTTTTTAATATAAAAACTGCATGCATATTCTGTTTTATATATAGAGTAAATTGCCAAAATCGTCCCTGAGGTTAGGGTATGTTTGCCATTTTCATCCAAAACAACTTTTTTGAACCATATAGTCCTTTACTTTTGTGATTTTTTGCCATTTTCATCCAAATGTTTGATAGAAAAAATAAAGCAAATTAGATGTTTGGATGAAAATGGCAAAAAATCCCAAAAGTGAAGGACTATATTGTACAAAAAAATGTTTTGGATGAAAATGACAAACATGACCAAACCTCAGGGACGATTTTGGCAATTTAATCTTATATATATGTGAAAAAATTAATTAAATAAAAGAAATTAAAAAGAGTTTGAGTAAATTGCCAAAATTGTCCCTGAGGTTTT
Source organism: Helianthus tuberosus (assembly GCA_030545235.1). NCBI lineage: Eukaryota > Viridiplantae > Streptophyta > Magnoliopsida > Asterales > Asteraceae > Helianthus > Helianthus tuberosus. The sequence goes on along the minus strand of CM060390.1, from coordinate 103,202,233 downwards.
ATATTTACCAGTTTCATCCAAATATCCTTCAACTTAACATAAAAAGTAAAACTAAGTTAGCGATTTGGATGAAAATGACAAAAAATGCCAAAGGTGAAGAGCTGTTTGGCACAAAAAAGTCATTTTGGATGAAACTGACAAACATACCTAAATGTCAGGGATGATTTTTGGCAATTTACTCCGAAATCTTTTATGTATTACTTTTGATTTCCAACATTTGGTCACTTTTTAATTGGGTATGTATTAATGACTTTAATAACTAGTTTTTTTATATTGAAAGTGAATTTTATACAATCATTTCTTCATGTTTTGTTGATTCACTCATTCGTGTCTTTACGGTTTATATAAAGCGCATTAACTGTCTGGAAAGGGGTTAGAAGGGTGGTTGGGTAAAGTTCTTGCCTCGTTCAGTGTATAGAGGACTTGATTCAAGCTTATTAGGACTACCCTTGAGGCAGATAACATCAAATCGGGGGAAGTAAGAACGGCTTGTAATCCCTTATAAATAAACTACTATTAAAACTTTAAATCGGCCTTGCGGGACTGTATCCCTGCTGACTCAGACCAATATGGCCGAGGGTAGCGTTGCCTCCAAAAGAGGGACACGCCACATTTTGCATTAACAACTTACTTAATGATCTTTCAATAATCCGGCCTTGCAGGACTGTATCCCTGCTGAATTAGACCAATATGGCTGAGGGTACCGTTGCCTCCAAAAGTGGGACATGCCACTATAACTAAGATAATCTCTTAAAAAACCCAAAGTGCGGAAAATCATCAAAGGATACTTAAAAAATAAGTCAGAACCAAGTGACTCTTTCTTGTTTATTTGTTTCTTTTACTATTTAGTTTCTTTCTTAATTTTTACATGTTTAAAAACCCTTTTTCTCAAAATTTGGGTCGATTAGACGTTGACGATAGACCGGTATTAAAAGTTCTTGTGTCCTTGGACGACCTCGGTATCTTACCATCACTATACTACGCCAACGATGGGTGCACTTGCCCAAACGTGTTGTAGAGAGTGATAGTTTCATATCGTGTTTTATAAATTTAAAGCTTGATAAAAGAGTAAAAAGTACTTAAAAAGACATCAAAAAAATCCGTACACTCCTTGCACATCAAGTTTTTGGCACCGTTGCCGGGGACACAAGGATTTTAAGAAAGCTTAAAATCAACCGCCTACTCATTTTTTTTAGTTTTTCTGTTCAAATTTCTTTTTGATTTACAAAAAATCCCAGTTACAGTAGCTTAACACATGGCAGTGTTGTACTAACACGGGGTCGTGTCTTGATTATAGTAACTGAAAATTTTCTGCAGAAGGCTCACACGGGCCATGTTTCATTCGACACGGGGTCGTGTTAAAAACGCCCAGTACCGAATTAAGCATAACCTAAGGCACGGGGCCGTGTTCATAGGATACGGGACCGTGTAAACCTTCTATATTCATAAAAAATTCAATTTCCGAAAGCCGTAATCTTCTGAGTACTATCCACACAATGGATTATTACATGGGAGATTATGATTACTATGGTTATGATAATTATGAGGAACCATATTGTACCATTTTGCGGTGAATCCCACTCGGTACAAAATTGTTACCTCTTTCAACCATCAACCTCATACACAACATATGATGAACCAAGGTTTGAGCTTCCAAAATCAAGCTTTGATTGGGACACTCCAGCGTTTGAAACGTACGAGATACCACCCACAATAGTTCCCGAAGCCGAAAGCCTCATACAAAGTCTCAAGAACTTAGAATTCTTGATCAAACAATCTTGTGCATGAGAGGAGACCAATTGTACAAAATAGGTAATAATAGAAGAGGTAAAACCTCAAGAGTCAACGAAGGAAGAACCACTCGAAGAAGACTTAACACATGAAGAAAAATCTAACCAAGCCATCGGAAGGTAAGTTCTCAAAGGTAAATTTTGAAGAGGAACAAAAAGATCTCGAAGAAATACACATCTTACAACCTTCCTTTGAAAGTCATAATTTGGTTCCATCTCATGCTAAGTTCTTAAAAGAGTTAAACACTAGTCCTAACATTAAAGAAATAACAATCGTTAAATTAACTAAAGATCAAACTTTGCTAATACAAGATGAACAAAATGAATTGAACATAAAACCGGTAACATGTTTTATTAAAAACATCTATATTAGTAACATTTCAATAGATAAAGATCTTTGCGTTAATATAATGCCAAGCTACATTTTTTAAAGAATAGGTATTGGTGATTTTCTTACAATTAAAATTCGATCTTTTTGGCTAATCGAAAAAATAAAAATGCTACGGGAGTGGTTGAGGACGTTCTCATTCAAACAAACCAAACAATTGTACCAACCGACTTTGTCATCTTAGATGATGCTCCGCTCATGTTGGGACAACCTTTTCTAAAAACCCATCAAGCTTTGATTAAACAAAAAAAATCAAGATCTTCCCACAAAACTTGGGGTCGACAAACGAACTTTTAATTTAAATAATGCAATGAAGTATCCAATCGGCAATGACGACCCCTTGTTGGAAGATAAAGTTGAACCACCCGATACGGAAGAACCAAATGACCAATTCGTTGAAGAGGAAGTCGCCACTAACCAAAGTGTTTCGTCCATCGACCACGATGACGAACCAAAGACTAAGCCATCTATTGAAGATCCACCTTCTTTAGAACTCAGAACTTCCAAAAGGTTTAGAATACGCTTTCTTAGATAATAAAGGTAAACTTACCGTCATCATTTCTTCGTATCTCACTTCTCATGAAAAAGAAAAATTATTAAATCTACTTAAAAGAAATAAAACGGCGATTGCGTGGAAATTAATGGACATAAAAGGAATAAGTCCTTCCAGGTGCACACATAAAATTTTAATGGAAGATGACTACAAAGCGGTAATCCAACCACAAAGACGTGTTAATCCCAATGTCTAAGAAGTAGTAAAAAAAGAAGTAAACTCTACCCTATCTTTGATAGTCCGTGGGTAAGTCCCGTCCAAGTCGTGCCGAAAAAAGGTGGAATGACGTTTGTAACCAACAAAAAAACGAGCTTATACCAACAAGAACCGTCACCAGATGGAGAGTTTGTATCGACTATAGAAAACTCAATGTAGCCACAAGAAAATACCATTTTCCTTTACCCTTCATTGATCAAATGCTAGAGCGATTATCCGGTCATACATTTTATTGTTTTTTAGATGGATTCTTGGGATACTTTCAAATTCCTATCGCCCCAGAGGACCAAGAGAAAACTACTTTCACTTGTCCCTACGGAACCTTTGCATATCGACGCATGTCATTTGGTCTATGCAATGCACCAGCAACGTTTCAACGATGCATGGTAGCCATTTTTCATGACATGATAGAAAAAACCATGAAAGTTTTCATGGATGACTTCTCTATATTTGGCGATTCATTTGACCAATGCCTCGATAACCTTGAGCAAATGTTAGCTAGATGTGAAAAGACTAACCTCGCCCTTAATTGGGAAAAATACCATTTCATGGTCACAGAAGGAATAGTACTCGGTCAAAAAATCTAAAACGCAGGAATGGAAGTCGACCGCGCAAAAATCGATACTATCTCACGACTACCACCTCCATCATCCGTTTGAGCCATTCGAAGTTTCCTAGAACATGCCAGGTTCTATAGGCGATTTATCAAAGACTTTTCTAAAATCTCTCGACCTCTAACCAAGCTACTCGAAAAAGATGCCCCATTCATCTTTGATGAGGATTGCACGACAACATTTCATGCCCTTAAAGATATGCTTGTCAAAGCACTCATCATGATCGTGCCAGAATGGAAGCTACCATTTGAAATCATGTGCGATGCAAGTGATTTTGTAGTTGGAGCAGTCTTAGGACAAAGAAAAGAAAAACATTTTCACCCCATATATTACGCTAGTAAAACTCTTAACGATGCTCAAGAAAATTACACAACCACTGAAAAAGAATTACTAGCGGTACTATTTGCATTTGATAAATTTCGTTCCTATCTTTTGCTCTCAAAAACTATAGTTTATACTGACCACACTGCCATTTGATACCTTTTAAAAAAAAAAAAACAAGACGCAAAACCACGCCTCATAAGAGGGATTCTTCTCCTTCAAGAATTTGACATAGAAATAAAATACAAAAGAGGAGCAGAAAACACAGCTGCTGACCACCTATTTCGTCTTGAAGACCCTGCTTTCGAAGGAGCTCGAGAAGATCTCATCAATGAGAAATTCCCCACATAATTCTTAGAAATATTAGAATATCGAGAAGAACCTTGGTACACCGACTATGCTAACTACTTAGCGGTGCGTGTCGAGTGCGACATGATTTTATTTATATTTTAAGCCCGTTTTACGCATTAGTCAAGTTTTAAATTTATAAAACACGATATTGTACTAACACTAAACACACACTTGGGCAAGTGCACCCATCGCGGGCGTAGTATAGTGTTGGTAAGATACCGAGGTCATCCAAGGACACAAGAGCTTTTAATACCGGTTTATCGTCAACGTCTAATCAATCTAAATTTTTGAGAAAAGAGTTTTTAAACATGAAAATAAAACTAAAAAAGAAAAGATAAGTAAAATGAAAAACAAATAGACAAGATAGAATCACTTGGATCCAACACATCTTTAATGTACCCTTTGATGATTTTCGTACTTTCGGACTTTTTAAGAGATTATCTTAGTTATAGCAGTAGGCCCCTCTTTTGAAGGTGACTTTACCCTCAACCCAGTGGTTTGAGTCAGCAGGGATACAATCCCAAAGGGTCAGAATATTGAAAGACAATTAAGTAAGTTATTAATGCGAAAAGTGGTAGGCCCCTCTTTTGAAGGTGACGTTACCCTCGGCTAAGTGGTTTGAGTCAGCAAGGATACAATCCCAATAAGCCGGTTTAAAGTATTAATAGTAGTTTACATATGAGGGGTTCAAGCTATTCGCACCCCCGCCATCCAATACCATTGGGCATTGAAGGAGGTCCTAGTAAGCTTGAACCAAGTCCTCGCAGGATCTATACACTGAGCGAGACAAGAACTTTACCAAACCACCCTCCTAACCCCCTTCCAGGTAGTTAACGCGCTTTATATAGACCGTAAAGACACGAATGAGAAAATCAATGACATCATGAAGAAATGGTAAAGAAAAATCATTTTCAACATAAGAAACTAGTTATTAAATTCATTAATACAAACCCAATTAAAAAGTGCCGAAAGATTAAAAATCAAAAGTAATACATTAAAGATTTGTCTTCACCAAGTGATGTAAGAGATTAGCCAAACATGGCCTTTGATTGACAAGAACTCTTACGATCAATCTTGGATACCGAGACTACTACACACTCTAAAGATGGAAATTGGATGATAGTGGTGGGTGTTGGTGTTGTAGTGGAGGTGGAGTGGCGGCAAAGTGGGAGAGGAGTGGTTTGCCAAGGGATGCCTTTGAAGTGAACCAAGCACCCCTATTTATAGTCAGAACAGAGCCATGGCCACAGCCCCGTGTCCACTGGGCACGGCCCGTGGCCATCCTTCTTCTCTTCCTTCATTTAATGCATCTGTCGGCAGAGGGCCCCACACAACACCGTGTCTTCTGGGCACGGCCCCGTGGTCAACTCTTTATTGTACTATCAAGATTCTAGAAATCTAAGAGTTGACCACGCCCAGTGGAGAGCTGGGCACGCCCCTGTGGTGGGCGTAGAAGCTTTTGCAGCTTTTGTCTTGTTGTGTCAAGGCTGACCACGCCCCATGCCTGGCTTGGCACGGCCCCGTGGTCAGGTTCTGTTTTCTTGTTTTTGCTTTGGGGATGCTGCCGAGGGGTCGGCATGTCATGTTATTCCTTCTTCTTGTATTTATGTTGGTTTTGGCTGCTTATTTGTTCCTTTTGTTCTTTTAAGCTCATTTGGTCCTGTAAATTCAAAAGGAAGAAAGAAACATGTTTTTTCCAACATTAGTACTAAAAAAGGGTTAGTTTTATGCCTCTATTGATGTAATTTATATGTTACATTTTGCACACATCACTTAGCTAGTGGTACTATTGTCAATGGGTTGACTTTCCATCAACGAAACAAATTCCTTGCTGATGTAAAACACTATTTTTGGGAAGACCCATATCTTTTCAGGAAATGTGCAGACCAACTCATTCGATGATGCGTCCATGGTCGTGAAACAAGATAAATTCTTCGCCATTGTCAAAAAGGACCATGTGGTGGACACCATGGAATAGCCACCACCGCACGAAAGGTGTACGCCGCATGATTTTACTGGCCCACAATACACATGGATGCTTATATATTGATAAAAACATGTGATGCGTGCCAACGAGCAGGTAACACATCACGAAGAAACGAAATGCCACAAAACAACATTCTTATTTGTGAAATCTTCGATGTTTGGGGACTGGATTTTATGGGGCCATTCTCACCTTCAAGAGGAAAGAAATACATCTTGGTGGCAGTCGACTACATTTCTAAATAGGCCGAAGCTAAAGATTTTCCCACCAATGACGGAAGAGTGGTAGTAAAATTCCTCAAAAGGCTATTCTCACGTTTTGGAACTCCAAAGGCCTTAATTAGTGATAGAGGCACCCATTTATGCAATCTAAAAATGGAGAAAACTCACACGATATGGGGTTTATCATCGTCTCTCTACCGCCTATCATCCTCAAACCAATGGTCAAGCTGAAGTAACTAATCGAGGTCTAAAAAGAATCCTAGAAAAAACTGTGTGTCAAAATCGAAAAGAATGGGCAGATAAATTAGACGATGCTTTATGGGCATTTCGAACAGCTTAAAAAACACCAATAGGTACAACACCATATAAGCTAGTCTATGGAAAAACTGTCATCTCCTAGTAGAAATTGAACACAAAGAATATTTGGCATTAAAAAAACGTAAACTTAGACCAAGAAACCTCAGGAAAAGATTGTGACAACCGGCAAAAATAATGGTAAATCCATACAACTTAACAACTAATTATACGTTTAAATTGTGTTCGTTTATGGCTTAATTTAGGCATGGTTAGGTCATACAAGGCTAGCAATCATAAGACATGGTTAAACTTTACAAATGATAATGTTACATTCGTCGCGTCGCGAGAAAACGATAAACTATGTCCGAATATGTTGGCTATATGCTGAAATCACTATTCACTAAACAAACTATTCATGCCAGCAAGTTCTGAAAACTGGCCGAAATGATCAACGAACAATTTGAAAGCATGCTATCAGTGAAATATGAACAAAAACCCTTAATTAGGGGCACAAAATTCAAAGACACCATAACTTTCCTGTAAATGCACATATTTATAATTCGTACAATTTGCGCTAAAAGTAACCATTATATTGTCCGCAACATCAAAAAATCAGCATTTATAATATTTATATAGCTTGTAAATAATGCCAAACTCATGAACAATCTTGACGGTATCGAATAATTACTCGAGACATCACTCCCGGTATTACGACGCATCTTTCACAATTTAACCGATCTCGAACCGATGACTAAACTAGTGATATTTTTACCATCCTAATGCCTAAACCACTAATCTAATGAACTAGTTAAGACTGGTTTAGCATTCTAAACATGATTAGTTTCTTAATCATGCAAGACTTTCACTAATTGCTAAAATATCTATAAATATTAACAAATGAGCACATGTCTAAAGTTTAAAAAAAAAATAATCAAAGGTCCATGCCCCCATTTTTGGCCAACACCATTCCCTTAGACCATCTTTCACCTACATGTAATATTGAGATAAAAGTATGGTGATTGTGAATTCGAACCTTGGATCGAATCTTCAACCGATGAATGCGTACAGACACGTGATATGTGCGGAATCCAATCACGTGTGTGGATGAGAACACAAAGATGTAATTATAACTTGTTTTCTATTACTGATTTGACATTACAGAACCACGAAAAAAAGCGAGCAGAGCTTCGCCTCAAAGTTGCTCAAACATTACAAATGACAAAGACCTAGGCTCCTATGTTAGACATGTGGGTTCGTACAAGGCTAGTATACCTTCGTACGAAGCTGACCATTGTGCCTTCGTACGAAGCCAACCATGCCTTCGTACGAAGCTAATTCTTTACACACATATTCTTCATACTTTGATCCATTCAGCACCAGACTTATTTCATTTGATTCAGCTACGATACATGATTGACGTAAGCGATAGACATATGCACTTACAGACTCCCCCTTGGATATTGCTGCAGTCAATCTCGTAGCTTTCTGTCTCTCTCCGAGTCTTCCAAAAGTCTTTGACATCGTCAGTAACCACAGACTCTCCCTTTTCTCTAACAGCTCTATCTGCTCCCCCTTTCTTTCAGCTCAGGCTCCCCCTTGCTTTAAGCTTCTGTGCTTTCAGCTACTAGGATCAACACCAGGCTCTACAAGCTCATTTTTGCTTTGAGCTCGTCTTCAGACTCCCCCTTAAGCTCAGCTATTGGGATCCTAATCTGGCTCTATCATCTGCAATCCTCAAACCATCTATAAGATATTTGACAATTAAAGATCAAAATAAAAAACCTTGCTTTAAACATAATCTGGAGCAATTCAAATATGTGACACTGAAAAATTTTAGGTTTTCCCAGTAATAATGACCTTGCCTTTAAACACTTTTTAGATAGAGAACCTGGCTCAAATTTAACAATATGAAATTTCCCAGAAACAAACTTGGCTCTCTGCCCCTATCAAACAGATTTAAATTTGACAGTTTAAGCATCCAAAATCTCATGATTATCATCCAAGTCCAACTTAATGACCTTGGAGATTTCACAAACTATTAAAGTCATTAATACAAACCCAATTAAAAAGTGCCAAAAGATTAAAAATCAAAAGTAATACATTAAAGACTTGTCTTCACCAAGTGATGTAAGAGATTAGCCAAACATGGCCTTTGGTTGACAAGAACTCTTACGATCAATCTTGGATCCCGAGACTACTACACACTTTAAAGATGGAAAATGGATGATGGTGGTAGGTGTTGGTGTGGTAGTGGTGGGGAGTGGTGGCAAAGTGGGAGAGAAGTGGTTTGCCAAGGGATGCCTTTGAAGTGAACCAAGCACCCCTATTTATAGCCAGAACAAAGCCCCGGCCATGGCCCCGTGTCCACTGGGCACGGCTTGTGGCCATCCTTCTTCTCTTCCTTCATTTAATGCATCTGTCAGCAGAGGGCCCCACACGACCCTGTGTCTTCTTGGCATGACCCCGTGGTCAACTCTATACTGTACTATCAAGATTCTAGAAATCTAAGAGTTGACCACGCCCCGTGGAGAGCTGGGCACGGCCTCGTGGTGGGTGTAGAAGCTTCTGCAGCTTTTGTCTTGTTGAGTCAGGGCTGACCACGCCCCATGCCTGGCTGGGCACGGGCCCGTGGTCAGGTTCTTTTTTCTTGTTTTTGCTTTGGGGATGCTGCCGAGGGGTCGGGCATGTCATGTTATTCCTTCTTCTTGTATTTATGTTGGTTTCGGCTGCTTATTTGTTTCTTTTGTTTTTTTAAGCTCATTTGGTCCTGTAAATTCAAAAGGAAGAAAGAAACGCGCTTTTTCCAACATTAGTACTAAAAAAGGGTTAGTTTTATGCCTCTATTGATGAAATTTATATGTTGCATTTTGCACACATCAAATACCCCCACACTTGAATCTTTGCTTGTCTTGAGTGTCAGGAATCCAAGAACTTTATTTAGTTTTGTTTTTATTTATTTACAATCCTATTCGTCACGATTTATTTAGAACACTAGTTAAGAAAAATTATTTATTTGGGCATAACATGCCTTCTTAAAATTCCATTTATATACAAGTTCACATACCTCACGGGATATCACTCAACACTCGGTCGAAGGTGTATTTTTGTGAAAACACTCGATACCGGCAAGGGACTTACTTCTACCATATGCTTGCCAAGCGATCAATCCTCCTCCTTTTTAACTATAAACCTTTGTAAATATCAATAGGACTTGGGAATGGGTTAGGCTTGGGCTAAGGGTAGGTGGTTTTTGGTTAGTGGTTAGTGAAATGGCGAAAAGCGTAAAAAGCGTCGGTTTTCGTAAAACTTTTTGTTTTTGTGACATTTATTCAATCTAGGCTTATTCAAACAAGATTTCTTTGAGGAACTTGTTTGGTTATTGCAAGACTTTCTCTTTTTTTTTATGTCACAAGATAACCGAGCTTTTTACTAAAACAAATGTGTTTGAATGAAAAAGGTTTTGGTGGGTAATGGGTGTTTGTTTTACGGGTTTTGAAACGAAAAGGTTTAGGCTCAAAGGGTTAACTCGGGGAATTTTTGGCAAGGGGGTAAAAAGAAGAAAAGCAATGCTTTTGAAAGAAAAAATGGGTTAGTCCTAATGCCTACATCATTTCCTTACTTGGGTTCAAGTTGGTAAGGACCGGGAATGTATCGTCTTGGCAAGTTCTCGAGTCGTGAGAACCAAGCGGCTATTCACACAAGAAACGAAAATGAGCATTTAGTTTAAAGATGTATGCATGTATGCTCAATAAAGGCTCAAAACTCACTTATTGTGGGAATGGGCTTATAATGTGATCAAGAAAAGTTTGTCACGATGCTATCGGTTGTAAATTTGTAAAAACATAACCTTTTTTAGAACTTGTTATTCCCAAATTAAACCAAGAAAAGTTAAAAAAGAAATTTTTATGAAAATATTTGGGGTGATTAGCGGTTCAAATAGAGTTTTGTGTAAGGCTTGTTATTAGAACTTGCAAGATTCTAGGTTTTAGCATCCCCCCCCCCACACTTAAATTACACATTGTCCTCAATGTGTCCCAAAATAAGTTTTTAGGTTGATTTGAATGTGTAAAAGTGAGTTTAAAAACAAGTTTTGTGTTACTGGGCATCTGGCCACGACCCCGTGGTCAGATTGCTAGTAACAGAAATGAACAGAAGGCTAGCCACGGGGCGTGTTCAGTGAGCACGGCCCGTGGCCAGTTACCTAATTACTTGCTGTTTTCTGCAGAGTCTGGGCACGGGGCGTGTTGGGCTGAGCACGGCCCAGTGCTGCACATGCTGAATAGTTGGAAAAGTTGTCGGAAGGCTCTGGTTATGTGCATGAGGTGCGGTTTTAACGTCCCTTTGTCCATTTTCATCTTTCCTCATTTGTTAAACCATTATATAACATCCAAACACCACACAATAACTTAAACCATCATATATTAGAGTGCGAGATACATACGGTCCTAAAAAAATAAAAAATTACAAAAGTCCTAAAATTAGATAGATAGGTCCTAATATGCAAGAAATTTTAAACCATAATGAAGTTCTACCCTAAATGTTTAAATGTTAAGAACCACAAAAACCCGAGAATGATTTTCCAGAGACTAAGGGCTCTTAGAACTTCAACCTGGAAGGTGCTCCTCAAACGTCATTGAGCCATTCTTCAATCTCTCGAGGGAGAAGGAAGACGGGCTCATCATCCACAACATTTTGTGGGGGAGGTGCGACGGCCACCGGAACCTCGTGCAAAGCGTCTAGAGAAGGTTCCAGAGGGAGGTTATCCCATCCGGTTGGGATAATGATTTCTTGCGCGAGGTTCCAATCTCCTTGAGGGAAGATCGGTTCCATGGGAGGCATCGCAAGAATGTTCAACCTTTGGTGCAAAAGGTTGACTTCTTGGAGGCAATTCTCCAATCCTACCATCAAATAATTTATACAGTCAATGAGGGCCTCCTCCACCGATGTCATTTCGTCGATGGCTTCCCTTAATGCATACACATATTGGACAAGGGTAACATCGATTGATGGTCTTCTTCCTCTTCGACTGTTTCTTGAGTTGGCTGATGATGTTCCACTGTTTTGGCTCGACATATTAAAAAAACAAGACGAAAATTTCAAAAAGATGAAAATGGAACTCTCGGCCACGGCCCCATGCCCGCTGGGCACGGCCCCGTGGTGGCACCTCTGCAAGATTTTGAACCTAGAAACAACATTGTTTTAAATTATTTTTCTGTGTTTTAAAACATTTTTGAACATAAATAACTCAAAACAGTGTTGTAAAACTTATGTTTATTAAGACTTCTTGGTTAAAAACCCTGCAATTACTTAGATAAAGCTTGAACTTATGAAGCTTCAAAGCTTTAATGGAGGTGGGAGAGTTTTGGAGAAGAAGGAAAGTGACAAAAGTGGCAAAGACATGATGGTTGGAGGGAAACTATTGATACACGAAATGTCTGATGACTACGTCTTTAGTGAGTCTTAGGTCGTGTTAGTTAAGATTGGAGCTTTGAAGTGAAAAAATGAACTTAATGTTGTAATTTCGATCCAAATGACATTCATGTCATTAGAAGCGAAATCAGGTAGTCATGTAAGTTAGTGTTTCCGCTCCAAATAAGCTAACTAGGTGATTCCGCTCGTATTGTAAACATGTGATTCCGCTCCTGATGTACATCGTGATTTCGCTCATAATGAATCAGGTAGATTGGAGCGAAATCAGGAGCCTTATAAATAGGGGTTGGCTGATCTCATTTGTTAATAGTTGGAGCGAAATCAGAGTCGAGGTGCTGCAGAAATTCTGTCAGAAATCATTGTATTTGACTCAGAAAGTGTTTATAAAGAGGAAATTAAGAGGAGATAGCTGTGTGACATTGTTTACTTTGATTCCGCCTCTGTATTCAATGATGAACTACCTTATACTGACTGTTTAGGGTCTCAACACGGTCTAATAAGTGGTATCAGAGCTCAGGACGAGGAGTTCATACCATAGCAGCTTGATTCTACCAGAATTTCTCATTTCTACTCACTTCTTCTTATATTTTTCTGATTTGAACTAGTTCCAACGGTCGGAATGGTCTGATTTTCGAGTATATTGTGTAAAACATAGTATTAACAAACCCTAGAAAGAATCAGGTTAAAACTCGGATTAAAAATAGTAAAAATTACATAATAATCTGATTCTGCTCGTAAAGTTCTTCGCTGATTTCGCCCTAAAAGTTAATTCCGCTCGAAAATCAATTGGTCATTAGGAGCGAAATAGCTGATTTCGCTCGTAAAGAAAGAAAAGTCTGATTCCGCTCGTGAGACACTTTCTGATTTCGCTCGAAATTAGAGTTTTTCTGATTTCGCTCGAAACTTATTCTCCGATTCCGCTCGAAATCAAACTTTTCTGATTCCGCCCGAAACATATCATCTGATTCCGCTGAAAATCAGACTAAAGCTGATTTCGCTCGAATTCATTCTGTTGATTTCGCTCATAAGCTGATTTCGCTCGAAACTTGCTGTGTTTCAAAATTTCGAAAAATTATCTAAGTGTTTTGCTGATTTTTCAGGTACGTACAAGATGGATGATTTCAATCCGTTTTATGATGTATTTGCGTTTGCTGGAGACGGTGGAAATGATACATCTTCTAGTAACACCAATGAGAACACGCCGAATCCAAAGAAAAAGTTATCGGATGCATTGGAGGTTGAAAGTGCTTTCGGAACTTACAACAAACCCCCGAAGTTAATGGCTATAGAAGAATACAGTCGGTGGGCAAAGAAATTTGAGGATTGGTTGATGGCTTTTGCTTTTCCCAGCTGGAAGAGTCTAAAAAATGGTTACAATGATGGAGGCAAAAAAGGCGAAACCTTAACAACAACTGATGAAATAGAATCGTTTGTTGGTGAGCAAAAATGTATTGCGTTGCTGTTTCAGTCCGTCAGAGAAGATATAATATCTTTGATCGAATACTCTAGTGCTACAGATCTCTGGAACAAATTGAAAAACAAATGTATAGGAAGCACATAAATTGTGAAAAATAAAAAGAAACTACTTAGAAAAGAGTTTGATTTGTTTGGGTGTTTAAAGAATGAATCAGTTTGTAAAATGATTGAGAGATTTGGGCATCTGAAGCTGGAACTAGCGAGACATGAAATTTCCTATTCTCGAGAAGAGCTAGTCGACAAGTTGTTTGATGCATTGCCAGATGAGATGGATTGGCAATATTATGCGTTGATGCTAAAGAATACTATCAAGCCGCCAGAAGTGTTAACAGTAGACTTGCTGATTGAGAGACTAGAAAGTCTCGAGTTGGAGTTAAAGAAGACACACAAAGTCAATCGCTCATCATACCAGCAGAACTTGGATTTGTATTACCCAAAGAGTATGATGCCAAAGAACACATCTCCCAAGACTGCGTTTTCTGCCGAGAATGTCTTCACAACAAGCAAAGAAAGTCAAAGCAGTGGATATCACAGTGGGTCTTCATCAAATTCAAACCAGTCTGATGCAAAGAACTTATTTCAATGCAACATCGCTGTAGACTTAAAGAACGCTCAGAACTTCAGCGAGGAGTCTGCCAAACAACAGATGGTTTTCCTAGCATCTGTGCTAGAATCTTATGAAAGTCTTGTAGCAGGGAAGATAGGCAACACCAACCTGACGAAAGAAGATTATGATCAGATAGATCCTGAGGAGATGGAACTAATCGACATAAGGTGGTGTATGGCCAGTGCAGTTCGTCGAGCACAGTGTTTCATGGAGATAACCGGGAGAAAGTCAATTGGTGGACCATCTACCAAGTTGGGCTTTGATAAGTCTAAGGTGACGTGCTTCAAGTGCAAACAGAAAGGTCACTTTAAGCGTGAATGCAGAAACGCGTATGCTGATGAATCTGAAAACCTGTTCAGAGAAGATTACTACAAGAAGGCGATTTATCATCAGAATAAATCAGAACCGCCAAGGAAGAAGCAGCTTGAGGATAACAAAGAAAAATTTAGAGCTCTTGCGGTGATTCACGACGATGAAGGTTACGACTGGAGTGAGTTGTTACCTGAAGAGGATGCGGTTGGATATGCTTTCATGGCAAAAACTGAACCTATTCCTTGGAAAGACAACAAAAATGAAGAACAGAAGTATAATCACAGAAAGCTGTTGGCCACGAACAAATTGATCAGATTATCTGGTATCTTTTCTGAGGCAAAAAGAGCAAATAGATGGGATCCAGACAGGGAATGTTATCTTGACCCCTATGGAAACATTGCTATTGATCATAACACTCTTGATGTGGAAACCATAATCCAAGAGTATAAAGTTGAAGATGATTATTGGCAGAAGAAATGGTGGGGAAGCGGAGAAGAAGAAGAGAAAGAGAAGAAGGAGAAAGAAGAGAAAGAAAAAGAAGAGAAAGAGAAGTCAAAGAAGGTTGATACTGGGATCATTGACACGACACAGGAGTTGAATGCTGAAAACATGGGAAAGATGGCTGACAAGGTGCTGGCAGCTAAGACGCTAGAGGTAGATTCTAAATCCGTCTCTGAATCTAAAAGCCAGGTTAGTTCAAACGCGTCAACGACTGATTCAGGTAAGAAGGTTAGTGGTGATGTTGACTGCAAAAATTGCATCAAAGAATGCAAGGTTTGTAGTACAAACACTTATCTCAAAGGTAAGAAGATTGAGGATCTGACTGCTAAAGTCAGAAGTATTGAGGATCAAATCCTTGATCGTGACAAAATGGTGAAAGCTTCAACTGAACGATTAAAAGAATTAACTAACAAAATTGAAACTGATAAAATTGATCAAGAAAAGGTTAGGAAAGAAAATGAGAGGTTAGTTCTTGAAAATCGTCAGATCACTGAAAAATTTGAGAAGCTTAAAAGCACGGTTAAAGATAATGATGATCGAAATGGTAAAACATACAAAGAGAATTGCCAATTGCAGTGTGTTTTGAGAATCAAAGAAGAATTAATCAACAAACAATTGGATGAGATTGCTAAATTGAAACTTCAGTTTGAAGAAGTCAAGATTGAGAATGAGCGTATCAATTTGAAATTGAACAGTTACAGCTCTGCAAGCTTTGTTTTGCAACACATTATTCCCAAACCCACCGGGAAAGACAAAGCAGGCGAAGATGTATATTGTGATGGAACTGGGGTTGGGTTTCATCAAGTTCCACCACCAATTCTAGACAATTATTCGAAAAAGTAATCTCGGTTGGTTAATCTTGAGGAAGAAAATGAAGTGAAACTTCCTGATTCAATTGATGTGACATTTTCTTCTTCATCATTTGATGATAGTGTTCAGACAGAGATTGTTAAAAGCACAGCTGAAAGTGTTTTGAATAGTTATTCAGCTGGAGATGATGAATGTTTCTTGAACAAATACATTCCGAAACAAAAGTCCAAAAACAACTTAGGTGATGAACCGGGTCTTGTGATGTACAAGATGGCTGGATCTGATAAGTTGTATTTGGATTCTGAGTTTCCTCTGGAGAATGTAAATGTTTCAAAATTGACAAATGTGTTCAAAATGGTTGAAATCGATTTGTCTGAAGTAAAGAGTTTTAAACAAACAAAAAGGCAAATGAATTTTGAGAAAGATAAAGCTTATTACAAGAGACCTGTAGTTTCACCACGTTTTTATAAAAACAATCGAAACAATTGGTCGGGTGGATATCAGGGTGGTAAGAGTTATCAGAAAAGGAGTTTTCAAAACAAAAGGTTTGCTGAAAAGAAGGTGTTTGTGAACGGTTCAAGTTCACTTTCTGATGAGGAAAATGAAACCTTTTCGAAATCAAATGAAGAATTTTTTGAGAAGAGGGCCTCACAACCTCAGTCTGAAGGCACAAGTCGGGTAGTTGATACTCGTACATGTTTTAGATGCAACAAAGTTGGTCACATTGCAAGAAAATGTACCAACTCCAAGCCTAAGACTGAAGTTGTTGAGAATCAAAAGAAGAAGGTTGATTCAAAAGGAAAAGCTCCAATGGTTGTTGAGAAAATTTTGAAAAACGAGAAAACAAAAGTCAAAATTGAACCTGTTAAGAATGTGGTAATTAAAAATGACAAATTCTATAAACGGGTTGCTTCATCTCAACAAACATGGAAGCCAAAAGTTGTTGATAAACCAAAGGTTTCAGTGTCGGAAAAACAACCGTCTTCTACCACACCGGTAAAGATGGATGTTCCTTTGGATTATTATGAAAAATTGGAGAAACAATCTTCTACTCCATCAGAGAAGAAGAATGTTCAAAAGAAAAATCAACCAACCGTCAACTTAAGATAGATGAGTTTTTCTTATACAAAAAGGTTGAGGTTGGATAAGATGAAAGCTTGAAAATGAATGATAAAAATTTTCCGCCACTTTACACTACTAAAACTCACATTAAAGTCAAGTTACCCGAGTCAAAAGAGGCTTGGGTAGCATCAAAATCTCACTAAAGATTTTGGACTTGCCGGAGCTTCCTAGTTGGTAATCATGAAGCATGAATCGGCATCTTTATTGAATTGTTTATGATATGTGCAGGAACTTCCGAGAGCTATTTCACGATGGATAATGGATAGTGGAGCGTCTCGACATATGACAGGAAAGACTGCATTGTTGTATGATGTTAGAAATTTCAATGGAGGTTATGTGGGATTCGCAGGAAACCAAGGTGGTAGAATTGTTGGTGAAGGAACGTTATCCAATGGGATTGTTACGTTTGAAAGAGTTAACTGCATTGCTGAGCTGGAGAATAATCTGTTGAGCATCTCACAAATTTGTGATAGGATGTATACCACTCACTTCACAGACAAAGAATGTTTGATCTTGAAGCCAGGATTTGTTATCCCTGAAGAATGGATTATCATGCGGGCACCAAGAGTCAATGATCTGTACGTGTTGGACATGAGTGTAGCTACTACAACCACGGGTCAGGCTCATTGTTTTGTGTCTAGAGCAACAGAGAAAGAATCGAAGTTGTGGCACCGGAAGATGGGACATATACATCTTAGAAAAATGAATCACTTGGTGCATAATGATTTGGTTCTTGGAGTTAATATCAAAGGATTTCATCTGGAAGGGGAGTGCATTAGTTGCATCAAAGGCAAGCAGAAGAAAAAGTCATACCCTAAAAAGCAGGTCAATTCAGTTTCCAGACCGTTAGAGAGACTACATATGGATTTGTTTGGTCCAGTAAACGTCAAAAGTATTACAGGGGATCTCTATTGTCTTGTGGTTACTGATGATTATTCCAGATTTTCGTGGGTATCATTTTTGAAGTCGAAAGATGAAACGTTTGATAGTTTGATGGCATTGTTCAGAAAGATTGAAAATCTGTACCAAAGGCGTATCAGAAGAATCAGAAGTGATAATGGTACTGAGTTCAAGAACAACAAGATGGAAGAATATTGTGATGAAAGAGGTATATTGCATGAGTTTAGTGCTCCGTACACTCCGCAGCAGAATGGAGTCGTAGAACGCAAAAACAGGACGCTAATCGAAACGGCTAGAACAATGCTTGCTGATTCAAAGCTACCGATAAAATTTTGGGCAGAAGCAGTTTCCGCCGCATGCTATACACTCAACCGGGTTCTCACTGTCAAGAAATTCAACAAGACATGCTTTGAGTTGATCAATAATCGTAAACCGAACCTGAAGTTTTTAGAACCGTTTGGGTTTCCCTGTACAGTTCTAGAGCCTTTTTGGTAAGTTTGGTCCAAAGAGTATCGAAGGAATATTTGTGGGTTACTCAAGTCCACAAAGACGTGTCTTTGTTCCAAGCATGAAGTAGATCATCGAAGCACAACATGTTGAGTGTCAGGGCTATACTATGCCGCCTCAAAATCCTGGTGACTCATGGCGTTTTAATTACGATAAATTGTGGGATTCGTTTGGCATGGAAGAAGAAAAGGAAGAAGAAGAAGATTTCTTTGACGAGTTGGATATTCTAAGAGAGTATGAAGAATCGCAGGAAAGGTTTCCAGCTGAGTATTCAAGAAGACCGCAACGAGCTTCAAATGATGATGAAGCAGGTCCAAGCAATGCTGCTGAACATGATGATGTCCAACAAAATGAAGTTGCTCAAGATAATCAGTCGGCACAGAATGATAATCAAGAATCTGAGAACATGCCAGTATTTGATCATGGTGATTCAGATTCTGAGGGGGAGCAAATTCAGATTTCAAGTCAAACAAACCCAGTCAGTGAACAAGATGCAAATCGGAATGTTACTAATCTGGAAGGTGATGTAGATGTTCCAGGCGAAGTGATGCCACGAACTCTTTTATATCATCCGGAGGAATTGATCATTGGAGAATTGCAGACAGGCGTCCGCACTCGAAGACAGATTGATAAAGGGCTTACATGTTTTTATACAAAAGTTGCTCCTTTGCAAACTGAATTCTCATTGAGTTGTTTTATCTCGCAGGTTGAACCAAGGACTTACAAAGAGGCGCTTACTGAAGATTCTTGGGTCAATGCAATGCAGGAGGAACTGAGCCAATTCGAAAAGTTAGGAGTGTGGAAGTTAGTGGACTTGCCTGATGGTCAGAGGAAAATAAACACCAAGTGGGTGTTCAAGTGCAAGAGAGACGATAGAGGAGTTGTGGTTCGCAACAAAGCTCGACTCATAGTCCAGGGTTTCAGTCAACAGGAGGGGATAGATTTCACCGAAGTGTATGCTCCTGTAGCTCGACTAGAAGCAATCAGAATCTTTCTAGCATTTGCATCATGGAACAACTTCAAAGTTTATCAGCTAGATGTGAAATCAGCGTTTCTCTATGGGAAGGTAAAAGAGGAGGTATATGTCGGTCAGCCACCGGGCTTTACCGATCCACTTCACAAAGACAAGGTCTATTTGTTAGACAAAGCACTGTATGGTTTACACCAGGCACCGAGGGCTTGGTACGAGACATTGTCTCAACACCTACTAGCCAACAGCTTCATCCGTGGAAAAGTGGATGCCACTCTCTTCACCAAAGAGGTCGACGGACATCTTCTGATAGTTCAAATATATGTGGACGACATCATATTTGGGTCAACAAATGAGGATCTATGCAAAGATTTTGAACGAGTAATGAAGCAGAAATTCGAAATGTCATCGATGGGTGAGATGAAAT
The DNA here is from genome assembly GCA_030545235.1 of Helianthus tuberosus. Taxonomy (NCBI): domain Eukaryota; kingdom Viridiplantae; phylum Streptophyta; class Magnoliopsida; order Asterales; family Asteraceae; genus Helianthus; species Helianthus tuberosus. The sequence goes on along the minus strand of CM060390.1, from coordinate 103,182,436 downwards.
TCTTTTTGGGATTGCAGGTTGATCAACTACCCAAAGGAATTTTCATACATCAAACGAAGTACGTTCATGATATCTTGGAGAAATTCGGGATGTTAGGTTCTACTCCAGCTTCCACCCCATTAGCAACGAATCATGGGATAAACCCTGATCTCACCAGAGAGAAGGTAGATGAAACAATGTATCGTTCCATGATCGGATCGCTGATGTATTTGACAACTTCAAGACCCGATATCATGTACCCAACCTGCCTCGCAGCAAGATTTCAATCTAACCCGAGAGCTTCGCATATGGTGATTGTCAAAAGGATATTACGCTACCTGAAAGGAACTCCATCGTTGGGGTTGTGGTATCCAAGAGAAGGCGATTTCACGCTCGAAGGGTATTCCGATTCCGATTTCGGATGCTGCAAAGTTAATGCTAAATCAACAACAGCAGGGTGTCAGTTTTTCGGACCACGGTTGGTTACTTGGCAATGCAAAAAGCAAACCTCTGTGGCTTTATCCACATGTGAAGCGGAGTATGTATCTACTAGTAGTTGCTGCTCTCAGATCTTGTGGATCCAGCAACAGATGCGCGACTACGGTTTGCAATTTCTAAACACCCCTATCTTTGTTGATAATGAGGCAGCAATTAACATTACTAAAAATCCAGTTCATCACGCTAAAACGAAACACATTGAGATTTGTCATCACTTCATTCGCGATTGTTTCGAGAAGAAGTTGATACGAATTGAGAAAATCCACACTGATGATCAAAAAGCTGATTTACATACCAAAGCATTTGATAAAACACGTTTTCAATATTTGCTAAAACTGAATGGTATGAAGCTTTTATCAGTGTTGGAGGAGATTATTGGCGTTGATGAAGGAGACATTGTAGATAATGTTGAGAAGCAATCTGCAATGGTTTGTCGATTTTTTACTTGTTTTGGTATTTAGGGGGAGTATAGGGTAATTTTTCAGAAAATACAAAAACAATAAAAAATGACAAAAATACAAAAACTTGAGATATTTTTAAAATCCAAAAACAATAGAAAACCAGAAAAGAACTTGTGTAAAAAGGGAAAATGATAGTACATCGGCTTGACAGTTACAGTATGCTAAAGAAATGGAATGTTTAAAAGGTTAAACAGTCTCGGTGATGATATGCCGATAGGTTTTTGCACATTTAGTAGGTTTGTTCGGGATATAAACTTAAATCTTTACTTGCTTATTTCGTGGGGAACACTACTTGGATATATAGGTAACCCCTGAAATTTCGTTTGAAAGATTCCTTTTTCTGATATACTAGGTTTTTATACTCAGTGATATCTGGGGTATTATTCCGGGACTTCTGCTGAATGGAAGTTCTGACCTAGTCCTCGAATAATACTTTCCGCAATGCTTGAAACATAGCATCACCCTCAACATATATGATAAGACAATAAAATTGCTTAGCAATGCTGTTGTAAAAAAGATCCTCTAAAGGGGACACACCCAAAGGTTGAGTTATGATCTCTCTGCTGAACGGTAGTTCTGACCTGAGCTCTCATGATTCTTCATAATTTATTAACCCCTTACAGATATCATTTGTGTTATAATTACCTGTAAGACTGAATATTGGGATCTGGATACGGGAGCATATTCAAGAGGTGGGACACACGTATAAGTTTAAGTCTCTAAAACACTAAATCCGTATCCTGAATAGATTAAAAATTGTGTGAAAATTTAAGTGGATCAGTATATTGACAATCTAAGTGAATTGTTTAATTCAGAGTATGTAATCAAAGCTTAACGGTACTTGATGCGTGTGAAGTGTGTATATGAATTTAAATATATTTTAAGCCCTTTTACACTTTCTTTAGCCAAGTTTTAAATTTATAAAACAAGATATTTACTAACACTAAACACACATATGGGCAAGTGCACCCATCGTGAGCGTAGTATAGTGTTGGTAAGATACCGAGGTCGTCCAAGGACACAAGAGCTTTTAGTACCGGTTTATCCTCAACGTCTAATCAAATAAAAAAGTTTAGAAAAATGTTTTAAGCTAAGAAAAATAAAAACTAATTAAAATACTGAAAAATAAAAATAAAAGAAAAACAGATAGACAAGATGAATCACTTGGTTCCGACTCGTGTATAGTGTAACCTTTGATTATTTCCGCACTTTTGCACTTATTTAAGAGATTATCTTAGTTATTGTAGTAGGCCCCTCTTTTGAAGGTGACGTTACCCTCAACCCAGTATTTTGAGTCAGCAAGGATACAATCCTAAAGGGTCGGATTATTGAAAGATAATGAATTAAGTTATTAATGCAAATTATGGTAGGCCCCTCTTTTGGAGGTGACGTTACCCTCGACTAAGTAGTCTGAGTCAGCAGGGATACAGTCCTAAATAGCCGTGTTATAGTATTAATAGTAGTTAACTTATGAGGGGGTCAAAGAGTTTGGACCCCCGCCATCCAATACCGTTAAGTATTGAAGGAGGTCCTACTAAATTTGACCCAGGTCCATTGTAGGACCTCTAAACGCTGAACAATGGCAAGACTCTTACCAAACCATTCCCTTAACCCCCGACCAGGTAGCCAACATACCTCCATATAGACCGTGGAGATATGAATGGTGAAAATATTTTATTTTATATAGATAGTAAAATAATGTCAAGACACCACGGACAAACGATAAGGAAGAATCACCTTCAACATAAGAAACTAGTTATTAAAGTCATTAATACAAAACCAAGTAAAAAGTGCGAAAAGATTAGAAATAAAAAGTATTACACTAGACACTTGTCTTCACCAAGTGATGTAAGAGACTTAGGCAAACATGGCCTTGATTGTCAAGAACTCTTATGATCAATCTTGGATCCCGAGACGACTCACACACTCTATGATGGTGGTGGATGATGGTGTTATGGTGGTGGTGGGTGGTGGGTGAAGTGTGAGAGAGGTGGTGTGCCAAGGGATGGTTTGAGCTTGAGCCAAGCACTCCTATTTATAGGCTGAACAGAAGCTCGGGCACGGCCCCGTGTCCACATCCTTCTCTTTCTTCATTTAATGCAGCTTGTCTTATTAGTTGACCACGCCCCCGTGTCCGCTGAGCACGAACCCGTGTGCAGAGGAATCTTTGTACTATGAAGATTTTCCTAGATTGTGCGAATCTTATAGTTGACCACGGCCCCGTGTCCGCTGAGCACGGCCCCGTGGTGGGCAATAGAAGCTTCTACCACTTTGTCTTTTCTGCTGACGCTTGGGCACGCCCCCGTGCTGGCTGAGCACGGGGCGTGTTCTGTCTTCTGTCTTCTTGTTTTGCTTGGGAAGATGCTGTCTTGGGGTCGGGCATGTCACGTTTGTTCCTTTTCTTGTATTTATGTTAGATTTTGCTGTCTTTTTGCTTCTTTTGTTAATTTGAGCTCATTTAATCCTGAAAATACAAAAGGAAGACAAAAGCACACATTTTCCAACATTAGTACTAAAAAGGGTTAGTTTTATGCCTCAATTGATGTAATTTATATGTTGCATTTTGCACACATCAAATACCCCCACACTTGAATCTTTGCTTGTCCTCAAGCAAAACTCTTTAATATGTGGCTATTACACTCCCAAATGGAATGGGTAGAGAAGAAGGTTTTTGTGCTTGTCATAGAGTGTCGGGATTTCCAAGATTCTTTATTTAGTTTTATTTTTAATTATTTACAATCCTATTTGTCATGATTTATTTAAAACTTTTCATAAGATAAATTACTTATTTGGGCATAACATGCCTTTTTAAAATTCTATTTATATACAAGTTCACATACCTCACGGGGATCACTCAACACTCGGCCGAAAATGTATTTTTGTGGATCACTCGAGAGCGGCATGGAACTTACTCCTACCATATGCTTGCCAAGCAATCAATCGTCCTCCTTTTTAACTATATACCTTTGTAAATATCAAGAGCACTTTACGGGTGAAAGGTTAGGCTTGTGTTAAAGGTAGGTGGTTGGGTTAGTGGTTAGTAGAAAAGGGCGAAAAGCGTAAAAAGCATCGGTTTTCGTAAGACTTTCTATTTTTCAACTTTTTATTTTTATGAAGCTATTTTTCAAACAAAGTTATTTTTGATAAACTTGTTTGTTTATTTTCTTTTGCTTCATAATCAACATTTTTTTTTTGAAAAATCATATAAAGAACCGAGCTAGTTACTAAAACAAAGGGTTAAAAATGAAAAAGGTTTTGGTGGGTGAAAGGGTGTTTGTTTGGGTTATGAAATGAAAAGGTTTAGGCTCAAAGGGGCTAACTAGGGGGATTTTGGGTAGGTGGTAAAAAAAAAGAAAAAAAAATGGTGTAGAAATAAAAAGGGTTAGTCCTAATGCCTCCATCATTTACTTACTCGGGTTTAAGTTGGTAAGGACAAGGAATGTATCGTCATGGTAAGTTCTAGAGTCGTAAGAACCAAGCGGCTATTCACACAAGAAACGAAAAATGAGCATTTAATTTAAAGATATATATTTGTATGCTCAATAAAGGCTCAAAACTCACTTTTGTGGGAATGAGTTTTTATGTGATCAAGTATATATAATTAAATTTTAACTAAGCTTGTCATGGCTTTTCATAATTTTCTTATGTTGGTTCTTTTTATCACGACGCTATTGGTTGTAAATTCGTAAAAATATAACCTTTTTAGAACTTGAAATTCCCAAGTTAAACCTAGACAAGTAAAAAAAATGAAAAATTTTTGAAAAAATTTGGGGTGATTAGCGGTTCCAATAGAGTTTTGTGTAAGGCTTGTATTTAGGACTTGCAAGATTCAAGGTTTTAGCATCCCCCCACACTTAAATTACACATTGTCCTCAATGTGTCCCAAAAATAAGTTTTTAGGTTGATTGAATGTGTAAAAAGGTGTGAAAAAGCAAAAATTTTGTGTTACTGGGCGCTGAACAAGGCCCCGTGTTGTCCGGGCACGACCCCGTGTTCAAGTGCCAGTAACAATATTAAATCAAGAGAAACAGAAGTCTGGACACGGGGGCGTGTTGGGTGAACACGGCCCGTGTCCAGTTACCTGAACTGGGTCTTTTCTGCAGATTGTGCAGCACGGGGCCGTGTTGGGAGGACACGGCCCGTGCCGAACTTACTGTAAACGAAGAATTTTGTTGGATGCTCCTGTTTTCCTGCATGGGTTGCTGGTTCAAGCTTCCCTTGTATCCTTTGCCATCTCAAGTGTGTTTTATTTCTGAAAATTAAAACTAACTAGAAAACATAAAAATTAATCTAAACTAAGGATAGTTCCGCGGAATGCCTCCGTGGTGCGCCACGTTTATAAGGCTTGGCTAGACCCAAAGCCTGGTCATATGTCACTCAAGTGGGATGTTTCACATCCCATGTTGCACCGTCGGAGAGCGTCATCCAAGCTTGAGTCTATGACCTCTATGTAGTCGAGCGGGTTTTCGTCTTCTACTCTCTTTCCAACTCCAAACTTTACTTCCTCGTCCCCAAACTTCAACGTTAGTGTTCCGTCATTCATGTCAACCACTGCTTGGGCGGTGGCTAGAAATGGCCTCCCGAGGATGAGAGGAACATCGGTGTCTTCTTCCATGTCTAGGATGACAAAGTCGGTTGGGAAAACGAAATTGTCAACTTTAACCAATAGGTTTTCAGCGACACCTTGTGGAATTTTGACGGATCTGTCGGCGAGTTGTATGCTCATCTTTGTAGGACTCGTTGTCCCTAGGCCGAGTCGTCTGAACATCGATGTGGGCATGAGGTTAATGCTAGCCCCAAGATCGGCTAATGCATTACGGACGGGGGATTCCCCAATCGAGCAAGGAATTGTGAAACTTCCGGGATCGATTTTCTTTTGTGGAAGTTTGTTGAGTACTAAGGCGGAGCATTCTTCGCCTAAGTTAACTAATTGCAATGATTCAATTTTCCTTTTATGCGTGAGGAAGTCCCTCATAAATTTTGCATATTTAGGCATTTGGGTAAGTACCTCGATAAAAGGAATATTAACATGCAATTGTTTTAGTAAATTTTCGAACTTTACGAATTACTCATCGGTCTTTTGACGATTTAACCTACCGGGGTACGGAATCAGAGGAGTCTTGGTGGGCTCTTGATTCGGTAAAGAAGCCTTTTCTGGTTGGGGTGCGGGTGGAGTCGTGGTTTGGCTGGACTGGCTTCTTTCATCTGACGGTAATGGAGCCTCCTCAGGACCCACGGTTCGATTTCTCAACGTGATGAGATGTACTTGTGCTTTTGGGTTGGTTTCGGTATTGCTAGGTAACGCACCTTGAGGTCTCTCGGAGAAATTTTGAGCTATTTGATTTAATTATTTTTCAATGTTTTGAATGCTAGCTTGTTGATTTCTAAAATTCGATTCCAATTGCTGAAATCGATCCGAGTTTTTCTTTTCGGTGTCGGAGATGAGGCGAGATACAGTATCTTCAAGCCTTTCTCGTCCACCTTGTTGTTGAGAAAAGTTTTGTGGTTGTTGAAAGTTAGTTCGTTGGTTTTGTTGGTTATTACTATTGCCGGGATCTCTCCAACCAAGGTTTGGGTGGTTACGCCATCCTTGGTTGTAGGTACCCGTTGGAGGACCTGACGGCCTAGGTCTGTTATCAATGTAGTTTACTGTTTCTGGTTGTTCATCTAATTCTTTCATACAACAACAATTTTCATGTGGCCCTCCACACCCTTCACAAGCCATAACCGAGGCCGTTTTTGTCATTTCTAGCTTTTTGATTTTCGAAGAGAGGGCCTTGATTTGGGCTTGTAAAGAGGTGCTTTCATCAACCTTATGGGCGCCCGGGGCAATAGATTTATTACCTCGGGAAGTGTGCCATTGAAAATTGGTTTGAGCAATTTCCTCAATTTGATTATATATTTCATTTGGGCGACGATTACCTAAAAGTCCCCCGGAGCTAGAATCAAGTGTTTGTCTTGTGTGTGGCAACAACCCATTGTAGAAAGTGGATACTTGTTGCCATACCGCAAGACCGTGATGAGGACACTTTCTTAGTAGCTCCTTGAACCTTTCCCAAGTTTCATATAAGGATTCCCCATCTTCTTTTGAATATGTATTAATTTCAGTCATTAATTTAGCCGTTTTAGCAGGAGGGAAATACTTATATAGAAACTTTTGGGCTAGTTCATCCCAGGTGTTTACCGAGCCAACTGGGAGGGTGTTAAGCCAAGCCTTAGCTCGGTCTTTTAGTGAAAATGGAAACATCCGAAGGCGAATGGCGTCGTTTGATGCTCCATTGATCCGAAAGGTATCACATATTTCCAAGAAATTAGTAATATGTAGATGGGGATCCTCGTCCACAAGCCCATGGAAGGTTGCGTAGTTTTGAAGCATTTGTATCAAATGCGGCCGAAGTTCGAAGTTGTTGGCTTCGACATTCGGTGCATTGATAGCGGCGCCTAGATTACCTACGGTGGGCCGTAGGTAATCCATGAGGGTACGTTGGTCCGCCATTGGAAGTGGGTCCCCCGAAACTTTCTCTTGGTTTTTAGCTTTAAGTCTTTTTCTGAGAAAGCGTTTGGGTTCTTCTAGGGGTTCTTTTATGTCTCTACTAGAACTGGAGCTCATGCACTACGTAGGAAGTTCAAATGTGGCGCCTTTGGTTCCAAGTCCTGCAACAAAAACAGAAAAGAACGCTGGTCAGAAGGTTCACCACGGCCCCGTGTTCAGTGAACACGGCCCGTGGTCGAAGATACAGTGATTGTTTTCCGGATCCCTGTTACTGGGGAGTTGGGCACGGCCCCGTGTTGCACCGACACGGCCCCGTGTTCAGCTCTCTGTAACTCGAAAAATAAAAACTGTCAGTAACAATGCTGAGCACGGCCCGTGTCCGACCTGGCACGGCCCGTGCTGAGTTTTGCAGAAGCTGAAAAATTAAAAAAATCCTAAAAAAAATGAAAAATAAGAAAAAACGATTAGGCCGTTGATTCCTAACTTTCTTAAAATCCTTGTGTCCCCGGCAACGGCGCCAAAAACTTGATGCGTGTGAAGTGTGTATATGAATTTAAATATATTTTAAGCCCTTTTACACTTTCTTTAGACAAGTTTTAAATTTATAAAACAGGATATTTACTAACACTAAACACACATATGGGCAAGTGCACCCATCGTGAGCGTAGTATAGTGTTGGTAAGATACCGAGGTCGTCCAAGGACACAAGAGCTTTTAGTACCGGTTTATCCTCAACGTCTAATCAAATCAAAAAGTTTAGAAAAATGTTTTAAGCTAAGAAAAATAAAAACTAATTAAAATGCTGAAAAATAAAAATAAAAGAAAAACAGATAGACAAGATGAATCACTTGGTTCCGACTCGTGTATAGTGTAACCTTTGATTATTTCCGCACTTTTGCACTTATTTAAGAGATTATCTTAGTTATTGTAGTAGGCCCCTCTTTTGAAGGTGACGTTACCCTCAACCCAGTAGTTTGAGTCAGCAAGGATACAATCCTAAAGGGTCGGATTATTGAAAGATAATGAATTAAGTTATTAATGCAAATTATGGTAGGCCCCTCTTTTGGAGGTGACGTTACCCTCGACTAAGTAGTCTGAGTCAGCAGGGATACAGTCCTAAATAGCCGGGTTATAGTATTAATAGTAGTTAACTTATGAGGGGGTCAAAGAGTTTGGACCCCCGCCATCTAATACCGTTAAGTATTGAAGGAGGTCCTACTAAATTTGACCCAGGTCCATTGCAGGACCTCTAAACGCTGAACAATGGCAAGACTCTTACCAAACCGTTCCCTTAACCCCCGACCAGGTAGCCAACATACCTCCATCTAGACCGTGGAGATATGAATGGTGAAAATCTTTTATTTTATATAGACAGTAAAATAATGTCAAGACACCACGGACAAACGATAAGGAAGAATCACCTTCAACATAAGAAACTAGTTATTAAAGTCATTAATACAAAACCAAGTAAAAAGTGCGAAAAGATTAGAAATAAAAAGTATTACACTAGACACTTGTCTTCACCAAGTGATGTAAGAGACCTAGGCAAACATGGCCTTGATTGTCAAGAACTCTTACGATCAATCTTGGATCCCGAGACGACTCACACACTCTATGATGGACAATGGATGATGGTGGTGGATGATGGTGTTATGGTGGTGGTGGGTGGTGGGTGAAGTGTGAGAGAGGTGGTGTGCCAAGGGATGGTTTGAGCTTGAGCCAAGCACTCCTATTTATAGGTTGAACAGAAGCTCGGGCACGGCCCCGTGTCCACATCCTTCTCTTTCTTCATTTAATGCAGCTTGTCTTATTAGTTGACCACGCCCCCGTGTCCGCTGAGCACGACCCCGTGTGCAGAAGAATCTTTGTACTATGAAGATTTGCCTGGATTGTGCGAATCTTATAGTTGACCACGGCCCCGTGTCCACTGAGCACGGCCCCGTGGTGGGCAATAGAAGCTTCTACCACTTTGTCTTTTCTGCTGACGCTTGGGCACGCCCCCGTGCTGGCTGAGCACGGGGCGTGTTCAGTCTTCTGTCTTCTTTTTTTGCTTGGGAAGATGCTGTCGTGGGGTCGGGCATGTCACGTTTGTTCCTTTTCTTGTATTTTTGTTAGATTTTGCTGTCTTTTTGCTTCTTTTGTTAATTTGAGCTCATTTAATCCTGAAAATACAAAAGGAAGACAAAAGCACACTTTTTCCAACATTAGTACTAAAAAAGGGTTAGTTTTATGCCTCAATTGATGTAATTTATATGTTGCATTTTGCACACGTCAGTACTTGTGACTTGTCGAATAGCTGATATGATTCCCTAACACGCTCATCAAAAATATGTTTGTAAATAGTTTACTTTCATTGCATTTTAGTTCTGTATTTCATTTCTAGTTTAGAAGATTTATTAAAATCCAAAAAGATTTTACATTTCTGCTTTATTTTTTGACAAACCAAAGTGGAGAGTTGATCTTCGGATTCAAAAGATTGAAAGCAGATGCAGGAGATTTCTGGACTGGAGGATGAGTCGTGAGCTAAATCTTGAGAAGTTTGAGAAGTTGAAAAGTTTAAGCAAGTTCATTAATTTGAAAGTTGTAATTTTTAGAAAATTGTTTGAAAATTGAACCAAATGTCAGTGTGATTTGTCTCAGATCAACCAAGGTCATTAAATTGGACTTGGTAGATTAATTGAGTAATCGGGGTCATTAACTTGGACCTGAATACTTAAGTAGATTTCTAACACTGAAGGTTGAATGGTAAGTTTTGATTGAAACTATTATTGTCATATATCTTAGTTTTGGGTAGAGTTTATGCAGGTCACAGGAATTCCCATGGCAATGATAATGCAAAAGTTTGAACCAGAATTAGAGCTCTAGCATACTGAGAGGGGGAGTCTGTGAAAGAGGGAGTTAGGATTCTGGATCAAAAATCAAAGGGGAGATTGAAGATGGAGCTAGGTTGAGTTTCTGATTTTGTGTGAAGAAAGAGTTTTTACAATGAGAAGACAGAGTTGAAAAGAGACCAAGACTGAAGACTCAATGCCGAAGATTTCGTCAACATCCAAGGGGGAGTCTGTTGATACACGAAATGTCTGATGACTACGTCTTTAGTGAGTCTTTGGTCGTGTTAGTTAAGATTGGAGCTTTGAAGTGAAAAAATGAACTTAATGTTGTAATTTCGATCCAAATGACATTCATGTCATTAGAAGCGAAATCAGGTAGTCATGTAAGTTAGTGTTTCCGCTCCAAATAAGCTAACTAGGTGATTCCGCTCGTATTGTAAACATGTGATTCCGCTCCTGATGTACATCGTGATTTCGCTCATAATGAATCAGGTAGATTGGAGCGAAATCAGGAGCCTTATAAATAGGGGTTGGCTGATCTCATTTGTTAATAGTTGGAGCGAAATCAGAGTCGAGGTGCTGCAGAAATTCTGTCAGAAATCATTGTATTTGACTCAGAAAGTGTTTATAAAGAGGAAATTAAGAGGAGATAGCTGTGTGACATTGTTTACTTTGATTCCGCCTCTGTATTCAATGATGAACTACCTTATACTGACTGTTTAGGGTCTCAACACGGTCTAACAAGTGGTATCAGAGCTCAGGACGAGGAGTTCATACCATAGCAGCTTGATTCTACCAGAATTTCTCATTTCTACTCACTTCTTCTTATATTTTTCTGATTTGAACTAGTTCCAACGGTCGGAATGGTCTGATTTTCGAGTATATTGTGTAAAACATAGTATTAAAAGACCCTAGAAAGAATCAGATTAAAACTCGGATTAAAAATAGTAAAAATTACATAATAATCTGATTCCGCTCGTAAAGTTCTTCACTGATTTCGCCCTAAAAGTTAATTCCGCTCGAAAATCAATTGGTCATTAGGAGCGAAATAGCTGATTTCGCTCGTAAAGAAAGAAAAGTCTGATTCCGCTCGTGAGACACTTTCTGATTTCGCTCGAAATTAGAGTTTTTCTGATTTCGCTCGAAACTTATTCTTCGATTCCGCTCGAAATCAAACTTTTCTGATTCCGCCCGAAACATATCATCTGATTCCGCTCAAAATCAGACTAAAGCTGATTTCACTCGAATTCATTATGTTGATTTCGCTTGAAACTTGCTGTGTTTCAAAATTTTGAAAAATTATCTAAGTGTTTTGCTGATTTTTCAGGTACGTACAAGATGGATGATTTTTCATTGTATTTGACTCAGAAAGTGTTTATAAAGAGGAAATTAAGAGGAGATAGCTGTGTGACATTGTTTACTTTGATTCCGCCTCTGTATTCAATGATGAACTACCTTATACTGACTGTTTAGGGTCTCAACACGGTCCAACAGAAACCTTTTTGAGAATATATCTTTTAAGGTATATGTGAAAATCCCAGCAGATCTTTGTCTTTGGAATGGGTCCAAACATGCAGAACCAAGGCTGACTTTATAGAAAACGACAGCACAATGACCACGACCCTGTGTTGGCTGGACACGGCCCTGTGGTCAGACAAGGTTTTGACACTTTTTGTCCGTATTATGAGCACAATGTATAGTGGCATGAACATGACCCCGTGGTGAGTTTTGAGGTGGGCACGAGGCATGTTGACCTGAGCACGGTCATGTGGCTGGAGTATTTATGAAGTAGCGTCTATATTATTTTTAAGGTTTTTATTCGGATCGGGTGGTTCCTTGCTGGAGGGAACAACACCGAAGTGCCTAAGGTGTAACACCCCGACTGCGTAATAAAACAAACCGTGGCGGAAACGTCTGGGAGTCATGTCACAGAATCATTGTTTCACAACACATGGTATTTGAAGTTTCGTTTTATTTTGTTAATAGACTCGTTGTTTTGTTACAATCCAAATAATTACAAACAATTGTCTTTCGATTTTTAATGTCACTAAGGCCTTTGTCCATCCTATGTGAAGCAAGCAATCAACAATCGTCACATAATAGAACCTGAAACATATGTGAAAAACAGTCAGCATAAAAATGCCGGCGAGTACATAGGTTTTGTATTTCAAATTCATGGCTTTGAATTCATATTGCAATACCTCATCCAACCTCGAGAGTCGACGAGTGTAATCCTTGAAATCAAAAAGTGTTTGATATTGCAATATATATTTAATCAACTTTACAAGTTGATATAAGTAAAACAAAACCTCGTAGCCATGAATCTTAACCGAAAACATTTTTTTGTAAAACCAAATAGTAACTCGTCTTGTATGAAAACTCGTATGGTTTACATCTTTAAGTAAACCTCGTTGTGTGACATCGTTTAAAAACATTCGTCCAAGTGATCTAGATAATGCTACGACATGTAATGTGATCAAAGCACTTATATATAGGAAGTACCAGTAGCGTATCCACCATGCTTTTATCACATTACACCCGTCTCGTTATCTAATCACTTACCATAAACCAATTGTTCAAAATCGTTCAAATCGTCCGTGTTTAAAATCATTGTTCAATCTTCTGTGTTATAAACCATTGTTCTATCGTCCGTGTTATAAACCATCGTTCAATCGTCCGTGTTATAAAACATCGTTCAATCGTCTGTATTTTAATTGTGAAAACAACTTTTGGTCGTTCTTTAATGAATACATTCAAACCTGTGTGACTCGACTATACCACCCAAGGGGTATCTTTAATAGACCCTGAAAGGCCTCTTTAACAAGACTAACAAATCAACACATGATTTGTTAATCAGAAAACAGTTTATGTTGTTACCCACATTATCCACCAATTCCATGGGGATAGTCCGATAACGGGATTTGTCAGATCCTATGGTACCATAACATACAGCTTTGGTCCCTGAACAGCTTTGGTTTGAGGACCGTAAAGGTTCAGCAAGGGCAAAAAGTTTCTTAATTATGCAAGACTTTCACTAATTGCTAAAATATCTATAAATATTAACAAATGAGCACATGTCTAAAGTTTAAAAAATATAATCAAAGGGCCATGCCCCCATTTTCGGCCAACACCACCATCTTTCACCTACATGTAATAATGAGGTAAAAGTATGGTGATTGTGAATTCAAACCATGGATCGAATATTCAACCGATGAATGCGTACAGACACGTGATATGTGCGAAATCCAATCACGTGTGTGGATGAGAACACAAAGATGTAATTTTAACTTGTTTTCTATTACTGATTTGACAGTACAGAACCACGAAAAAAAGCGAGCAGAGCTTCGCCTCAAAGTTGCTCCAGCACTACAAATGACAAAGACCTAGGCTCCTATATATAGACATGTGGGTTCGTACAAGGCTAGTATGCCTTCGTACGAAGCTTACCATTGTGCCTTCGTTCGAAGCTGATTCTTTACACACATGTTCTTCATACTTTGATCCGTTCAACACCAGTCTTGTTTCATTTGATTCAGCTACGATACGTGATTGACGCAAGCGATAGACATATGCACTCACAGACTCCCCCTTGGATATTGCTGCAGTTAATCTCGTAGCTTTCTGTCTCTCTCTCTCTCTGAGTCTTCCAAAAGTCTTTGACATCATCAGTAACCATAGACTCTCCCTTTTTCTCTAACAGCTCTATTTGCTCCCCCTTTCATTCAGCTTAGGCTCCCCCTTACTTTAAGCTTCCGTGCTTTCAGCTACTAGGATCAACATCTGGCTTTACAAGCTCCTTTTTGCTTTGAGCTCGTCTTCAGACTCCCCCTTAAGCTCAGCTATTGGGATCGTAATCTGGCTCTATCATCTGCAATCCTCAAACCATCTATAAGATATTTGATAATTAAAGATCAAAATCGAAAACCTTGCTTTAAACATAATCTGGAGCATTTCAAATATGTGACAGTGAAAATTTTTAGGTTTTCCCAGTAATAATGACCTTGCCTTTAAACACTTTTTGGATCGAGAACCTGGCTCAAATTTAACAATATGAAATTTGCCAGAAACAAACTTGGCTCTCTCCCCCTATCAAACAGCTTTAAATTTGACAGTTTAAGCATCCAAAATCTCACGATTATCATCCAAGTCCAACTTAATGACCTTGGAGATTTCACAGACTATTTTTTATTTTTCAATGAAAAACTTCAAGTCTTAACTTAATGAACTTGTTTATTTTCAGAAACATGTTCAGCATACTCAGATTTTGAAACTCAGCTTTTGGACATCGGTTGTCGAAAATAAAGTAGAAACAAAATCTTTTTGTACTTTTTCTTTAAAATAAAGCAGTAAAGAAATATATACAGACAATATTTTTGTTTGAGTTCGCGTTAGAGGATCATATCAGTTTATGACAAATCACTAGCACCTTTGAGCTATAAACACTTTAAGTTCTAAACGATTCACTTAGATTGTTAGTATACTGATCCATTTAAATTTTCACACAAAGTTCAACTGATTCGAGATACGAGATTTAGTGTTTTAAGAACTTAACTTATTCGCGTGTCCCACCTCAGAATATACTCCCGTATCAAGATTCCCTAAATCCAGTCTTACAGGTGAATATACTATATTAATATATGTACTCTGGGTTAGTGCGAGACCTTGAGAGCTCAGGTATGAACTACCGTTCAGTCAAAGAGATGAAGGCTCGACTTTAGGTATGTCCAACTTAGGGATCTTCTTTACAACAGCACTTGATTCATATCTTTTGATATTTTTCAATTTTTATGCAGAGGGAAAGCTTTTTAAAGTGCATAAAGTACTATACGAGGTCTAGGCCATTGCTTCCGCAAAATCAGAAGACCATGTATAATACCCCAGATATCAAACAGTATAAAGACCTAGTATCTCAGAATCAGGCAATCTCTCAACCAAGATTTCGGGGGTTACCCATATATCCGAGAGATGTTCCCCACGAGATAAGTAAGTTTATTGATATTTAGGTTTATATCTAGAAAACAATCTACTAAGCGTGTAAAAACCTACTGGTATATCATCAGTGAGACCGTTTACCACATTTTAACATTCCATTTCTTTAGCGTACTGTAATTGTCTACTGACGTACTATCATTTCCTCTTTTTACACAAAACTCATTTTGAATTTTCTATTGTTTTTGGCTATTTCAAATTTTCAAATGTTTTTGTATTTTCTGAAATTTTTACTCCCCCTAAAATCCAAAACATTTTAAAGAAAATTTGACAACCCTATGCAGATAGCTTTGTCTCGCCATCCATTTTCTACTTCACATGCTCTGTTTTGCAGAAAGTACCCCCATGATTTACAACACACTGATTTTTAACAATGTTGAAACCATTTTTCAATTGTGAAATAATCATGTTTGTTCCGCCGTGAGGGTTTCGGCATATTCACTCAACAAATTTAATTTTTGAGTGAGACAAATTTTAAAACACAAATATTTGTTTTTCATTTTTCAATTTTTAACAAAGTAAAAACATATTTTGGTTTTTAAATTTTTCCGATTTTTAGGGTTTTTTTAATATGGTTTATTTATGTACAGAAAACAAACAAACTCCCTGGTTTCAGTTGCATGGATTCTCCTCCTCTGGTGCCAGGCTGCTCTCTCCTTCATCTTAACAATTAATCAACTTCTGAAGCACCTGCACATTCATGCAACTCAATTACTTGAACAAAGCAACCCAAGCCTGCTTTGACTCAGGTAGCTGAATATGTATCTTTCTAGGTAAAATTGGATAGTTTTTATCATTCTTTTCAAACACATTTTCATTTTTATTATCACTCACAGAAGTCTGTTTCTTTTCCACCCAAATTTGACCTTTTGAAACCTTTCTTTGATAAAATCTTGAGTCAATTTTTGGTTTCTAGATTTGTTTTTATTCAAACTTGGATATTTTTTATTTCCAAGTTTGTTTTGACTTTTGAAAATCAACCTTTTGTTTCCAAATCTGTTAAGAGTCAACTCTGGGTGTTTTTGATTTCGGTTTCCAAGTTTGTTGTGATTCAAACTTGGTTGACTTCTGCTTAACATCTTCAGTTTGCTGTCTCTTTTGTTCAACATCAACAGGTTTCAGATTCGGACATTTGCGACCAATAAGTGCAGTTTGATCACATTTGAAACATGTTTTCTTTGAAACATCTTTGACCTGTTGTTGTTGCTTTTTCTGAGTATAAAACTCTTCATTAGACTGTCGTCTAAATTGGAGTTCTTTATCTTCTTCTGAACTAGTCCCATGGACAAAGTTCATTTTTTTCTAGAAAAATTTGCTTTCCAAACCACTTCTGATTTTGTTTCTTTTTATAACCCAACCCAGCCTTCATGTTTTTATTTTTGTAACTAGGTTTGTTATAAAGAGTTTTCTTGCTCTTTCTAGCATATTTACCAATTTGAAAACCTTGTCAATCCTTTCCGAAATCACTTTTTGAATCGGGACATCAATATCTGATCCAATCATGGTATAAGCCAATCCTATCGAATCATCATTCGCATTTTTCTCAGATTTTGAATTCTTCAAATAACGTTCATGAAAACTTCCCTCATTTTCATCTTGTGATTCAGACTTATCTGATTTGGTAGAATCATCTTGCAAAACACTTTCAACGACCTTACCTACCACCTCTAAATCACCAGAATCATCAGATTTGGAATAGGTTACGTCAATATTATCTGGCAATTGATCAACCATGTTGAAAGCCTTTTTCCACCTTCTCATCATCATAAAACGTGAATTTTTCCTCAAACGGTGGTGGAACCTGATGATATTCTGAGCCAATTCCTTTCTTGTTTTTCTCAGAATCGTTATCATCCGGTTTTATGTTGAAAATAAGTTCAAGAACATATGATGAAGCATGATAACTATGCAACTTGTTATTATCTTGTTCTAAATCAACCATTTTACGTTTAAGCTCAGTGACTTCTTCAATATAAGAATTTACAACTTGTTTTATTTCATACTGTCGCTTAAGCGTATCTGATGTTTCAGAACAATATTTCAATCTTGATTGTACCAGTTTCATTTGACTTTTCACATCTTCATATGACTCTTTTGTAATATGATATGCAAGTTTTATGGAATCATACTCCTTTTTCATTTCTTGAACCACTTTTTCTTTTTGCAAACACTCTTCAGTCATTGCTGAACACTTTCTTTCAAAACTTCATTTTCTTTTTCTAAAACCTTACATTTTTGTGTCAGCTTTTCATCATTATCTTTTAAAACCTTTTCATTTTCAAACATTTCTTTGCATTTATCTTTGAACACTTTTTCAATTTTAGTAAATTCTATATCTCTTGTTCTGAATTTTTCATCTTTTTCAGTACAAGCACTACATGTTTCCATGCATTTCTTGCACTGTTCAACAGTTTTATTTAAAACTCCAAAAAATTCAGTTGAAGTGTTTACCTCAGTAGTTGGCACCTCGGCTCTTGCTGCCGTCTGCTTCTGGTCAACTTCCTTCTCCTGCTGTTCCTCAGCAACAGCTTCACCTGCATCAGCTACTTCAACCGACCTTTCCAACTTCTCATCAGCTACCTCCTGTTTCTCTTTATCAACTTCTTCTTTCTTCTTCAAATTCTCTTCATTCTGCTATTTTTCAGTAACAACTTCTTCTGCTGGTTTCTGATCTTCTTCACCAGCTACTTCTTCTTCTTCCATTTCTTCATTTTCTTCTTCTGCAACCTTCTTCAATTCATCCACCAAATTTTCAACATTCTTCTTCATCCTCTCTTCATCTCTTTGTCTCAGGCTTGCTGTCATGACATCTCTGATGATCTTATCAAGCTTTTTAACATAATCTTTATCTTTTCCGACATTTAATATTCACCGGACAGAGGGATTACGGTAAGAACATCGTTAT
The DNA here is from genome assembly GCA_030545235.1 of Helianthus tuberosus. NCBI lineage: Eukaryota > Viridiplantae > Streptophyta > Magnoliopsida > Asterales > Asteraceae > Helianthus > Helianthus tuberosus. Next base: position 103,164,280 of record CM060390.1, on the reverse strand, counting down.
ACACCACTTCTCTTGGATGAACAACCGGTTCTCATTTGCTATTGACATAACAATCTCGTTTCTTGTCCCATCTTCGATAACTCCTAGCTTCTTCATACTCTTGCTGCATTTATTCAATTCTTTAATCCACAATACATCTTTCTCTGTATGTTTTCTCTTTCAAAATCTCTTCTTTCGCTTTCTCTTTCACCACAACTACCAAAGCACTCTCTTTCACCTCAGCAATCAATGCACTTCCATCATCATCTATATAATCACCCCAGTTAAACCTTCATCCTCATGAATGATTATGTGTTTGGCATGATCATTCAATGACACTAAATCTTGTGATTTCTCTTTTGATGAACTTCCAGCAATTCGCTTTAGACTTTCTGCGAACGTATGCTCACCGGTTTTATGATAAATTGCCTTTTTGTAGTAGTCATCACGGAATGGATTACCATGATCAGCTACTTCTCGGTTAACACACTCCCTTTTGAAATGACCCTTCTGCTTACATCGAAAACATGTCACTTTTGACTTGTCGAACCCAAGCTTTGTACTTAACAACCCTCCTAGTTCCCGCCTGCCTGTTATCTCCATGAAACGCTGAGCTCTTCTATTATCGCTCGCTAAACACCATCTGATATCAATCAGTTCCATCTCCTCTGGATCTATCTGGTCATAATCTTCTTTTGTCAACTCAGGATTTCCTATTCTCCCTGCTACTAGACTCTCGTACGATTCCAGAATCGATGCTAAGAAACTCATTTGTTGTTTAGCCGTATTGGTGCTCATTGCTAGAGAATTTTTCAACTTTAGAGCAATGTTGCAGAGAATCTCATCGGGTTCTCTGAATTTGAAGCTGTTGAAGATGAATGATACCCTGGATTGTAACTTGAGCTTTTCTGTGAGTCTTTCAACTTTTCGACACTGAAAGTTGTACCAATCTTTGGTGACTGAATAGTCGACACTGAAGGTACATTTCCCCTGTAGTAAAGACCCACATTTTGCTGATAAGATGAGTTGCTCATTTTGGTTTACTTTTGCAACTCATGCTCATGACTCTCAATCTTTTAAATTAAAGCATCCAATTAATCGTATCAAACAATACATCATTTTTCAGAATAAAGACAAATGTCTGCCACTGATCAGCACATGGTAAAGCTTCAATGATTTTATCAATGATTCTTCACGGGTTTTTTCTATCCCAAACCTGTCAAGCACAATTTTAAGATGACAAAATCTTTCAATCATTTGTCTCACAGATTCTCCTTTTATACCATCAGATAAATCGAATTCTTTTTTAAGCAATGATATTTTATACTTTTTATTCTACTTTCCAACCTCAGCTTTCACTCTTAACTCTTCTCACACAGATGTTAATGACCCGTCACGATTAAGCAATGCAAAAATTTCATCTCTGATCGATTATTGTATTAATGCAATCATTCTTTGTTCATGAGAAAACGTCTTCTTATCTTCATTTGATAAGCTCTTAAGTGGAATTTAATCATTTTTATCATCAACTGGCCTACTATATCCGAATTCCATACAAAACTGACTCTCATGAGCATAAGCTTTTGCCCAATTAATAAATCTTTCTTTCCACCAAGTATAATCTTCAATACTTTCGAGTTTTGGTGGTTTTGAGTTAGTTCAGTAAAAATTATCATGATTTATGTTCTCAGTTATAGCTTTAGAAATGCTTTTTGGTGCAACATTTGATGTTTCGGAGGACTCGAAAGGGAACGAGCTGTAAAACTCGTTATAAAATTCTTCAGCCATGCTTACCTGCAAACACAATCAAACACTTGATCAAACTTAAAAATTAAACAAACAACTTCTTCGTTCGTACGAAGCTAAAAGACTGAGTTCGTATGAAGCTGGGTTCATACGAAGCCAAGTTTTGTAAAATTACAAATATTGAACTGAGTTCGTACGAAGATGGATATATGGCTTCGTACGAAGCTACGTTGCGACAAAACAAGTAATGCTTTTTCATAGTTTTTCACTGATTTGATCACGAATTTGTTTGAATTTTGATCTGAAACTTTGTAGGATTGTTTAAAAATGTTTTTCACACAACATATTAAAAAATCAGGCGATTTTAACCGTTAAAACTTCGTAGATCCGAGTTTAAAGTTTCAAAAGAAATGTAGAAGAAGTGTAGAAGAAGATATGAGTAGAAAATGATGATTTCGGCTATGAATCTAATGTAGAAACTTGAATCTTCGTGTCTCTGATCCGTGCAAACAAACACCCGCTCTGATACCACTTGTGAATTCGAACCCTGGATCGAATCTTCAACCGATGAATGTGTACCGACATGTGATATGTGTGGAATCCAATCACGTGTGTGGATGAGAACACAAAGATGTAATTATAACTTGTTTTCTGTTACTAATTTGACAGTACAGAACCACGAAAACAAACGAGCAGAGCTTCGCCTCAAAATTTCTCCAACATTACAAATGGAAAATGTGACAAACCGGGTTTTCAAGGTCTCTCTTTTGCGCGTTACTTGTTTACAATCCTGTCTTTGTAAATTGTTTCAGTTCTTGTAACTTGTGCATGAATAGTTGAGGTGTGTTATGTGTGGACAATTATTGATTAACTTAAGTGTCGTGAAACCCTTATAATTGTAATTACCTTCGTCAAACCCCATCTATTTCACCTCGACGAAGATCACTCCATCTCATCTCGACGAAAGATTGGTTTGACATCTTTCGTCATCAACCTCCGACGAAATATGAAATTCGTCGAGGAGGAAGTTCGCCGGTAAGTGGAGGGGGGGGGGGGCTCGGCCCAGTCTGTATATCGGCCCAACATCCACGAACCAAAGCTGGTTTGGCCCATGTGATTTTGGTGGTAACTGTATACAAAGTCTTATAGGGTTTTCTTGTTCACATCCTCACCTAATTACACAACCCTAGCTCTCTTCAACCCCGACAGCAACCCCCTGCTTCGAAGCTCTTCGTGGAGTCTCCTTCTCCTCTTCGGAACCGACATCATACACTCCTTCAAGCGGTACGACTCCTCATTATGTGATTCATCTATGTTGTTAATCATAGTTATGTGATTATGGTTCTGTGATCATGTAGATGATTAGGACATGATTTGAAAACTCATTATAAACTAAACATTATTTGGCCTATTGTTATAATGCTATTGAATGATTGATGATAAATATAAATCTGTGCTGGTGAATGATGATCGAGGACTTAGTGTCTTGCATTACTAAAAAGTGATGAGTTTACTTTATCAATAATTGGTTGTCCAGGGGATTTGATGGTCGACGTTTGGGAAAATGTTTTCGATTGGGTTATGTATACTAGAATGATAATCATGTTAATAAAAAGGTTGGTGTAATTGATTGATGATTAGGTGTTAAGAGATGTAACTACAATGATTAGGGTTTTGTAGAAGATCACGACGGCAGTTAAGAGTTTTTCGTCAGATGATCCTTGACGAATTACTTGGATCTTTGTCATGACGAACTATGGTCTTTCGTCGGAGACTTTCGTCACAAGCTCATCGACGAACTATGGTCTTTCGTCGGGGATCTTCGTCACAGCAGTGGACGACGAAATATGATCTTTCGACAGGATGCCCTTTGAGCATAAATTAACAGAACAATTGATATAGCATACAATGTGTTTGATGTGAATGTTTGGCTACACGATTTCATTTGTGCATGATGACACCACTAGTTGGAAACTAGGAAACTTGTACGTATTAATGTGAACAATCACTTTAACTGTTGAATGCTATTGCATGATATGCATGTGGAATGTGGGCTAGCATGGAAACTGAGTATTTGTTACATATCATACGGTGTTCTTGTGATGCATACAAACTGTGAATATGCGTGACCTAGCTGTTTATGAAACTGATATCATTGATAATCATGATAGGGTTTGTTTGACTAACGGGAACGGGTAACATTATATACCCAACAAACCTAAGGTGAGTTCACTGCTCTTTTTCCAAGCATGCGTCCCGAGGAGGGACATCTGGTAAACGTTCCGGGGAGGAATGTCGGGTTATTGGGATGTTGGTTAATACACTCATATCTATCAATCAAGTCCCTTCTACCGATTTGTTGCCGGGGAGGCAACGGGGTATTAGTTAATAGTGCTATTTAGGTTTGGCACCCTCACACCGCACCAGGGAGGTCGGGAGTGAACTAATGACCCCAGTCTTGACCATTGCTTTAATAGAGGCATTGGGGAATAGGGCAAATAATCTGGAGCCATCGGCGGTAAGCGAGTTATTAACAACATCAAATCATTGAAATGTTTTATACTTATATCTGGTAACTAAAACGTGTTAACAAACTTTGAACTCACTAGCGTCGTCTGACACACTTGTCTGCATGCTTGCAGGACTATAGGGTTATATCATTGGAACTTGTTGTCTGGGAGGCTGGAGTAGTCATGGGTCGAGATACATGGAATCGCAAGACAAGTCTAATGGTTTTCGTACATGTGGTTTATGAAACACTTAACAAATGATTTATGCTTCCGCTGTATATAAAGAATTACATTCAACGTTTTGTAACACTTTATGTTAATGAATGAAAGTTTTTATTTAAATATAGTTATGAGTTCAATGTGATTGGTGGCTAGATCCTGGTACGTCACACGTCCTGTGGTGTTCTGCAAAGTGGTATTTTGGGGGTGTGACAGTTTGGTATCAGAGCCACTGGTTATAATGAACTTGGTTTTAAAACGTTGTTATAAAACCAGACTATAACCGAACAGTTCTGAAAACAAGAATACGACCATGACACTCCGCTCCAGATTGCAAGGTTTGTCTTTCTCACTTGCTGCATACATTACATGACGAGTACACATTTGTTTATGACATAACATACGAACACACACTCGTCACTATAGCATGATGGCATGGATTGCTTGCTTACTTTATGATGCGTTGATAGTATGCCATAGCCCTTGGATTTTTGTGATCTTATTACTTTGACAACCTCGGTTGGTATCTGGGTTTGAAGAACCATTTGACACGAGTTAGGAGGAACTGAGATGAGCATGCAAATCACAATATTATTGTGGGTGCACACATAATAATAATGTGGGGTGCATGCGAGTCCCAGTGAGGCTTAACAAGTGAAAAAGGGGTTCTGTTCTGTTATTTAATCAGTGAGAAACGTAACAAATCTATAGGAGTCATAGAAGTGATTGTCTTCTACTCAAACGTGATCTTTTCACTCCTCACTGAATCCTTATGAATCTCGAAGCTACCAAGTATTACCTGAACACCCATGTGAATGCCTAGCGAACTGTGTAGAATGTTAGGTGCTTGTATGAACGCCCCTGAGTTGGATGTTGCAACGTTAATGATTGGTCTATACCTCTCTCACTCCTCTTTGTTTGCTGGAACTCAATGTACTGACGTCTTAGACCCCGAAGTGCGATCACTTCTGCAACACTCTGGAAACATACCGTGTATTACTCAATCAACTTGCTAGATCGATGGATAGGAAGATGAGTGTAGTACTTTACCGACTTCAGTATTTAGAACGACCCTGATTACCGGCAACGAACACCAGCGAATTGACTTCAATCGAATCCTTAACCCTAATCAGAGGCATATGGGAGTCAACTCTTACGAATCAATTGAGACATAAACGATGACAATTAACTTTAGAGGGGAATGTGTAACTTCTCGCACAGTGAGTAGTGCCTTAGGACGTGACACGGAATGTGAAAAGATGGACCCCGTGGGTGAAAGGTCGCAGGACTCCGTTGCAAGCAGCGACATTAAGGGCAATAATCACGGAGACATTGAGGCGCTCGTAATAGTAGCTTACAGTATGAAAACAAAGGTGACTTCGACAGGGATTGACTGTTGTTAAGTCAAAATATCAACAACCCAGGGAACGATGACTGCATTGGGAATCCACATGACCATAACAACACCAGAAATGATGCTAGTAGGATTGGCGTGGAGGACGCCAAGAATTTAACAAGTTGGAGGCCTGCACGTTCTTGGTAACTAATCGCTTCGTCTCTGTTCTGTTTAACCCTGAAGCTTTTGGAAACTAATCCTGTTGTGGAACCGACTGATGGCAAGTCAATGGAAACCCCATATGTTTGTTGGGATGCAAACTCGACCTTGTGGGACAAGTGTTCGACATCGACCTTCCTTTTGCTATCCTTGATTATTTTTATGCAGTAGTTAGTGTGGATCGAATTATCCAGAGATGGCGCAGATATATCATGTGAGAAGAAAATTTCGCGTATCCTTCTTCCTAGTGGAGAGTCGTTATCTGTTCTAAAGTGTTAGAGTGGTGCAAAGGTTAGCGCCATTTCAGCTATGAAGGCCCAGAAGTGTCTACGGAAGGATTACCCCGCTATGTTAGCAACTGTTACTGATGTTAAGGCTATGGAAAAGAGGATCGAGGATCCACCAATTGTTCGTGATTCCTCTCAGTATGCTAATCGAGGAACTTTCAGGTTTACTTCCACAACTGATTAGGTAGAATCTCAGTTTGATCTCGCGCCAGAGGCAGCCCTGATTACTCGCACCTCTTACCGTCTTGCACCAGGAGGACTGCAAGAACTGTTCAATCAACCTCAGGAAACTACAGGATGAGAGTTTTATAGGTCTAGCTCCTCGTTTTAGGGAAACGCGCTCTATTGCGTAAACGAAGGACGAGTCCTTTCGTACGTGTACAGACTACCACAAGGTGACTATCATAGACTGTCACCCCCTGTCTCGCATCGATGACCTGCTAGACCCGTTGTAATAATCAAGATTCTATCCGAAAACTGACTTAAGATCGGACTGTCATCTGTTGGAAACCATGGGGAGGATGATTCCTAACACGGCGTTACAGATCCAGTATGTCCACTACGATTTTCTGTTTAAGTTATTTAAGTATCCAACACACCAACAGTCTCAGGGATCACATGAGTAGTATGGGTCAACCTCGTTTCGCCAGATTCGTCCACCGCATTTATCAGTGATGTTTAGAATCACTACCAGGGGAAAGGAACACCATGAACGACACCTGTATTTTTGTCCTAGAGCTCCTAGGGGAGGAGCAACTCCACGCGAAGTCTACCTGAGTGTGACTTCAGGATTTAGGAGGTCACTTTCTTGGTCACGTAGTCAATGAAGTGGGGATACATGCAGACCTCGTTAAAGATCCATGTCATTAGATATTGATCGACACCAAATAGTACATAGGGGATACAGTAATTTCTTGGTCCAGCTAGATACTATCGTAGACTCATCACAGGATTTTCGAGGATTTTGCAGCTTTTTAGCACAGCAGGGAACTGTGAATTCATGGGAGACAAAACAGGGGAATGTCTTTCAGCTTCTGAAACCCAACACTACAATGCACTGAGCATCGTCTTTACCCGAGGGTACGGGTGATTTGGTGGTATACCATGATGGTTTGAATCAGAGTCCCAGTTACACGCTGATGCAACACGAGAAGGTGAAGGCTTATGTGGTGGATTAACCAGAAGAATTGCACGACTCACAACCTACGGTGAAAACCGTGGTCTTTGGATTTAAGTTGGAGGCATTACTTGGACGGTACCAAATGCACTACTTAGACCGATCACAAGAGCCACCCGTGTGCACTTGTTTCGAAAGAGCTGAACATGTGATGGCATCACTAGATTGAACTCTCGCATAATTACGACTATGGAGCCTAAACGCGTATGAACATGCAACTCACCATCGACTCTAATGTACCTAATCAGACTCGCTCTGTTTAAGCTGGAGAACTAAAGGAAGAGGATTTTCAAGTTGAACCCAAGCGGAACGTGGAGAAGCAACCTTTGACAGGTCGGACGATATTCGCTACCTCATGGAACAAATGTGGATCTCATTATACAGCAACTGTAGGGAACTTGTGTTGAGCAAAGCACACCAGTCTCGAATTTCTAGTCGTCTGGGTTTTGATGAGAGATATTAGAATCTATAAATCTTGTACTAGTGATCGGGCATGAAGGCCCACCTAGCAATGTTGTGAATGATGTTTGACTTGTGGAAAAGTCAAGGTGGAGTATCAGCAACCAGACACACCCATATGGAAATGAGAACGAACTGCCATGGTTTTGTCGCTAGTCTACTTACAACTCGAAACGGAAACAATATCACCTGGGTGATCTTTGATTGTCTCACGTAACCTATACACTCTCTTGCAATCAAGGAAACTGACGAGTCTTCACAGGTTGTGAATATTCCTCTGAGAGAGGCGGCTTTTAGGCACGTGGTGCCAACTCCTGTTATCTCTGAATTTGATCTATACCTGATTATGACAAGCACTACATAACACTCTTGGCTCACTTCTAGACATGAGCATTACTTATCACCATAGGACAATGGTCAGAGTAAACGAACCCCCTGACACTCGAGGACATGCTACGAGCATGTGTGTGATTGACTTAGTAAAAATTGGAAGGACACATACCTTTGGCTGAGTTCTACCGTAGCAGTTACCATTCTAGTATTCAGACAACTCTGTTTGAGGCATTGCATGGACAGTAACGATTGTTGGATGAAGGTGGGTGACAACCAAATCACAGGTCCAGGACTTGTACTCGAAACTCTTGGGAAGATTGCTTGGATCGGAAATCGTTGGCGGCGACGTGTGACCGTCAGAAAAGTTGATAAGCTTAGGAAACACGGGGAGTTCGCTATAGGCGATCGTATCATGTTGAAAGTCTCACCCTGGGAGGGTGTGGTACGCTTGGGAAGCGTGGCAAGCTTAATTTACGTTACGTTGAGTCATTCAGAATTATGGAAAGAATCGGTCACGTGGCCTACAAACTCGAGTTACCCGACGAATTGGGTAACGTACATGATGTTATTTACATCACGAATCTAAGGCAGTGTTTGTTCGATGAAACGCTTGCGATACCCTTATTAGAGTCTGAGGTTAATGACAAGTTGCAGTTGTTGAGGAACCTACTGAAATAATGGACCAGGACGTCAAGATTCGTTAGCATAGTCGAATTCCAATCGTGAGAGTTCGTTGGAACTCAAGACGTGGACCGGAGCTCACGTGGGAACGCAATGATCGGAGTAAGCTCTAGTATCCTTAATTGTTCAAACGGTTGTATCAACTTCTGATATCATTAGCAAATTTCGGGATGAAATTTCCTTTCAGGTTGGAGATGGTGTGGCACCTGCGAAAAACCCACAGTCATCCTGATGAAACATCTCATGGTAGACTACTTGTCAAATTTCAGGACAAAATTTCTTTCAAGTTGGGAATGATGTGACAAACCGGGTTTTCAAGGTCTCTCTTTTGCGCGTTACTTGTTTACAATCCTGTCTTTGTAAATTGTTTCAGTTCTTGTAACTTGTGCATGAATAGTTGAGGTGTGTTATGTGTGGACAATTATTGATTAACTTAAGTGTGGTGAAACCCTTATAATTGTAATTACATTCGTCAAACCCCATCTATTTCACCTCAACGAAGATCACTCCATCTCATCTCGACGAAAGATTGGGTTGACATCTTTCATCATCAACCTCCGACGAAATATGAAATTCGTTGAGGAGGAAGTTCGTCGGCAAGGGGGGGGGGGGCTCGGCCCAGTCTGTATCTCGGCCCAACATCCATGAACCAAAGCTGGTTATGCCCATGTGTTTTTGGTGGTAACTGTATATAAAGTCTTATAGGGTTTTCTTGTTCACAACCTCACCTAATTACACAACCCTAGCTCTCTTCAACCCCGACGGAAACCCCCCTTGCTTCGAAGCTCTTCGTGGAGTCTCATTCTCCTCTTTGGAACCAACATCGTACACTCCTTCAAGCGGTATGACTCCTCATTATGTGATTCATCTCTGTTGTTAATTATAGTTATGTGATTATGGTTATGTGATCATGTAGATGCTTGGTAGTTGCATGATATTAGGACATGAATTGAAAACTCATTATAAACTAAACATAATCTGGCCGATTGTTATAATGCTATTGAATGATTGATGATAAATATAAATCTATGCTGGTGAATGATGATCGAGGACTTAGGGTCTTGCATTACTAAAAAGTGATGAGTTTACTTTATCAATAATCGGTTGTCCAAGGGATTAGATGGTCGACGTTTGGGATAATGTTTTCGATTGGGTTATGTATACTAGAATGATAATTATGTTCACGAAAAGGTTGGTGTAATTGATTGATGATTAGGTCTTAAGAGATGTAACTACAATGATTAGGGTTTTGTAGAAGATCACGACGGCAGTTAAGGGTTTTTTGCCGGATGATCCTTGACGAATTACTTGGATCTTTGTCATGACGAACTATGGTCTTTCATCGGAGACTTTCGTCACAAGCTCGTCGACGAACTACGGTCTTTCGTCGGGGATCTTCGTCGTGGCAGTGGACGACGAAATATGATCTTTCGTCAGGATGCCCTTTGAGCACAAATTAACAGAACAGTTGATATAGCATACAATGTGTTTGATGTGAATGTTTGGATACATGATTTCATTTGTGCATGATGACACCACTAGTTGGAAACTAGGAAACTTGTATGTATTAATGTGAACAATCACTTTAACTGTTGAATGCTATTGCATGATATGCATGTGGAATGTGGGCTAGCATGGAAACTAAGTATTTGTTACATATCATACGGTGTTCTTGTGATGCATACAAACTGTGAATATGCGTGACCTACCTGTTTATGAAACTGATATCATTGATAATCATGATAGGGTTTGTTTGACTAACGGGAACGGGTAACATTATATACCGAGTAAACCTAAGGTGAGTTCACTGCTCTTTTTCCAAGCATGCGTCCCGGGGAGGGACATCTGGTAAACGTTCCAGGGAGGAATGTAGGGTTATTGGGATGTTGGTTAATACACTCATATCTATCAATCAAGTCCCTTCTACCGATTTGTTGCCGGGGAGGCAACGGGGTATTAGTTAATAGCGCTATTTAGGTTTGGCACCCTCACACCGCACCGGGGAGGTCGGGAGTGAACTAATGACCCAGTCTTGACCATTGCTTTGATAGAGGCATTGGGGAATAGGGCAAATAATCTGGAGCCATCGGCGGTTAGAGAGTTATTAACAACATCAAATCATTGAAATGTTTTATACTTATATCTGGTAACTAAAACGTGTTAACAAACTTTGAACTCACCAGCGCCGTCTGACACACTTGTCTGCATGCTTGCAGGACTATAGGGTTATATCATTGGAACTTGCTGTTTGGGAGGCTGGAGTGGTCATGGGTCGAGATACATGGAATCGCAAGACAAGTCTAATGGTTTTCGTACATGTGGTTCATAAAACACTTAACAAATGATTTATGCTTCCGCTGTATATAATGAATTACATTCAATGTTTTGTAACACTTTATCTTAATGAATGAAAGTTTTTATTTAAATATAGTTATGAGTTCAATGTGATTGGTGGCTAGATCCTGGTACGTCACACGTCCTGCGGTATTCCGCAAAGTGGTATTTTAGGGGTGTGATAGTTTGGATTGTGACATCCCACATCGGTTGTGAAGGGGAACAAAGACTTCCTTATAAGGGGTTGGATACCTTCACCATCATGACGCGTTTTGAAAACCGTGAGGGGCGGCCGCCAAAGCGAACAATATCATGGTGCGGTTACTTTGGCCTGTTACAGATGGTATCAGAGCCAGGTTCAGACCGGTGGTGCCTGGTCCTGCGAGGACGCTGAACCCCTTAAGGGGGGGGGGGTGGATTGTGACATCCCACATCGGTTGTGAAGGGGAACAAAGGCTTCCTTATAAGGGGCTGGATACCTTCACCATCATGACGCGTTTTGAAAATCGTGAGGGGCGGACGCCGGGGGCGTGCTGGCCGCCAAAGCGGACAATATCATGGTGCGGTTACGTTGGGCTGTTACAACAAAGACCTAGGCTCCTATATATAGACCTGTGGGTTCGTACAAGGCTAGTATGCCTTCGTACGAAGCTTACCAATGTGCCTTCATACGAAGCCATCCATGCCTTCGTACGAAGCTACTTATTTACACACATTTTCTTCATACTTTGATTCGTTCAGCACCAGTCTTGTTTCATTTGATTCAGCTACGATACGTGATTGACGCAAGCGATAGACATATGCACTCACAGTGATAGATTTGCATTTGACTAAGGAAGATTATAAACATCTCAAGTATCCATCATATCTTCATTTTGCAACACATAAACAAAAACCAAATATCCCTCTTGCTCTCCCTCTTATTCTCGGCCATACCATCACCACCATAAACCACCATTTTCTCACCACTAAACACCACTTTAAAGTCCATTTCAAGCAATTTCCAGGTGATATAAGGAAGTTGCAAGCATGGAGAGCATTAGAGGGCACTTTGAAGTTTCTACATCACCATCTTCTTCATTCTAGTGTTCACCAATCTTGTGAAAAGTTGTAAGATCATCTCTTGCCATTTTCAAGCTTCTTATGTTATGTAGAACCATAAAGTACAAGTTGATCATCTTGAACTTCACAAAAATAAAAGTTTAAAACCCTAATCATAGCATAAAAAGTCTATAAAAATGATAAATTATGTGGTGATTAAGTTGATTTGTGTTAGCTAGTGTATATGCTCTTGATGATGTTGTTAAAGTAGGTTGTTAAGTGTGATGATCTTGGATGAACTAGGCTAATGATGATGATCTAAACATCTTGATGTTTAGATCTAAACAAGATCATCATCCTCATGATCCATGGACTTTACTATAAACTTGAAGGTGATTATTAACAAGTATAACTTTTATAAAAGTTAAGAACCATGATTTACAATATGGTGGTCTTAAAAATAGATTAAACAAGGTTGTTTAAATGAAAGAACAAGATTAAAAAGCTTGAGAAGAATGTTAATTTATAATGATCTTGTTCAAGAATATAAAAGTGTCACCATTTTTAAAATTATTGTTAGAAAAAATATATAAAGTCCATGGAAAATGAAGATGTTATGAATGAATCATGCATGCAAAGTTGATGATTTGACCTTTAATTGAGATTGATGATGATTGTGGGGCTTAAACATGTTTAAAATACATTTTTAAAACGTGGAAAACGCCATAGTTTAGGGGAAACTATGCGAGAGTTTCTAAAATGTTAATCACGATTAAGGTGTAATTAAAGGGTGATTAACAAGGCTAAATGTGATTAGCAACCTTAATCGTAATTAGCCAACTTTTAATGAAAAGGGTTAAGTCCTAAACTCTAATGGTTTTTATAAACACTTAAATATAATTTTCATAATTTAAAATGAAGATATATATGTATATGTATTTTTAAGGTAAAAATGTATATATAGAATACCATATCTTGTGTGTATAAATACATGTGTATTGTGTGTATGTACTAGAGTTAGGAAACTACTAATCAAATACGAAAATACATCGGACATGAAGACCTTATAAATACTTAAATGTATGCACACGAACATGAACCTTCATGAATATATGTACTTGGGAATTTATTACACAAAATATACACACATGAAACATACTTATGTTATACCTCAAAACTCAATGCGGACAACGGACAATCGGACGTTGGATAAACCATTATATAACTATATATATTGACAAGATGACACATATCTGAAACCGATACGAAATATAATTTAAATTCTATAACGGATTTAATACGTCGCCATCGTCAACGATCGCCTTAGCGTCACGACAAGGAGCGTGTACACATCTTACCTACGGCATTCGGACACTCTCGACACGAAAATATATATTAACGGTTACTACGAAGAACTCTAAAAATAAAATATTTTTAGACTTTGGACAATATATATATCAAGGCTCCTAAATTCCGGAAAGTATAAATTGAATAATCACTAGGTGCAACTACATAAGTATACAAGTATACTAATACGTATAAAATACGTACAATGATACACTTGGTGGAATTGCAAGAATACAAGAATTGTACGTGTATACTAATACGTATAAAATACGTATAATAAAACACTTGGTGGAATTGAAAGAATACAAGAAATGTACATGGATACAAATACATATAAATACGACATAAATACCAATGATAAAATGTACAAGTACAAGTATATAGACATATGCACTCACAGTGATAGATTTGCATTTGACTAAGGAAGATTATAAACATCTCAAGTATCAATCATATCTTCATTTTGCAACACATAAACAAAAACCAAATATCCCTCTTGCTCTCCCTCTCATTCTCGGCCATACCATCACCACCAAAAACCACCATTTTCTCACCACTAAACACCACTTTAAAGTCCATTTCAAGCAATTTCCAGGTGATATAAGGAAGTTGCAATCATGGAGAGCATTAGAGGGCACTTTGAAGTTTCTACATCACCATCTTCTTCATTCTAGTGTTTACCAATCTTGTGCAAAGTTGTAAGATCATCTCTTGCCATTTTCAAGCTTCTTATGTTATGTAGAACCATAAAGTACAAGTTGATCATCTTGAACTTCACAAAAATAAAAGTTTAAAACCCTAATCATAGCATAAAAAGTCTGTAAAAATGATAAATTATGTGGTGATTAAGTTGATTTGTGTTAGCTAGTGTATATGCTCTTGATGATGTTGTTAAAGTAGGTTGTTAAGTGTGATGATCTTGGATGAACTAGGCTAATGATGATGATCTAAACATCTTGATGTTTAGATCTAAACAAGATCATCATCCTCATGATCCATGGACTTTACTATAAACTTGAAGGTGATTATTAACAAGTATAACTTTTATAAAAGTTAAGAACCATGATTTACAATATGGTGGTCTTAAAAATAGATTAAACAAGGTTGTTTAAATGAAAGAACAAGATTAAAAAGCTTGAGAAGAATGTTAATTTATAATGATCTTGTTCAAGAATATAAAAGTGTCACCATTTTTAAAATTATTGTTAGAAAATATATATAAAGTCCATGGAAAATGAAGATGTTATGGATGAATCATGCATGCAAAGTTGATGATTTGAGCTTGAATTGAGATTGATGATGGTTATGGGGTTTAAACATGTTTAAAATATGTTTTTTAAAATGTGGAAAACGCCATAGTTTAGGGAAAACTATGGTGAAAGTTTCTAAAAGGTTAATCGTGATTATGGTGTAATTAAAGGGTGATTAACAAGGCTAAACATGATTAGCAACCTTAATCATGATTAGGCAAGTTTTAATGAAAAAGGGTTAAGTCCTAAACTCTAAGGGTTTTTTATAAACACTTAAATATAATTTTCATAATTTAAAATGAAGATATATATGTATATGTATTTTTAAGGTAAAAATGTATATATAGAATACCATATCTTGTGTGTATAAATACTTGTGTATTGTATGTATGTACTAGAGTTAGGAAAATACTAATCAAATACGAAAATACATCATACATGAAGACCTTATAAATTCTTAAATGTATGCACACGAACATGAACCTTCATGAATATATGTAGTTGGGAATTTATTACACAAAATATACACACATGAAAGATACTTATGTTATACCCCAAAACTCAATGCGGACAACGGACAATCAGACGTCGGACAAACCATTATATAACTATATATATTGACAAGATGACACATATCTGAAAGCGATACGAAATATAATTTAAACTCTATAACGGATTTAATACGTCGTCATCGGCAACGATCGCCTTAGCGTCACGACAAGGAGCGTGTACACATCTTACATTCGGCATTCGGACACCCTCGACACGAAAATATATATTAACGGTTACTACGAAGAACTTTAAAAGTAATATATTTTTAGACTTTGGACTATATATATATATATATATATATCAAGGCTCCTAAATTCCAGAAAGTATAAAATGAATAATCACTAAGTGCAACTACATAAGTATACAAGTATACTAATACGTATAAAATACGTACAATGATACACTTGGTAGAATTGCAAGAATACAAGAATTGTACATGTATACTAATACGTATAAAATACGTATAATAAAACAATTGGTGGAATTGCAAGAATACAAGAAATATACATGGATACAAATATATATAAATACGACACAAATACTATTCATATCCATTCATTTCCGCTTCTGAAGAAATATCCATTGGGAAATGAATAACCTATTCATATCCATTCATTTCCTTTTATGACGAAGTATCCATTGATGAAAATGAATTATCCATTCATTTTTGCT
This sequence comes from Helianthus tuberosus, assembly GCA_030545235.1. Lineage (NCBI taxonomy): Eukaryota > Viridiplantae > Streptophyta > Magnoliopsida > Asterales > Asteraceae > Helianthus > Helianthus tuberosus. The sequence continues at coordinate 103,148,138 of CM060390.1, read as the reverse complement.
TCTGAAGAATAACCTATTCATAATCCTTCATTTCCACTTCTGACGAAGTATCCATCGAGAAAAATGAATTATCCATTCATTTTCGCTTCTGAAGAATTATCCATTGGGAAATGGATAACTTATTCATAATCCTTCATTTCCACTTCTGATGAAGAATCCATTGATGAAAATGAATTAGTCATTTATTTTTGCTTCTGAAGAAATATCCATTGGGAAATGAATAATCGGTTCATCATTCATTTTCACTTATGACGAAGTATCCATCAAGGAAGATGAATTATCCATTCATTTTTGCTTCTGAAGAAATATCCATTGAGAAATGAAACACGAACCAAAATCCTTATAGATCTATCTATCTTCTTAGTTAGATTCTTGTGGGATGTTTAAAGTACTGAATTGAAGTCCTTGATTGGAATCTTAGTGTACTTTAAAGGCGAATGTACAAGTTGATGACTAAGTTGATGATTATGTGTTTATGTGATTAGTGGTGATTTAGAAAACGAAACAAGTGTAATACCATAAGAACATGGTGGATACGCCGCTGGTACTTCCTATACATAAGTGTTCTTATTGTATTACGCTTGTAGCGTTATCCAAATCACTTTAGGATTTTTGTGTTTAGTCGATTCAAATGTTCTATTACCAAATCCCTATAGAATCTTCCATATTTCACTATGATAGATTCTTAAAGTGGATATCTAAAGTACTACTTTTAAATCCTTGATTGGATTTCTAAGTAGGGATGGCAATGGGTCGGGTTCGGGTCGGGTATTGGTAATCCCATACCCATACCCGGTTATAAAATCGTGTCCCATACCCAACCCATTACCCGTCGGGCATTTGTCGGGTATCGGATATACCCGCGGGTACCGGGTATACCCATTAGTTTGTTAAAAGATATACATTGGGATTTCTAAATACATTCTTTTACTATTATAATTACTATATAATTTTATTTATACAGCAACTATTAAAAATAAAAAATGCACATTACAGACATATAAGTTTTATCATAAATTAATAATAACTTTATAATATGTATACACTTACATGTATATAGTTCACAACATGCAAAATATAAATACTATTATCAAATGCATATACTAAAAGAAAATTTATTTTTTCACATTTTGAACATACTAAAATAAATCACCAATAGACAAGTCTTTGTGGAAAATAAATATATAAATTAGAAAATCGGGTATATGGTTTCGGGTAATCGGGTCGGGTATCACCTAATCCCATACCCGACCCATACCCGTGAAAATTTTTAAAACTAATCCCATACCCGGCCCAATACCCGTCGGGTATCGGGTATACCCGTCCCATTTGTGTCGGGTTTCGGGTATACCCGTCGGGCTCGGGTATTTTTGCCATCCCTATTTCTAAGAATACTTTAAAAGACACTGAAACAAAGAGCCAAATCCTTACAAGATCTTTCTATCTTAAAAGTCAGATTCTTAAAGGATACTCTCATAACTATTGATTGGTTTGGTTTTACCATTAATCAATCCCTCATCCCCACTTCCTGCATTAATATTGGAAATATCCATTAGGGGATGAACATCATAGGTATAACAACCCATTCCCACTTCCTGTATAATCTGAGGGAGTATCCATTTGAGAATGAGAAAGTTATGCCTTACATGGAGATCCTTGATGGGTTATTCTATGCAAATGGATAAAACCCTAGATTCCATGCAAGACAATTGTTTGACACAACTTATGCAAACAGACTCCTACGAATAAATTCCGGGATGAAATTTCCTAAAGTAGGGGAGACTGTGACAACTGTGCTTTCAGTTATCATTATCCAATCCCGAACAATTCCATAAGCATTGAAACCTTATGTTTTATTTATTGGATTGTGTAATTATCCATGGCAATTACACGTTTTTAATCCTTGTTCAAATTCGAGCTCTTAAACCTTTTCTAGAAAGTTATGCGTAAACTGTTACGTAAACGTAATCAGTTTAACACGACGTACATTCTGGAACAGTGACATAAGCTAAAAATACCCTAAATACCCTTAACATAACTTAGAAATAAGTTTTGGAGGGTTCAGTATGGCAAAAACATGTTATTTCTTGCACAGGGACTATTTGCGTCAATGTGAGAAAGTCTACCAATTCGCATAATTCTTAATACGGAACACGTACGCACATCCAAAATTTTTTTTAATCATTAAAATATTGTATTTTAGTGATGGGAATGCAAAAATACCATTCATTTCATAATTTGGATCGTTTTCGCGTTCGTCGTAATTAAGCGAAAAACGCAACCGTACAGCCAAACGAACCAACATCCATGATATTTCCAAGCATATTTCAAGTCCCCTATACTTTAACGTCCATATAAAGCCTGAATTTGAGGTTAACGGGGGTTATACGCATCAAAAACTCATTAAATATGCTGCTGGGACCATTTTTGCCAAATTCTGAAACTGAGGAGAAGTGTGTGGCGGGGCGCGACAGCCTAAGGGCTTTCCCGTCATGGGGCGCCACAGGCCCATCTAGGCAGATTATTAATTTCAGCTGCAACCCTTGTTTTAACCCATTGTTTTCATATTTAGTGACCAAGTTTGTGTGATGAACAAGTACAAAATCTGATCTTGGACACGTGGAATGGTCATGTTAATTCCTTGGAGAACACCCTAGCCACTTGGCATGATCTTGTAGCTAAAATAACACTATAAATACCCACCTCCGTTCCATTCATCTTTACTCATTCAATCTTCTCTTCTTCATTTGCTCTAATTGGAGTGCTACCATCTTTTGGATGCCTCCTAACTGAGTTATCTTTCATCCTAGAACACAAGTGCCACTTGATTCCTTGATCCTTCAAGCTTTATTTGACCTTTATTACAAGACTATTACATAATCCCAAGTGAGTACATAGTTCCCCTCTTTTACATTTTCAAATATTTTGGGGTGAAACATATGTGCTTATTGTTACTTTCATGTTTTCATAACATATACATGCTATGTTCATCTAGTGCACATATAGTACATGATTTCAATTGCATTTTGCTTTGTATGTTGACTTAGCATGCCTAGCACAATGATTTCAATTACCTTTTTGCTTCGTATGTTGACTTAGCATGCCTAGCACATTGATTTCATGGATCCATTTTGATTCATATGTTGACTTAGCATGTCTAGCACCTTGATTTCATGAACACTTTACTTCGTATGTTGACTTAGCATACTTAGTGCATGGTTTTCAAACATTTTCACAACATGCTTACATTAGTTATGACATTTTGGTATGTTGAACGAGACAAGATATATTCATTAACATTATCTCGCCGACCGGTAGTATGATATCGTACCAAAGGTTTCATAACCTCATTCCCGCTTCCTAGTTTGTTTGGAAGTATCCATTGGGGAATGACAGAATCCGATGAACATTTGATAAACCTTTGTCTTTATAAGGGTTTATCCGACAGACGACAAGGCTTGAATGTATTCGCCAACAAACCTGATAAATGTTTATAACAATAAAAGCAATGGTTTTCAAAACATAACATTTGAATTAAATAAAACCTTTGTTTATTCAAAGACGTTGTTTTGTACACGACATTTGGTTACATAAGACTTTTGGTTATACAAGACATTATTACATGTGGTTTAAGTAAAGACTTTTTACTTACCATACAAGACAGTGGTTTTTACTCGTCATTTTTTTATACAAGACATTGATTATACATGACATTGTTACACATGACACATTTTGTCCAAGACTTTGGTTTATATATGCCACTTGGTTTACACGAGACATTGTTTATATATGACATTTGGTTTACACAAAGACATTGGTTTATACATGACACTTGGTTTATACAAAGACATGACATATTCTCATAAGACATTGTTTTACATATGACATATTTTATACAAGGACATGATACATTTTATACAAAGACATCACACATTTTATACAAAGACATATTTTGGTTATTAAGTTAACCATGCATCATTCTTTTAAATCATTTGATGTTCATATGATTTTACAAAAGAAAACATTTTTACAAAGGTTCATGGCTACTTCTTAGTTAAACATTTATTTTAACAAATCAAAGCCATGAATCCTCATCACAAAACCTATGTTACTCACAATCATTTTTATGCTGACGTACCTATTTTCACATATGTTTCAGGTGCTTATGTTTGACTTTGAGCATGCTTCACATAGGGCGGACTTGGGCTTTAGTGACTTTAAAATTTGCAAGACAAGTATTGTACCTTATTCTTTTATTACCAAGACAATGTAATCAATTAACTCAATAAAACAAAACTTTATGAGCCATGTGTTATGAAATAATTTGTAACGTGACTCCCCAATGTTTCTGCCACGTGTTGTTGTATTACGTGATTGGGATGTTACAACCAATATGGCTGAGGGTACCGTTGCCTCCAAAAGATGGACATGCCACTATAACTAAGATAATCTCCTAAAAAAACCCAAAGTGCAAAATTAACCATCAAAGGATACTTAAAAGATAAGTCAGAACCAAGTGATTCTTTCTTGTTTATGTGTTTCTTTTTTATTTAGTTTCTTTCTTTATTTTTACATGTTTAAAAACCCTTTTTTCTCAAAATTTGGGTCGATTAGACGTTGACGATAAACCGGTATTAAAAGCTCTTGTGTCCTTGGACGACCTCAGTATCCTACCATCACTATACTACGCCAATGATGGATGCACTTGTCCAAACGTGTTGTAGAGAGTGATAGTTTCATATCATGTTTTATAAATTTAAAGCTTGACAAAAGAGTAAACGGTACTTAAAAAGACATCAAAAAAATCTGTACACTTCCATCACGTCACATTCAATGGTGAAACAAACAACTTTCCAAATACTAAACCAAAGCTTTCCAAAACTTAACAAACAACTTTCCAAATAAATATGGAAAAAAACTAGCATACCGTATAAGCATTCAATGGTCTGACTATATACCCTTCAATTAACATCATTCATATAAAAATGGCAATAAACAAACTTAAATAAAATCAATCATTCATCATCATTGATAAAATGTCATAAATAAGTCATAGAACATTCATACATATCCAAAACATGGGTTACCGATGATCACTAATCTCACATACCTAAAACTTGACCAACCCAAGTAACCCATTTAAACTGTTGTAACTAACATTGATCATCAACTACTAAAACCCAAAAATGACTAGACTAAACTAACCAATAACAACAGTTATAGTTACGATATTAGATATGCATCATATATGTACAATAAAGGAGCCGGAACCCTTCACAGGCGACGTTGGAAACAGAGGTCAACCCAAAACCCCCTACCGGTCCTCATTAGGACCCGATATTGGATCCTAATGTGCTGTCTTGTGACCCAGACCCTGATTCCGACTGGAATTCAAAGATAAACAAACCAAAATTCAGGTTTATATAAGGCACGATTCACGAAATCAAAGTTCAAACACAAAATTAAGACAATGTCGTACCAAGAACGTGGAATGTGATTAGTCTAACAACGTTGTAACACCCCGTGTTTCGAAAGTCAAAGTCAACATTGAAGTTAAAGGAATAAAAGATTGCTAATTGCGATCTGTCCCTCCTTGCTCAACTCCTGTTTTGACTTCTTTGACTTGTAGATAATCTATTTATGTAATTGCATTAGTTGTATTATGTGGAGTACTTATTAATAATCAAGGTTTAATCGATATTTATTGCATGTTTTATCGCTTTATCGCTTATCACATTCGCAACTCGAATTATGCGTTCTGGATATTGTTTTACGTGTGTGTGTGCCTTTATGTGTTACTTGTGCATGTTTATTTATGTGTAAGTTGTGGTGATTAATCGAAACGCTATCGCAATAGAATCGCAAACGCTAAACTCAAGTTATCTAGGATGATTATATGTTAGATATAGTAGTTGGGATTAATGGGAAACACTATCGCATCTCAAAACCCAACGCACGAAGCGTAAAGCCGAAACTCAATCATCGAAGCCACTCGAACGAGTGACTGCTCGATCGGATGGTCAACCGATCGGATTTCCACCCGATCGGACAGCCATCCGATCGGTGACCCACCCGATCCTATGCACTTTCCTTTTTGGGAAACCCTATAAATACCCTCCTGTCACATCATTATGATGTGACAGCTCCCTCTGCTCGACCCAGCCACTCTCAAGCTTCTTTCTCTCGATTCCTTGCGATTCTTGTAAGTTTTCAACCTAACACTTGTACTTTCTTGATCTACACGCACTCCTTCAACTTTCTATCTTTTGAATCTTAACTTTTAACCGTGAAATCACTAGATTTGAGGTGTTCTAGGATGATGTCATCATGGAGTTCTTATGAACTTCATGTTTTGGCTTCAATCCACCAAGAACAACTTGGATCTGGACGATTTCCACATGAATGACCAAAGATCTTGTTAGATCTGAATATATTCATGATGAAAAGGATTGAAAGATGGTTTTCAAACTTTCTTTAAACTCTTTTACACTCAATGCAATCAAAATCGATAGAATCGGAGCTTGTTCTGATATTCTACTCTTTCTTAGTGATGTGTTGGTTCAAGATCTGAATTCTATCTAAGAGGCAACCGATTTCGGGTTAAACATGAATCACAGTTTCGAACAGTCAACTGACCGGACTAGGGTGATTCCTATCCGATCGGGTTACTCGAGTCGTGACGAGGGTTCTGTTGTTTGGCACATTATCAACTCGTCTCGAAGCAAAACTACAAACTATCAAAACGACCAAGTGACAAGACGATCAGGTTGTGGACGGATCGTCGTCCGATCGGATTGCCATCCGACCAGATTGCCATCCGATCAGATTGCCATCCGATCGGACAGCCATCCGATCGGCTTGCACCTTGGTCCCACATTTGACTTTTATTTCAACTTTTGAAGATCTGAACATCGAGCGAGTTGCTGTCCGATCGGATTGCCATCCGATCGAACGACTACTCGACCATGTGATGTCTGGGACTTCAACACCTTAAACAATTTTCAACATGATTCAATGCACTATCAGTTCTAACGGATTGCCACCCGATCGGTAGACCATCCGATCGAGTGACAACATTGTTGTGAACTTGTTCTCTAAGAAATGTCTCACCGAACGGATCACCGTCCGATCGAGCCGCCTTTCGATCGACCGACCTGAAGGGTAGAGATACTTCTCTGTTTTCAAAATGCTACAACGAAAACTTCAAAGTACAAACCATCATACACAAACACATCTTCACCAAACGAGATGTCAATCCAATCGAATGGCCATCCGATCGGATTACCATTCGACACTTGATACCTTTGCACCGTTTTACGTGCCGCTTATCGTTAACTGTTCAGGCTAACCTCTTCCAGCACTCCCTTCAATCCAAGATAGTGTTTACTTGTTAAGCACGATCTGTGAGTATACTTGATCCCTTTTTGCTTTATGCACTTTTGGGTGTTACATACGTTATCTATATTCAAGTCACAATCGACACACAACGCAAACACTATTTATACGCTAACCGTTATTGCATGCTACGTGTTATTCGATGAATGCTTGTATGTTAGGTTAGCACAGTGATAGTTGCCTGACACCTTAGCAACGATAGTACTATAGTTTGGACTCAGCACCTGTCGTGGACAGGGGTTGTTAAGGGCTTTACTTCACGTGTCCCAGTGGGGATATGTGTTGCTCATTCTACAACTCGCAGTCACGTCTGTGCATATTTCTCTGTCGATAACCTACTTGCCTTCACTTTATACATGTTTCATGCTGGTTATGCGTAAACGATTTCGAACTCTATTATGCTATATCAAACTTGTATGCTCACCTTTACACTATGTGTATTGACCTTTATTTTAACGTATGTGACAGGTGTTAAGGATGCTACCTGATAAGATGCTTTGCTTGCTTTTCATGGAATCAAGTAGGGTTGAGAGTCTAGAAACAAAGACAATTTATTTTATTTGAAATCTGAGTTATTGGAACATGTTATTTGTTTTAGAGATATCGCTGTCTGTAATAACTTAATTTGCTTGATAGGTTAAGGTATGGGACTTAATATTAACTATCTGGTAATGTAGTTGTTATGGAATTTCTCTTGAACAATCTGTTTCGCTCATCGGTTGGGGTGTGACAGATTGGTATCAGAGCCATAACTATAGGGAATTAGGCCAGTGATGTGTGCAAAATGCAACATATAAATTACAACAAATGTGGCATAAAACTAACCCCTTTTTAGTACTAATGTTGGAAAAAGTATGTTTTTGTCTTCCTTTTGTATTTTCAGGATTAAATGATCTCAAATGAACAAAAGAAGCAAAAAGGCAGCTAAATCTAACATAAATTCAAGAAAGGGATCAAACGTGGCATGCCCGACCCCCCGACAGCATCTTCCCAAGCAAAAATAAGAGAACAGAAGGCTGAACACGCCCCGCTCAGTGAGCACGGGGGCGTGCCCAAGTGTTTGCAGAAAAGACAAAGCTGTAGAACCTTCTATCACCCACCACGGGGGCATGCCCACCGGACACGGGGCAGTGGTCAACTCTAAGATTCGCAGAATCTGGGGAAATCTTGATAGTACAGATACGCTTCTGCACACGGGTCGTGCCCAGCGGACACGGGGGCGTGGTCAACTAATGCAGACAAACTGCAATTAATGAAGACAGAGAAGAAGGGTGGACACGGGGCCGTACCCAATGGACACGGGCCGTGCCCGAGCTGCTGTTCCGGCTATAAATAGGGGTGCTTGGCTCATTTGCAAACGATCCCTTGGCACACCACCTCTCTCACACTTCACCCACCACCCACCACCATCACAACACCATCATCCACCACCATCATCCATCATCCATCATAGAGTGTGTGAGTCGTCTCGGGATCCAAGATTGATCGTAAGAGTTCTTGACAATCAAAGGCCATGTGAAGGGGTAAGGTCCCAAAAACCTCATAAAAAGGATTTGAGACCATACCACAAACTGGCTTTTTTTTTAACCTTTTTAACCTTGCGCGGCTGCGCATGGGTCTTACTAAAGGAAGAAAGCAATCAGTAACTTACAGTCGCGCGCCCAAAGGATAACATGAATCCTTGCGCCTTCTCCCATTTAACAAAGGATCAAAATCCTTCGTTCAATACTTCCGCCTAAATGTCCATATTTGGATATTATTTTACCCAGGCTTGGGATTTATTTGTCTGTGTCCACACAGTAAGGTGTCACACTAGATTACAGCAGTAATCTTCTAGAAAGAATATGATCGTGCACCACCAAGACGGTTATAACCGTCTGGACACGTGTCATTACCATAAGCATTCCTGAAATCACAACGAAAGCATGTAATTGAAGAATGATCTCCACTTAATCACTTTCCACGTGGCAATTCCCCAGCCATAGATCAAACTACGATCCGTGTGCATTCACATCGGATCGAGACAACTTAACGTTGGATCAAAGAACTTAACGGAAGAAAAGATAACCGCTACGGCGTTAGCATCTTCCGTCATCTTTTCAATAACAGGTTTTCCCTCCCAAACTCCCGGCTATAAATAAGAGAACTGTTCAGGTATAAAGGCAGATCACACTCACTTCTCAAGTACTTATCTTCTCCATTACCAATACTTATTCTCACGCCGGAGTCGGGTCAAGGAGAGAACCCTCTTCTCCCCTTGACGAGGCTAACGGTGTTCTTTTTTGCAGAACCTCCGAGAAGAAATCCCATTGCAACTGAATCAACCGAGAGAGAGCTAACCTTTTATGCGGATTCAAACCCCCTAACTATCTCGGTTCCGACCGTTTAGTTAGTGTTTCTTCATTGGCGCCCACCGTTTTCTCAGTTTTTCTAGTTTCTACCTCGTTTCGATTCAGTTCATTCCGTTTTCTGTTTTTGCACATGGCAGAAAATTCGTCATCTCACCGGCAACCTGGTTCTCGACCAAACGTCGGGAACAATTTACCAGTAGAAGGGATCGTAGAAGAGGCCTCAGACGATAACGAGGTTCAATCTAATCGAGCAAATGATCCTGTTACCCCAGGAATGTTACCAGCAAATCCTGCACAGTCAATCTTACCACCAGGAGAAACTCCGATATCATGGTATGTCCGGTTCCAAGGGGCATTAAATGCCGTATACACACAATTGTGTGCTCAAACTGCTCCTGTAACCCAGTCACGGAGGCCGGGGTCTAGAGCCCATGCATCTCAGCGACAAGAGTCAACTTATGACGATACAGGCAGTTACCAGAGACAACACCATGGCGAACCACACCCTCGTCGAAGACAGTCGGTTCATGATAGGTTGGGTTCCCAACGGGACGCTCACAGTGATGAATCCGATCAAACGTATCGTATGAGTGCAAACACCAGCGTATTCAACAGACTGCAACCAAACTATAACAAATGCAGACCTCGGGCGATCTATAATCCCGAAGCAGAGCATAACTATGACTTAGTTTATCGCCCTGATGAAGCGGCAGAAAACTCGAAGTTCATACTGGAGATAGCTTTAGCTCCATTGGAAAGGGCTAAATTACCATCTAACGTTGGGAAATTCAATGGGTTAACTGACCCCGATGATCATCTAAGAGTTTTCACCAGCGCAGGGTTGGTTGGCGGTTGGACTCTTCCGCTGTGGTGTCATTTGTTTGTACAAACACTAACCGGCCCAGCGCGAATTTGGTTTGATAACCTACCAACAGGACAGATCGAGTCGTGGAAGGATCTGCGAAGAAAGTTTTTAACACACTTCAGCCAACAAAGGCGGTCAAAACGTGATACATCCGACGTCATGAACATCTGGCGCCGCGATGATGAGAATCTGGAAGATTTTATTACCAGATACAATAAAGAAGTGTTAGAAATTGGAGGTGTTAGCGAACAACTAATCCGTGCTCAGTTTAAGTACGCGGTTAGGTGTGACGACATGGTCAAAGTGTTATCAGGAACAGAGGGCCTCCCCACGAGTTGGGAAAAGATAATGGCGGCGGCCAAGGTTTATGCGCAGACCGAGAAAAACCTTACTACAAACAGGCCACCACCACCACACAACAGGCCGGCGGACTTAAGCGCAAATGGAAAGTACAAAAAGTCATGGCGCGAAGCATCAGGAAGTCGATCCTCGGAAGACGCCCGCACAACAACTAACAAGTTCTCTGCACAAAGAGAAAACAAACACGAAAATAGGGAGAGGCAATGGACTCCCCTAACGAAAACCCCGGCGGAGGTGCTAAGTACTGAGGATCACCAATTCAAACCTCCGATTCCGATGAAGAGTAAACGTGGTCAAGACCCGACGCAGTACTGCGAATATCATAAGGATAACGGGCACGCCACGAACAACTGCATATATCTGCGCATGGAAATAGAGAAGGCTCTCAAAAGTGGAGAACTTACGTATTTACTCCAGAACATGCGCAAGGAGATCAAGCAGATTACCCGGGGAGAAGAAAGCTCAAGCAAACGGGCTAAAACTTAAAGAACTCTGTACGTTTTCCGCGGAAAAGACATGACTTATCAAAAGCGGCGGAACTATCAGGGAGTAAGTTAAGTTCCATTTAATTATCCAAAAAAACTTTGTAACGCCTCTGAGCATTATCCATGAATAAAATTACAAAGTTTCTATTATTTTTGTGTTTACAAAATGCATGCAATTCCTTTTTAGTAAGTGCAAAAACATTATGGTAGTATAACACGAAGCTCCATACGCGGTCAGTGATCACGTCACAAACGACCATAAACTCACATATGAGCTTCACACCAACTTTATTCGCCTTACTCGAAGAAAAAGTAATTGTACTCATGCAAGATATTGTAAAGTCATTCAACAAAACAAATAGAAACCTACTATTTTTAAGCGTACAAATACGCCTTAAAGAGTTTAGACACAGCAGTGCTTAAATTCCTTGCGCAACAGCGCACCAACAAAACAAGGATCTACATCCTACAAAAAAAAAGAAGAGAAAATTGTTCAATACAATTTCATCTCACTTTAAATCTTCTCCCTCATCCGGAAAGATTTCTTTAAGTTGCGCAACGTGATCGTCCGATTGCAACGCCACATTTATCAACTCCATCACTGGAAGTTGTAAGTTATTAAACTCTGTCTTCATAGCAGCCAGTGCGCTGACAGTATTAACACCAAAGGTAGCAGACTTGCTATCATCCCAGTTAACTTTCAAAGTGCTATTCACATGATGGGAACATTCCGCATAACCTTGCGCGTAACCATCTCGTCGCGCAGCAACCATCAAATTTGCAACAGTTTTATCCAGTTCTTCAGAGTTTAATACAGACTCAGCAACCTACGAAATCAAGATAAGCATCAAAACAAGAAAAGCGCATACATGAACGAAAAAGAAGAAAGGAACTTACACAAGCAATCCCGCGATCTTTCAACCAGGCCATATCATTCTTCAAAGGTTCGAGCTCGCTTTCCGCTGAAACCCGCGCCATTTCTGAATTCTCCAGTTTCTCTTCAGCTTCAGTCAAACGGCGGGAGGTTTCAGTATTCTCAGAACGCGCTAGCTCCAGATCCTTCTTCAATTGTTCCTGATTAGAAACCAAAGCGGTAAGTTCCTCTAATTCTTTATCTCTAACGGCAAGAGTGGCTAAAGCCTGTACCTCCCGTTGCTCACTTCGTTCCCTATGAGAGCGCGCTTCCTCCAACATAGCTTCCATATCAGCTTTTTCTTTCTTCAATCTTTCTACCTCCGTATCTTGATTCTTCAGATTTTCAACCTCAGCTTTGAGGTTATTTATGGTATTACGGAGGTTTGCCTTCTCGGCATTATCTTTGTCGCAAATTCTCCTCCAATTTTTGCGCTCCTCAGATAAAAGCGCAGCTTCAGCTTCAGCCTTTCTTTTCCAACCAGACGCTGACCATTCCTTAGTCTTACGCTCAGCTTCAAACTTAGCTTGTTCAGCTTCTAATTTAGCCTTCAGCTGAGCCACATGTTTTTCATCTTTAGCAAACTTCCTTTGTGATGCTACAAAAGATGTTCGCTCTTTATGCATGCTATACCACTCACGCACTATACGGTGAGTAGTAGAAACATGAGAAGCAGTTTCTGCAAGATAAGACTGATAGGTCTGTTCATAAGGCTGATTTTCCTGAAATTTAATCTCGCCAGGCGGAAGTATCCCCTGCAACCAATCTTGGCATACACGCCAATCCGAGAAGGTATCTCCTTTCTTCACATTCCAAACAGGAACATGAGGATCAGCAGCATCTTTCTCCGCATACATCCGGTAATAATATTCTCCCAAAGTTTCCTCTGGACGAATCGGAGATTGCTTCCCAACACCAGCAGACGAACCTGCCTCCTCAGTGGCGGCTTTCTCAGTATGCTCAGGTATAGTTTTAGAAGGTCCGGGGGGAGAAGATTGAATTTTCTCAGCAGTTTCCTTTTCCGGCGTCGGTTGATTATCATCATTTACCACACCCGGCTCAACAATCTGTTCAGTCTCTATATTAGCACCAACAGGCTCCTCAGCCTCAACAGTTTTCTCAACACCTTCCCCAGCTATCTCTGAAGACGCTAGCGGGTTTGTAACGGTAGCGCGCGGCGGGGAAGGGGGAAGTTCTTTATCAACCACAGTTGGTACGTCTACAGGAACAGGAGAAACAGGAATTTCTGGACAAACAAAAGTCTATAAAAATCCTATCCATTCAAAGAAAACAAAGAAAAGCAATACTTACCAGGAATAGATTCTGAAACAAAAGCATCCAGGTTTCCTTTTCTGGTAATTTTCTTCCTCTGCACTTTCTTGGGAGGTTGACCCTCCGCATCAGCATCAGCTTGCTTTCTCTTACCAGCCTTCCTATGAACCAAACGTTCGGGACTGGAATCCAGATCGATAGGCTCATTCGGGTTAGAAGGAGGAATATCAGCAGAATCCTTCGGTTCTGGCTTCGGTTCTCGCATGGTCACTACAGGAGTAAGACCCTCCAAAGAGTCAGAAACCACCACATAATCACACCCGGAGACAGAAGAACGACGCGTACCTTTCTTCTCTCCATCATTTTTTGCCTTCAAAGGTTGAGTCTTAACAGTCTCACTTCTCGAAACCACCACATAATCACACCCGGAGACAGAAGAACGGCGCGTACCTTTCTTCTCTCCAGCATTTTTTGCCTTCAAAGGTTGAGTCTTAACAGTCTCACTTCTCTTCGGCGCGGAAGTGGACATAGTTGCGCGTTTTTTCTTCTCAGGGCCCACGCCCAAATTTAACAATTCACCTACAAAAAAGCGCAAACAGGGAAATTACTCAAAGCAATAAAGAAAGGAAAAACGGATAAACTCACCAGCACCAGCTGCCGGTTGAACAGATAGGTCCGCATCCCGCGGAAGCACAAAATTCTTCACAATACGATGATACCAGAGCTCCTCTTCAGGTTTCTTCTTGATAGTTCTCATTCTTCCGCCTTCCCTCTTAAAGGCAACAACATATAGAGAAACAACTACATTAAAGAAAAAAGCAGGTCAAAAAAAAAAAAAAAAAAAAAAAAAAACAGTGAAAAAGCCCCAAACTTACTATGACCATCCTCAGTATACACGGGTTTATCACCACGTTCCATCTTCCAGTTCAAACTCATGCCAGCTCCGACTAGGGCTTTCTCCGGCAAAGCAATATTGGGAACATCCTTCAGATCTTGGTACCAGTTCTCATCAACAGGAGTCTGAAGCGATTCAATCGGAATATCGTCCTTCCCTCTTAGAGTCATCTTCACCGGAATCACTCCAGCCTTGATGAAGAAAAATTTCTGTTTCCAATCATGAAATGATTTTGGGGGCTGATGAAGAATCTTCTTTGCAGAAGCCCTCTGAACGAACGAGTAAAACCCTTGGGTACAGTGCATCTGATAAAAAACCCTAAATAGGGAACGGTTGGCTCCACATGCATCGTCCAACATACAAATTCGAAATGTCGAACCCTAACCATACCAATAGGGTGAAGTTGGGAGATGTGCAGGTTATAGAATCCAAGAATTTCAAGAAAAAATTTGGTAACAGGCAAGCGAAAGTTACCGTCACAGAAAAAATCCCAAAAGAGGGTAATATACCCGGCCGGAGCATTTGCTGCCGTTTGCCCATCTTCGGGATACAAGGCACCCCAATTCTCTGGAAATTTAAGATTCTGAATCAAACCCTCAAACGATGCCCTAGGCCACTTCAATGGTGGAAGATCAGTCGGCATATCTTCAACAAGATCCTCTTGACGTTCTCCGGTTGACATAAGCAAAAGGATGACGAAAAATTTTTCTTAAGAACAAGGAATTGGGAGAAATTTTCAAACAAAACAATAATTACACAAAGGAGGTTACCCAAACAATTATATACCCATCGCAATAAATAGCATCGGTAACCGTCACAGCATTGTTCCGGGTATCACAGTTCCCCAAGCGACAGAAAATGAAGATGTCAGAACATACACGCGCTTACACGCGCGCGTGTACAACACGAATGGTAAAAAGCAACTGACAATGACAGGTTGTCAAAATCAATTTACTGCAATAACGTCAAGTCAAAGATTTTTTACAAAAAATCTTTACAAACTCAGCAAATTCAAATCTTCTCATAGAAGCTTTCTTATCTTTTCGCGCCCAAACACATTTCTCTCTAATAAGTCCAGTGCTCCACTTATTTGCATAAGTACAACACTAGACTGGGGGGACTTGAAGGGGTAAGGTCCCAAAAACCTCATAAAAAGGATTTGAGACCATACCACAAACTGGCTTTTTTTTTAACCTTTTTAACCTTGCGCGGCTGCGCATGGGTCTTACTAAAGGAAGAAAGCAATCAGTAACTTACAGTCGCGCGCCCAAAGGATAACATGAATCCTTGCGCCTTCTCCCATTTAACAAAGGATCAAAATCCTTCGTTCAATACTTCCGCCTAAATGTCCATATTTGGATATTATTTTACCCAGGCTTGGGATTTATTTGTCTGTGTCCACACAGTAAGGTGTCACACTAGATTACAGCAGTAATCTTCTTGAAAGAATATGATCGTGCACCACCAAGACGGTTATAACCGTCTGGACACGTGTCATTACCATAAGCATTCCTGAAATCACAACGAAAGCATGTAATTGAAGAATGATCTCCACTTAATCACTTTCCACGTGGCAATTCCCCAGCCATAGATCAAACTACGATCCGTGTGCATTCACATCGGATCGAGACAACTTAACGTTGGATCAAAGAACTTAACGGAAGAAAAGATAACCGCTACGGCGTTAGCATCTTCCGTCATCTTTTCAATAACAGGTTTTCCCTCCCAAACTCCCGGCTATAAATAAGAGAACTGTTCAGGTATAAAGGCAGATCACACTCACTTCTCAAGTACTTATCTTCTCCATTACCAATACTTATTCTCACGCCGGAGTCGGGTCAAGGAGAGAACCCTCTTCTCCCCTTGACGAGGCTAACGGTGTTCTTTTTTGCAGAACCTCCGAGAAGAAATCCCATTGCAACTGAATCAACCGAGAGAGAGCTAACCTTTTATGCGGATTCAAACCCCCTAACTATCTCGGTTCCGACCGTTTAGTTAGTGTTTCTTCACCATGTCTGCCTAAGTCTCTTACATCACTTGGTGGAGACAAGTGTCTAGTGTAATACTTTTTATTTTTAATCTTTTCGCACTTTTTATTTGGTTATGTATTAATGACTTTAATTACTAGTTTCTTATGTTGAAGGTGATTCTTCCTTATCGTTCGTCCGTGGTGTCTTGGCATTATTTTATTATCTATATAAAATAAAAGATTTTCACCATTCATATCTCCACGGTCTATATGGAGATATGTTGGCTACCTAGTCGGGGATTATGGGAACAGTTTGGTAAGAGTCTTGCCTTGTTCAGTGTATAGATCCTGCAAGGAGCTGGGTCAAATTTAGTAGGACCTCCTTCAATACCCACCGGTATTGGATGGCGGGGGTCCAAACTCTTTGATCCCCTCATATGTAAGCTACTATTAAAACTTTAACCCGGCTACTTAGGACTGTATCCCTGCTGACTCAGACTACTTAGCCGAGGGTAACGTCACCTTCAAAAGAGGGGCCTACCACATTATGCATTAATAACTTAATTAATTATCTTTCAATAATCCAACCCTTTAGGATTGTATCCTTGCTGACTCAAACTACTGGGTTGAGGGTAACGTCACCTTCAAAAGAGGGGCCTACTACAATAACTAAGATAATCTCTTAAAAAGTGCAAAAGTGCGGAAATAATCAAAGGTTACACTAAACACAAGTCGGATCCAAGTGATTCATCTTGTCTATTTGTTTTTATTTTTATTTTAGTTTTCAGCATTTTAGTTAGTTTTTATTTTTCTAGTTTAAGACCTTTTTCTAAACTTTTGATTTGATTAAACGTTAAAGATAAACCGGTATTAAAAGCTCTTGTGTCCTTGGACGACCTCGGTATCTTGCCAACACTATACTACGCTCACGAAGGGTGCACTTGCCCATATGTGTGTTTGGTGTTAGTAAAATATCGTGTTTTATAAATTTAAAACTTGACTAACGTGTAAAAAGGGCTTAAAATATACTTAAATATATATCACACCACACGCGCATCAGCAAGACTCGACCTAGTCTGGGTTGATGTCTTAGAAACGACCTAGTCTATAGTCTAAGTACCAACAGACCGACTTGTCCAAACCCTTAGGGGTTTTGTACGAGCTTATTTACTATATCTCGCTATTCTCGCTTGCACTACACTATCACTGCACTTTAAATTTTCGAAAATGAACGAGTGATTGGGTCGAGATTAGGTGCGAAAACCGCAAACTCTCGACTAAATCGCTTGTTCGACCCGCTTTTTATCTATAAACACGAGAATTTGTGTTGAATCAGGAGTGAAATCCATACTTCGATGCAAATTTCTTCTCTATTTTATCAAAATAGGAACAAAGTCGTTAAGTCAGGGGTGAAACTCGAACCTTGATGACTTGTTCTGATCTTTATTTTGGTTTTTACAAAACTCTCACAAAAGTCTCGACAGACTCCAATGACTTGAGGTCACGCTGTAACTGGAGGGATGCGTGCCATTCGCCCAATTTCGAGGCGAGAGCACAGTCCAGAAAGCCAAAGTGTGTACCAAAAGTCCTTGTGAATAATCGAATCACTTTGGGTAGTCAACGTCTATCAGCCACAGACAATCTATTCTTGATTTTTATGTGTTTCGATTCTGAGCTCACAGTTGCCGACTCTGATATTCGTCGCTTTTATGTGGATTTTATGTGGATTATGTGATTTTATCTATTTATGTGTTTTCGATTTTGGTGATTTATACGTTTTTCGCTGTCCGCTTTGATCGACACGCACGACTCGCACTACACATCTACCCCAAATCGCTAACAAATCGTTATTGATGGATAATCGCATGCTATACTACTCGATGTGTACTCGCTAATTGCAATCGTTATACTCGAACGCGCGCTGACTTTGAATGATAGGTTTCTGTATTCTGACTGCTTCTTTGTGCTTCTACGTGCCCTATGTGCTATACGTGTTCTGTGATTACGTGTTTATGTGCCTATGTGGTTATGTGTTACGTTGTTGGTGTTCTTGAGCTTTAGTAGTATTAAGTGAGTGTGAGGTGAGATTCGGTTTTACTGTGTTTGAGTCCTGTGGCGATGTCTGTTGCAGACAATGTCGTCATCTGGATCCCTTCACTCTCGAATTGCTCGCCGAAACCCGAAAGACAAACGCCTTGCTGCTCTCATTGCTAAACAGATAGCAAAGGTGATTCCTCAGATCGTTAGCGACCTGCACGAGAATACCAGCAAGTCTTCTGAAGAGTCCAGAACTGATTCGCCAAAGTCTGTTTTTAGCTTTAAGCAGTTCAAAGAATTCACTGGCGAAGATGGGCCTACAGCCTTGTTTCAATGGTTTGATTCGATCAAGGTCACCCTGCTCTAGAGTGGCTGTCGTGATGAACTCCACACTTTGAACGCTACCGGTGTCTTCCAGTCCCGCGCATTAGACTGGTGGACGACCGAGAGGAACAAACACGGAAATGATGCAGCTTATGTTTTTGACGTGGGAAGAGTTGAAGAACCTCATGTTGGAAGAGTTCTACCCTCCCCATGAGTGCCAAAAGTTGTAGGACGAATTCTGGCATATCAAGAAGAAGGATGGTGACAATGCTGCTTTAACTGCTCGCTTCAAGCAGCTAAGCATAATCTGTCCTGATCAAGTCAAGACTCCCGATGTGACGATCAACAAGTATATCCGAGCTCTGCCGGATTGTGTCGCAGACTTCGTGCAAGCTGCAAAACCAGCAACAATCGAGGAAACTTATCTGCTCGCCGCTGAAATCGACGACAAGCGAGTCAAGGCTGGTGTCTGGGACAAAGCCTCGAAGAATCTGCATCAAGCTACCACCGCCGCAACTGCTGAAACCGCCGCCGCTCCTCAGTCTTCAAAGTCCTCTCGTCGCAAGAGGAAGAACAACAACAACCCCAGCAACAAGAACTGTGTTGTCACCACTGTTGCCCCACTTCAAGCCGTACCAGCTCAGTAACAACCTTAACACCGATCAGCTGCAACACCAGTTACCCAAGCACCGCCTACAAAGCGTGCTTATACTAGCTCTCACCCTGCCTGCCCGACATGTACCTATCATCATCAAGTGGGAATCGCATGTCGATATTGTATGCATTGCAACATGTACGGCCACTTCACCGCCAACTGCCGTACAGGTCCTCGTCAAGCTACAGCTCCAGCTACTGCTCAGCAAGCTCTACTTCCTGCTTCGCAAGGCCAGCAAGTGGCTCCTGCACCCGCGATCAATTCAAGAGTTTGCTTTGCATGTGGTGATCCCAACCACTTCGCAAATATGTGCCCGAATCGGGTTGTGAAGCAAGAACCACAACAGCAGCAACCCCAGCAACAATAGCAGCAGCAGCAACAGCAACAAGCAGCTCGTGCCCGAACCTTCAACATCAATGCGCGCCAGGCTCAGGCTGACAACAATGTGGTTAATGGTACGTTCCTTGTGAATGGTATATATGCTTCGTGTTTGTTTGATGTTGGAGCCGATAACTGTTTCGCATCGTTTGAATTCGAGAAGCTCCTTAATCGTAAGCGCTCCCATCTCCCCTCGACGTTCGATGTTGAAGTTTCCATCGGAAGAACCGTCGCTGTCAATTCTGTTCTTCATGATTGTACTCTCAAGCTCAACAATCAAATCTTTCCTATCGATCTTATTCCGATGCAGCTCATAAGTTTTGACAACATAGTAGGCATGGACTTTCTTCGTGAAAACCATGCTGAAGTTGTTTGCTTCGATAAGATGATCCGATTCTCGATCGCTAATGGTGATCAACTTTGTGTGTATGGTGAAACTCCTTCGAAAGGTCTCAAGCTCATGTCATGTGTCCAAGCTAGCAAGTATCTCCGCAAGGAATACAGAGCTTTCTTGGCTAACATTGTAGTAGCGGAGAAGGAAAAGAAAGGTAATCCTGGAGTGAACGATGTTCCCAGGGTTTGTGAATTTCCTCAGGTATTTCCCGATGAACTTCCAGGTCTGCCTCCAAGTCGTGATATCGACTTTCGTATCGACCTCATTCCTGGAGCCAACCCTGTTGCTAAAACTCCCTATCGACTCACTCCATCCGAGATGCGCGAACTCTCGAGTCAGCTCCAGGAACTGCTTTATAAAGGCTTTATTCGCCCTAGCACCTCTCCATGGGGTGCAGCTGTCCTTTTCGTCAAAAAGAAGGATGGGTCGATCCGGATGTGCATCGACTATCGGGAATTGAATAAGCTGACAATCAAGAACCGCTATCACCTGCCTTGGATCGATGATTTGTTTGACCAGTTACAAGGTGCTACGTGTTTCTCCAAGATCGATCTACGCTCAGGCTATCACCAACTTCGCATCCAAGAGGAGGATATACCCAAAACCGCTTTTCGCACTCGATACGGCCACTATGAGTTCGTTGTTATGCCTTTCGGTTTAACCAACGCACCCGCGGTTTTCATGGATCGGATGAATCGCGTGTGAAAACCATTTCTCAACCGCTTCGTCATCGTGTTCATCGATGATATCCTGATCTATTCCAAGTCGAAAGCCGAACACGCGCGACATCTACGTTTGGTTCTCGAACTCCTCCAAGGGAATTGACTCTATGCCAAGTTCTCCAAGTGCGAATTTTGGTTAGAGGAGGTTCAATTCCTCGGTCATATTGTCAATAGTCAAGGTATTCACGTCGACCCCGCAAAGATCGAAGCTGTTAAGAGTTGGATTACACCTAAGAACCCATCTGAAGTCCGTTCTTTTCTCGGACTGGCGGGCTATTATCGCCGATTTATCGAAGGATTCTCAAAAATCGTTGTGCCACTTACTTCTCTCACGCATAAGGACAAGCCTTTTGTTTGGGGAACCGGACAAGAGACTGCCTTTCAAACCCTCAAGCATATGCTTTGCAATGCTCCCGTCCTTGCTTCACCCAACAGAAACGATGACTTCGTGATCTATTGCGATGCCTCGAACCTTGGTCTTGGTTGTGTTCTCATGCAACGAGACAAGGTTATTGCTTACGCATTTCGTTAGCTCAAGATCCACGAGAAAAACTATACAACCCATGACCTCGAGCTAGGCGCAGTTGTTTTTGCATTGAAGATTTGGCAACACTACCTTTATGGTACAAAGTGTATGGTCTTCACCGACCATAGGAGCCTACAACACATCTTCATCCAGAAAGAACTTAATATGCGTTAACGCCGATGGGTAGAACTTCTCAATGATTACGACTGTGAGATTCGTTGTCATCCTGGCAAAGCAAATGTCGTTGCCGACACCCTCAGCAGACAAAGCTATTTGCATAGCGTTCGTAATGTTCAAGCCCAGCATCATCTCGAAACCCTTATCCGCGAAGCCCAACATGCTTGCTTCACCGAGCGAACTTTGAAGAAGGAAAGGATTATCAATGAGGGAGCCCATCTGGTGAATAAGTTGAATGGGATATTCCATTATCTGGACCGAATTTGGATCCCCAAGCGGACCGATTTACGACAGATTTTGATGGACGAAGCCCACAGATCTCGATATTCTATTCATCCCAGTGCCGATAAAATGTACCTGGACCTTCGCTACAAGTACTGGTGGCCGGGCATGAAGAGAGATATCGCTCTCTACGTTTCGAAGTGCCTGACTTGCTCGAAAGTCAAGGCCGAGCCCCAAAGGCCCTCTGGCTTGCTCGTCCAACTCGAGATTCCCACGTGGAAGTGGGAGAGTATAACTATGGACTTCATAACGAAACTTTCGCGCACGCCATCAAGTCACGATAGCATCTGGGTTGTCGTTGACCAAATCTGTTCATTTTCTGCCGATACGAGAAGACTACAAGGTAGAAAAATTAGCCCGAATCTACACCAATGAGATCATTTGTCGACATGGGATGCCTCGCGACATCATCTCTGACCTTGATGCTCGGTTTACCTCGCGTCTATGGGAAACGTTTCAAACAGCTCTCGGTACTACGCTTAATCTAAGTACCGCCTTCCACCCCCAAACGACGGTCAGACTGAAAGAACGATTCGTACCCTTGAAGACATGCTCCGTTCGTGTGTCATAGATTTCGGTGGTAATTGGGACGCATACTTACTGTTAGGGGTCATTTTCTTAACAATTATATCCTGACCAATATCCTGCCTATGTTTGTTCATTTGTGACCAGGATGCTGGAAGAGGATATTGCTAACATCTTGGGCGATATCCTGAGGCTTATTGAATTAACCACGTGCAGGTTAAGGGCTGAGACTTGCTAACGGTCAAGAGGACTTCTTCTCCTCAAGACTCGGACGAATTTGTTGAGGAAGAGACGTTGAGCCCGAAAGACCAGGTCTACAACGTTCGAAGAAGGAATATTCGGTGGATCCCGCAAGTTTAGGCTAGTTTGTTATTTTATCTTTACTATAAATAGATGGGGGCGGATCAGCTTAGAACACACGATTTTTCACTAACACTCTCATACACTTACACTCTCTAGCTCATCGCAAACACCACACTTGTATTCAAGTTTCATTGTAACACTTAGTCGATCCGTACCACATCTTGCACTGTATCCTGATTTTTGAAGCAATAGAAGAACTAGGCAGCTGCGATTGTCAGCTCCCGAGGTTTTATGCCGGCGATCTAGATTGATCAAGGGCTTTCCTCGTACATCACGTGTCCATCTTTACATTTTCGCTCATTGTTTGATCATAGATACAGCTCTATATCCTGAGCCGTATCCTTAAACTGTTTTCATATCTAATTTGGTTAACACATTTTTCACACATATTTCTAGCACACTACCTCACTTAACTAATTTGATCACTTAATTACTTCGGTAATTTTTGACCAAAACAATTTGGCGCCCACCGTGGGGCAAGTGGTGCTCTCTTTACTAAAACTTTTTGTCAAATCGCTAATCGGTTTTCTATTTTCAAAACTTTTTGCCACACTGTCCATAATGGCCTCAAGATCAAACATGAGTTCCTCTACTGTGTCTGCTATGACTTCTACTACTACCGGTTCGGTGCTTCCACCACCTCCTCCAAGGATGCCAGCCTCTACACAATCTCAAGATGTTATCCCAACTCGGAGTGTCCAGGGATCTGCTCCCGTTTTAGCTTCTAATGATGAAATTTTAACCTTATTTGGAAGTGTGCAGGAACAAATGAGGCAGCAACAGGAAACAAACCAAATGCTTTTGAGGGAAATACAACTCCTGAAGGCTGGCTCGAGCAGATCTGCTGAGGACAATGTCACTCCGTTACACCCCAGAGCGTTGAACTTTAGTTCAGCTGTATATACCGAGGATAATAGGGGGAATATCGTGCCCAGTCTTCCTCAGAATCATACTCCTGAAATACCCTCCTCGATTAGGATGTCAACCATGAGGAGCTCAGGATATGCTTCAGGATATGGGCAAAATCCTCCAACGGGTAACGTGTCGAATAATAACAATACTCATGCTACTAACAGTGGTGGATCTTTGCAGGATACAGGTGTAACATCAACACTTACCAGGGAACTTCAGAAGTTGAAGGACATGATATCTAGTGTACCTGGGGTGGTCCAGCCGATCCCGGAAGTATCTCAAGACAGCCACAAGATATCTCGTTTTGCATATCCTATCTGTGATGCTGAGATCCCAAAGAGATTCCAAACTCCCAACATGAAGCTTTATGATGGGAGTACGGATCCTGAGGAGCATATTGCTCAGTATAGGGAAAGAATGGAGATTAACCCTATCCCTCCGGAGCTCAAGGAAGCGTGCTTATGCAAGGGATTTGGTTCTACTCTAACAGGATCGGCCTTAAAATGGCTATTAAACGTTCCTCCTCACTCAATTACTTCATTTGCTCATTTGGTTAATTTATTTAACAGTCAATTTTCTTGTAGTCGGAGTTTTGAGAAACTAACCAGTGATCTTTACAGGATAACTCAAGGGCCTCAGGAATCCTTGAGGGATTATGTGAACAAATTCAGTCGAGAATCCTTGGATATCCCACATCTTGATGTTGCAACAGCTGTGCAAGCTTTCAAGATGGGATTACAAAAGGATTCTCAGTTTTATCAGGATCTCGTAATGAATCCCTGCAGGAATCTCGACGAAGCTCGTAACAGGGCTTTGAGATATATCCGTCTGGAAGATGACAGAAAGATGCAAGAAAGGATGAACTCATCCAACACTTATGAGTCAACTAATAGGAAGTCAGAATCCTCGATCAAGTCATATCGGCCTAAGCCGTATAATAGAAATGAAAACAAAAGAGTGAACGCTGTTGAAGATGAGGATCCTGAAGAGTATCCTGAGTTGTCCGAATATTGCTTTTCTGTTAATATTCCTGAATTGATGTATGCTATGCAGGGTCTGGGAGACAAGGCTAGGTGGCCTCGAAAGAATCAACAAAAGGCTGACTGGAAAGATAAGTCGAAATGGTGTGCTTTCCACGAAGATTTCGGACATGTAACTGAGGATTGCATTGCTGTAAGGAAAGAAATAAGCTATCTTCTAAGCAAGGGATATCTGAAAGATCTCTTAGGAAGAAAGAAGAATAAGGGTCAGGATACTGAGAAGGATCCTGAACGAGCAGCATCACCTCCCGCAGATGCCAAGATAATCAACTTCATTTCGGGAGGATCCGACATTTGTGGAACTTCGTATTCGGCAGCAAAGAGACATGCGAAGGAAGCCAAGGCCGAAAGGGGAAACAAACCTGTCAGGATGACTACCCTCACAACTGACAAAGTGATCACTTTTGATGCTGATGACAGGGATACTGTCCAAGATCCTCACCATGATGCTCTGGTAATAACGTTATATGTGGCTAACCATTTTGTACGCAGGATACTGGTTGATAATGGCAGCTCCGTCAACATAATCCAACTAGAAACTCTGAAGAGAATGAATGTATCTCCAATGGATATCACTTCAAAGTCTACCGTGCTTGTTGGGTTCAGTGGAGAGGCTAGAAACACAGTGGGAGAGATAAAGTTGCCAGTATACGTTGAAGGAGTCAACTCGATACAACGTTTCTGTGTGATGGATTCTCTATCCTGCTATAACATCATACTGGGAAGACCATGGATTCACGATATGAAGGCCGTGCCATCAACATATCACCAATGCATCAAGATACCTACCCCTTGGGGAGTGGTCAAAGTTGATAGTGATCAGCAAGAGGCGAAAGAATGCTACTCATCCTCGATGAAATCCTCAACCAAACCTAGTGCAGCATAGCAATTAAAGACGCGGGCCCAGGATATCGTGGAGGATCCGGAGCAGGATGTGAAGAAAATTATCCTGGACCAGGATAATCCCGATATTTCGGTGCTCGTTGGGACCAATATCCCTCAGGATATTGAAGAACAATTAATTAACTTTTTGAAATGAAGGATGTCTACGTTTGCATGGAAGCATGAGGATATGACAGGCATATCCAAAGATATTATCACTCACAAGCTTGGAATTGATAAATCATTCAAGCCTGTGCAACAAAAAAGAAGGAAGTTTGCTCCAGAGCGGAACGCGATTATCCAGGAGGAAGTTGAAAGATTATTAAAGTCCAGAATGATCAGAGAGGTTAAGTTCCCAAGGTGGCTAGCAAACGTGGTTGTAGTACAGAAGAAGAATGGGAAATGGAGAGTTTGTGTAGACTACACAGACTTGAACAAAGCTTGTCCTAAAGACCCATTTCCTCTTCCACACATTGATGCAATGGTAGATGCCACTGCTGGGCATGAAATGCTGACCTTCATGGACGCATCTTCAGGATTTCAACAGATCCAAATGGAACCTTCTGACCAGGAGGATACCGCCTTCATGAAACCAACAGGTATTTATTGTTATACAGCTATGCCTTTTGGTTTGAAAAATGCAGGTGCAACATACCAAAGATTGGTAAACATGATGTTCAAAGACAAACTGGGGGACACCATGGAAGTATATATCGATGATATGGTGGTGAAATCTAAAAAGGCTGAGGATCACCTCCAGGATATCAAGGGAGCATTTGATATCCTGGATCAATACAACATGAAGCTGAATCCTGCTAAATGGCATTTCGGAGTGGGGGCAGGAAAGTTTCTTGGGTATATGGTGACGAAAAGGGGGATAGAGGCAAGCCCGGAGCAGATTAAAGCTATCCTGGATATAAAATCACCCTCGAATATGAAGGACGTACAAAGATTAACAGGCCGAGTAGCAGCTCTAAATAGATTTATCTCAAGATCCTCAGAGAAATGCAAAGACTTCTATGATATCCTAAAGAAGAACAAAAGATTCGAATGGGGGGAAAAGCATGAAGCAGCCCTGCAGGATTTGAAACGGTATCTCTCAACCGCACCTCTATTGATGAAGCCGGAAAATGGTGAACCACTATCCCTGTACCTTGCTGTATCAGGGAATGCTGTAAGTGCCGTTCTTATAAAAGACCATGAAGGTCAGCAGTATCCTGTTTATTATGTTAGTAAAAGTTTGTTAGATGCTGAAACTAGGTATTCTCATTTAGAAAAATTGATACTAGCATTAATTATGGCATCAACGAAACTTAGGCATTATTTAGAGACACATAGGATACATGTTAAAACAAATTATCCTATCAAAAATGTGCTTAGGAAACCAGAAATGTCAGGCAGGATGGCCAAGTGGTCAGTAAAATTGAGTGCTTATGATTTAGTATACGAACCTAGGAATGCCATAAAGTCTCAGGCTTTAGCTGACTTTGTGGCTGATTTTAGTAGTGACATTCAGGACGAGGTAGATCTAGAAGTTCAACAGCTAGGAGAATCCTCAGGATCCTGGACATTATATACTGATGGTGCATCTAATGTAAGAGGAGTAGGATTAGGAATACTACTAAAATCGCCACAGGGGGACATATTACCCCAGGCTATTAGGTGTGAATTTCCTGCTACTAATAATGAAGCAGAGTATGAGGCTTTAATTGCAGGATTAGAGTTGGCTAAGAGCATGAGTATCAAAAATTTGCAAGTATATGTTGACTCTTTGTTAATTACTAACCATTTTAATGGATCCTATGCAGTTAAGGGAGAGAAATTAATCGAATATCTTGATATTCTCAAAAAATTAGCAGGATATTTCGATGTTTTTGTACTTAAACAGGTACCAAGGGAGGATAATGCTGAAGCGGATGCCTTAGCAAATTTGGGATCATCGATCAAGATACCTGAAGGGACGCAAATACCAATACTACATGTCCTATATCCTGCAACGAATCCTCAGGATAAAGAGGTAGCTGGTATTCAGGATCCTGGAGTAGAACATCTTGAAGAGGATCCTAAATCCTGGACGGCTCCAATCATGAAATATCTCAAAGAAGGACACATCCCTGGAAATGAAAATCCTAAGGCATTTAGGATGAAGGTATCACGATTCGCTATTATAGATAATATTTTATACAAAAAATCTCTTGCAGGACCGTATTTGAGGTGCTTGGAGGATCATGAAGCCAAGGAAGTACTTCAGGATATACATGAAGGGGATTGTGGTAACCATGCTGGGGGCAGGTCGTTATTCTCAAAAGTATTAAGAACAGGATATTATTGGCCAACAATGAGAAAAGATGCCGCAGAATATGCTCGAAGATGTGACTCATGTCAAAGACATAGTAACATACTGCATCAACCTGCTGAACCATTGTATCCTATTGTTTCCCCTTGGCCATTTATGAAGTGGGGTATGGATATAGTGGGAAAGTTACCGAAAGCTCCGGGAGGAAAAGTCTTCATGCTAGCAATGACGGATTATTTCTCTAAGTGGGTTGAAGCTGAAGCATTTGTTCAAGTTAGAGACCAAGAAGTAGTATCCTTCATAAAGAGGAATATCCTGACCAGATTCGGAGTACCAGCTGAGATAATCTGTGACAATGGTTCTCAGTTCATAAGTAAGAGGACTACTAACTTTTGCAAGAGTTGGGGAATCAAAATGATCACATCTACTCCGGTACATCCTCAAGCAAATGGACAAGCAGAATCCTCAAACAAGATAATTGTCAATAACTTAAAGAAAAGGCTTGGAGCCAAAAAAGGAAGATGGGCAGAAGAATTACCCTCTGTTTTATGGGCTGATAGGACAACGGTAAAGAATGCAACAGGCCAAACCCCATTTTCCTTGGTGTTTGGAGCAGAAGCAATGATTCCAACGGAAATGGCGATACCTACTGCAAGATCTGTCTTAAGTGATCCTGAGAAGAATCCTGAAGCCTTGAGTCAGGATTTAGACACTATAGATGAAAAGAGAGATGCGGCAAGGCTAAGGATGGCAGCATATCAACAGAGAATATCCAGGGCATATAACAAGAATATTAGAACCACAAGATTTAAGGTTGGAGATTGGGTGTTAAGAAAGGCTTTTCAAAATACTACTAATCCTGCCGATGGCAAGTTAGCTCCAAAATGGGAAGGACCATATGAAGTTGAATCAGAAGCAGGGAAAGGAGCATACAGACTCAAGAATATGGAGGGGGATATGCTACCGAGATCTTGGAATGCTATACACCTTAAGCTCTATTTCAAGTGAGTTTAGAATTCAATTTCTAACTCAGAATGGTATGAATTCTATCTTTTTTAAATACGTTTTGGTTTAATTTATTTTTTGAAACTCAACACTGACTTAAGCATCGGAGGGGTGTTAGCCAAGCTAACACCCACCTTAGTTTACAGTTGTTTTGCAAGATATGTTCCAGGATATAGCTCCAGGATATGCACTCAGGATAACTCAGAAGATTAGAGGATTGGCCCCCTCTCTTACGTTTAAGGGATACTGATTCCTTCACAGGTTTAAAGGTATTCACCTTTCTTCGGAATTGGGTTTAAACACCCCGCCTGGAGCGCAAGTTATTCAGGGATAGTTCAAGGTGGCGGGACCAGTCCATGTAAAAGTGGCTGACAATTTCGTTACTGTTGGCTATATCCTGAATCCTAAAGGTATATGAGGATTGATCACCCTCTCTCACGAAAGGGTATTTTCATACTCTCTAAGGTTTAAAGGTTTTCACCTTTCTAAGTCTTGGAGTTTATACACTCCCACCTGTAGCGCATGAAAAATTGGGATTTTCCCCAGGATACAAGGGATTTATCTCCAGTACATCCTTGGGTTTTACCCTTGGGACGTAAAAAATCTCTTATGCAATGGAAACTGACATTAAGTAGATTTCTAAGATACTTGAAGGCATTGTATACAGGGGACATTCCCTCCAAGGTGGTGGTGTAAAGCTAAAAGGATGAAGTTTGCGATTAATGCACTAAGTACCTTGCACAGGGGACATCTTCACTGGAAGAGTTGCAAAGGAATTGAAGTTTGGTAATAGGTTTATGTCCTATTTCTGGTATGATCTTCCCTTTATAACCATCGTTTAGGTTTTTGGTGACATTATGTTAAGTATCCTGATATATATCCTCAAAGTCCTTTTAAGGATATTTGATTAGGATGTTTGAAACTAGTATTGGTTTGGAACTTTGATCATTTAAATATTATCAAAACTTGGTTTTGAAAAGATAAACTATTTTTTACTTTCTAAAAGAATTTTTTACAAAGTTGAAGGAACGTTTGGAAGATCTATCTAATAAAAGGCTTTTGCAGTATGTTGCTGAGCATACTGATCAGGATATTTTATACAAAATCTTTACAAAAATAAGACTAAATAATGCAAAGAAATGCAAGGTAACAGAAAATAAGTTAAAAGATAGTTATATTATTAACAAGTCAAAAGTTGTGCTTTTGGTTTCACCTAAAACCAAGGCCCATCCGCCAAAAGCACAGTTAGTTTTTACCATACTTGTGTAACGGTTGCAGGATCTATCTCAAAACAGGACCCGTCCACCTACAACCGTTACTACGTTCAAAACAAGTTATACTAATTGATGACCAAGGGTTTCGTCCTAAAACCTAGGACCCATCCACCTTTGGTCATCACATTGTTCTAGTGCAGGAAAAGTAAATTGTTCAAAGACAGGAAAAGTAAATTGTTTATGCAACCACAACCATGAATTTAAAAAATGGGCTCCGGCCTTGGCACATATATCCATCATCGCCCATTTCGCCGCCTAAGATGCGGCACCTTCTTGATCAGCAACCTCCTTGCCAGCATTCGCCCCAGCATCAACCTCGGGATTCTTCTCAGCATCATCACCAGCATTGGCCACCTCCTCTGCCGCCTTAGAAGGCTCTTCACCAGTATGTTTTACAGGATGAGCAACGGGATGACCTCCGAGGCCCTGTAGTTTCTCCTCCCAAGCCTTTACATTCCAGGAGGGGCATTCAAAACCCAGATCCATGGCCTCATAAGCCATCCTTATACTGGCTTGGAGAAGAGAGACGACCACCGAAGCTTTTAGGCTATCCCGGTATGAGCTCATATTCTGCTGATATTGGAGAAGAGCGGCATCTAGCTTGGCTTGAGCATCCTCATTAGCTTTGTGGAGGGCGGCTTGATGTTCCTGAGTCATTGCCTTGTATTTGTCTTCATAGTGCTGGGATTTGGCAGCCGCGATGGTTCCTTGGTCAGCTATGGTGGCTTGAGCTTTCTCTAGCTGGATCTTTAACATCTTGTTAAGCCCGCAAGCGTCTTCATGCAAGTGCATAAGACGATCCAAACCCTATTGATAAAGACACAGGTATTAATGTGAAAAATAAGCAGGATAAAAACTAACATACTTGTACAGGATATCGAAAAGGAAATTCTACCTGTTTGAGGAATGAGGTGGCTTCATTGAACCCATGATTTTCAAGAGAGAATGTTTCAGAAGCAGCTGGGGAATCAGTCTCCTTTCTTTTACGAGAGCTGGATGCCCGGGTCCTGGATGCCGGAGGGCCTTTGGGAGCAGAAACAGTTTTCGAGGAGGTAGGCTTTGGTGTAGCAGACGACTCTGGCTTGGATTCTTGTTTGGTGGGTTCAAGGCTGGAGTAGCAATCCAATTCGTCAAGTTCAAAACCTTCAAGGTTGACGACTGGTACTACAAAAGGGAAGATATTCTTAAACTCATCGTATTTTTGAAAAATAATTAATATATATATAAGAATGTGCTTACCAGACATTTCTGAGCTTGATTTTTGATGAGAACCTGTAAGAGACAGGGAAAAAGTTCTTTCACTGGCAGGAAGACGGTAGATTTCCTTGATCTTGGATTCAGATTCTGCACTGGGAGGCACTAAATCTTTGAAATTCGCTGCATAAAAACATCAGAGTATAAGTCCGGGATACAGTTTGAAGATATAATTGGGGATATTCCTAAAACCCTAAATCCTACCCTTGGTTAACCATTTAACCGGTAGATCGAAACCCTTATCAATAGAGTCTCTTTTTACGAAAAAGAATTTTCGTCGCCATCGATCCTCATTCTTGGTGGCTTTAAGGACCAAAGGGTTCTTGATGGAAAACAAAAGATAACGGTGATTGCCATGGGATCTCAACCGGTATGCTACGGGAAGGTCCTCAACAAGTAGGTTAGGAAAATGACGAGATTTGATTTGATCCAACACTATCAAGACTCGCCAGACCATTGGCATAACTTGGGCATAGCTAAGGCCGGTGAGGTCGAAGAAGCTAGAGATAAAGGGTGGAAATGGGTACCGGAGTCCAAGAGAGAAAGGATAAGCGAAAAAACAAACCCACTCGTCGGATGATGCGTCCGATCGGGCTTCCTTGTCAAAGGGGCGAAAGACCGTTCCGGTGGGAAAGGCACCGGAGTCTTTGAGAGCAGCAATGTCAGCATTATTGAAGCAGCAAATCTCCTTTGCTGGATCGGTGATAAAGTTTTGACTTATGAGGGTTGAGGCTGGTCGGTCTGATCGGGATTTTGTTCGTGGTGCCATGAAGAGTATTGAGCAAATTAAGAAAAATTCAAGAAAGGAGATTAGAAAAGAAGATACCTGATGTTTGCTTGCAGATAAGGATAACCGAGACAAGGAGTCCCTCGGTTAATATAGGATGAATATAGGGGGGTAAAAAGTAAATAATGCCTTGGAAGTTGCACCGCTGTCATTTCAAGAGTCTAATCATATTAATTGCCTTAAGTTATGAGGTGAAACTTTAGAAATATATCCGTTGGATTGGTATCCCAACCGATATATTTGGGGACAATTGTTAGGGGTCATTTTCTTAACAATTATATCCTGACCAATATCCTGCCTATGTTTATTCATTTGTGACCAGGATGCTGGAAGAGGATATTGCTAACATCTTGGGCGATATCCTGAGGCTTATTGAATTAATCACGTGCAGGTTAAGGGCTGAGACTTGCTAACGGTCAAGAGGACTTCTTCTCCTCAAGACTCGGACGAATTTGTTGAGGAAGAGACGTTGAGCCCGAAAGACCAGGTCTACAACGTTCGAAGAAGGAATATTCGGTGGATCCCGCAAGTTTAGGCTAGTTTGTTATTTTATCTTTACTATAAATAGATGGGGGCGGATCAGCTTAGAACACACGATTTTTCACTAACACTCTCATACACTTACACTCTCTAGCTCATCGCAAACACCACACTTGTATTCAAGTTTCATTGTAACACTTAGTCGATCCGTACCACATCTTGCACTGTATCCTGATTTTTGAAGCAATAGAAGAACTAGGCAGCTGCGATTGTCAGCTCCCGAGGTTTTATGCCGGCGATCTAGATTGATCAAGGGCTTTCCTCGTACATCACGTGTCCATCTTTACATTTTCGCTCATTGTTTGATCATAGATACAGCTCTATATCCTGAGCCTTATCCTTAAACTGTTTTCATATCTAATTTGGTTAACACATTTTTCACACATATTTCTAGCACACTACCTCACTTAACTAATTTGATCACTTAATTACTTCGGTAATTTTTGACCAAAACAATTTGGCGCCCACCGTGGGGCAAGTGGTGCTCTCTTTACTAAAACTTTTTGTCAAATCGCTAATCGGTTTTCTATTTTCAAAACTTTTTGCCACACTGTCCATAATGGCCTCAAGATCAAACATGAGTTCCTCTACTGTGTCTGCTATGACTTCTACTACTACCGGTTCGGTGCTTCCACCACCTCCTCCAAGGATGCCAGCCTCTACACAATCTCAAGATGTTATCCCAACTCGGAGTGTCCAGGGATCTGCTCCCGTTTTAGCTTCTAATGATGAAATTTTAACCTTATTTAGAAGTGTGCAGGAACAAATGAGGCAGCAACAGGAAACAAACCAAATGCTTTTGAGGGAAATACAACTCCTGAAGGCTGGCTCGAGCAGATCTGCTGAGGACAATGTCACTCCGTTACACCCCAGAGCGTTGAACTTTAGTTCAGCTGTATATACCGAGGATAATAGGGGGAATATCGTGCCCAGTCTTCCTCAGAATCATACTCCTGAAATACCCTCCTCGATTAGGATGTCAACCATGAGGAGCTCAGGATATGCTTCGGGATATGGGCAAAATCCTCCAACGGGTAACGTGTCGAATAATAACAATACTCATGCTACTAACAGTGGTGGATCTTTGCAGGATACAGGTGTAACATCAGCACTTACCAGGGAACTTCAGAAGTTGAAGGACATGATATCTAGTGTACCTGGGGTGGTCCAGCCGATCCCGGAAGTATCTCAAGACAGCCACAAGATATCTCGTTTTGCATATCCTATCTGTGATGCTGAGATCCCAAAGAGATTCCAAACTCCCAACATGAAGCTTTATGATGGGAGTACGGATCCCGAGGAGCATATTGCTCAGTATAGGGAAAGAATGGAGATTAACCCTATCCCTCCGGAGCTCAAGGAAGCGTGCTTATGCAAGGGATTTGGTTCTACTCTAACAGGATCGGCTGGATATTGTTTTACGTGTGTGCCTTTATGTGTTACTTGTGCATGTTTATTTATGTGTATGTTGTGGTGATTAATCGAAACGCAATCGCAACGCTATCGCAATCGAATCGCAAACGCTAAACGCAAGCTATCTAGGATGATTATATGTTAGATATAGTAGTTGGGATTAATGGGAAACTCTATCGCATCGCAAAACCCAAAGCACGAAACGTAACGCCAAAACTCAATCATCAGAGCCACTCGATCGAGTGACTGCTCGATCGGATGGTCAACCGATCAGATTGCCATCCGATCGGATTGCTACCCGATCAGACAGCCATCAGATCGGTGACCCACCCGATCCTATGCACTTTCCTTTTTGGGAAACCCTATAAATACCCTCCTGTCACATCATTATGATGTGACAGCTCCCTCTGCTCGACCCAGCCGCTCTTAAGCTTCTTTCTCTCGATTCCTCGCGATTCTTGTAAGTTTTCAACCTAAATCTTGTACTTTCTTGATCTATATGCACTCCTTCACCTGTCTATCTTTTGAATCTTAACTTTTCACCGTGAAATCACTAGATTTGAGGTTTCTAGGATGATGTCATCATGGGGTTCTTATGAACTTCATGTTTTGGCTTCAATCCACCAAAAACAACTTGGATCTGGACGATTTCCACATGAATGAACAAAGATCTTGTTAGATCTGAACATATTCATGATGAAAAGGATTGAAAGATGGTTTTCAAACTTTCTTTCAACTCTTTTACACTCAATGCACTCAAAATCGATAGAATCGGAGCTTGTTCTGATCTTCTACTCTTTCTTAGTGATGTGTTGGTTCAAGATCTGAATTCTATCTAAGAGGCAACCGATTTTGGGTTAAACATGAATCACCGTTTCGAACAGTCAACTGACCGGACTAGGGTGATTCTAATCCGATCGGGTTACTCGAGTCGTGACGAGGGTTCTGTTGTTTGGCACGTTATCAACTCGTCTCGAATCAAAACTACAAACTATCAAAATGACCAAGTGACAAGACGATCAGGTTATGGACAGATCATCGTCCGATCGGAGTGCCATCCGATCGGATTGCCATCCGATCGGACAGCCATCCGATCGGCTTGCACCTTGGTCCCACATTTGACATTTATTTCAACTTTTGAAGATTTGAACATCGAACAAGTTGCTGTCCGATCGGATTGCCATCCGATCGAACGACTACTCAACCATGTGATGTCTGGGACTTCAACACCTTAAACAATTTTCAACATGATTCAATGCACTATCAGTTCTAACGGATTGCCACCCGATCGGTAGACCATCCGATCGAGTGACAACACTGCTGTGAACTTGTTCTCTAAGAAATGTCTCACCGAACGGATCGCTGTCCGATCGAGCCGCCGTTCGATCGATCGACCTGAAGGGTATAGATACTTCTCTGTTTTCAAAATGCTACAACGAAAACTTCAAAGTATAAACCATCATACACAAACACATCTTCACCAAACGAGATGACAATCCAATCGATTGGCCATCCGATCGGATTACCATCCGACACTTGATACCTTTGCACCGTTTTACGCGCCGCTTATCATTTATGCTATCGTTAACTGTTCAGGCTAACCTCTTCCAGCGCTCCCTTCAATCCAAGATAGTGTTTACTTGTTAAGCACGATCTGTGAGTATACTCGATCCCTTTTTTCTCTATGTACTTTTGGGTGTTACGTTATCTATATTCAAATCACAATCGACACACAACACAAACACTATTTATACGCTAACCGTTATTGCATGCTACGTGTTATTCGATGAATGCTTTTATGTTATGTAAACACACTGATAGTTGCCTGACACCTTAGCAACGATAGTACTATAGTTTGGACTCAGCACCTGTCGTGGACAGGGGTTGTTAAGGGCTTTACTTCACGTGTCCCAGTGGGGATATGTGTTGCGCATTCTACAACTCGCAGTCACGTCTGTGCATATTTCTCTGTCGATAACCTACTTGCCTTCACTTTATACATGTTTCATGCTGGTTATGCGTAAACGATTTCGAACTCTATTATGCTATATCAAACTTGTATGCTCACCATTACACTATGTGTATTGACCTTTATTTTAACGTATGTGACAGGTGTTTAGGATGCTACCTGCTCGGATGCTTTGCTTGCTTTTCGTGGAATCAAGTAGGGTTGAGAGTCTAGAAACAAAGACAATTTATTTTATTTGAAATCTGAGTTGTCAGAACATGTTATTTGTTTTAGAGATATCGTTGTCTGTAATAACTTAATTTGCTTGATAGGTTAAGGTATGGGACTTAATATTAACTATCTGGTAATGTAGTTGTTATGGAATTTCTCTTGAACAATCTGTTTCGCTCAGTTCCGCGCCCCGATGTTTCCGCCATCGGTTGGGGTGTGACAAACGTATTGCCTCATCTTCTTGATGATCGGAGCTCTGTATCGCCGGATAATGTGGTCGTCGGTGGTAATGTTGACAACAGGAGGGTTTGGGGGAGACGAAGGAATGGAATGTGACTTATGAAGGAATTTAGGGGGATTAAAAGGTTGGACAAGTTTCATATTTTTGTGAAATTACCTTTCTGCCCTCCCCACCGTTAAGTTATTTACCGGTCAACTAACGACAGTTAGTGGGAGGGACTTGATTACATGCAATTGACAACCACATGGACTTGATTTTTTGGGGTTTTTTTTTCAAATGGGGGCTGAGAGTGTTATTGGGTGTAAACCCTAGAGACTGAAATTGTACTTTTCTCAAAGTTTATTGATAAATAAACTGTTTAGATGATGGATATGTTGTTTTTAACCTTCAAAATAGCCAATACTTTTTTAGTTCATACCCTAATATTTTTTAGGGATAAGGTTATTTAGAGATAAATAAACTGTTTAGATGATGGATAAATAAAGTGTCACTTCACCAAATCACTCTCACTCATTTTTTTACTCTACGCTATTAGGGGACCAGGGGCGCCCGATCCTTAGCCAGCGGGTACCCCCTACCCGCAACCCACACTTCGCCGCCTGTGGTGCGAGTATAGCCCGACGGGTAGGTGTGACACCTCGGAAATTTTATCAAATGATATGGAAACACGTGTCTGATAACTCTCAAATATTCCCGATAAGTTGGACGAGAGGGACCAATTTCATAAAAATGTGGAAAGATGAAGGTTGAGGGGTCAAATATGAGAAAATGCCAAATATTGGCTTCTGACGGTCCCTTACGTACCGCAAGGCATATGACTTACGGTCCGTAAGGCATTTGAAAACAATGGGCGCCAGAACCCCTTACGGACCGCAAGGCCTTACCTCTTGCGGTCCACAAGAGCATCGCTGGTAGAATCATGTGTTGCAGCTGCAGCCTGCTGTTTGTGCAACCTCTCTCACGAAATTGCCATATTGAACCATCCTTGGACACCTTCTATGACACTCCTCAACACCTCAAAGCTCCAGGGACATGTGGCATGATCTTGTGAATCTTGTGCAACTATAAATAGAGGTGTTATGCACCATTTCAAACTTGCACCTTCACAAATCTCCTTCTCTAATCTTTTTGGATAGCTTCTGCTCTATATAGGCTTCCCTCCTTGAGTTATAACACTCCCTTGAACACTTGTAAGTGTTCTAACTTAGTCTTGTTTCATTCTTAGTTAGTTATTAGCCGAAAGTCAAGCAAAATGACTTTTGCTTTAACTTTTGATTATGACCATTTCGGTCAAGCCAAAGTTCGAATCGAACATGGCTACGTGATCGTAATAATGAAGGTGCTAATCCCCTAAGAGGGCACCTTCTGAAGATCATGTTAAATTATCGAAATGACGGGTCAAAGTTTTATTAAATAACAGTAAAAAACACAGATTTTCATAAATTATGTTAAATGAACTTCTAAGTATCGCAACATTAATTTTTGATATTATACCAGTTTATATAACATATTAGGACATGCTAGATTATGTCCAGCTCGTCATTTCCTTATTAGAGCTCGGTTCGCAAAAGCCAAATAGTTTGACTTCTGGTTTAACTTTCGATTCTGACCCGTTTGAGATAGTTTAGAGACTGAATTAAGGTTGTTATATGATCATGTTATTGTATGGAATAACCCTCTGAGGTTATACAATTTGATCATATCATTTGATGGGTTTTATGCAAAGTCCATATAATATGCCTAAAAATGCCTAAAATGCCCTTTTGGCACAAAGAATGGTTTTAAAACATAATGAACTTATAATCTGAGTTTGAAACTGATGTGGTATCATAATGAAACATATTTTGGCATATTGGACTTATCATAGACCCATTCGACCACCTAATTGACTTATAATGCATAATATATATAAGTTAGCCGAAGCGGGTCAAAACCTTTCTAAATCAGTTCTAATCAGAATGTATGGTTGTTTGGCCCATATTATATGAGTCCTTGTACTCGGAAGGGTATAGACCACATTCTTCCGGTCCCCACTTAATCTAGCGAACCGTGTGTATTTATTAAAGTTAACCGGTCAAAGTCAAATGACTTGTATAAGACCCGTTAATATTCTAACGGATCATAGTTTCGTTCATTCCAGACTAGGAGAGTCTAGTAAATTGCACCTATTTTAGTTTGTTTTGACTTATGGCTATGTTAACACCTTTGAATTATAAAGACTATTTTTCCTATACGGGCTTGGGATACGGCTTTAGCAGTTTGGTCGGGTATTAAATCAATGACGAATGATGTCCAAAATTCAAATAACCCGTTTTAATCTATTTTGTTTGATAACTTAAACATTGGGGGTTAATACGACTGTGTCCTGGATATTCACGGCTCACTTAATTGCAAGTGGCCACGACCTAAGCGCGGGGTGTAGGCATACACCTGACATACGCTAATGCCAATATATATAATTTTGAAAATGTGGTGTGTCGGTTAATCATGTATCGGTTTTCATCTTCGGTCCTCATATGTATTGACAAGTATGTAATACTGGTAACAAGAAATATTATCTTATACCAAGTTATTTTAGATTGATATACCAAATGGTATCCAAACATTTTTGAAAAGATTTTCAAAATGTGTTAGTTAATTGTATTTAGCAATGAAAACTGACGTATTTTCAAAAGACTAAGCGCATATTATATAGCAAATATGGAATAGGCTGGAGCTGCTCGGTCTAGGCGATTAGGAATTTGCAACTCCATGAAAGACCTATTAGTCTTAAGTCTCATTTTGTTATTCTGATCCGCACGTGGATTTTTTTAGTACGAATTTGTATGGTTGAAGGCATTAGCAAACTGGACTCTTAATTATATATGATTCAGAAGTTAAAATGGATAAATCGGTTAACCCGAACTAAATAAATGCTAAATAGAAAACCAAATTGCATAACCAAATATAAATTTGATTACGTTTAGGCTACGCGGTATGAGGCGTCACCCCCATGCCACCTCGGATGAAAAAGAACAATAGTGTCCCATGACCATACCACCAGCGTCATCATGGGGGCGCTATTAATGGTATGTGGTTGGAATAGCGAACAATAGCGAGATGTCTGTGTGTGAAGATGGGGGGGGGGGGGGGGGGGGCTATTCATGAGGTGGAGCTAAGATAACACAATAAAGCCCTTAAGAGCTTCATTCCATAACCTCCGGCCATACATATTAAACAAAATAATTCTTTTTTTATCTGGTTTTCGGTTATAACCGAATAGTAAACACTCGTAGTTTTAGCCCGAATTAAATAAGTATTTGGAACACGGTTTATTGTAGCGCATGATAGTCATTACATGTTGGGGCGGACTCACATAGAGCGGGTCGGGGTCCCCATACCCCCAATGTTTTTTTTTAATTAATAGATCTAATATATTAAATTTTATAAAAATCACATAAATGCAACTAGGTAGACACTATAAAAAGAAAAAAAAAACATGTAGTGATAAACCTCTCTCTTTATCAACGAGGTGATTTTGTATAGCCACTTTGGTTCAAATTCAAAAGGCCCTTCACATTTCCACCTGTCGAGACACATCCATTTCCTAAACTACCCCTTCACATTTCCAACTAGCGATGCAAGGTATCCCAAGGGTGTTATCGTCTTTTGTGTTCAAGTGGATCCCACATGTGAGTGGCGTGTAGCTGTGTTCTGAATTCGTTGCTTGTTTTCTTGGAATACTATATTGGTGCCCCTTGACCTTTTTTTTTAACAATTACGACGTGCCAACTACAGTGACATCGGACGCTGTGACTAAGGTCGACTAGTCAACCGCCGTCAGCCCCCTGGCTCTCCCCAGATGCGTGGAAAAACCTTCACCTGCTCGAAGGCACGACAGTGAAATAATCGGTAAAACCTCGTATCCCATCCAAGTCGAACCGGCGCCACCCGTATTCGCTCTTCACCTGGATGCCGCATAAAATAATGAGGAGAGTGGGAATCGAATTTGGGTAACAAGAAACACCAATTTTTTCCCCAACCACTCCACCACTACCACATTGGCCCCCCTTGACTTGTTTGTACAATACACTGAATTTTAATAATCAAAAGTTTCACTTTTTTAATTAAATTAAGTGCATTTGTAGTTTGAAAATAATTGATGGGAGTCAAATTATTATAAGTTGGGATCGTTGGAATGAATTTTTAGAGTTGATATTATTATCGGCCAATATGTTAAACTTAAGATTATCCGACATTCCGACCCAACATTGATGTTTTCTTAGAACGAATTTTAATCCTAAACTATTTATTAATGAGGATTAAGATGAAACTAGTCTACCGCCTGGATCTACGCTAGCTTTGAACAAAGGTCGATTCAAACAAAAGACGTTATACTATGCATTAAATATATGAGCAATTTAAACTTAAATAATATCATATTTCTCCAATTAATGTTTGACACTGTACATTATGTATTGAGAACTTATGTTTCAAGGGAATATATGACATTCTTTTTTTTTTTTTTTAAATGGGAATGTTCCTTAGTTGGTATATGGCACCGACTAAGGGGCTGTTTGGCAACATCTGAATGGTTAAGTGTTGAACCAGTAAGAGGTCTGAATCATTAATTGTTGAATCAGTAAGAGATCTGAACCATTAAGAGCATGTATAATTTTTAACCGTTCAGAGGCAAATGTCTGACCAATTCAGATTAGAGGTCTTAACCATTCAGACTCCGTATAAATCTTAACATGGCCGGCCCTGGGGGTGGGCGGGGAGGACCACCGGCCAGGGCCCGATATTTCGAGTGGCACGTTTTTTATGAAAAAAAACCCAATATGTATATGTAAAATATTTTTAATAGGGTACACCCATACAAACACCATCATAGGCCTCCTTACAAAACTATTCTTACGGTTTAGATTAGTTATTAACCCTTTTGGCATTAGGTTTAGACTTTTAGTGAGCCAAATACCCAATTTCGTTAAGGCCTAAGGGCACATTCTTTCGACCTCGAACATGGTACACGAATTCTCAGGACCGGTCCTGAATCTTAACCATTCAGAGGCAAATGTCTGAACCATTCAGACATCCGCTCATGAAACAAACAGTCTGAACCATTAAGTGCTGAACCAGTAAGTGGTCTGAACTATTAAGAGACTCATTAAGAGGTAAACAAACAGCCCCTTCGTCGTTGCTACAATACTCACAATATGCTCCAATCCAAACCGCAATAATGAAAAACTCTTGGGACATGTAAATTCATTCGGTATACCTCACACACTTGCATTTACTCGTGCTTTAATCACTCTATACATATATTTTACTCGCAAGTCAGAATTAGGTCACAAGATCCATACCCATGATAAGGCTAAGGGATTATCACACTTAACGTTTAACGACCACCAGTGGCGGACTCAGAAATTTTTTTCATAAGGTGCGAAATTTTTTAAGGGTCATTTTGTTATCGTTAGATAAAAAAATACGATTCGGATTAGGTCAGGTCGAAACAAAGTATTAGCTAATATTAGATGAGTTAAATGAGACACATATATTAAATTCACTAGGGTATAATAATTATCTTTTAAAAATCCACCATAAATAAATAAATAAACAAGATCAGCAAATAAAAAAAATAAATTATAAAGGAAACAAACTTAAAAATGAGAAATTAAGAAAGACAAAAATCATCTTTTTTGTTAGGAATATTGGATTTTAATAATCCCAACTATTCGTTGTTTGTCGCCAACAATCTCAACTTTAAAAATAACTACTGTCAGTCCCAACTATTAACATATTGGCCTCCAATGGACCTTGACTAACAGAACCCTAACACCGTTAGTCTCCGGTCGCCGGAAAAAACGTTTTTGGAAAGAAAAAAGGCTCCTAAAGGTATGATCTAATGTTACAAAGAGGTTTGAGACAAAAATGTTGAGTTTTCCGGCCAAAAAGTTGAGTTTTCTGGCTAAAAAGAAGTTTTCCGGCAAAAATTAAGTTTTCCGGCGATCTCAATAATTGAAGATTTTACTAGAAAAAAGGTTCCTAAAGGTACGTAATAAGGTTACAAAGAGGTTTGGGATGAAAATATTACTTTTCCGGCCAAAAAGAAGTTTTCCGGCCAAAAACGTTTTTCTGGTGGTTGGAGACTAACAACGTTAGGTTCTGTTAGTTAAGGTCCATTGAAAGCCAATATGTTAGTAGTTGGGACTGCCAGTGGTTATTTTTAAAGTTCGGACTGTTGGCGGCCAACGACGAATAGTTGGGATTATAAAAATCCGATATTCCTTTTTGTTATTATTATATATTTTAAAGAGTAAATTGCCATTTTAGTCCCTGAGGTTTGTCCAAATTTGCCATTTTAGTCCAAATAGTTTTTTTTTTCGCCTCTGGGTCCCTGACTTTTCCTTTTTGTTGCCATTTTGATCACAGACTCTAACTCAATCCAAAAACTTCATTTTTAACCAGGGGCATTTTGGGTATTTTCATTTTAAATCTTTTCAATTGCCATTTTGATCCAGTTCTAAAATTTCAAAAAAATTCTAAGAAAAAAAAAATTCTAAAAAATAAAAAAATCATAAAAATAAAAAAAAAAATTCTAAAAATCACAAAAAATCAAAAAAATAAAAAAAAAAAAAATCTAAAAATTCAAAAAAATTCAAAAAAATCATAAAATCATAAAATCATAAAAATTCTAAAAAATAAAAAAAATTCTAAAAAATAAAAAAAATCTAAAAACTCATTTTAAGTTGATTTTTCTAGGGTATTGCTATTTATAAAATAGCGCCCCGCTATTTATCAATATTCTCTATGTAGCGATATAAGTACCTTGTCGCTATTCGCCATTAACAACTATGCTTACTACTTGAATAATCTCATTCTATGTTTTGTGGTGCATATAAATGTTGCTATACTCATGGTTTATATAGGAAGTTGTGCCAAAACGCATAGTTCAAATGGAAAAGGCCATACACAACCGTGATTTCCCGTCTTTTGCGCGTCTAGCTTGTACAGACAGCAATCAGTTTCATGCAGTCTGCCTTGACACTTA
Source organism: Helianthus tuberosus (assembly GCA_030545235.1). Lineage (NCBI taxonomy): Eukaryota > Viridiplantae > Streptophyta > Magnoliopsida > Asterales > Asteraceae > Helianthus > Helianthus tuberosus. The sequence continues at coordinate 103,104,397 of CM060390.1, read as the reverse complement.
CCCTCCTATATTCTACATGAATGACACATCCCATAGGCAAGTTTCTAGTTTTGTATAATAGTTTTAATTGTGAATCAGCACTACAAGAAGCCAAGAATAATAAGTTTAACTTGAAACGGTTATATTATTACAGAATAATCAGTTGTGTCGAGAAATGGAATCGTGCAGAAGGAACACCTCAGGTCTGTGTTCTTTTCCAAACATAACAAACGTGTATATACATCCATATCTATGCCTGCATATGCATATACGTAATATTAGAACGTATGGAGTGTAGACTAACTTTGAGACGCTCTGCAGGTGGTATATACCTTTGATGCAGGGCCAAATGCGGTTATGATTGCACGCAACTGGAAAACTGCCGCACTTCTGCTCCAGAGGCTGCTTTACAACTTCCCTCCACAATCCGATACTAATGAGATTTGTATGGAGTTGTGTGTGAGAATACACTTTACCCATTTTTAGGATTATGTACCCAAAACATGTCAACTGAATAATGTATTGATGATTTTGATAATTTCAACTAGTTGACTAATGCTTGTCAAGAATAATACCCTACTAAGATACATATAAAGTTACCAGAAAGCATGAAAAATAGGTAATGAGTAATGACACGTAAGTTACTGTTATGATCACGAGAGTCAAATATGAAGAACACCATACCGACTGAAAAAAAATTCTTGGTTGCATCTTTGATCACTTAAGTCTTATGCAACCTTTGTATTGCCAAGTGAGTGTTCGTTTTTGTTCCAATAGCTTACGAGAATAGAGCCCATTATGAGTTTTTAGATTTTTTAGAATTTTTTTGATTTTTTGATTTTTTTAGATTTTTTTGATTTTTTTAGAATTTTTTGATTTTTTTTTATTTTTTTAGAATTTTTATGATTTTTAGAAATTTTTTTTATTGTTTAGAATTTTTTTGATTTTTTTGGATTTTTTATAATTTTTTTTTATTTTTTAGAATTGGATCAAAATGACAATTGGAAAGATTTAAAATGAAAATCCCCAAAATGCCCCTGGTTAAAAATGAGGTTTTTGGATGGAGTTAGGGTCTGTGATCAAAATGGCAACAAAAGGAAAAAGTCAGGGACCCAGAGACGAAAAAAAAAACTATTTGGACTAAAATGACAAATTTGGACAAACCTCAGGGACTAAAATGACAATTTACTCTATTTTAAATTGACGAAAAATTCTGAAAAGGAAATGTATCTGTAGTTTTAATAGATTGGTAGAATTACAAAAAGGAAAAATTACAAGTTTTGTCCTTTATCTTTATAGTACTTTACAGGCGGTATCCTTTTTTTCAAATGTTGACAGGCGGTGTCCTTTATAGGGAATTTTGTTGCAAGTTTTGTCCTTTGAGCCTAACCCAGTTAGATTTTTTTGTTAAATCTGATTACCCAAGGGTATTTTCGTCTTTTTACTTATTTAAAGGACAAAACTTGTAATTTATTCTTTAATTTATAAATATTTGAATATCTCTCTCTACAAAAACACAAAGTTCTCTCTCACCTTTATCTACCACCACCATCTCCCACCTCCCACCATCCGCCACCCTTCTCAACCGTCATCCACCACCACCTCCCACCACAGTCATCTGCCGCCGCCCCTGTGTACCACAGACCTCCATCGCCTCCCCACCCCCAATTAAACACCCATTCAAATGTTCTCCACCTCCATCGCCGCCCCACCCCCAATTGCTATTCAACCGCCGCCATCACTGTCTTCACCCTCTTTGAAATTCCTAAAATCCATATCAGCATATCAGCATATCAGCAAATTTGCAATGAAATTCCTAAAATCCTTTAAAATACCAGACAAATGAGGTTATCAATATAACTATTATAAGTAAAACTAGTTAATGAAATTCCTAAAATCCTTTAAAATACCAGACAAATGAGGTTATCATCAATATAATTATTGGTAAAACTCAGGGCCGTCTCCGAGAATGATAGAAAACTTTTGGGCCTCGTGCGAGACAAAAAGATTGGGCCCCCTCTCTATAATATAAATTCATCAATCATATATCAAAAAGTCACAATACGACGATAATTGTTATAAAATAAACAAAAGTACTGTAACAAAAATAACAGTAATATGTGTAAAATATCCAAATTAGTTTGGTAACACGAATCTTTTCATACAAATAAAATAAATAGAACTAGATATTGAGTTCTTTTAAGTTTATATTGTAAATGGTTAAATCAAATAAAATAAATAGAACTAAATATTGAGTTTTTTTAAGTTTATATTGTAAATGGTTAAATGAGAAATAAAAAACCCACAAAATTAAACAAGAAAACATGTAAAGTGTGTTATCTAAATGGTTAAATGTGAAAGAAAAATGAAAGAACTTGTAAATTTATGAAAAACCAAATTTAGATGTGAAAAATCAAAATTAAAATTAAAAAATAAGTGTCTAAAGTTGGGTGTGAGCATATAGGACATGTCCCCTTTAATAAAACAAATGAAATCAGCCCCTTGAGGCCCAAACAAAAACAAAAATGGAGAAGCCGAATTAAATAAATACTCGAGGCCCAAACAAAAACAAAAGATGGAAAGGCAAATTAAATAATTAAATTAAGGCTGTCAATGGGATTCGAACAAGTAACTGTCGGGTATCAAATGAATTGCCGCAGCCCGCATCCATTGAGGCAAAGCTAAATTTGTGTTATTTTTTCTACAATAAATTTATATAGCAAATATATATTATTTTTTTTAAACGATTTGGGCCCTTAGATACTTTGGGCCTTGTGCGGTGGCACCTCTCGCACAGGCCCAAAGCCGGCCCTGGTAAAACTAGTTAACACATATCATGTGATCCAAATGTGTTAGTCTCATACTTAAATTAACAAATTTGCAATGAAATTCCTGAAATCCTTTAAATTACAGGACACATGAGATTATCAAATTAAATATATAAGTAAAACTAGTTAACACACATCATATGGCTGCCATTTTTTTCGAACTAATACCTGAAAACCACCACCGTCTTCCTCATCATCAACATCATCATCTGCATCTTCGACCTTATGTCATCACCATCTTCATCAACGTGGCCAAACAACTGAACAATCTTCGCGAAATTCCACCACCGCCACCGCCGTGAGCGGCGTCGGCGCCGCCTGTCGTCGCCGGTGCACCACCGGCTCTGTCAACTTCGGTCGGCTGTGATCTTCGTTGGAACTGAGAGAGGGACGAGAGGGTGAGGGGTTTGTCGGGTATCTCGTCGCCGGCAGCCGGACCAACAGGAGAGGGAGAGAGATCGATCGAGTGAGAACCACCGGCAACCGCCGGTCACTGGTCTGATGTGTAGATCGAGAGGGAAGGAGGAGCTCAAAGGTGTCGTTTGTGTAGATCGAGAGTGAAGGGAGATGAAAAAATACAGGTGGAATTATACGTATATATATAATTTTTTTTAAATATTTTTTAAAGAATAAGTTACAAGTTTTGTCCTTTAAATAAGTAAAAAGACTAAAATACCCTTGGGTAATCAGATTTAACAAAAAAATCTAACTGGGTTAGGCTTAAAGGACAAAACTTGCAACAAAATTCCCTATAAAGGACACCGCCTGTCAACATTTGAAAAAAAGGACACCGCCTGTAAAGTACTATAAAGATAAAGGACAAAACTTGTAATTTTTCCTTACAAAAATACCATTCAATAGAAAGCATATTAACATAACAGATCTATCATCTTCTCCAACATGGTTGAACGGTCTATACGCAAACTAGTTGGAATTTCAAAAGCTTATCAAAGGCCGCCCACCCACGGGCATGAATAGGTCCGCCCCTAACGACTGGCAGTGGCGAAGCTTGGATTTTTCGGCCGGGGGGGTGAAAACATATATACCCAAAAATTTCTATAGAATACCCAAAAATTTCTATAGAACCGGGGGGGTGAAAACCTATATACCCACAAATTTCTATACGAAAACTACATATATAACACTACTGAGCGAAAAATCCCGGGGGGCGGGCGTCCCCCCCCCCCCCCCCCCCCCCCCCCCCCCGCCCCTTGTAAGCTTCGCCCCTGACGACTGGGTTGTGTTGCATGTCATATGGTTTTGGTTCCTAATTGTTGAAAAGGCATTTTTTTTATGGGAAGGGCTCAAAACAAGCTAAAACCAGATGTTAACCAGCGATTTAAGGTGAGCTGAGTGAATATCAACTCAAGCTCGAGCTAACAAGACAAGTTGGCTCAACTTGTAATCTTCAATCCAAGCTGAAAGTTAAGCTCGTATATGACTCATATTCAACTTGTACCTGCTCGTGATTGGGTGAGCCGATCGGTTTTTCAAAATTTGATGATTTCGTATGCTTTTATACAAGTCTTAACCATACCAAACTGAGTCTAACAAGATCTAATATTTTACTAAAATAAAATGATGAATGTAAACACGTGAGGGAGAGAGTAACTTGTGACTTGTGGATGGACTGTATTGCTGTATACCTTTTTTGGTTCATCTGGCCTTTACAGCTATCAAATCTAAAAGCAAATTTAAATTAAAAAAAAAAAAAAAACATGAAAACATAATCTCACCACACCCAAACTCGCTGGTTGCTTATATCGCAACCATATTACAATCCAAATTAAATAACTTTCTCTAAAATCTAAACATGTTTTCATTCTGTTTCATATTTTATACCCTACCATCAACCCTTCTGGATCGCTATTTACGTAATAATTTGTTATAAACCCTTTTTGTATTGTTTAAGCCCGAGTTCGACTCGTTTAACTTATGATAGCTCGAGCTCGGCTCTTTTTTAGTTTATTTTTAGAGCTCGAGTTCGAGTCGTGAGTAGATTTTCTTAAGCTCGAGCTTGCTCGTTTATTATATATTATTAATTAATTAATTTATAAATATTTTAAGTTATCTATATATATTTGTATAGTTATATTTTTTATATATAAAATAATATATATCATTTAGTTACTTGTATCATAAAATTATACATTACTATTATTAGGTAGAGGATCCTGTAAAAAATGCTCAAAGTGTGAGAAGTGTATTATAACACTATATATAATACTATATAACACCATATAAACACCGTATAACAATATGTAACACCATATAATACCATATAACAAATATAACACTATAGGTTGTCTGATAGCATGTCTATGATAGATGTATGGTGTTATATTTGTTATATAATGATATATAGTGTTACATAGTGTTATATGGTATTATATGGTGTTACATATTGTTATACGGTGTTTATATGGTGTTATATAGTATTATATATAGTGTTATAATACACTTCTCACACTTTAGGCCCTTTTTACACTATTCTTACCCACTATTATTATTATTATTATATAAATTTATCTGATATATTTAATTAAAACTACACAAATAAAAGCCCGTTTAGGTTCTCGAGTTGGTTCGGACTGTTTATTAAACAAACTTATTTTTAGGCACGATCACAGTTGAGCTCAAGCTTGGAGTGATTTAAGCTCTTCTCGATTTGAGCTTTTAGCAAGCTGATCTCAAACAACTCATGAACGGCTTGGCTCGTTTAGACCCTTGATCGCGATTTACATGATCTCTTGTAAACCACTTACCAGCATATCTATCTTCATTTCAATTACCTCTAAAGACTTGTCTGTTTTATGAGGATGGTTAGATGGGTTTTTTTTTTCTATTGGGCCGAGTATAAGCCCAATAAAACTAGGTTTCTTTTTTCTGGGCTTTATTGCTTACAAAAGAGAGATGATTTGGGTCGGCTTTTATAGTGCATTGTATTGGGCTCAAATTAGCAATCATTGGGCCAGATTTTCCTCTATGAAGGATCCGTTGGAAATTCCCAACAAAAACTTATGCTTCTGCATTCAAAATTTTTGATTTTTTGGTTACGTGTTGGTGTATATTTAGCGTGCGAGTAATGACCAAATCTTCAACAATCAGCCCCATCTTAAAGATCAATCGAAAAAATCAAGGCGGAAGGCTTCCTTTGGGTGAAATATAAGCCATAGAGGTAAGGCAAATTACGCTCCTAGATTGGGTTACTTGGTGTGGTTTCAACTTGTAATTTTCTTTATGGTTGTGTTGGTGTGTACTTTCTACATCTTCCTAGTTCCTTGTTGGGTCTGCTAGTGAAACATGTATGTCCGTCGTTAAAAAAAGTTGATCCCTACGATTTTGTCAGGGGTTTGACTAGGCCCAAAACTTTTGTATTCTATCCTTTTCTTTCTATTAATAAAAGCTTGTGAGGGTACCATCTCCTTTATCAAAATAAAAATAATACACAATTCGTTTAATAAGCATTTAACGGTTTTCAACATACAAGAACCAAGGATATATAAGATTATAATCCGTACCCACTCACATGTAACCTACACTAGATTCTTTTCTGGTTAATATTTTATTGAGTTAATTGTCCGGATGGTCCATGTGGTTTCACGTTTTTTCATGTTTAGTCCCCACCTTTTGAAAATAGCAGGTATGCTCCATATGGTTTGTCATTTTGTTACTCGGATAGTCCCTGAGTAGATGTCAGTTAGTTTGGAAATTGCATGTATGCTACCTATGGTTTGTCATTTTGTTATTCGGATAGTCCCCAGAGTAAATGTTGGGGGACTATCCGAGTAACAAAATGACAAACCATAGGTAGCATACATGCTATTTTCAAAAGGTGGGGACTAAACGTGAAAAAACATGAAACCACAGGGACCATTCGGGCAATTAACTCTATTTTATTTTAACCAGTTTGACCCAACCCTTTAGAGATAAAGCATACAAACCAACCTCCTTATAGTCAAAATTGTCACCCAAGCATCAACTTTTAGGTGCATCTACCATAGATTCTTTTATCTGAGATTTATTGACCAAAATGATGGATCTTACGGTTCAGTATAACTATGGGTGGCAAAATGGGTGAGTTGGGTAGGTTTGGGTAATGGGTTAGGATGAGTGTGAGTTAGAATGAGTTTTTTAAGAAAAAGTTCAGGTTGGGTTTGGGTCAGAATAATGAGTTTGGGTGAGGACGAGTTTGGTAAGGATGGGTTTCGGTCATGAAAGGCTAAAAAAGGAAAAAAAAACAAAACATAAAATTAAAAATACTAAAAAAACAAAAAATCCAAATTATAAAATCAAAAAACAAAAAAAAATTATAAAAATAAAAAAATAAAAAAACCAGAAAAATCAAAAAATCAAAAATCAAAAAATAAAAAAAAAATCAGAAAGATTGAAAAAAAATAAAAAAAAATATGGAAATTATGTGTCTCTCAACTCACTGTCCGCCAAAAGAATACATGAGAGACCAAAGTCAAACACAATGAGTGCATTTATAAAAATTATTACTAAAAAATACATTCCATTTATAAAAATTGTGTAAATTTGGGTGTTTACGGTCCGGTTTTATCGGTTTTTAGGTCAAACCATGAACCAAACCACTAGTAATGGTTTTTTCTTATTAAAAACCGAAACCGGACTGTTAGTAACGACTTGATTTCATGGTTTTGGAATGTAATCAAAATACCAAAAGGTATAAACATTGCAGTTATTTTAATAACGACTAATGTGTCTTTGCTATTTTAAATTAGGAACAAACAATTGTAGGGCATGTTGTGAGATTGTAGTAATAGCTTTAAACACAAGGCACAAATCAAAGGCCATGAACAGAATCATACAAATCAAGAACACAAAATATATTGAAACAGAAACATAAAATAGGTTGAAAAAAATAAATAAAAAAAAAAATCAATTTGGGGAATACCCTAAAATCAAGCATAGAACTACCCAGTTTTATTTTTAATGCTAATAAATAACTAAATATAGCTAAGGATTGTATATTATCAATCTGAAATATACTTTAAACCAACGGTCCGGTCTGGTTTTTTTCCAGTTGGTTTCCAATGCAAACCGTAAACCATACTGTTCATTATAGTTTGAAAGTTTTGAAACCAAACGACAGATTTATAAAATAAAAAAAACCGACCGTAAAACCAAACCGATGACCGGTTTGGACGGTTTCACAACTTTAAAACGAACCCGTGAACACCCCAAATGAATATAAAGACTTCTATCTATTCAATCTGACTCACCCAAACAACCTATCTTCCACTTACCAGAATGCAAACTGATCACCTAATGGCTACTTACTAGGCAACATGTTCCCTTATCAGATCACACTATCCGAAACAGTCAAACACATACTTCAACTCCAAACACCAAGGTTAGCCCAACTTAATAACAATTCTATGAACATCAACTGTTTTGTGTAAATTTGCAACAAACTAGTATAACTAACCGACACACGGGAGGGGATGTTGGTCTATAACCCGAAAGATGATAGGTCGGGTACATTGAGAACCAAGTCAAATACATTTAGGACATGTTGGTTGGTTAGAACCATCTTTTACATGTCTTATTAATTACGACATCTCACAGGATTTGAGTACATTGAATAATTAATCATACTTAAAACCACAAACTTAGAACAAAGTTTTAGGTTAGGAAAATATATAGTAGATTTGACTTTAAAAGTGTTGGATCTGAGTTTGGTTTTGATTGTATTTTACGTTTGAAATTATGATGGAAATGAATGAGTTGTGCAACGGAATTAAGATGAAAACAAACTTTGCATACAATCAAACGAGAGTATTGCTTTGATCAAACATTTTTCACAATGAACCGAAAGATTGAATTTATTTCAATTACGATTACAATTGCAATGATTGAATACAAACTCCCCCTCAGCCAGAGCTCAGTGTTTGTTCATGCAGAGAAGACGATGTTGCAAAGAGCTAATAGAACAGTACATAGCACTGTTCTATTTATAGGCACTAGCAAACCACTGAGCATCTAAGCTGACGTCACCATGAAAGTGACATCTAACCTCCTAACAAACTCTAACCTCTGATCAATACAAACACTGATAGACTAACTACTGCTATTACATTATATTACACAAAGATAGAATAAACAACTGCTGCATCCCTCCACTGTTGTGAACCCTGCAGTACTTGTCCGGATCAGCAGTGCTTGACTCAAGGCAGTAGATTGAACAGCAGGGCTTTAGTCTTTCATCAGGCCTTTACTTGATCAGCAGTTGTAGGTCAGCAGTTTGCACGATCAGTAGATAGGAGGTCAGCAGATGTTGTAACCACTTTCAAGGGGAGAGACTTGTATGCAACATCTGCTTATTCTGGATCCACTGCTCTGATCCAGTTTTGGCTTTTATTATCTGTTCCTCTGGAAGGGTTCAATCCCAACAATCTCCCCCTGGAACAGATAATGCCAAAACTCTTCATTATTGTGGAACTTTATTGCCTCATCAACAGTTCCCTTATTTGCCCTTTAAGTTGAAGCTCAAAGGTTAAGGCATCTGTGTCTTCATCATCCCTGCTAAGTGGAAGATCAAGGAGATCCTGCAAATCTTCAAGACTTAGGCCAAGTGCTTGTTCCCTTGATATTTTCTTCACTTCTCCATCAGACCTGAACAGAGTCAACACATGGGTCTGTTTGTCAGTTTCCCACTTTAGTACTTTTGAGCCTGATGGGTTTCTTGGGAGATTTTTATTTGAAGAGGTATTTGGTGAAGCTGGCCTATTCATGACTGGCTGAGCAGTACTTGCAGATTGTTCCAATTCAAGATCTTCTTTTATCATTAATTTAATGCCCTCTTTTACAATGTCATTTCCAGCTTTTAGATCTTGAACTGTTTCAGCACTTGACTGGTTTTGACTCCTTCTTTTGTAGATGGCAGCACCAGCTGGAGCAGTGGTTCTTTTGACTTGCAGCTTTGGTGGTCTTTTTGAGACCTCTGCTTTGGAATAGTCAGGCTTTTGAGGAACTGTTGGATCTTTCTTTCTAAGTTCTTCCAACCTTTTGTAGGTAGCCCTGACCCTATCTTCTCCCCACTTTGTCACAGAATTCTTTGACCCATAATCAGCTGCTATCAGTTCTTCTTTCATTCTCTTCAACTCTAAAACTTTATCAGCTTCAATCTGTTTGAATTTTTCAGGAGGAGTCTGCTTGACCTTATTTTTTATCATATCTTGAATCCTGGCTGCCTCTTTTTCAAGCTCAGGAATGGTCCAGTTTTTGTACATGTGTTTCTCCCCCTTGTATTTCTTGTAGGTCATGATGTTCTCAATGTAGTCTTTTCTCAAGGACTCATCTGCCCTTTCTGAGATTTGCTGACATACATTTTTGGCAAATTGCTCCATAGCTCTGACCTGTGTGAGTAGAAACTGATAGTTTTGCTGAAATTCTCTACCAGATTTCCCTTGTCTGTTTCTGATTGCGATATCCTCTGCTTTCTTGGCCTTTAGTTTCAAATATTCTTCGATATTGTTAGGCCTGGGATATCCTTCAACTGATGGCAAACTCCTTTTAGCTGGGTCATCCTCATAGTAAAAGGATTTGATTTCTTCCCTAAATGCAATGAGTTCTAGAGGAAATGAGACACCAGCAGGTGGTAATGGCTTTAGAATTTGAGCTGAAGAGAGAGGTATGGGTTTTGGAATTGTGACAAGTGACAAGGATTTTGAAGATGTTGGTGGTGGTGAATAGTCATCATCTTTGAGGATTAGCCTTCTCCTTTTTGTTTGAGGAGGGACTGATGATGTTTTGGGTGGAACAGTGGTGGTATTTTGGGTGGCAGTGGTTTGTGATTGACTAACAGCTGTTGAAACAACTAGTGTTTCAACCACTGTTGTCATTACAACAGATGTTGTAACATCTGTTGTCTTCTGCTTTTTAGTAGGAGATGATGGTGGTGAGTTTGTTTTTAGTGGTGATGATGGTGATGGTAAAGCAGTGGTTGTGATGTGTGTTGAAGTGGTGTGTGTTGAAGCGATACCAGATGTTGAAACCTCTGAAGTATCAGCAGTAGTTGATACAGCAGGAGTTACAACAGCTGTTTGAGTGGAGGTATGATGCTGATGGCTTTTGGATGGTGGTTTCGGAATATGCTTTGGAATTCTGGATGGGATGGACTTAGGTTTCCTTTTTGGCTTGGGATTTTTAGTATCCTTTGACTCAGAACAACCCTGCGCATACAGTTCCATGAAAGCTCTTTTCTCCTCATTCCACCTTCAAATATCCTTTGCCACTCTATCCCTTTTTACACTTGCTACTCCTTCATCAAGTGCTTCTTGGGTAGCATCAACCTTTTTACTACCATCTGGCAAGGGAATTTTTCTGGTCATAGCATCTTTTTCTGGTTCAATGTAAAGACCATCATCTATTCCCTTCTTCTTCCATTCCTGAATTTTCTCCCCCTTTTTGGCATTATCTGGGGGAAGTTGATCAATGAAAAGAACTGTTGGAGGAGCAGTGCCAGTGGTTTCCAATAAATGGGCCTTGATTGCCTTAATATCTGCTTGAGTGTTCTTGTACCTAGACTCCATTATGTTTCTCAGCTTTTGGACATGTTGTTCATGTTGCTGATCAGCCATTTCTTTTTGTTGTTGGAGAAAAGGTTGGAAGAGGTTCCAGAGCTCATTTGTAGCAGATGCTTGTGGTGGAGCAGGTGCTTGAGGTGGAACAACAGTGGATTGCATCTTTTGTACTGTGAACAATTGTTGCAGCATTTCTTTGATATCTGCAACTGAAGTATCTAGTTTATCAACACGTTCCGTCAATTCCAAATATTTTAAATCATCACCCAATTTAATGGGATCATCTGATTTCCCACTAGCAGTGGATTTATCAGTGGTTGAAGTAGGGAGTGTACTCCAAACATTAACCACTGATGCCCCTTTTTCTTGGTACTGGGGTCTTCTTCCTTCAACACTTGACAACCTTTTGATGTTGCCAGTGGGAAAAATAAATCCACTAGTGGTTGGCAGAGGTGCTATGTAAGGAATTTCCTCCAAGGAAGTCTTATTGATGTAACCACTGTCCAAATGTAAACCAGTAGGTTCAACATTTGTAGTGGCTGCTTCACTTGGAATACCACCAAGAGTTACTTGTAACTCAAGGGGTGTAACCTCCTCAGGTTGTGTTGGTGGGTTAGCAAGGATTGATACATCAGACCCAGTCATTTGTTGAAGTATATTCTCATTAATAGGTGATTGAGAAGGACTGGTTAGTACCTGGTTCAAATCTATTGCATCCAACAGAAGTTTAGTTGGTGGGGGAATTGTGGATGTGATGTTTGGTGTAGAAAGAGGATTTGCCCCGGGAATTGGGCTGTGGATGATGGAAACAAGTGCTTCCAGAGCATCATGATGTGGAATCCCTTATTTGTACAACCTGTTCTTTTTGAGAAGAAGCAGGAGGAGTTTCGGTTATGGGTTGAGATATTTGTACCAACTGCTGTGAGGAAGAAGCAGCAGTGGTTTCTTGTGACTTTTGTTTTGTCACAGGCATTTGCTCCGGTATCTCATCCTCCAGAGTTGCCTTTTTGATGGGTTTGGGGGGTTTTTGTGTTTTTCTTTTTGTTGGCTTTTTGGTGATTTTAGGTGTGGGTTTCAAAGCAGTTGTGCTGCTACTTTGATCACCTTGAGCAGTGGGCTCAGCAGCAGATACCTGAGGAGCAGTGGTAGCTGCTAAATTCTGCTCAGGCACCTCTGCTTGTGTTTTGCAAGGTGTTAACATTCTTGTAAAAGTTTCAGCAGTTAAGCTGTGCATTTGAAAATATTCACCTTGGTTTATTGCAGCAATATCATCCTTACTGAATTTCTTTTCAAAATAATAACTTAAAAATCTTGGAAACAGTAAGAATGATTTTGTTTCAACATTGTTAACCAAATCATTAAAGATTTCCCGAGAAAAATTAAAATTTTCTTTTTGAAGAATAGCATATCCCAGATTTTGAATCTTTAATGGTATTTCATTAAAGGAAGTGGTTTTGTTTGAAACACACATTAGGAGGGTATGGAATAAAAACCTTGTTGCAGAAGGAAAGAAACCTTTTTGTAAGGTAGCTTTCTTCATCATTGTGTCTGCATACCCCTCTCAATGAAGTCAATTTTTAACTCGTTTTTAGGGAAAGAAGTTTTACCTTGCTGATCCTCGAGTTTAAAGACTTCTGATATAGATTGTGGCTTGATTTGAACAGCTTTACCCTTTAAAGAGGAGTTAATGGCTATCACAGTTTCACCTTGTTTGTCAAGGGTTGCGTTTTTTCAAAACTCTCGTTGGGTTGCTAAGTAAATTGGTGCATCGGCTGTTAACAAAGTTTTGTACTTTGATTTAGCCATTTTGGCGATGATGGAGTCGAAAGCATCTGTGGTGGCGGGTTTTGTGAGAAGACCCAGAAGATTATGAGATGGTTTGTATGGAATTTCAGTGGTATTGACCTTTTGAGAGGCCGCTTTCGACGATGATTTGGAAATGGGTTTTGCAGATGACTTTGATTTTGTCATTTTGAAGATGATGATCGAAGAGATTTGTGAAGGAATTTGTGTGACAACTGGCACAAAACCGGTAATTTCCGTACACTTTAATTATTACTTAATGACTATAATTATGTGCTTAAATGTCAACATTGTCTGTGATGCGTGTGAAGTGTTATATATATTAGGTGTATATTTTAAGCCCTTTTAACACTTATTTTTAGCCAAGTTTTAAATTTATAAAACACGATATTTTACTAACACTAAACACACATATGGGCAAGTGCACCCATCGTGAGCGTAGTATAGCGTTGGTAAGATACCGAGGTCGTCCAAGGACACAAGAGCTTTTAGTACCGGTTTATCCTCAACGTCTAATCAAAGTAAAAAGTTTAGAAAAAATGTTTTAAACTAAGAAAAATAAAAACTAACTAAAATGCTGAAAATAAAAATAAAAATAAAAACAGATAGACAAGATGAATCACTTGGTTCCGACTCGTATCTAGTATAACCTTTGATTATTTCCGCACTTTTGCACATAATTAAGAGATTATCTTAGTTATAGTAGTAGGCCCCTCTTTTGAAGGTGACGTTACCCTCACCCCAGTAGTTTGAGTCAGCAAGGATACAATCCTAAAAGGGTGGATTATTGGAAGATAATGAATTAAGTTATTAATGCAATATTATGGTAGGCCCCTCTTTTGGAGGTGACGTTACCCTCGACTAAGTAGTCTGAGTCAGCAGGGATACAGTCCTAAATAGCCGGGTTATAGTATTAATAGTAGTTAACTTATGAGGGGATCAAAGAGTTTGGACCCCCGCCATCCAATGCCATGAAGCATTGAAGGAGGTCCTACTAAATTTGACCCAGGTCCATTGCAGGACCTCTAAACACTAAACAATGGCAAGACCTTTACCAAACCGTTCCCTTAACCCCCGACCAGGTAGCCAACATACCTCCATATAGACCGTGGAGATATGAATGGTGAAAATCTTTTATTTTATATAGACAGTAAAATAATGCCAAGACACCACGGACAAACGATAAGGAAAGATCACCTTCAACATAAGTAACTAGTTATTAAAGTCATTAATACAAAACCAAATAAAAAGTGCAAAATATTAGAAATAAAAAGTATTATACTAGACACTTTGTCTTCACCGAGTGATGTAAGAGACTTAGGCAAACATGGCCTTGATTGTCAAGAACTCTTACGATCAATCTTGGATCCCGAGACGACTCACACACTCTACGATGGACAATGGATGATGGTGGTGGATGATGGTGTTGTGATGGTGGTGGGTGGTGGATGAAGTGTGAGAGAGGTGGTGTGCCAAGGGATGAGTTGAAATGAAACCAAGCACTCCTATTTATAGGCTGAACAGAAGGCTGGCACGGCCCCGTGTCCGCTGGACATGCCCCCGTGCCTGTCTGACAATCTCTCTCTTCATTAATGTAATTCGCAATTACAATTAATGCGCCTGCTGTACTTTCGCCACGCCCCCGTGTTCACTGGACACGGCCCCGTGGTGGGCAATAGAAGCTTCTATAGGTTTGTCTTTTCTGCTGCTTCTTAGGCACGGCCCCGTGCTGCCTGAGCACGGGGCGTGTTCAGTCTTCTGCCTTCTCTATTATGCTTAGGAAGATGCCGTTGAGGGGTCGGGCAGTCCACTTATGTTCCTTTTCTTGTATTTATGTTGGATTTAGCTGTTTTTTTTGCTTCTTTTGTGTTTTTGAGCTCATTTAATCCTGAAAATACAAAAGGAAGACAAAAACACTCTTTTTCCAATATTAGTACTTAAAAAGGGTTAGTTTTATGCCTCATTTGATGTAATTTATATGTTGCATTTTACACACATCAGTCTGATTACATACTATACAAGTGAATTCATGCACGTTTAATACTACAAAATATTGCTTTATGCCTTAGCAAGAGCGTTGCGTCAGAAATACTAGTAAACTCACCGGTAAAACACAATATGTCAACAACTCTGCAGAAAGCAGTCAGACATTAGAACTGAGGCCTAGGTGTAGGTCCAACGTCAAAAATACATTAAAACCCAAGAGTACATACAAGGGTTAACATATAGACGCTCCGAAAGCTAAAATACGCACTAAAAAGCACCCGAAACGCACTTTAAGTGCATAATTATTCTAAATTCAGCTATAACCAGCTTTTAAACAATAAAATATCATACATAATTTACGTTCTATCGTCCAGAATATTTCCCTAAGTGTCGGGAATTGAAAGGGGGCAAAAGGGCACAAGAAAGACACTAAACGGTGCAAATTAACACTTTAACGGAACGGTATTTAACCAAACAACCGGACATTACCCGGGACACCAAATTTTTTCCAAACACATTATTTACTTACTTTTGGCTAGTCATGATCCCTGTTTGCCATGACACCCATTAAAAATCATGTCACTACACATACAAGTCCATACTTACAATGTAACTACCCCTTTACCTTTTTAGTCACAACTTTTACAAATAACCCCCCCCCCCCCAACCGAATTCAGCCCCCTTGGGCCCACCATATCTATAAAATCTCTTAAATATTTTATTTAGACACTTAATCATGGTCCTAGTGTGTGTTGATTGGGCCAAACTCTACTATAATGATGAATATGAGATTTGTATCTTTAAAACTCCAATAAACTTCATCATTTTAACTAAACTCACACACAAACCCACTCTCTCTCCCTCCCATTCGGTTCATATAACCGAACACCCCCTCCCCACTTCAACCATCTTCATCTTCTCCATTATACAAGTCCATTCAAGCTTCAAGAGGATCCAAGGAAGTTGCAAGGTTGAAGGAACTTCACGAGAGCTTGTTCTAGTCATTTCACCATACTTTTTCTCACCATCATCTTCACTAGATTTCTACCCTACCCTTGTGCTAGTAGTAAGTCCCTTCACACCCTTGTTCCATCTTGTTCTTTGTTATGATATGTATAATGTTCATGACACACAAAGGCTAAAACACTAAAAATAAATATGTTGATTGAAATTTCCAGCCAACTTCAACAGGCTGTAACTGGACCATAATAAATCGAAAAACTGAATTTATGAAGCCTAAAGTATGTATTTTTGAACAACCGATCAAATGGCACTGGAATCGTAATTTTTCGAGGTCGTTTACTATTTTTAAAGAACTGTTTTTAGACAGCAGCTCAAGCTGCGATTTTTCTGCTGTAAAAGTATGTTGTATTCGGAGTCATAACGCGAAACCTGATTAGAATCAGCTCATGGGATTTTTACTGTAGATGGTCACTGTTGTTGCCGTGATCCTCCAACTGGAATTTCGTCGATCGGGCTTACGATTAATTTTTAGTGAATTTTTCCGGTAACTGCGATCAGAAAGCAACAAATCTGATTGCAGTCGGGTAAATAAATTTTTATATAATATTGGTAATGAACTAAGCTCCGATATTTTTACACAATAAATTTTGGATTATATATGACACTCTGTAAACATTTGAGAATTTTTGGAAAAGGTTAACTATTTTATAAAAATCCTCGAAAACAGTCCAGTTTTGACTAATAAAGCTAAAATAACATAAGTGGTATATTGCATGTACGATTGTCGGGTTGGTTATGTGAGAACAATCTACGGGATATATATAAAAGAAAATGTTATGCTTAAGCATGAACACCTCCATTTACAAAGGAGACTATGGCGAAACTTTCTGAAAATCCTAACACTTAGTAAATATTTCCTAGACAAATGTTTGCTAGTGTGTTCTAAACTATGCTTTTCATATAAACCTCGCCATAATTTTTGTAACAAAAATACAACATACAAGATACATAACTCGGGTGCAAAGTGCAAAATACAAGAAACTTATATTTATTTTTGAGAAAATAATATAAGTAAGACACTTAGTTAAAAACATGAAATATTTTTAACACAAGGAAACATATACATAAAAGACAGTGACTCGTACTTGTACGATACAAGTCTAGTGACTAACGTTAAGAAAACACGTATAGGTCACGACGTTAATTAAGCAAATCCGGTGAAGTTTACGACGCAAGGAACGCAAAGTTGTGAGTTCATGCTCCCCCTCTTCTTTTAACTGTTTTCAGTTTTATAACTTCGGGGGTGAAATACATGTTACAAATATTACAATGTTTACAAATGGTATGATGGATACAAGAATGATACGAGAAATCGTGTCACGAATAGGGTACCATAAGCACCATTAATCGTGTACATACTAAGACCGCAGAACAAAAGGTTAGATCTAATGGGTTTCAGGGCAGCCCCACTCTTGGTGACAACTAGTACCGAGTAGTGTTTTTGTGTGTCAGTCGTGAATCGACTACAGAAAAATGCCTATGGTTTGGTGACTTCCTATGTCGTGTCACATGTTAATGGCTTTGCAACCCATTAACACTTGATACATATAAAAATACTTGATTTATACAGGATACAAATTATGATTTCATACAAAGTATACAAACGTGAAATACAAATATTGCATGAATTCACACCAACATTATGTTGACTTTTTTTTTCCAAAACTCACATGTATTTCAGGTAACTAGTGGATGTGCGCGCGGTTTTACTCATGCTCTTGGATGTCGCTTTTGTTTATCTTTGAATAAAGTTGTAAACTTATCAGACAAAATGCTGTCTTGTGTTGTAAACACTTAAACTACGATTTCATTTATGTAATGTGTTGCATTTAAAGCTATTTTTATGAGCATGTAGTATGTTTACTTTTCGTATGCAATGAGAACCTTTCATGATCATACCTCGTGCTTCCGCCGCAGAAAGGGGTGTGACAATTTGAAGAAAAACTGTTTTGAGAAGAGAATTTTTGAGAATTCAATTCGACAGTAAAACCCTGTTTTGGTGTGAAGTGGGGGTTTTATAGATGAAAAAGTGAAGGCTGACGTGGCAGCGGTTACAAAAGTACTGACCACTATGTACTGCCCACATGCCAAACTCTGGTGAAATGAAGGACAGTACTTTTATCAAAGTTACTGATGAAGGAGTGGTTACAACGGTAAAATGGAAGCAGTGGATGATTTTTACTATCAGTGGATAGCATATCAGCGGATAAGCCACTGCTTTTGAACAACAGAGTTTATCAAGGAAGTGAGACAGAGGATGGCTTTCAGCAGTGGACAGACTTTGAAGTAGAGCAGACTTTTGAACAAACAGTGGTTATGGCAGACTTTTAAGGATTTTAATGAAAACTTCATCTTTAGCTATTTTTAAGGATGGATTTTTGATTTTCTGAAAATATTTTAATGCTTTTATTCATAGAAAAACAAGATGTTGCTTGTTATTCCATGTTTAGCATGCCAATCCTAGAGACCAAGCTTTCAAAGGTGGCAGTATCTATTGCTTTTGTGAGCACATCTGCCAGCTGGTCTTTAGTTGGAACATGATGCAGAGAAATCAAACCTTTTTCATAGCAATCCCTCACAAAGTGATGTCTGATGTCGATGTGCTTGGTGGTTGAATGGGAAACTGGATTTTTAATGATATTTTCTGCTGCCTGACTATCCAACATGAGTGGTGTCTTTAAGGCAGTGATACCAAAATCCAGCAACTGATTTTGAAGCCACAGGAGTTGGGCTGTACAGCTTGCAGCAGCAATGTATTCAGCTTCATCAGTGGATGTTGAAACAACTGCTTGCTTTTTGCTTTGCCATGAAACTATGCAATCACCTAGAAACTGGCACCCTCCTGATGTGGACTTCCTTGTTGTGTTACATCCAGCAAAGTCAATGTCTGAAAATCCTGAAAGCTTGATATTCCCATTAGCTGGATACCAGATACCAAGTGTGGGAGCACTTTTTAAGTATCTGAATATCATTTTTACAGCAATAAGATTGGATTTTCTAGGGGCTGATTGACTTCTTGCACAAACACATGTTGCAAACATGATGTCTGGCCTAGATGCAGTTAGGTACAACAAAGACCCAATCATGCTTCTATATAGAGTTTGGTCAATCAGTTCATCCTTTTCATCAGACATGACAAGCTTATTTGTTGCCATAGGTGTGCTGCATGGTTTACAATCATTCATATCAAATTTGTTTAAAAGTTCTTTTGCATATTTGCTTTGATGAATGAAAGTACCATTTTGCATTTGCTGAACTTGGAGACCAAGAAAGCATTGCAGCTCACCCATTGCACCCATTTCAAACTCAGCTGTCATGAGTTCCCTAAACTCTTCACACATTGTATTACATGTGCTTCCAAAAATAATGTCATCCACATAAATTTGGACAATCATTAGATCCTTTCCTCTCCATTTTAGAAACAATGTTTTATCAGTGGTACCTCTTTTGAAACCATTTGAGAGTAGAAAGGTGGAAAGAGTTTCATACCAGGCCCTTGGTGCTTGTTTCAGGCCGTACAGGGCTTTGTTCAGCCTATAGACATGATCTGGATAAAAAGGATCCTCAAAACCTGGAGGTTGACACACATACACCTCTTCTTGAATTGTACTATAGAGGAAAGCACTTTTGATATCCATTTGGAACACCTTCATGTTGTGGTTGACAGCAAAGGCCATGAACAGTCTTATAGCTTCCAATCTTGCTACAGGGGCAAAAGTTTCATCATAGTCAATCCCCTCTTCCTGTCTGTAACCTTGAACCACAAGCCTGGCTTTATTCTTGACAACAATACCCCTTTCATCCGTTTTGTTTTTGAAGACCCACTTTGTGCCAATGGGACTAACCTCTTCTGGCAGTGGTACAAGCTCCCATACTTGTTGTCTTTTAAACTGTTGGAGCTCCTCTTGCATGGCTTCTACCCAGCTGTTGTCTTTCAGTGCCTCTTGGTACTTGACTGGCTGATGGAGTGATAGAAAGCCAGCAAAAAGACAAATGTTTTGGGTTTGGATTCTTGTGAGCACCCCTTCATTTATGTTGCCAATGATTTGATCAGGTGGATGAGATCTCAAGAAGATTAAATCTCCTTGGTATGG
Source organism: Helianthus tuberosus (assembly GCA_030545235.1). Taxonomy (NCBI): domain Eukaryota; kingdom Viridiplantae; phylum Streptophyta; class Magnoliopsida; order Asterales; family Asteraceae; genus Helianthus; species Helianthus tuberosus. The sequence goes on along the minus strand of CM060390.1, from coordinate 103,084,135 downwards.
TATGATTACACTTGTTGGTGAAGGCTGCAAATGTGTATCATCTGAGCTAACCACTGCTGGGGACTTTGATGTTCCAGCAGTGGCTTCAAAAGGTGGTGGAATGGGAGGTAATGAAGTGGACACATGCTGACTTTTATCCACTGTTTGGGGGCTTTTGTCAGCAGTGTTTGAGGATGTGGAAGCAGTGGTTGATGGGCTACTTTGGTCAACAACTGTTGAGGTAGCAGTGGTTGAGCTTTGACAGCTGTTTTGAACATCTGATGCTCTTCCCAATCTGACAGACTTTTGAGGGATGATGATTTCATACCCATAGTCTGGTGTTGAATCCTCTGATGGACCTACACTGTTAGTCTTGACAACAGTATTTTCAAAAGTGAATTTATCAAGATCAAACAGATCTGCAGGATTTGCTGGGATTTTCATTGATGAAAGTTCATTGAACTTTACATTCAAGGTCTCCTCCACTGCCTTGGTCCGTGTATTAAACACTTTGTAGGCCTTGGCAGTGGTTGAGTATCCCAGATGATAACCACAATCAATTTTGGCTGCAAATTTTGAAATGGAATCTTTTAAGTTCAAAATAAAGCATGGGCAGCCAAATACCTTGAAATAGGAGATCAGTGGTTTGATTTTATATAGAATTTCATAAGCAGTCTTTTTGTGTCTGGGGTTTATTAAAACTCTGTTTTGGACATAGCAAGCAGTGTTTACTGCCTCTGCCCAAAAAGTTAATGGTAAACCTGAATCAGCAAGCATGGTTCTGGCAGCCTCAATCAAAGTTCTGTTCTTTCTTTCAACTACCCCATTTTTCTCTGGTGTTCTAGGGATGCTGTATTGCCTTACAATCCCTTTCTTCACACAGAAGGCATCCAACTCCTTATTTTTAAATTCTGTGCCATTGTCACTCCTGAAGACTTTTACTGGAAGGTCAAATTGCTTTTCAACCTGTGTCACAAAGTCTTGCAAAATGCCTGCAGTCTCATCTTTTGAGTGTAAAAAGAAGGTCCATGTAAACCTAGAGAAGTCATCAACAATAACCAAACAAAATCTTTTCTTTTTGAGACTCATGACTTGAACTGGGCCAAACAAATCCATGTGCAGCATTTGCAAACACTGGGTTGTTTTGGACTCTTCAATGGACTTATAAGAACTTTTATGCTGTTTTCCTTTTAAACAGGAAATGCAATGTTCAGGACATGAAAACAATTTTTGTGGTAGGCCTCTTACCAAACCATTTTTTGAAATTTCAGTGATTGTCTTAAGATTTGTGTGCCCCAGTCTCCTATGCCAAAGTTCTGTCTCTTTGTTAGAGGCAGCTGAGAACAGACAGGCATCAGCTCTAGGACACTCTTTAGACATATCAACAACATAAACATTGCCACTTCTTTGAGCAACAAGTTTTGTTTGACCAGTTTTTATTATTGCTTCAATCTTTTTGACCATTTCTGGTCCAACAATCCTACAACACTCCTTTGTGAAGAATGACCCATACCCCTTGTCACTCATTTGTGAAACACTCAGGAGGTTGAATTTCAGACTGTTTATCAGATTGACATTTTCAAAATTTACATTGCCAGATTGTACTATACCAGACCCCAGAACTTTCCCTTTACTGTTATTCCCAAAGGATATATCACCCCCTCCATGAATTTTGAAATCTTTGAGTAGGGCTTTACATCCAGTCATGTGCCTGGAGCCTCCACTATCAACATACCAAAGGCTATCTAAGCAGGCAGAAGCTCCCTGCACATGAAGTAAAAGGATTAGTTCATTAGGGTTTCCAAAGCCAACAAGGATTTGGATGGAGTCTCAACAGTGTCTGGGATGGATGCACATTGATGGACAGTGGTTAAGTCAGGGGTTTGGACAGTTTTAGTACTGTTTCTTGCTAACCACTGTTGGGGGTCTTGACCAATCACCTGTTGGTACCCAAAAGGATGCCTGTTCACTTTAGGTTTAGAGGGCCTTTTGTAGGTCTCATAAACGTGTGGAATCCTTTGGTAAGACTGTTTCTCCTTGCCTCTTCTGAATTGATTGGCAGGGGGTGCATCAGTAACCTGAACATCTCTTTTGACAGATGTTTGGTTCAGCTGTTTTGTGACAGCTGTTTGAACTGGCACAAATAGTGGTTGGTTTTTGGTGAATTTGACAGATGATGTTGATGGACTCAAGGATGTTTTAGCAGTGTACTCATTCTTTTTCACATCAAAGTTTTTGAGATACACACATGCTTGAGTTTTGTGGTTTGTTTTACCACAGACAATGCAGCTTTCAGCAGGAACAATAACATTTGTTTTGTTTAAATCATATGCTTTTAAATGGAAACAGTCTTTTGTTAGATGATTCCTTTTCTCACAGAATTCACAAAACTGGTTATTGATCTTTTCTTTCTTCTTTCTCTTTTCGGACTCCTTTGCAGCAGAGTTTTTAACCTCTGCTGGGATGTCCTTGAGAGGGATGACTTTAGCTTTTGGAGCTTTAATACCATCAGTGGTTGTAAAGTCCATTGGCTTGAAATTTTCAAGAATATCACACTCATCAGACCATGTTGGTTTAAACTGATATTTTTCAAGCTCCTCAAAAGTAGAGGATCCCATTGGTCTGTCAAGTGTGATTTTGTTACCAAGTTTATCAGTGATTTTCACTTCTTGGCCATTCTTGTTTGTGGGGATGAACTCAGTGGTTACATCAGTGGTTTGAACAGATCTTTCAAAAGCAGTGTTTTCATCATCATGTTTTCTATAACCAACACCAAATTTTACATTGCTTTTAATCTGTTTTTCAAGCATAACCTCATACCCTTTGCATGATTCCACCCATTTTTCACAGGTGATCTGGGTGGACTCCAACTCCTTTTTGCAAACTTGATATTTTTCTACCATAGTTTGGAGTTGAGTTTTGGTTATGCTTTGTTCTTCTTTAAGACTGCTGATCTCTTTCTCTTTTTCAGTCAATTTGGTTTTAAGTTCTTTTAAAGAACTTTCAAATTTGACTTCATCAGTTAAGATTTTATTCCGAAGGTTTTCATTTACCTCTTTGATGTTAGCAAAAGCAATAATGCAATTGTCAGAACACAATTTTTCAAGAACTTGAGGAGATACCTTGGCAGCAGCCATCATTGCACAATCACATTGATGATTTTCTTCATCATCAGCTCTTACTTCCTTCTCACCTGCTCTCTTTTCTTCCTCTTCTTCTTTGTCCTCTTTGGACCATGGGTCTATCAGTGGTTCAATCAGGGTTTCTGAATTTTCTCCCAGCAGCAATTCACCAGCAACTGCATTAACAACTGCTTCAGTCACCTCATTCACTGTTTCATCACTTAGCTGTTCACCTTCAGTTTCAATCCCCTCTGGTATTGACTCTAATGCCATCAAACAAAATTCATCATTAGAAGGTTCATTAGAAGTATAGAGTGCAAAATTTTCATCACCAAGCTCATCAGGCATGCTGCTCCAGTCAACAAAGTCTTGAGTGAAAAAGCTTTGCTGATCTGGTTGTACCACTGCTGGAGCAGCTGTTTGAGGTGCAACAGGTTGCACTTGTGCCTGGGGGACAGGGGTTTGAACATATTGAATCTGTGGAACAGTGGTTTGGACCTAATGCACAGGCACAGGGGCAGCAGCATAATGAACAGTGTTAACATGAGCTGCAGGGGTATATTGGGTATAGTGCACAGTGCTTTGATTTTGAGGTCTAGGGTTTGAGCTAGGATGAGTGATTATAGGACCAGTAGTTTGACTCCTACATTCCCTAGCGAAATGACCTAGCCTATTGCACTTGTAACACTTGATTTTCGATTTATCCAACCCAACCCTTAGATTCCCATGTAACCCTAGGAACTTTCTCCCTGTTCTTTTGTAGAATTTGCTTGTTCTTACACTAAGCAAAGCCAACTGATGCAAAATGTCCATCTCCTCTAAGTCAGTGGGATCAAAATGTTGCAAATCATTGAGTTCAAAGCATAAATTATCTGACATATGGTTTTCACTGTTTGCAGTAAAAGCATAATTTGCAGAGTGAGGATCAAGGTTGGTAAAGTTTCCACCAGCTGTTATATCAATGAAATGATCATAACCCTGTTCCTTACCACTGCTACCAGATTCTTCCTGACCAAGAAGAGCTGTGCTACCGAATGAGTAATCATCAGTAGCTTTTCCAGACTCTTGCAACTTCTTTTTCTGGTTCAACTCCCTTTCATAGGTCAGGAGTCTACCATGAAGTTGGGTCAGGGTCAGATCTTTGAACTCACCAGAGTTTCTAGTCACAAATGCAATTGTGTCCCATTTATCAGGTAGCGATCTAAGAAACCTGCTATTTTGTGTTGATTTTGGAAATTCAACCTTAACAAGCCTTAGCTCACTGATGAGACAACTAAAACGTTCAAACTGTTGGGTCAATGTTTCACCCTTTATGTGACAGAAGGTTTCATACTGCTGATTCAGAATTTCCCTATTATTTTCAATAACTTCTTCGGTTCCCCCAAACTGTTCCTTCAATGCATCCCATAGCTCTTTGGCACTGTTACAATGTAACAGTCCAGCATAGATCTCATTTGGTAATGCAGATGCTATGATGCTAAATGCTTTGGCATCGAGTTCGAACTTTTGAAAATCAGTTTCAGTATAGTTTTCATAAGGTTTTGGTACGAACTTCTTTGGATCCTCAACACTTGGCACCATAGGAACATGGGGACCAAAAACAACAGACCTCCAACATCCAGTGTTCTGTTGAGTAAGGATGTGACCCATCCTTCTCTCCCAGATGTTGTATTCATTACGTTTAAGCATAGGTGGTTTAAAAAGCGAGCCAACATTATTCTTATCATCTTGTGATTGTGACGTCATCTTGGTTGTTTTACAGACACTGATTAATCAACTTTAATGGTGATTAAACCTTGCTCTGTTTTTCAATAGAAACGAACAAACTATCGATATCAACGATTTTGAGCTGAACTATTTATGTCAAAATGATTGTTTAATCAAATTTGACTGTCCTAGCTCTGATACCAATTGTTGGATCTGAGTTTGGTTTTGATTGTATTTTACGTTTGAAATTAAGATGGAAATGAATGAGTTGTGCAGCGGAATTAAGATGAAAACAAACTTTGCATACAATCAAACGAGAGTATTGCTTTGATCAAACATTTTTCATAATGAACCGAAAGATTGAATTTATTTCAATTACGATTACAATTGCAATGATTGAATACAAACTCCCCCTCAGCCAGAGCTCAGTGTTTGTTCGTGCAGAGAAGACGATGTTGCAAAGAGCTAATAGAACAGTACAGAGCACTGTTCTATTTATAGGCACTAGCAAACCACTGAGCATCTAAGCTGACGTCACCATGAAAGTGACATCTAACCTCCTAACAAACTCTAACCTCTGATCAATACAAACACTGCTAGACTAACTACTGTTATTACATTATATTACACAAAGACAGAATAAACAACTGCTGCATCCCTCCACTGCTGTGAACCCAGCAGTACTTGTCCGGATCAGCAGTGCTTGACTCAAGGCAGTAGATTGAACAGCAGGGCTTTAGTCTTTCATCAGGCATTTACTTGATCAGCAGTTGTAGGTCAGCAGTTTGCACGATCAGTAGATAGGATGTCAGCAGATGTTGTAACCACTTTCAAGGGGAGAGACTTGTATGCAACATCTGCTTATTCTGGATCTACTGCTCTGATCCAGTTTTGGCTTTTATTATATGTTCTTCTGGAAGGGTTCAATCCCAACAAAAAGTCAAATATAAAGTTGCATTTTCTAAACCATCTTCCATATTGAGATCAAGATTCATGGGAGTGGTGATCATCATGTGCAAATCTGATTTCCAACTGATGTTGATGAAGCATAATCTTCGGTTTCTTTATTTTTTCTTCTATTCTCAACTTAAGGTTTTTTGAATCTGATTTTAGAAGTAAACTTTGTTAACAAGTCAAACTTGGACTTTTATCGCCAAAAAGACTGTCTTCCAAGTTCCAACTTCAACTTCAAATTCAAAATATATTCTTCTTCATATATGAATAAAAAAATTGAAATATTATACTCAACGTATTCCTAATAAACTATTAAAACTGTCACAAACTTTGACTTTTTGAGTCAAATAAAACAATTTTCGAGCTCAAAATTTGTTACCTCTAGTTGCTCATGAAGTTGCCTCTTGATGGCAAGTTGCATTTGCAGAGCATCCTTAAATTGCATCTCACTAATGAAGAAGTCAAAGTTTCAGGTCAAACCCACAAAATATATGTCAACCACCAACATATATTAAAACTGGAAAATGAAAAAAACTCGAAAGATTTTCATTTTAGATAGAAAAAATAGACATGCACATGATTACTTCAATTGTCATATGCTTAGTTTTATGTGCTACATATTACATTGTGTCATATTATTTATCTAAGTAATATTAATATATGTTCTCTCCTTTTGCTTTACACCCACTATATGACATAAATACTATATTTTTCAATATATAATTCTTATATCTACTTATCTAAATTTTCAATCTAATTTATTTTCTTTTTAATTACTTTTAGATTTTATTTTGTGTTCGTTTCAAATTTCATTCGAGTTTCTCTAACTCGTCAAAGTGGGTTTATGTGACGGACATGTAATAACTGGAAGGGTTAGGTACCGGTAGTCGGGACGTCCTGTCTAGGCTGGCAATCGTATAAATCCAATAATGGACCAGTTTGCCTACATGGGGTCTAACGATGAGAGTACTGATACATATTAGGCCAAAACATGTCACACCAAACGTCGCTTAAACTAACAACACTTTGGTAAGTCAACTTGTCCGTGTTAAGACATGGATACCCTCCAACATAATTTCATATCACCCCAACTTTTGGTTCATACATCAATTTCATGATTTTCTCTTTTTGGGTTAAGTATATGTTAATGGGTGAACATATGTAGACTATGCGAAAGCTCGGTAATTGCAGGGGTCCACGTAATTACGAAAGTGACGCATGGAAAACGTCACTTATAAAATATGACATCTCACACGATTTGAGTACATTAATCGTACTTAAAAACCACAAAAGAATAAAGTTTTAGGCTAGGGAAATATATAGTAGGTTTGACTTCAAAAGTCAAATATAAAGTTGCATTTTCTAAAGTCCATTTCCATATAGAAAATCAAGATTCATGAGAGTGGTGATCATCAAGTGCCGTCTTGTTAGATGTATCCTCTTGATACAGATCAAACATCTGTTTTAGTTTTGTTGCTTGTTCTTCTATTATCATTTGGGAGTTCCTTTGGATCTAATATAAGAAGTAAACCTTGTTAACAATTCAAACTTTGACTTTTAAAGCAAAAGGACTGACTCTCAACTTCAACTTCAAGTAAAAAAGCTATGTTGTCAAAGGCAAGCGCCTGGGTACCTAGGTGCTGAAGCGCAACCTAATGCACCATATGCGGTGCACCCCAAAAGGTGCCCAAAAGGTGCGGTTCAGACTCTCAAGAGCAGGTTTAGAGCATTTTTTGGCAAAAATGATTAAATACACTTGAAATCAACCTAAACTAGCGCTAGATAAGCCTAAAACATCTCTAAAATCCCTAAAATTGGCATTTTATACTATACACCCTGAGTGCTCCGGACCAAATCACAGAGATGAAAACATGTTACTCTTGATAAAAGCTTTCACAAACTTTGACTTTTCAGGTCAAACAAATCAATTTTCAAGTTCAAAATTAGTTGATAACTAATCTAGAATTCACCTCTAGTTGATCATGAAGTTGCCTCTGTAAAGTAAGCTGCATTTGTAGAAAAGCCTTAATATGCATCCCACTGACGAACAAGTCAAAGTTTCAAGCCAAACTCACTAAATATATGTAACAAATTTCAAAATGCAAAATGAAAAATGATATTTTAATTCTAGACATATAATATAGACATTACGATATATTTTCAATCTGCGATATGGCGTCGATACTGGTTCCCTTTTCGGAGTTTTCTGCAAACAACAAAAATATTGGAATTAAAAAAAAAACTTGTGGACCAACCTGTCTTCCACTTCCCTAAAGCATCCACATAATGTTTCCACTTCCTCCTTGATTCCCCTATTTCCAGCCAATACCTTTCCTTTGTTCAATGATCCTTTTGTAATTTAAATAGACCCCTTTGGGTCATTGTAATGTATTCAAGAAGAACAGAGAAGAAATACAAAATGTAGCCCTTTGGTTTTTTACAAAAAACCTGATCAGACAACATTTTTCAAAGATCAAACACACTTCAAGCAATATAAATTTAGAAGTTGTTCACACCTGCTGTAGATTCTGATAAGTATTTATGTTGCTGATCAAGCATCTTCATCAGTTTCTTTAATTTTTCTTCTATTGTCAACTAAAAGTTCCTTTTAATATGACATTATAAGCAAATTTTGGTAACTAGTCAGACTTTGAGAGAAAATTGGATATTTAGATATTTGTATTCGGGTGTGACCATTGGAAAGTTTGACATTTCCATCATGTACTCCAAACGTAACACAAGTAAAAAATTAAACAAATTGAAGAAAAGCCATGATCAAAAGGTAATTAAAGAGGTGGATTTGGAAATAAAAACGTACATTTTCGTCAAGAGATCGACCGGCTAATGTCTGACCACAACTGTTGTTAATATGTATTAACTGGTGAAATCTGGATTAAACTTGCTAACATTCTAGTTTTTGTCTTCATCGGAATTCACGAACGAGTATTACAAGGAAGATTGTTGTAGTTTAAAGGTTTATCAATGGCAAGAACACGAGTTTACAGTTTGTTGGTTTCTATAATCTATTATATCTTAACTAAAAAGTGTCTTTTTACAACATTGTTGTAGTGTTTTTTTGTTGAAGTGTTTATTAAATATAATTCTTTTTTGATATTATACTTAACTCCTAAAAGACATAGGTTTGGTGCACATCATTGTGTATGGTACATTACGTAGTAATCACATAGTTGAACCATAACCGAATTGAACTATATGACAATTTTAATGCAACTAAATCAAAGATGAATGTTTGATGCACATGTTTGACACACAAGAATACACATGTTTGATGAAAAATCTCAAGGACCTATAATCAATCGACACCAACATTTGGTAACTTCGATTTTTAAAATATTGTTCTCTTAGAGGGTCACAAATTGCTCTTGGATAGAAGCAAAAGAAAGAGCTAGAATCAAATGACACCATAAATTTTATAAGGATTTATGATCCCATAAGTCCATGTGAAAACTATATAATGATCATCTTGACATAGAAAGTATTAAAATCATGATATCACAATTGCCGGTACTCGTATGATCATTTTGGAATCATATATATATGTCCGCTGGCGCCTGCTTCTCTACACACTTACAAGCGAGCCTCCACATACGAGTGAGTACACATGAGCCGGCTGGCGCATGAGCGAGCACGCATGAGCCGGCTGGCGCATGCTCCTGAACTTACGAGCGAGCCTATTAGAGACACTACGGTCAACCGGTCAGCACAATTATCTTAGGAGGGAATTTCATTTAAACGTAAATTCAAATTGTATTAAAAATAGTAAAGTCAATATAGTTAGAATTAGATCCGATTTATTCTCCTGTAAATGCTCTTTTCAATTACGAGCGAGGAAACATGCGCCGGCTGGCGCATGCTCCTCTACTTACGAGCAACCACACATGCGTCGACCGGCACATGCTTCTCTACATACGAGCGAGCACACCTGCTCCTTTACATAAGAGCATCTTAGTCTCCATGCGAGTCTATTGCTCTACATACGAGCACACCAGTCTCCTTACGCGCATGCTCCTCTACATACGAGCACGTAAGTCGCCATACGCGCATGCTCTTTTACATACGAGCCCGTAAGTCGCCACGCGAGCATGCTCCATTACTTATGAGCACGTAAGTCCCCAGGCGAGCTTGCTGCTACACATGCAAGCATGCTAATCTCCATGCGACCTCGCTGCCTTTACATACGAGTGTGCATGTCGCCCGCGCGCGCATGCTTAGCTATAATGAAAACGCTTCCAAAACGTAAACTGTGCTACAAATGCACGCACCACTTTGGGTATACGCAAAAACACATTGGCTAAAATAAAGTTTCCTTTACACCTACAATCTTTAAGACAAGCCACATCTCCTTGCTTCATGCCACATTGTTGTTGTGGCACACCGGAGGATTAGCACAAGCTCGGATTTCCACTTCATTATCCTGACGCAACTTTATGCCAATTCTCATTCGCGATAACCTGACTCAAAGTGGATTAACACGTGCAAATATTGTAGACAACAGTTTACAAAGATTTAAACACCAAGTATACGTATCCCATAAGGTCAAACACTCGCGCGCCTTGCGTCAACCAATAGAAGTCACACCAAAGGGTGAATATTTTACAGTAGCCACACGACTGTGTGCGCACAGCTAAAGCTGGGCCACACTCGAAAATCATCCGAGGGGAAGACACTCATCTAGTCCAGAATTCCACCCACTTGCCATCCGCGCGTGGGAGCAACACTGGACTAGGGGGGACCCGAAAGGGTATGGTCCCAAATGCTGCATCAGTCATACGCACGTTGGGCCCTAACCACACCGAACCGTCAAAACTCAGCCAGTTCCAAGATTCGTGCACAAGACCTAACCACGTACACGCAACCATAACAAGCTCATGGTAATGCACCAGTACAAATGGCAACTGACCGCAACCAATCAGCATGCGCCAGGTTTGCCCAACCAATTTCCACGATGAACAATCGTGGGATATTCACTGTTCCATTATCTCTACTCACAGCTGAAGGCAGACGCAACAAGCATGGCCAGCAACTTTCCCGCACCCGGGCGACAGGTAAGCCTAAAACTCAATCTTTACTTTCGTGCACTCCTAACAAGTCTAGTACTCCTCCCACGCTTGCACGCGGGAGCAGCACTAGACTGGGGGACATGATGGGGTATGGTATTAGACCCAACCCGAACGAACGGACATATCCGTTACTTATCGCCTTTTATTATAATATTTATTATTATTGCGTACTAACCCGCGAAGCCTAGCACGTTGTAGTTTACACTACACTAGGTTGTGGGCTTGTAGAGATAACCCCTAACTGGGCCTGGCCCATTGAGGTTAGGGGAGGCCCATATCTCCTATATAAAGAGGTGTTCACCTCATTATTAGGGCACAAGATATGGAGCCGCCACACTTTTGTTACTGGAAACAGGGGATTCTTTCCCCTACCGGTCATCTCTACCGCTTCACTTTCTTGTCTTCTCCTTTGCAGATCTAGGTTCAAGAGGAAGAACAAGGTGTGATTCTTCAACCTCATGGAGAAAGCGGTCCAATCATCCTGGCGGTGATTCCGTGTTTCAACACGACCAATAACCTCATGGAGAAAGCGGTCCAATCATCCTGGCGGTGATTCCGTGTTTCAACACGACCAATAAAGCTCGCTTTGCCCACAAGCAGCGAACATGTTTGTTTGAATTGCTCCCACACAAACACATACGCTTAGCTATATAAACTTATTCTCATCCACAAACCAAAAACGTGTTGTTAGTATTTGAGGCTGAACAGTCCTCGTGACCCATTATCTCCCCTTATAATTTTTTTGACCCCTTTTTTTGTTTAATGAATTGCATAATTCTTATTTATTTGTTGGGCCTTTATTACACAAGATAACACTATAATGTCAAGTATAACCACACATTTTTACATCCAAGATTTTGAGTCCATTCATAAAAAGCCAATGTCTTGATCATCTAAAATATTCTTTTTTTTTTAATCATGTAACTGCGCAATCATGCGTTTTCCAACAATGCTTAAACACAAACGGATATTTGATAAAAAATGTTTGAGTTTTTTTATGGAAATCTAGCTCATCTTGGATGTGGAAAAGGTATTTTCGTAATCATCTTCAAAATTCAAAATCTCATCATCATCAAGATTCGTCGAATGGTGATCATCATGCGGAAATGTGATCTCCGAATTCTCAGATTTATTTGCTTTTTGTTGCTGATGTTGATCAAACATCTTCTTTAGCTGCTTTGCTTGTTCTTCTATTCTCAACTGTAAGTTCCTTTGAATCTAAAAATAGAAGCAAAGTCAACTAAGTCAAACTTTGACTGTTTAGGTCAAACGTTATGAAAAACGTGAGAATTAAACAATAATCGAGAATTCACCTCTAGTTGATCATGAAGTTGCCTCTGTACTGCAAGTTGCATTTGTAGAGCATCCTTAAATTGCATCCCACTAATGAACAAGTCAAAGTTTCAAGTCAAACCCAATAAATTTAAGCCAACTATCAAACAAATTTCAAAAATACCAAAACAAGAAAATAAATCTAAAACATTTCGTTTCGGAAAAAAAAAAAAATAATCATTACGTTATATTTTCAATATGTGATATGGTATCCATGCCGGTTTTCTTCTCAGAATTTGCTGCAAACAACAAAACTTGATCAGAATACATTTTTAGAGATCAAATATATTGTATTCATCAAAGTTCTTCATACCTTTTGCGGATTCCGGTATGTATTTTGCTATTCTGTATTTCTGAAAAATGAACACATGTATATAAATATATAACTAATGTTCAAAATAATAAATCCGGAAAGATTCTTAATTCCAAAAGCTAGAAATTAGAACCTGTAAATGACTTTTGACATGAAAGATAGTTAATCCTTCTGAGTCCATCAACTTCAATATCGCCTTTGGCGTCGCTTCTAGGAAAATAGTTAAAATAAAATGTTAAATGATTAACGAGAATCAAACGAGCTTAAAGGGTGAAAAGGTAACTTTACGAACAGATGGAACGTACTTTCGGCACCACCTAAGCAATTCACACACTCCACAAATCGATCATGGAGATCTTGTGTCCATCTAATTCGTGTTTTACTTGGGACAACACTTCCTTGATTTGTACAGTTGACTGAAACTTGACCCGAAGCTTGTGTAGAATGACCAAAATGCCCCTGTCAACGAACAAAAGCATCAAGATCCGGGTTTTCATCATGACAATCTGGATTTCCATCATGACAAATAGTGGGAGATCAAAAACAAAAACCTACTATTTGTCACGATGACAATCAGGATTTTCATCATGACAAACAGTGGGTCATAAAAAACAAATACGTACTGTTTGTCATGAAGACAGTCACCGAATAAAAAAATATCGAAAAAAAAAAAATCACAAAAGAGAACTTACACCAAGATCCGGATTTCCGTCGTAACAAACAGTGGGTGATGATTGTTTCCATTCACAAACATCAGATTCATCAAGCAATTTTCTTTTTAGCTCTCTAATCTGATCTTTTTCAGTTTGATTGTTGCATCTCATCTTGTATGATCTATCATAAGAACTGAAGTGCTCATTTTCTTTAGGGTGCATAAAATGATTAAACTTCATCTGGGGTACAGATAGAACATCAGCATCCTCATTAAAAGATTGATGAACACCATTTTGCGAAAACCCTAAATATCGTTCGGTTGCTAAAAGCGCAGAAGCTGGTGATCCAATCTGTTCCATGATAGTTTTACTACAAGATGGAGTTTGTTGTCTATAACTTATCATCTGTTGTTGCTGTTGATCTTCTTGTTGGTTGACAACTTCTGATGGCAAAATGGTAATTCCAACTTGCCATGGCTGATGTTGATGTTTGTAAACCATTTCATGGTTACAACCAATCTTCAAAGTATGCATTCTTTCTCTAAACATAAAAACACAACAACAAAAAGCTTTTTCCAGATCAAAACTTGCAAGAAATTTATAGATCAAAAATAAAAATAAAAAAGCTGGAAAAGAGTATGCAATTATATTATGAAGACAATGGAAGTCACTTTATATAATATTATTCCTTGTGAGAATACAAATCAGCATCCATTCATCTTTCGATGATTCCAACTTATTTAAAATTCAATAAAATGGTTTAAAAAACAATTCTTTTGCCTGAATAGAAAATATAAAAATTCTGTCTTTTGCATAATGTGTTATCTATAAAAATGAAGAGAATATAGCAGACCGGGTGTATTTTTTTTATTTCGCGGTTATATTATATTTTTTATAATATAAGAGAATATAAAAAATAACACTGCAGATTCAAACTCAGAGCCGATTTATCTGTGATTGCGAAAATTCGATTTAATTAATTTTAACTTATGAGATAATAAGAGAATATAAGAGCCAAGCATCTGATATTTTTTTTTAAATATATATATAAGGGGTAAATTTTGGCATATATTCATATTCATGTTCATAATTTTCATTTTATTCCAGAGCACATATTCAATAAAGTAAGTACGAATAAGCAAATCTTTAGGTGTGTTAGGGTGAGAACTGAATCAAGTGGTGGTACTTGAGCTATAGATGATTACAATTAGAAGTTGTTTTTATTTTCAAGGTAAATGTATAAAAATATAACTTGATTTGTACAAATCTTATTTTAGTTAATATTTTTAGTAGGATAGTAACACATTTTAATAAATCTGAAGTAATTTTCTATTTTATGTAAAAAGAAGATGTATCTAAAGTGAGGACGGTTGAATGGAGCACTCTTTTGATCTAGAAAATCTCATATGAAAGCCAAAAGGAAAAGTTACCGTTCTAGAAATAAACTCGACATATATACGTATCTTTATTATTGTTGGTATGAAGAGAAAAAAGGTTGACTAGATTGAAAGGAATCAAGTTGGGGTACCGGATATGTAACTTTTTTTTTTTTTTTCACACACTCTATTCCACTCATAAATCTATATCGTTGTCTATTATGGGATTCGATCCTCCACCTAACACGAAGAGACACCACTCTATGTATAGACATTGATACCACTAACCGATATATATATGTTAGTTAGGTGCTGTTTGTTTTTTCTGCAGGAAAACCTCTTCTGCTGCAGACATCTGCAGGAGAAGAGGTGGACCAAATGTCTGCAGTCTGCAAGGAGAAGAGGGTTTGTTTTTTTTATATAAAACCTCTTCACCATAAACACACACACAACACACTGATCTCTCTACTCTCTCTCTACAATCTGCACCACCGCCATCATCATCACCGCCACCACTTCACCACCGCCACCACTTCACCACCGTCATCATCACCACCACTTCACCACCGCCATCATCATCACCGCCACACACTGATCTCTCTCTACTCTCTCTCTAACAGATCGATTTAGGGTTTCGGAGGTGGAGGTGGTGTCGATGGAGGTGGGGGGTTCGGAGGTGGAGCAGGGGTGGTGATGATGATGATGATGGTGTCGGCGGAGGTGGGGGTTTCGGGGGGGTTTGTTTCCATCGATGATGATGGTGTCGGCGGAGGTGGGGGTTTTGGGTGATGTCGATTTGGGGCAGTGGTGGTGGTGGCGGAGCAGTGGTGGTGATGATGATGATGATGATGATGATGGTGTCGGCGGAGCAGTGGTGGTGGTGGCGGAGCAGGGGCGGAGCAGGGGTGGAGGTGGAGGTGGTGCCAAGAAGAGGTAAGAAGCTTTGTTTTATGTCTTCCACAGGAAGAGGCTGGGGAGAGGTAAAAAACACTTCTCAAAAAAAAAAAAAAAACAAACACTTTTCTGAGGCTAAACCTCTTCCCGCGTCTGCACGGTGCAGACAGAAGAGGCCAGGAAGCTCTTTTTGAAAAAAACAAACACCACCTTGCTATCACTTAAGTTGTGTCGGTTATCTAGACTATGATAAATTGATAGGTAATATATAAGAGAATATACGGTTTAGACCTCACAGTACATACGACGTCTGACAAATAATCATCACCCACAAACTAACTATATACACACACAAAAAGCATGTTTGGATTCATAAATTTCAACCCATCAACTCGTTAGCCTACCAACGAACTGATATCACCCTTCAGTGGTGGATCTAGGATTCCGACCAAGGGGTAACGTTTTATAAATAAGCCGTAACGAAATCGAAAAAACGTTAAATTTTTCCAAAATTTACACCAATTTTTTTCCGACCAAGGGGTAGCGGGGGTTACCCCTACCAAAGAGGTAGGTCCGCCCCTGTCACCCTTACGATTTATATCAAATGAGATTTAGAAGATTTTTTATGCTAACTTTAGTTGATGTGTCATTACCATTGCTTGAAAGCACGGAGAGTCATAAAGTAATTCCAAAACTTAGCGACCAAAGAAGATTTATTACTAAGGCTGGAGGGTGTGGGATGGAGCCCCTATGGGCTTTATCAAGACACGTAAGCACCACGTAGGATCCACGTCAGCCATAACGCCCCCTTTAATTTGCACGGTGTGGGATGGAGCCCCCTATTAATCAAAATTAAAAAAAATAAAAATTGATTGGTGCAAAACAAATGGGCCCCACCTGAACACCCCCTTCCTCCCGTTAACATGATGGCGGACACCTCTATAGCGCCCCTCCTTGAAGTGCTCGGTGTGGGGGTATAGCGCCGGCGGCGCCATAGTTGGTGAGCTGGCGGTGGTGGCGCCCCCCACACCCTCCGGCCTAATAGTTTTCAAATCGGTTATATTTCGATTATGCTGTTGGATTTTCAAGAAAAGAACATCATACATGCTAATATTGCCGGTTCACCAAAGTTAAAAACCATCTATTTTCTTTATATATTATCTTATCATGTTGTGTGTTGTTTTTTAGTTTAAACCAGATTACCATCTCCTCTTGAAAAGTTATGACGTTTATTTTATTGATATTGATTTATGGTCGTTTTTGTTATTTGTGTTTGTTTATAAGGGTGAGCGGGGCACTTCTCAGGGAGGGGATCGATGAGTGAAGTCCCCGAGCGGGAACACCGCCGCCATCAAATCGGGGAGTGTAAGCGGGAAGGGGGAGCGGTGTGTGTTCACCGCATGAGGGGAGAGAAGGACAGGTGGCCCACCATTGAATCAACCAATCAAGTATTTTCCTTTTTTTTTTTTTTGATTTTTTCAACTTAATTAAAAAAATAAAATAAAAAGTCCCCTAAGAGAGGAGTGCCGCCATCAAATTGAGGGTGTGGGGGGAGTTAAGAGGGGAGTTGACGTGGCGCGTGCTGATTGGTTTTTTGTAAGAGAGGTCACTCCCCTAAGAGAGGAGTGCCCCTCTTACCCTAAGATTAAAAAATGAATATATACAAACGGAAAAGGTCTATGTTCTTGATGAATAAATATATAAAAGATAATAAGTTAATTTAATAATTTAAATGTTTGTGTAAGTTTATTTGTTTAGCCAAATTTCAATAAACTGTTGACATAACAAGGGTCAGTCATGAAAATTCATATGCCATGTTCGAGTTCGGAAACATATCCCATAAGCTAATTTAATGGAATAGATAATGTAAACAATTTCTTTCCACTCGTTATTATTATTTTTTTAAACTATATTGGGTTTTAGACTAATACCTAATGGGACTTAAGTTATAAATTTTGAGTTTGGTAATTCTAAATAGGGGCTAAAATATCAATTTATGTTTTATATGTGTTTCTATTTAAAAAATATATATAAAACACACACACATATATGAATATTTTTAAATGTGCACCCAGAATAAAAATATGCCCTGGGTGTAGGTGGCATGGATATAACCAGGTCAGATGGGTAGCTGAGTATTGTTGGTGTAAAATAAAGTAGGAGTAAGAATTACCTTTAGAGAAAATAAGTATTGATACACATCTTATTAAACCATGAGTGTTTATTCGGTATTGATGCTTGTTTCCATTGTGTTACATATTAGCATGTTAAATCGTGTTTTCTATCATTAATCTTCTTTGAAAACAAGTTACCTTACTAAATTCGTTTACACAGGTTCCAGACTTTCAGGTGAAGATTGGATGCATTTTGGAAAGATATAACGCCATGGAACAAATTAGACATGCTCGAGACGGATTCGGAAGCAGAATGGAGGATTTGGGGATGCAGGGAAGTAAAAACTACTCCAGGCGTATTTTACTCCCCCTGGCATAATCTGACCCGTAGACAATCGAGGAACCGTATTTTGGGCCATAAATTGCATTGTATTTTACTCTCCCTGACTTATTTTACACCCCCTCCGATCGATTCTTGATCGAATTAAAGTATCATCAACCAAACATTGGGTCTAGCAATGGTAATAACTAATTTTAGTCCATTCGTAGTGGGGCTGTATGCAGCGCCCCCACCTTATAACCCCATATGACGCCCTGCAACACTACCCCTAAGGGCGCTATGCCCCTTCCTCCTCCACCTACAACGAAAATTGTAACGGGAACAAAAGTTGGTTTTTCAAAAAAATGACCGTTGAACGGTCATGACTAATATATATATATATATATATATATATATATATATACCAATACTTCTTCTCAATTTAAACTAATATACCACATACAAAATACATCCTACAATCTCAAAAAAAAAAAAAATCTCTTTTGCAATGTCTTCATCGGAAGATTCGTTCATCGATTTTTATCAAAGATTTTTCCTACGACGAAACCGTGAAGGAGGAGGAAGGGGTTACGAGTGCGTGTACCCTCGCGATTCAAGCCATGCAACATGTTAATCGTTCTCCTTCGCGCCCGATCTTGAGGAAGGAATATGTTTTTTTTTTAATTATTGTAATGTTTTTTAATTTAATGAAATGTTTTTTGTTTTTCAATTTTATATATTTAGAAATTTAAATAAAAAATAACAAAAATTAATAATTGAGTAATAAGACCACCCGTAGTGGTGAACAAAAATAATGCCCCCACCATGGGGCATTATCCGACACGTGGCATCCTAGTCAGCGTTGGGCATTATAGCAAAAGTGGTGTAGTGGGGCATTATTCCAATAACGCCCAAGCAATCAATAAATAATTATTATTTTTTATAGAGGAAAAAAAAAAAAAAAACTAAACTAAAGGTGGGTGAGTCAAACTTACATGGCACAATCCCATTGGTCTCCCTTTGATCACATTCAAACACTTCGGCGTTTTAAAAATCACGCCAACTTCCATTTTATTAGAAAATAACGCCCGGAAACGCCGGGTGTAGTGGAGCCCGAGGCGTTTTCCGGCGTTTTTTTTCAATTTTTTGTAAAAAAAACGCCCCACTACGGGCAGACTAATGGGTATATGATGTTAACATTACACACCCTTGTGATATAACCGTCCTTTTGCACTTTTATGTCATTTGTCATGTAACCCCACCAGAGGTTATGAAGATAACTCCACCTAATGGGGGTTATGGGGCCTTAGGGCTAAAATATATACAATAAAATAAATTAGTTAAATAGTAAATAATAACTCACTTTTCAACTAACTCCCACCTAAGATAACTTAAACTGAATAAAATTTGAACACTTATTATGTAGTACAAAATGAACGTAATTGATATGAAAATATAATAAATTATTTAAACTAGAAGATTGATCCGAGCATGTTGCGTTGCGGCTAACGAAATTGACAAGTTGTTGATCAGATTCACATTTACAATGTGTTAAAGATGTTTTGTCTGTTAAGTATGTATTACTATCTTATACAAATAAGTAATTCACCAAATAAGCTAAATACAATTAATGGTATCATAATTATTACGTTAAATGACTTGTATCCATATAAATAACCTATCATATTAAGCCCCCAGCTTTGCGGCGGGGGCATAAAACCGTGACAAATAGCACCAATGCCACACTATAGCCAACGACCACCAACATTGAAGTTGCGGTGTCTTAACTTGGAGAAATTAGACCGACATATAAAACATAGAAAATAATAACTAACTCGATTTAGGACTCGCGCGTTGTGACGAACTTATTAAACGGGAAAAAAATAGACAACGTGAATACAATGAACCACACACGTACATTGCGCCATGTTAACTCGCAAAATTTATAACGAAGCGTGTTACAAAACGTAAAATCGTTGAACTACACACACACATTGTGCTGTATTAACTCGCCAAATTTAGAACTAAACGTATAATGAAAAATTTTGCAAAATATGAAAAACATAGGCAATCAAAGTTGAAAGTAAAAAAAGTTGTGAGGTTAAATTGGAAAAACAAAAAACTTTTGGGCTAAAACTACAAAGTCAAGAAGTTTTGGGTTTAAAGTGAAATATCAATTTTATTTTTTGAAAAAACCCTAAAACATGGGGTACAACACCTCAATGCCTTAACTTGTTGATAATTTATATTATGTAAATATGCAACTATTTTTTTTGTAAAAATAAACGGTTTAAAATAAGTATTTCTCTAGGTGTTTCAGTCTTGTGATATATATATATAT
The DNA here is from genome assembly GCA_030545235.1 of Helianthus tuberosus. Lineage (NCBI taxonomy): Eukaryota > Viridiplantae > Streptophyta > Magnoliopsida > Asterales > Asteraceae > Helianthus > Helianthus tuberosus. Next base: position 103,063,950 of record CM060390.1, on the reverse strand, counting down.
ATATATATATATATATAGGGTTAGTATCTATAGAAAACCCACTTTAATTTAGAAAACCCGGGAAACTCTAACCTCCCGATGTTTTAAAAAAAAAAAAAAATATACACATGTTATATACATGTTTTTAAGGTATTTGGGCCACAAAAATCAAAAAAGCGCCGAGTAGATATTTTTAAAAAAAATAAACAAGTTTTGGTGTAACACGTGTTACATTCATCTGACATATTTGTAACACGTGTTACACCAAAACTTGTTTATTTTTTTTTAAAATATCTACTCGGCGCTTTTTTGATTTTTTTGGCCCAAATACCTTAAAAACATGTATATAACATGTGTATATTTTTTTTTTTTTTTTAAAACATCGGGAGGTTAGAGTTTCCCGGGTTTTCTAAATTAAAGTGGGTTTTCTATTTATCTTTAGCCTATATATATATATATATATATATAGTGGGGATCCTACGGAAAGTGTGTTTTTCCTAGAAAGTCTAGGAAGCGATCTGGGTCATCCAATGGGTGTGTTTAATGGTTTAGATCATCTTGGCGGCATTTTGGTAATATGTGTTTCTTAAAAATAGGATTATTTAATTAATCAGGGGTGGATATGTCATTTAGCTTGTTTTAAATATGGAAATAATTGTCATTCCATAACCACCCCACATTTCTTGCGATTTTCTCTCTCTCTCTCTCTCTCTCTCTTCATGAAGAAACACATCAAGAAAACACATCGTATTAATCTGCTTGCTGTTAAAACACAGGGTCAAGAAATCCTTCAGCATTACCAGCATGGATGGTAAAACACAGCGTATGAATCTGCTTGCTGTTAAAACACAACTGCATGAATATGAATGCTAAAACACAACTGTATGAATCTGCTTGCTGTTAAAACACAACTGTATGAATCTGAATGCTAAAACACAATTGTATGAATCTGCTTGCTGTTAAAACACAACTGTATGAATCTGAATAATAAAACACAGCGTCAAGAAATCCTCCAGCATTACCAACATGAATGCAAAAACACAACTCTATGAATCTGCTTGCTGTTAAAACACAACTGTATGAATCTGAATGCTAAAACACAACTGTATGAATCTGCTTGCTGTTAAAATACAACTGTATGAATCTGAATGCTAAAACACAACTGTATGAAGCTGCTTGCTGTTCGGGTGAAGATGGGGGTTTAGGGTACGGCGGAGAAGGGTGAACCGGCGACGGGCGGCGATGAGTCCGGTATGTGGAGGGACGGAGTGGGTGGCGGTTCAGGGAGAAGATGAAGATGGAGGGTTACTGGCGACGGAGATGGAGGTTGGTTAGAGGCTGTTGTCGATGAGGGTGTCGAAAAGGGATCAGAGATCAGATCGTATGAGGGGGATTTTGAAGATAGGGATGCTTTGTTTTATTCCGAAAATCATGGACATAATCAGTTACCTTCTAGATCATGCAATGTTAGTTAATGAAATATAAATTCCAAGAATAAAATTAAAATGTAAATTACATAATTGCCCTTCTAGTTAAAATAACTCAATGCCACATGTCCAATTCTCATTGCTTCCTAGACATTCTAGGAAAAAATACAATTTCTACCCAACTCCTACTCTCTCTCTCTCTCTCTCTCTCTCTCTATATATATATATATAGGGGGCCGCTAAAATGAGAACCACCTCTAGTTGTAAAAACCATGAGAACTACACCGTACGGGGCAAGTTGGACCAAATTTTTTTTTTCATAAACGTAGATGTGTGTATTACAAACACATATGTAAAAAAAATTCAAAAAAAAAATGTCGTGTGTGTAGTTTTTTACACCACAAGTTTGGTGTTTACGGGTACCGTAAATTTACGGTACCCGTAAACACCAAACTTGTGGTGTAAAAAACTACACACACGACATTTTTTTTTTGAATTTTTTTTTACATATGTGTTTGTAATACACACATCTACGTTTATGAAAAAAAATTTTGGTCCAACTCGCCCCGGATCAAGAGGTTCTCATGGTTTTTACAACTGGAGGTGGTTCTCATTTTAGCAGTCCCATATACCCTATATATATATATATATTTAGGGGAAGGATGTATAGAAAACCCACTTTTGGTTAGAAAACTCGGGAAACTCAAAGCTCCCGATGTTTTTTTTTTGAAAAAATTTACACATGTTATATACATGTTTTTAAGGGTTTTGGGCAAAAAAAAAAATAAAAAAAGAACCGATTAGATATTTAAAAAAAATAAACAAGTTTTGGTGTAACATATGTTACATTCATCTGACATATATGTAACATATGTTACACCCAAACTTGTTTATTTTTTTTAAAATATCTACTCGGCGCTTTTTTGATTTTGTTTTTGCCCAAAACCTTTAAAAACATGTATATAACATGTGTAAATTTTTTTTTTAAATTTCGAGAGGTTAGAGTTTCCCAAGTTTTCTAAATTATAAGGGTTTTCTATAGATACTTATAGGGGAATGATGTATAGAAAACCCACTTTTGGTTATAAAACCCGGGAAACTCAAAGCTCCCGATGTTTTTTTTTTTTGAAAAAATTTACACATGTTATATACATGTTTTTAAGGGTTTTGGGCAAAAAAAAAAATCAAAAAAGCGCCGAGTAGATATTTTAAAAAAAAATAAACAAGTTTTGGTGTAACATGTGTTACATTCATCTGACATATATGTAACATATGTTACACCAAAACTTGTTTATTTTTTAAAAAAATATCTACTCGGCGTTTTTTTTGCCCAAAACCCTTAAAAACATGTATATAACATGTGTAATTTTTTTTTAAAAAAAAATTCTGGAGGTTAGAGTTTCCCAAGTTTTCTAAATTATAAGGGGTTTCTATAGATACTTCCATTATATATATATATATATATATATATATATATATATATAGGGGAGGGATCCTAAGAGAAGTCCACCCTATTTGAGAAACTTGAGAAGCAATCTGGACCACACATTTTCCCTAAGCAAAAAATGCAAAAAAAGGTGAGAAAAATGCAATTTTTTTTTGAAAAAATCGCAGCTTTTTCTTTAAGGATTTAATTTTTTATTATTTAAAAAAAAATTTGGGTTTATACACATGTGTAATACACATTGTGTATATTGTTAATCTTTTAACTCTACATATATGTATATTGTCAATTATACATATATGTATATACATGTTTAAAATTGAAAAAATATGTGTTATAAACCCTAAACCTTAAACCATAAACACTAAAGCTAAACCTTAATGCTAAACCCTAAACCCTAAAGCTAAACCCTAATTCTAAACACTAAAGCTAAACCCTAAAGCTAACCCTAATTCTAAACCCTAAAGCTAAACCCTAATGCTTGACCCTAATGCTAAACCTTAAAGCTAAAACTAAACCCTAAAGCTAAACCCTTAATGCTAAACCCTAATGCAAAACCCTAAAGCTAAAGCTAATCCCAAAAGTTAAAGCTAAACCCTAATGCTAAACCCTAATACTAAACCCTAAATACTATTGCTAAACCCCAATGTTAAACCCTAAAGCTAAACCCTAAACCATAAAGCTAAACCCTAAATATTAATGCTAAACCCTAAATAACACTTATTTTTCAATTTTAAACATGTATATACATATATGTATAATTGACAATATACGTATATGTATAGATAAAAGATTAACAATATACACATGTGTATAAATCCAAAATATTTTTTTTTAAATAATAAAAAATTAAATTCTTAAAGAAAAAGCTGCAATTTTTCAAAAAAAAAAAATTGCATTTTTCACCTTTTTTGCATTTTTTGCTTAGGGAAAATGTGTGGTCCAGATTGCTTCTCAAGTTTCTCAATTAGCCTACTACTTCTCACATGATCCTTATCCTATATATATGCGCGATGCGGCTGGGTCGACATTTTGCATTGCGACACTCATTTTTGTTAGTTTTATATTCGTACAATATTTATTGTAGCATTATCATGAAAAAAACAAAATTAAGGTTTTCCGTTGCGGTATCCTTTTGATCTTTCAACAAACTTAGATAACAGCCAAATTTGTACTTCTTAGCCAATGAAGATGTGAAAAATAGAACATGTGCCGTGTGTAACACCTCGTGTTTCCGTATTCCTATTTTTAGAAAGTCCGCATTCGCATTCTATTTTTAGAAACCTTACATTCGTTTTTCAATTTCAAATATCAGAATTCGAGGCGTTAATCTTAATGGAATTCGTGTTTATACTTATCACGTTAATATCCACACTTGTTCGTTATCCAAACAACCATATAATACGCGTTTATAAGCGAAACCGAGACTCGACATACATAGAAATATTAATCATACATGCATTACACTCATACAATACCTTAATACACTTTAAATACCTAAAATGAGCTAAAATATACGCAAAATGACATAAAATAACATAATTACAAGTTCAGTGGCCAAATTGCAAAAACTAAAACTTAAAAATACACTTCTCGCGGGTGGCAAGAAGTTTCCCCTTGTTCCTCGCGGGTGGCGAGAAGCCCTGGTCCGCAAAAAGTTGTTTCCAGCTCTTGGGTTGGCCAATTTTCCCATCTCATTCTTCACCCAATCACCCTATAACTTCATTTAAACACAAACCCTAATCCACCATTATAAAACCAAGCCTCATCCACTTCACTTTTCCAACACTCTAAACTCACTCATAACACTCTCAAATCTGCTGGAATATCAAGTTTGGACAAAATTCATCTAAGTCCAAAAGTGAGCTCTCACCTCACTTTCTTCCATATTTCTTCTTCTTGAAAGATTGGAACACCTCTAGAAGTGTTTCCACAAGTTTACTATGGTAAACTAAGGTGGAATCACCATTTTGAGGCCCAAACTTTCTGTTTTTATAAAACTTTTACTTACACTTTCTTTACACATGTTTATCTTATGAAATCTTGCACATACCTTGCTTCCAACCAAGCCTATGGTTAGGGAGTTTGAGTATGGTAGATTGCTATGCATTTAGAGGTGCAAACACCCTCTAAACTTTCAGCTTTGATAAGGTTTTAGACAACCTACAAGTGTTGAGACCATCCAAGCTCACCATCCTCAATATGGTGAGACTTGTGTTTTGGTGAAAGTGTGAACCATGGAAGCCTTGGCTTTCCAACCTAGTTCCACTACCTCACTTGTTGATTTATTACTTGTCTTCTTACCACTAAGTTACTAAAACAATTTCCTAGACATAAAGTGAACAAGGCTACATCACGTCCGAAACACTTTCCATGGTTGGGATGAACACATCTAGCTAGCTTACTTGGTCGTTTAAGTGACTTAGACAAATAATAAGTAGCATTTAAGAATCAAAGTAAGTCAACCCCGCCTCGCCTCCAACATTTGCCATGTTGGGTATGACACGTCCGGGTTATTCTTACTTGGCTACTTAGCAAACTTAGGTAGTTATACTTTTACTTTATTTATGACCAACCGAGCCATCAACTAAGTTGATGATTTTGTGTTTTGGTGAACCATATAACGAGGTTAAATGGATGGAATCATCCTACCTCCTTGCATGACCATTTTCATGGTTCCATAAATATATTCGTTTATGTCGTAATTTACATTCATAATACGTTAACCTTTATATTCCTAATCTAATCCATTGAACAAAAACCACAACTCACACACCTCCGTTTCCCTTTAAGGTAACTTCGGTGTTCCATAAACTCAAGACTCGTCAAACTCACTACGTGGATTTACTTTGCAAACCGTGAGAATACTTGATCCTTTTTACGCTTTAACGCACTTTTGGGTGTAACATTTATAACCTATCAAAACTACACAATTCACACAATCACACATATTCAATCACTCAATCTTCTAAACATGCTATTTGTTATACTTAGGTTATTTTATGCTAGAATACTTTCATGAACTCTATTGGTCATTAACTTAGCTAACCCACCTTAACAATTATAGCGCTATAGGAGTAGCACACCGTTCGTCGGGGTATTGTTAAGTTATTCATACTTTAGAGTCTCGTTCACTTCGGTGATGAGGGATACACATTATTCTCGTGGACACTCGGGTTTGGCCTATAGTTATGCATGCTAGCTTCAACATAGTATATAAATTGCCATGTTGGATTTAAGACAATCTTTTATACGTATGCTATATTTTCAAACTTGTATACTTGCCAACTTTGTGTTGATTTTATTTAATACATGTTGCTGGAAACATATGTTGACGCTTGAAGAAATCTACTTAGGATGGATTTAGAAACGCGCTTAAATTCTCTATTTGTAATTCTAGTGTTGTATATGTTTAAGTTGAAATTGTTGTACTTTTCCATTTCAAAACAATGTAACCCCTTTAGTATGAAATAAACTCGTTACTTTAAATACTTGTCACAATTATTTGTTATGAAATCTCTTGCAATCTCATTTTCGTCTAACTTCAATGTTTCCGCCATTGGTTGGGGTGTGACACCGTTGCTCAACAAAAGCCAGATAATGGCAGTAACCCAATAGTAGCTGGTAATGGGCCTCAGACCCAAGTGCAAGTTCAGGCCCAACCTTATATTTTAAATACATTTCCCTCATAACCACAACACCACCACCTACAGAAAGCATGCCACCATAAGCATGATTAACAATTATTTTGTTCCTGGATAATCTTGACCGCTTGTATTCAAAATGTCTCAAATGATGATCTGCGAAAATGGGACACTTTCTTTACAAACGACATGTTTAAAAAACCGCAATAAAACTAAGTCATACTAATTATAACAAAAATATCCAGTAAGTTAAATGTGATAGAAATCTGCATTTATGTGATTTCATCACAGAGAAATCATTTGATCAACATTCAACATAATCAAGATATTGTTAAAGAGTTAGTTTTAGATTAGAGAGTGAAACTTGGTTGCAAAACAATCTAGATAATAAGACAACAAAACCCAAGTCATATGCAACTGTTGTTAATTTTATTGCGTCCTTGGAGTTTGCCTGGGATGCTGGAACCATGCCAGAAAGTTTGATTATCTGAAATATTGTTCCAAGTATAACAACAAATACTGGTCTAACATAAAATGAAACATGTAGAAGAAATGGGGTTTACCGAAACTTCGTCAGAGCTTGACGGAATTTCACCAAAACCTTATCCCTTGTCGGAATCGTCGCCGCCTCCCCGGTTTTATTTTTGAGGTGGTCTATTACCCATGTTAAACTCATTGTTTGAGTTGCATGACTTGCTAATCCTCGCTACTGTTGAGAAGTTTAAACTTCATGACCTTTCAGACCAGCGACCGCCTTTGTGTTCCTTGTACCGATTCTAGATGATTCGTGGATTTCACTCGCTAGCTCTGCTGGCTCATTGTCGCCAAAGAAGAGAATGGAGAATAGAGTGTTTCGCTTTTCTTGTGCGCTCTCTCTCACCTTGTTTCTCTTTCTCTCTTACCTTCTTAAAAAAACCTTTCTAAAATTTAAAACCAATGGAGCCAAAAGTCGTAGAGGAGAATCAAGTATAATCAACACAGTGGTAATCTAAATGTTTGTACATGTTGAAAATTTGATGAAATAACATAATGTTCTTCTAATAAGCATTAAAATATAGTATAGATAGATTTATATGACAAAATTCAATAGGGCACTTTAGGGTTAAATTTTAAAAACTATTTCCCAGTTGATTAAATATAAAAATTTTATCACCTCTTTAAATTAGGAACTTTTAATTTGATATTTGGCTAAACCTTTAAATTAGGAAGTTTTGATAGTTTTTGTTGACATTTGACCGATTTTATGCCACAAGAAGCTATAGCTCAAGATCCCTCCAAGAATTTAAGTTATGTTTACCGTCTCATTATTCAACACTTTTTTGTTATAGCTTTCCAAATACACCAACACACTGTGACCAGAATAACTTGTATACACCTCTTCACCATGATTGATCCTTCTAGAAATCTATGCATCTTGAAGAATTGAGATTACGAAGACCGGGTCGACTTTGCACCACGAGCTTATAACTTTGAAATTCGGGTAGTTGTCGTATATTTTTATTGCTTAAAGATTCAAAAACTTTGATTATATTAATATAGTTAATGAAGTATAACGATTGATTAAGTTATTTTTAGGCTTTGTTTGACATTATAAAAATGGTATTTCTGTTATTATTTAAACTAAGCTTAGTGAATGTGGTATTGTTATTTGTGTAAAACAATTAATAAATAAATGAAATGATGTATATGAGTATCATATAATTGTTGGCCGTATCATTCAAGGGTTGGCGAAAGAGGAATAGGCCTCATTTGGATTTAACGAATCTGGCCTCTAGGGTTTTGAATGGATGGATAAGTTGTATATTAGAATATTTATATACAATTAATTTGAAACATTTGTATGCATGTTTAGTTGTAAGTTGAGCTTAAATAGTTATACCTTAATCAAATATTTGTTGTAAGTTATGCTTAAGTGTTTGGTTGTAAGTTGTGCTTAAGTGGCTGTACCTTAACACTACTAGAAAATGGTCATTTTCCTACAAAAATTTCTAACGGAAAAAAATGAGTTGCAAATTTAGACACATTTGTTACACATTTTTTACGAAAAAAAATCCCTAACTTTACAAACAAATTTGCAACACAATAGTCACACAAACAAAAATCCCAAATGTTACGTTGGAAATGTGTAGCAATTTGCTACGCAATTGTAACGGAACTTGAAAAAACCAAAAAAAAAATAACTGGATGCATTACAAGGTCCGTAATCACCAATTTCAACCCTACATAAATCAACTAATTACACTTATGCCGTCACCTTTCAAACTCGAATCCTATACAAAATTTTGCAAAATAAAATTCAAAACCCTAAGTCCCCAAATTTTCGCCACTTCTCTTCTAAATCCCCAATTCACCAAAATTTCGATCACTCCTCCCTCTTCTTCCTCCACTAGGTCATCACATACGACCACCACAACCACCGCCATCGCCACCGCAACGCCAACGTCGCTGTAATTAACAACATGCAGCAGAAACGCATCAGCAACAACTTTCGTTCGCCGTTCTCTCTGGCGTCACAACAATTTCTGACGCCGATTTCCGCTGCTCATTCTACCAGAGAGCCTGTCGTGATCATGCCTACCTCCTCGCCGTTGGCGAGAGTTAGGTTTTCGGATCTGATTCCGTACGACGATGTGCCGACGGATGGTTATCTGAGAGCAGTAGAGAACTTATCAGGTTCGTTTAAGCAAAGGATTGCTGTCGTTACGCCACCGTTTCACCGTCGTAGATCAGACGAATGTCATTCAAGGTACGATTTCTCGATTCATTTACTGATTTAAAAACCTAAAAACCCTGGCTCTTAGTAAATTACGAAACGGTAACGTTGAAACTGCTATCAAAGAGATTGCTCACTCGTCTGTTGCTTTGAATTTAGAATATGTTAATGTATCGAATCACGATTCGGTTCCAATTGGTGGATTGAAAGAGTTAGGGTTTAGTTTCTTAAAATTAACGTGTAGAGATGTGCGAATGTTGATAAGTTACGTAATGTTGATTTGATAGATATAGTGAGATTTTTCTTCAGATCTGGAGGACTTAGATGTTAGTTATCCATGTTATAAGTTTGAAATTGATGCTTTGTGTAGTTGTCTTATTGGTGAAATTGTGATAACTGATACTGGAATTGAAGGTTTGTGTTGTGGTTTGACAAGTAAATGGTTGAAATTGCGGTCATTGATGATATCCATGTTTGGTGCAGCATTTACGGTTAGAGGAGAATCGTATCTGTATTTATCGTACTTTTGGAGATTTTGTTCAAGTGAGTTTTTTTTCAATGGTAGATGATGATGTATGGTTGATTGATGGCGGTTGATGTTCTGATTGTTGCTTAAACTATCATCAAAGACAAACTATTAGGGACATTATGGTCATTTTGCTGCCTATATGTGAAATAGAATGACTAGGGGTGCAAATGAGCCGGGCCCGAGCTCGACCAGTCTCGAGCTCGATTAACTTATGAGAATGAGCTGGTCCTTGGGATTTTACTGATTATGTTAGCAGTGGAATGGCATTTGGAGCTCGACGGTGGCTAGCTATTTTACAGTGCCAATGCAAGTCTTATGGCCCGAAATATATCCGACATTGGAGGTACCATCATTAGTTTATATCTATTTAATAACATGGTGTGTTGTTTTTATAAATAAATGTATGTTACAGTGATACCATCACTAGAAGCACGAACAAACTTGATGAATATAGCTCAGACGATGTTAAGGATGTTTTGTCTTCACATCACTGGCTCGTGTGGGCATTCATGGACAGCGCTTTCTGAGTTGAGGAAACAGTTCGAATAATAACTAGAAAAGTCACTGAACCATAACGACTGCAGTATCAACAACCTGGCTTCCTTATCCTCACTACCAAGTTTTTGATCGCCAATCTCAAGTTGATGAATATATACACACATACACAAGTTTTTAGACTAATATGCTTCAGCAGGTGGATGTTAAAAGTTGCTAAAAACTGGTCCTTGTTGGCCTGTTCCAGTCCAAATTTCAACTTTTGTACAAGTAATTTACCCGAAAATTATATTATTTCAACTTATAAGTTAATTTGTTTTTGACTACATAGAACTTCAGTGTCTTTCATGTGAAGTTTCACTTAAGAAGCATGTCATCAATACAGACTAGAACAATAGTAACCTCCTAACTTTTTTTAGGCTCTAAAGCACCAAGTCATTCATGCATGGCCTTATACCATCCAGAATCTTGAACGGCCTCTTTGAAACGAATAGGACCAGCGTGTGCTAAGAGCCCGCACAATCTTAAAGACAGCTAGGTGGTTTGGAATAAGACTTTCGAGGACCAGAGTAGGAAGATCATGAGTAGGAATATTGGTAGCAGGGACCTAAGCATTAACCTCAAGTCAGGCGTTTTGAGTAGGAGGCACATAGTAGAAGAGAACAAGTAGCCTAAACGGGTTCAGGTGATTATGTAACAATCATATGTTTATATATTCATATTTCCATTTAATAATCTTATAATTTGATAATTTATGTTGTTACTTCTGCAGGCTGCTATTCCTCCTGTTCGAGCTAATGTCCTGCATTTGAGCACTGAGTACTCACTTCCTATCTCGTAGTATGGGAATTATAATTTTTCTTGACGTTTAGTTGTTTTAATGTTTTTATAAATTTATGCATGTTGTTTCTTGATGCAGGAAAGCAGCGAGGGATGTATTTTCACCGACTCTTAGTGAAGGTAAGTTTAATGCTCTATTTAACACTATAGTTTGCAAAAGACTTCCATTGTTATCTTTATTATCTTTCTTGTAATGCTTAATCATTTGTGGGTTAGTAATTTGGTTTCAGAATTCCGAGCGATACCATTTTAGTATGTTTCACGCTTCACACCACATTTCACCCGTTCCTGCTTCAGAAGAGGAAGTAAGCATCTTTCTATTGCACCTTCATTCTTTTTAATATTTTAAATGATTATTACTTTACTAAACATAAATTCGACAGGTCGAGGTGGAAGTGGATGCTGTAAACTCAGTCGTAAATCAACTCTGCCCGGTGACAATTTTGTTAGATCGGGTCGTTTTGACTTCAACTGGTGTTCTTTTGGGTTGCTGGCAGGTACAGTTTGTATATACTATATAGTTTATTCCGGATTTAGGTTTTTTTCAGTGTTTGATGATGTTGTTACCTAGGTGATATCTGGGACGGATCCTGTGACTATCCGTTCTAAATTAAGAAACGCTCTTCCCCGTGCACCAGAAAAGCAACTTGTAAGAAGCTTACTAAGTTACCAATCTTACACTTCAATCTTTTTACGGGATTCAACGTTTTTTAATGGATATTTATGATTTGACTTAAATGTTGTAGTATGCTGATGCTCCTGCCATACTTCATACATCACTTGCAAGGATTCTTCTGGTTGTTGCCATCAAAGGTTCATGTTGACGTGTTCTCCACAACAAACCAGTTAGGATTCTTTTGAAGCGTGATGAACTCACTTTGGAAGGTATTAAAAAGTTCTATTTGAATGTGGAGAAAGAAGACTGGAAGTATGAAACACTCTGTAACCTTTGCGAGACGTTTGTTTTGTGGTTTATCATATGTTTGTTTTTTAGACATACGCATGTTAGTTTGTGGTTTAAAAACACTAGAACTTGCGTTATGTATTATATTTGAAGTGAGGTGAATTTAAAGCAGGTTTTTACTCTTTTTTATATATTTTTTTGGTGATTTTTCATGCAATTTTCAGCAAAAAGAAAAAAAAAACAAATTTATACAGAAAATTAAATTTTCCAGTTTTTGTTTAAATTTTTTTATAAATATTTCGTTACAAATGCGTTGCAAATTCTTTAAGAAATGGCGTAGGAAATGCGTTACAAATAAATTTCCAACGCATATTTTCGTTGCAAACACGTCACAAATCTTATGCAAGAGTAGTTAAAGAATCGTAGGAAATGCGTTACAAATTTCCAACACAATATTTCCGTTGCAAATGAGTTGAAATTTGCGTAGTAAATGCGTTGCAAAAAGTTTTCCACGGGGCTTTTTCCAACATTAGGTTTTTGTTACAAATGCGTTGCAAATTCAGATTTGTGACACATTTGTAACGGAAAAACATGTTGAAAAGTTCCATTTTTCTAGTAGTGTAATCAAATATTGTTTGTAAGTTGTGCTTAAGTGTTTGGTTGTAAGTTGTGCTTAAGTGGTTGTACCTTAATCAAATAATGGTTTCATTACCTTACCAAATTCAATCTGTTTTGTATGCATAATGGTTGTAAATTGTGCTTAAGTGGTTGTACCCTAATCAAATAATGGCTTCATTATCTTACCATATTCAATCGGTTTGATCCATTCAAAGTTGTGTTGTTTTGTTTGTAAATTATTATTATTTATAATAATCTAATTAATTTAGCCAAAATCTTGAATAAATATAATTTGCAACATATTGATGCAATGGTTGTTGTAATGTATGCATTATGGTTTGTATAGTGGTAATGATATATATTATATATAGATTATGATTAACCTGGTAAACGGAAAAAAGTAGACGCGGGTTCATCGTAACGCGCGGGTCCTAGATAAACTTAGTTATTTTATTCTATGTGTTACGTTTCGGTTTAATTTCTTCGCATTAACACCGCAACTTTAGTGTCAGTGATCGCTGGCAGTAGTGTGACATTATTGCTCGCCCGCCGCAACGCGGAGGGTGCTTAATGCTAGTTCATTTTAAATTTTATATGAATTTCCTCACAAACGTCACCAAACATGTATACGTACACAAGGTGATATCTACTACAAACAAAACAACATTAGTCTGCGAACTGAAAAGAAATAGGACGAATGATCATTTACCAAATAATTACTCAATAATAAAATGGTACTAGAGTAATAAACTATACTAATTGTAAATTCTAACGTAATAATGATTAATCTAGTACGATTTTGGTTAACCGTAATTACTTTATTTAGAGTGATTAGGAAAATGTCAGTGCATGAATTTTCCTTCACTTCATATAGTTCACACACGAAAACTTATTTGTATTTGATCTAAACAAAATATATATATATATATATATATAGGGTAGGGTTCCAGCGTGAACAACCTCCCAAGAGTGAACTGCGTGAACATATATGGACCCTTGATTTCCTTTTTAGTTGTTAAGGATAGGATTGTAATTACATAAAAAATTAGATTTAAATCATTATTTTAATAATTGAATTAAGTTACATATTTCCTAATTTAAATTCATTATCCACATTATGTTTATTTATTAATAAGATAATTATCAAAACAAACAACAAATCACTAGATTTCAATTTTAATTTTTATTTCAGATTTCATCACCAGAATTCAAATTTTGATTTTTAAGATCCACGTAACCTTCATATTTCAACGGTATACACATGTGTACTCAGCATCGTACATATGTGTACAGTAATTTACAGGTGTACATCAACATTCAATACAAAAAAATTCTGAGATATCACAAAAACAGACGATATACACATGTGTACATCGCATTAAAAATAGGGCAAAATCAGAATACACATGTGTACATCGCATTTAAACAAATAATTATTTTAATAATTGAATTTACATCTTTCCTAATCCTTGATTTGATTTGTGAGAGATTTATGCAATCAATTTAAGAGGATAATTGATTACTTGTTTGTGAGAGATTTATGCAATCAATTTAAGATTGAAATTACACATATACCCTTTTTGTATTTAATTAAATGGAAAAAATTAACCAAATAATTACCATCATGCCACTCACTTTAATCTCAAGATCATAAAAATCAAGGGCCCAGATCAGTTCACGCAGTTCACTCTTGAGATTTTGTTCACGTTTGAACCTAATCCTATATATATATATATATATATAGGGAGGGGCTCATGCGAGAACTCCATTTATTGTGAGAACCATGAGAACCAATGTGAACACAACCTAAAATAGCTAAAAAAACCTAACCCCCACCCCCCCCCCCCCCCCAAAAAAACCTAAACCCCCCCCCCCCCCAAGCTAAATGCTAAAAACTAAAACCCCCAAAAAACCTAAAAAAAAAACCTAACCCCCCCAAGCTAAAATGCTAAAAACTAAACCCCCAAAAAACCTAAAAAAATCTAAAAAAATAAAAAAAAAATCTAAATTTTTTTTTTGATTTTTTTTAATATTTTTTAGGTTAAAATCGCTACTTTTCGAAGCCAAAAAAATTAAAAAAAAAATTAATTTTTTTTTTGGCTTCGAAAAGTAGCGATTTTAACCTAAAAAATATTAAAAAAATCAAAAAAAAAATTTATGTGATTTTTAGCTATTTTTAGGCATTTTTTTTGTGTTCACGTTGGTTCTCGCGGTTCTCACAATAAGATGTGGTTCTCGCATGATCTTCTCCCTATATATATATATATATATATATATATAGGGGAAGGTTCTATGCAGAACACTAAATATTGCGATAACACACAGAACAAAATTAATCACTCATTTTTTCAATCCTAAAAACCTAAAAAGTAAATGAAAATGTTATAAATGTAAGATTTATTGTTTCTCACACTAGATTTAAAACAAAATATGAAAAATCTTCAGTTTTTAAATAACCTACACACATGTAGGTTATGTATAGGCTAAATTATCTACATGTATGTAGACTATGTGTAGGGAAAAATATATGATTTTTTATGTATATATAATACACATTTGAGTGTAAGAAACATAAAATTTTAGAAATATGAACCTTAAATCCTAAAATTTAGTGATTTAGAGTTGTTCTTTTTGTTCTCGCAATAATTAGTGTTCTGTAATGATCCTTATCCTATATATATATATATATATATATATATAGGACAATGCTATACAAGAAACCCCATTTTTTTAAAAAACTTAGCAAACTCTACTTGTGGACTATATTTATCCACGTGGCCATAGTCCCTTCATAATCCATTTTGCTTTCAAGGTCATATTAGTAATTTCCCAACCCAAGTTATTTTCCCAATTTGATCTGACATGATCATTTAATGCCCCATCAACTCATTTGAAAAAATCAGTCACCCCATATTTCATTTACAGTATTTCATTTTATTTAATATCTTCATTAAAAGAAGCTCCATTATCATCTTCTCCACCAAATTATGCTTTCTCCATTAATGTCAATGGAGACAAATCCACCAACCTCCGAGTTAATGTCGGCGGTCCATAGTTTCCCCAACAGGTTCCTTAGCAGTGACTTTCAAACTGACGAAGAATTAAATGCTCAAGGTTTGTCTCTTTATCTAACTTAACTATCTCGAATCTATGTTTTTTTTTGTGTTATTTGACATTTTTTTAATGGAATAATCCAAATATACTGCATGGCAATGTTCAGCTGTTCCATTCAAAGCTTCTGTATATACTTACATGCCTGTTGATGGTTCTCGATCATATGAAGACCCTGTTAGATCACCGGATGTTCTGATATCCAACAACTTCATGAACAGCGATTTCCATTCTGACGAGGTTATGGATACTGATCAAGGTTTGTTTTTCTATACACTCGTTTTGATTTTTGTTCCCCAGATATGGCATAGTTCAAACATATTGCATAATGTTCATATGTAGCATACCAAGATTCTGGCTACGCTAACATGCCGGGTGATGGTTCTGGACCATCACAGGGCCACTTTATACTCATATACCAGACTTCTAACCTTTTGTCCTGCCATATACCAGATTCCTAACCTTTTCGTTTTATGATGCAGGGCCAGTTCATCCATACTTCGTTTTTGATACCCCTCAGGGAACCCGTTACTGGATTCCTACCGTCGCTGATAAGTTCATACTAGTGTGTGGGAAATCGTATCCAACATTTGAGGCTGTTCTTTCCATGTATGAACTTTATGCGTTTGAAGCTGGTTTTTCTGTTAAAAAAGGCCAAACTAAAGTCTGGAATGGAATTCCCACACACAAGTATCTTCGATGCTCAAAATACGGGAAACCACAACGCAAGAGGACTTTTGACACACTTGATGAATCTTCTGTAAAGTCTAGGAAAACCAACTTCACATGGTGTGACTGTAAGGCAAGCATTCTAGTCTCAATCTCTAATGATACATACACAGTTATGAGTTTCAATGATATTCACAATCATGAACTTGTTGAGAATTACAACCGTGATCTTAGCAAGATATCACGGAAGCTGTCATTCTCCACCAAACAATTCATTCACAATATGAGTCTAAACCGTATCGGACCCATGAGAGCTTATAGATGTCTTGTAGCTTTAAAAGGGGGGCATCACAATGTCAATGGGACTCCGGTGGATTTTAAAAATTTTAGCCACCAGTTGCGAATTTTTATTGGTGAACGCGACGCACAAGTTTTCCTTGAACGCTTGCGTGAGCGCTTTGACAACCTACCCAACTTCTATTTTGATTACACTGTATCAAATGGAAAGTTGTCTTCTGTATTCTGGGCTGATGAGATATCAAAGCTAAACTACAAAGCTTTTGGCGATGTCCTCGCCTTTGACGCGACTTACAACACTAACAGGTTAGCCCCCCCTTTAACATGTGTTAGGCCTGATATCCAAGTATACAATCCAAACCAAAAAAGTGTTACATTTTGTTAACCTCAAATCCATTTTTATTAATAGGTACAAGATGGTTTTTGTGCTATTCACGGGTGTGGATCATCATTTCCAATGTGTTACATTTGGTGCGGGTTTGATATCTACCGAGTCCATTGAATCTTATGTGTGGTTGCTTAAGGCTTTCTTGAAGGCACACGGTACTCAACCAACTCTCGTGCTGAGTGATCAAGACCCATCCATGCTTCAAGCTGTTCCTACGGTCTTTACTGAATCACGCCACCGTCTATGCATGTGGCATATAATGAAAAAACTACCCTCCAAGGTTAAGTTAAATTGTTAGCCTTTAACATGTGTTATTCAACATCACAGACTTATATGTGTTTTTACACTGTTTAATCTAACATGTGTTAGTAACTATTTAATATACCAGATCTCTGCGGACCTTCTTGACAACACTAATGTTCGGTCCTGCATTCACCGGTTGGTTTGGAATGTTTATATCAAACCAGAAACGTTTGAGTCCCGCTGGGATGACCTCCTAGAAACATTTGGCCTACAAGACCACACTTGGTTGAACGACATGTACAACATCAAACATCTTTGGGTACCAGCCTACTTCAGGGAACTGCCAATGTGTTGCTTGATGAAGACCACTTCACGCTGCGAAAGCTCTAATGCTACCTTCAAGGTCAACTCAACAAGCGCAAACACCCTTGTACAATTTATGATGTGCTTTGAAAATAGGGTAGATAGCCAACGCTATCGGCAACGTGTATCCGAGTACAAAACCTCATCCACGGTGTTCAAGGGCTTGGCTGAATTAGCAATAGAGCAGCACGCGTTCGCCATTTACACAAACGCTGTTTTCGCGCAAGTTCAAAAGGAGATAATTAAAGGGAAGTTTTTATGCTACATCACAAACCAAAGCGATTCCAGCAATACCACTCTTTTGCTAGACGTCACTCATTTGGACAAAAGGAACGACATCATAAACGTCTATCAGGTAACACATGTTAGGCAACTTCATTATTACCACTCCACTAACATATGTTAGATATAACAACTTTTTTTTTTGCTCTTTCTGTTCCTAACAGGTTACATATAACACTGTAGACCACTCCGCCAGCTGCTCATGCAGGAATTTCACACGTATCGGATATCTGTGTCGCCATGTCTTTTGCGTATATCGAATGAAAAATGTTGCAAAGATACCCCTCAATACATAAACGACAGGTGGCGCCGAGATGCCCTCCCAAAACAGGTTTTTTCACTTTCCAGCCGATACGGCGTCAACCCACACGCACCGTCCGTTATGCGTAATGAAATCCTTGATCTCGTTACTGAATGTGTTGATATGGCTAGAACCGACGAGGATTCGTTGTCAAAATTGGTTGCCCAACTCCGGGATTTCAAGATCAATGTGCTTTCCAAGCAACCATTGGGTATAATCCAAAATGAAACAAACGAGTGTGAAATGGAAGAAATAGTTGGGCAACCAATCAACATTCCAGTCGAAGTTGCTAATCCAGATGTTGTACGCAATAAGGGATGTGGTACACATACTCGTATTTCTGGACCCGGTGAGAAGGCAAAGACAAAACCACCTAAACGTCCAAAGCAGCTTCGGTTATGCAAGCGCTGTGGTCTTTATGTCGACGACCACGACTCACGCAACTGCGTTAAGGTGGCCGCAATGAAAGCAGCAAAGGCAGCAGTTGAACAACAAAGGCAGACCGCCCCTGGTGCCTCCCTCTCTGATTAAAATCTGTCTTTTCGTTTACTAGTACTATATAATGGGAGACTCTCGTCATTTTGGCCTTCTTACACACATGTAACAGTCTTTTAACATCATCCTCCCCTTTCCTGTTACGTGTGTAAGAAGGTGGAACTATTTTTATCCCATTTTATCATATCCAGTCTTGTAAAAACTTTATGGCCTTCGGCACTTTATGTTTTGTGGGCCGACTTTTGTGGACCTCTGTTTGCTATTAACAGGCCTATCTTATTATTATATGCATGGTTAATTGTGGTTTTGGTTTATATTTTACAACAGCATCAAAACAGATGCTTAACACATGTTAGCCCTGTAACTGGGGTTTTTTTAACTGTAAAGGATCAACACAAAAGGTTTTAACAACAACAATATCTTATATATTAAGACACATCTGGTTATATAGAAAACTCTATCTTTTTGGCCTTCTTACACACATGTAACAGTCTTCTAACTTCATCCTCCCCTTTTCTGTTACGTGTGTAAGAAGGTGGAACTATTTTTATCCCATTTTATCATATCCAGTCTTGTAAAAACGTTTATGGCCTTCCGCACTTTTTGGGCAGCAGCACATTCACCTCCGAACATAAGATGTGTGCAGCATACCTCTTTCTCAACTTCCGCACCTCCGCCATCTTCTTCGCCCCACTCATGCTGAACCCACAGTTAAAACTTTTGTTTTTCCCCATGTAGCACTCCATGTGATGCATTAAGAAAACCCCACAACCAGTTTTGTTTGTTGTTGTCGCCCAACTAACCGGCATATGCTGGATGTTGCAGTAGTCAATGTCATCGGCTCGCGGATTCCCAACCTCCCGAAGGTATTGCACAAACATATCTTTCTGCATATACATATACAAGCCATGCTCAATATAAAAAACACATCTCGAATACAACATGGGTCATTTTAAAAACTTACAAACTTATACGGTGTGTCCTTGTGGAGGTAGTATACACTATCTTCTATCGGCTGTCCTTGTCTGGCTTTGTCATTATCAACAACATAAATTCCGGGTTCCCGTAACTCAAACACTAGTAAGTAAAAATGTTTGTGCTCCAAGATCGGGAAGAAAACAATGTCGTGCTTTCTAAAATCAGGATCTTTTTCAGCGCTGTTAACCCCACCTTTAATTCCAACCCGGAACTTGTGCATCCGCGCCTCGACTCCACCCTTCTCAGTTGTTAACATTCACGGAAACTTTCACAAAAGAGAAATTAATAAGGATAAGCACTCGGTACACCGTAACTAATTTTCCACAGAAAACATCAATATACAGAAATAATGTCTATACTCAAATCACTCACCACAACTTTAGTACCAAAGAATTGCCTACTGTAAGCCTCCCTTGATTTCCGTTTCTCTTGGAAGTTTAGCACCTCCGCCCAACAGTCGATAATACCATCCGATACCTCATTGCCAGCGTTTAAACTCTTGAACATAGCCCGAGACGCTTCTACATGGGAAGGGCTTCGAAACAGCAACTCCCTGGTTTCATACGTACAGAAAAAAATTACCTTCCATACCTTAACACATGTTAATGTAATTTAACTCATTTTTTAACAGCATCCCCCTACTTACACAGCCATGTGTATCGGGCTATCTACATCATCAACTGACGACGTACCCTGTTCCTTCCTGCGCCAAAAATCAACAAATAAACAATTCACTAGATCCATTGGGTTCATGGTTTACACCCGTATTATACAACAATAAACCCTGGGGTAGTTCTACTAACATGTTTGCCTCCATTGACCGCTTCCTACGAGAATGCCTATTTAGGAAGTGCGTTGGGGATTCATCAGCGTATATGTAATCCCACAGATTTGCCTCCTTCTTAGTGATTGGCTGACCCATGTCAACGGACCTTATATAGTAAGGTGATCTATTTGGGTCCGCTGCCACTTTCTCTCTAAAAGGCAGCTTCCTTTTTTGGGCCCCCAATTCAGCTAACATACGTACACGGTTTGCTAGCGGCAAATTGTCCTCCACGTCATTCGCATCACCACCAAATAATTCCACCCCAGCTTGCTCCTTGTGGATAGCAATTGCGGGGTCATATGAGCTCACCGGTTCTACCATTATAATCATACTCAACTTTGGGGTGGTCTCCACATCGCCTAAACACGTATTAAAAAAAACAATTCAGGTTACTTTGTAACCAATTTTTAAACTTTCACAGTAAACAAAAATAGTGAAGCTTACCGGAACGTTCGGGCGCAGTTTCTGTCCCAGCCATGTCATCCACCTTTGAACTTTTGCAACCTACATGTTCGATGCAAATAAGTATATTGAAATGACTCAACTAAACTAGCAATCCTAATCATTTTTTAGAAAACTGTACCGGTTTGCTGTGACTCATCAAATTCACCACCAATTTGTGTCATTCCAAGACTCCAATTAGGCCCATCGAAACCACGTTCATCAATCGCCGCATCGCCCCCGTCCACTGTTCTTTCGATTAACACACGTTAACCACACTAAATGTACCTAATAGCTAACACATGTTATAGCATAAAAAGCTTTTACCGTTAAAATCCGGCTGCCCCTCCTCTACCGACGCTTTGCCTTTACCATCCCTAACCACCTCCTCAAATTCACCGAATGTATCTCCTTTCACAGAGCCAACCACCACACCAACACACTCTTCATTAGGTACGAAGGTTGAATGGAGTACGTCATGCTCAGTGTTACTATATGAACCTGCATGAAACATTCTTATCCCATCTCATGAATAGGTTACTACTTTTTTGAACCTGCCTAAACATTTAACCCTTACAATCACGGTCACTCTTCTCTACAGCCACCCTGCCTTTGCAGTCCGAAACCACCTGTTCATCCTTGTCGCTAACATCACCTTCCAAGGGTCCAAAGATGACTCCACCACATTCTAACGTACTTGCATCAGTTGCATTCACCACTTCATGCTCAGTCTTACTATTCGATGCTGCATAAACATTCATAAAAAAATTACAAAAGCCTTAACGTGGTGCGTCTAGAGTTTTTGTCGACCCCATACAAATAAGATGCTTTCTGAAGATTACCTTCATTGTCATTCCCTTCAACCTCATCAGTAAGCTTAACACCCATCTCATCACTTTTGTCTACTTGATCAGTAATCTTATCCTCTTTGTCAGCAGTCGCGTCTAAATGTGCCAGCTGATCATCGTCCTTCTCATCCTCATTTTTTCCAGGTGGAGGTTCCTGTCCTGCTGCCAACCGCATGCTTGAGCCACCGTCAACTGTCAAATCAAGATCACACATGTTAAAACAGAATTAAACAATATAGCACATTATAAAAAACTAACAATCTGAAATTGTACGAAGCACTACCAGTCACACCCTGGGCCGCTGCTGCTTTTAAACGCAGTATCGCACGCATTAGACCGAACGGCTTGTGGACTTGTTCAACATCACTTTTATCCCCGCTCCATTGTCCTTCAATATGTTCCGCCCCACCCATACTACAGTCACACCCAGTTGAAATACCAGCCTCATGAACACTCTTATCACCGTGTTGCTGCTCAGTCTCGTTGCCCCCTATAAGATCACATTAATATTAAATGGGTTCAGACACGTACGCATATATTATAGGGACATAAACTTTGTCCGTGTACAAACAACGAATCACCATCAATGTGTACTTATGTTCTCTTCCTAGGGTGCCACCTATACACTTAGCGATAAACGTACAATGTATCTGGTAACACACGTAACACTTTACCTGTTTCTTTACCCCCATCCGTGCTTGGCCCATCAAACATCCTGTTTGTCTTACGCCTTATTGGGGTCACACAGCCAACTTCTGGCTCAGGAGCATCCTTTAACTTTTTCAGTCGAGGAGATCTCCTCACCTGCAATGACTTCCCAACATCTTGCAGCATCTCAGCACACTCTTTGCCATCATGTGGTATGCTTGCTTGGCCCGCAACATCAGCTGCAATGACAACAGATGTTAAACAACACATTTCAGTCCCCTACGCATATTACAGCCAACTTAACATATGTTAGACAATACATTTCAACCACAACAGGTGTTAAGCATCTGTTAACATGTGTTACACCATACATTTCAGTCTCGTATAAACATTACAGGGACGTAAACTTTCTCGAGTACTAATCGAGAAAGTTACCATCAATGTGTACTTATGTTTTCTTCCTAGGCTGCCATCTATACACTTAACTATAAACGTACACTTAAAATGGTAACACATGTAACACTTTACCAATTTCGTTACCACCATCCGTGTTTGGCCCATCACACTTTATATTTGTCTTGCGCCTTTTTGGGGTCGCACAGCTTTCTTCTTTCTCATGAACATCCTTTAACATCTCCAGTCGAGCAGATCGCCTCACCTGTAACGACTTCCCACCATCTTCCATCGTTTCAGCAAACTCTTTTCCATCAACAGCTACGCTTGATTGCCCCGCAACATCACCTGCAACCACAACAGATGTTAATCAATAAGATCGGTAACACATTAACATGTGTTATAGTGTACAAGTCAGAAAGATAATAATCACACCTTCTATGCCATCAAAGTCTATGGCTGAAGATCCTACTTCTTTCAATCTCCTTTTACTGATCCTTTTGGGAGGCCGATTAAGTGACTTCCGGTACAAACTAGCTATTGGCGAACCATCCGAGAAATCATCAACCACGCCATCCCCTACGAAAACGTTGCACATCAATAAATACGTGCCACATTAATCAAGTCAAATTTTTACAAACAATAACAGCGACTAACCAGCGTTCTGTCCCTCGTCAATGTGTATACTTTCATCATTTTTCAAATCTTCCAACACCTCATTGATACGGTACGACGATAAATCTACCGCTTGATCGTGATCTGTACGTGCATACGCTCTCTGTTCAAACAAACTTTCATACATTGCCTTCAAGGTCTGTACTTCTTCGTCATCAGGGCTCTCCACACACATAGATTCCAACATACCCTCTATTTTCATTTTGTTCTTGTTTGTCACATTAATTAGCTGTCGTACCATCAACAGCCTCTCCTGTTTCAAAAGGTTAAAGTAACAGTTTTATACAAAAATTATATACTAATTGTAAAAAACACTGGTTAGTGTATATAACTATACCTCCTTACTTGCCCAGTGATCCACGTTATAGTTACTTGGAAGTGTTAAACCTTTAAACCCTCCCAGACCAAACCCACCAGCAAGTATTTCCAGCCTTTCTCTCTCTCGCAATCTCTTCAAGTTCCAGAAAGCCAAAGGACACACCGCCTTGTCAACCTTCATCCCTGTGCACTCAATGCTATCAACGTACAACAGCTACAAGTAACAGCGATCAATTCAGTCCGAAAAACAAGCAAGTATATTTAACACATGTTAATTCAGAACGTCACAATAAATTTCACTTACTATCGGAATCGAAAGAGGCCCAACAAAGATGCTTTGTGGGTCAAGCCGATCCCAGGTATCTTTGCAAGTTTTCAACTTCTCTACCACCAGGTCACACCAGTCTAACTTTGCAAAATCCATTTCATCATCTAGATACTCTAAGATTTCTTCCCGTAAACAACTTTGTTTATGACAGTCAACAAGCACTGCCACAAAACACATTACAAAATCCATGCGGAAATCAAAACTGTCTTCGCCGTCGGACTCATCTATCATTTTCACCATCTTTGTTGGAGGTACCATTAATCCCGGGTATCTCGCCCTCCATTCTGCAACGGCATCAACCAAGATAGGCAGCTTATCAATCGAACTAAACTTTATCCCACCGGTCGGGATCCCAAGTAACTGATGTATCACTTTACTGTTTACCTTGATATTACCAGCAGGTGTACATATCACCATCTTATCGGGATTAAAATTGTCCACAACAAAATAACCTAATTTAGCTGGTAACCCATCAACACTGAAAGTAAGTAAACGCCCAAAGCCCATTCCCCTGACTGCCTCACGTTGTTGGTCTGTCAATGCTCGTACACACTTATAAAATTGTAGTGGTGCGGATCGCGTCCTTATTCCCAGAAATTCATCCTTCTTTGCTCGCTTACGGGATTTGGGGACTTTTGATTGTCCGTCAACAACTTCTTTTTGCTTCCGTTTTTGAACTTTCACACTCTCCTCTAAAACTTTCTTTGTCCCTGACCGTAAGGTTCTCCCGCTGGATGTAGCTGTTACATCTGCCCTATGTACTGGTAAAACGTTTTATACAAAACCAAACCAACCATAAAATAATTAGTCGACTTTATAACCCTCTATGTCAAAACTTTATAACACAAACGGTAACGTTACAGTTATAAGATCAAACATCCAACAATTAATCATTTGAACATCAAACAAATGAAAATAAATAAAAAATAACTAACCACGGGTTCTTTGCCTTCCTTTGCCAGAATTATCAGCCGCAATTTTTTTTTCTCTGCTAATTAACACATGTTAGAAAATGAACTGTAATCAGACCATTAATTCTTTGGCAAATAAACAAATCAAACCGAATGATCTTTGGTCTGGCCATTAATTGTTTAACACATGTTAGGAAAACTTCGGAAATTACCTAACCACGTTATAGAAGTTCACTTTCATACACTAACCTTATGTTTAACATTTTTCAAACACCTAATCTAATAATCTTAACTGATTGTACCATTAATCCAATAACCTTAACATAATTTTCAAACTGTTAGGCAAACTTCAAACTCCCACTATTAATTATTTGGCAGTCAAACAAATCAAAGGCAATGGTCTTTGGTCCGTCCATTAATTATTTAACACGGGTTCTTTGCCTTAAAAAATAACTAACCACGGGTTCTTTGCCTTCCTTTGCCAGAATTATCAGCCGCAATTTTTTTTTCTCTGCTAATTAACACATGTTAGAAAATGAACTGTAATCAGACCATTAATTCTTTGGCAAATAAACAAATCAAACCGAATGATCTTTGGTCTGGCCATTAATTGTTTAACACATGTTAGGCAAACTTCGGAAATTACCTAACCACGTTATAGAAGTTCACATTCATACACTAACCTTATGTTTAACATTTTTCAAACACCTAATCTAATAATCTTAACTGATTGTACCATTAATCCAATAACCTTAACATAATTTTCAAACTGTTAGGCAAACTTCAAACTCCCACTATTAATTATTTGGCAGTCAAACAAATCAAAGGCAATGGTCTTTGGTCCGTCCATTAATTATTTAACACATGTTATGCAAACCTCTAAAAGTAACTACCCAAAAATTAATGTACTTCCACAGCCAGAACTATACAAGGCAACGTTTTCTGTGGGAAATTTGAACATCAAACAAATGAAAGTAAATAAAAAATAACTAACCACCGGTTCTTTGCCTTCCTTTGCCAGAAATCTCATCCGCAATGTTTTTTTTCTCTGCAAATTAACACATGTTAGGCAATCAGCTCTAATCAGACCATTAATTCTTTGGCATACAAACAAAATCAATCCGAATGATCTTTTGTCTGTCCATTAATTGTGTAACACATGTTAGGCAAATTTCGGAAATTACCTAACCACGTTATAGAAGTTCACATTCATACACTAACAAATGGTTTAACATTTTCCAAACACCTAATCTAATAATCTTAGCTGATTGTACCATTAATCTAATAACCTTAACATAATTTTCAAAGTGTTAGGCAAACTACAAACTCCCACTGTTAATTATTTGGCAGTCAAACAAATCAAAGGCAATTTAACACATGTTATACCAGTTCACATTGATATGCAAATTCCAACTATTGTAACCAAAAGAAACTTACTAACTATTGATGATAGGTACTTACCATTTAACAGTCGTTTCCCAGTGGATGTTGACCCAGTGTCAGTATCTTCATACACTGCAAATGCAGCCAAACAAAAGTATGTTATGAACAGAGCCTAATTCAACACAGTAAAACTACGTTCACGGTTTATATGCCCATCAATACTAACCTAAAGCCCTCTGGGTTGGACCAAAGTGAGATTGTTGCTTGGGAGGAACTTGCTTGGAATCATCGGATATAATAAGAACACTACGGCTGGCAGACCTTTCACGCCCTAATTTAGGTCTCCTAGTGCAATAGATAGAAAACAAAACAAAATCAGTTGCCATTTTTGAAGGGGATTGTGATAGAACAAAACCACCTTTTACAGGACAGATTACAAGAACTAACCTTTTGCTTGAACTCTTGATCTTCCGTAATCGTTTCATTTTGAGCGAGGAAGACAAAATTACGAACGATTTCCTCATTCTCCCGGATGCTTACTATCGTCTTCTGTCTTAGCGTTAGAAGGCACCGATCGATGTAGTCTTGGCGATGGGGGAAATATGAAAAGTCTATCGGATGGGGGAAATTAGGAACAAAACTGCATATGAACAGTATAGTGGGAAAGATAAAGATGAAATTTTTTTTGAATTGGTTTGGAGTTATGATTTGACTGCTACTGCATGGCAGGGAGTTCCTTTTCCAATGTTATATTTCACTACCGAAAATACCCCTTCAGTGCTTTTCATGTGTATTATAATATTTCTATTAATTATATTTCTTCCTAAAATCATGAGAACCATTGATCAACTTGGCTGGCACATAATCAATGGATGACAATGAGTTTGCAAAGTTTTCTAAAAAAGATAGAGTTTCTTGTATAGCCAAGCCCTATATATATATATATATATATAGTGTGAGGTTCTTTTGGTAACACTAAAAAAGTGGGGAACAGTGGGGAACCGACTCAGACGAACTCCGATTGGACTCATTCCAACGGCATTGGAACCGACTCATCGAACCCTAACTAGGATCTCTTAACCCTAAACCCTAAATCATAACCCCTAAACCCTAAATATATTAGGGTTTGTTGGACCGTTCTATGACCGTTAACCGTCAGTTAAGGCAGTTCATCTTTGCATACGAAGGCGGAATCAACGTAAACAAAGTCATAACAGCTCTAATCCTTTTAATCTTTCTTTTCTGATTGATTTGAGTGCTTGTACAACGTTTTCTGATACAAATCCGGCAGCACTTCGTGTTTCACACTATGACCTCTCTCACACAAATGAAACACACAACACATATATATAGGAGGATAATTTCGCTTGAAACAGTCTGAAGCGAAATCATGTGTTGTTGATTTCGCTTGAAGATGTTTCAAGCGAAATCTTCAAGTTTAACCTAAACAAACCCTAATTTAACTCTAATGTGTGATCATTCTAACAATTCTAGACACAAGACTTGATTATGACGTAATCAGCAAACATTTAGTGCACCAACAGACTCCCCCTTGGATGTTGATGAAGTCTTTGGCTTCAAGTCTTTGTCTTTAACAATCTTCAAACATTGTAAAAATTCTCTTCAATCTTTATCTTCAAGCTTTAACCTTTAAACTTCAATCTTCCCTTTGACTATTGATCCAGACTCCCCCTTTCACAGACTCCCCCTCTCGATATGCTAGAATCTGAGAAATCTGGTTCAAGCTTTAATATTTAGCTTCCATGGGAATGATAAAGTCCAATCCTGTTACTCAACCAACAAACATAACCATTCTATCTTTTCAATCAATAAAACACAAACTCAATCAGTTTTAACAATCCACTCAAGTATTCAAGTTCAAGTTAATGACCCTGATTACTCAATTAATCTACCAAGTTCAAATTAATGACCTTGGTTGATCATTTGACGAATCAATACTGATTTTAAAACAACATTTTCAAACATTTTCTGAAAATAACAAGTATCAAGTTAATGAACTTGTTTTGACTTTGAAAACAATTCAAACTTCTTCAAAGTAAGCTCTCCTCATTCTTCAGTCCAGAATCTCCTGCATCTGCTTCAAACAACTGAGAATTCAACAATCAACTTTCCACTTTGGTTTGTCTAAAATAAAGCAGAAATAAAATCTTTTTGGATTTTATCAAAGTATTCTAAACTAAGAAATGAAATACAGAAAACTTAAATTGCAGAAAGTAAACAAAGTAAACTATTTACAAACATATTTTTGGCGAGCGTGTCAGGGAATCATATCAGCTTTTCAGACAAATCACAAGTACCGTTAAGCTACAATACATACTCAGATTTAAACAATTTACCTCGATTGTCGATATACTGATCCATCTTAAATTCTCACACAAATTTCAATTTACTCAGGATACGATTTAGATGTTTTAAGAACTTAGATCATTCATGTGTCCCACCTCTTGAATATACTCCCGTATCCAGAATCTCAATAATCAGTCTTACAGGTGAGAATACTACAATGATATCTGTATATAATTTAGGTATGCGAGGGCCGAGGGATCTCAGATCGATACTTCCGTATACGCAGAGAGATATCAGCTTCGACTTTTCGGTGTGTCCCCTTTAGAGGATCTTTTTGCTTACAACAGCAGCATATATCAATTTTATTGTTTCAGCATGCTGAGGGTTTAATGCTGTGTTTCAAGCATTGCAGCAAGTATTAGCCAGGGACTAGGTCAGAACCACCGTTCAGCAGAAGTCCCGGAATAATACCCCAGATATCATAGAGTATAAAGACCTAGTATATCAGATTACGAAACCTTTCAAACAAGATTTCAGGGGTTACCTATATATCCAAGTAGTGTTCCCCACGAATTCACAAGTTTGAATTTTAGGTTTATATCCCGAATAAATCTACTAAATGTACGAAAACCTATCGACACATCATCAGTAAGATTGTTTAACTCTTTTAAACTTTCCAAATCTTTAGCATACTGTGATCGTCTAGCTGATGTACTATCATTTTCCCTATATACACAAGCTCTTTTTCATTTTATCATGTTTTTGTATTTTTATCATTTTTTTTACTGTTTTTGTATTTTCTGAAAAATAAACTATGTACAAACATCTACTCCCCCTAAATACCAAAACAAGTAAAAATTCGACAAACCATTGCAGATTGTTTCTCGTCTTCATCCGCAACAGTACTCTCATCAACGCCAATTATGCCATCCGACACCGACAGAAGCTTCATACCATTCAATTTTAACAAAAAATTAAACCGATTTTTATCAAAAGCTTTGGTATGTAAATCAGCTTTCTGTTCGTCTGTGTGGATTTTCTCAATTCGTATCAACTTTTTCTCAAAGCAATCACGAATAAAGTGATGACGAATTTCTATGTGTTTAGTTTTAGCGTGATGTACTGGATTCTTTGTTATATTAATTGCGGCCTCATTATCAACAAAAAGAGGTGTGTTAAGAAACTGCAAACCGTAGTCGCGCATCTGTTGCTGTATCCACAAGATCTGAGAGCAGCAACTGCTAGCAGATACGTACTCCGCTTCACATGTAGATAACGCCACAGACGTTTGTTTCTTACACTGCCAGGTAACCAATCTAGGACCAAAGAACTGGCATCCTGCAGTTGTTGATTTTGAATTAACTTTGCAGCATCCGAAATCCGAATCGGAATACCCTTCGAGCGTAAAATCGCCTTTTCTAGGATACCACAACCCCAATGAAGGAGTTCCTTTCAGGTAGCGCAATATCCTCTTCACAATGATCATGTGCGATGCTCTCGGGTTAGACTGAAATCTTGCTGCGAGGCACGTTGGGTACATGATATCAGGACGTGAAGCAGTTAGGTACATTAAAGAACCTATCATGGATCGATAAAAAGTTTCATCAGCCCTGTCTCCGGTGAGATCTGGGTGAATCCCATGATTTGTTGCAAGTGGGGTAGCAGCTGGAGTAGAACTTGACATCCCAAATTTCTCTAGAATATCATGAACGTACTTTGACTGATGAATGAAAATTCCCTCAGGAAGTTGTTCAACTTGTAATCCCAGAAAGAATTTCATCTCCCCCATTGATGACATTTCAAACTTCTGCTTCATCACTGATTCAAAATCTTTGCATAGATTTTCATTTGTCGACCCAAAGATTATATCGTCCACATAAATCTGAACTATCAGAAGATGACCATCGACCTCTTTAGTGAAGAGAGTGGCATCCACTTTTCCACGAATGAACTTGTTGGCTAGTAGGTGTTGAGACAAAGTCTCGTACCAGGCTCTCGGGGCCTGATGTAAACCATACAGCGCTTTGTCCAATAAGTAGACCTTGTTTTTGTGGATTGGATCGGTGAAGCCCGGTGGCTGACCGACATAAACCTCCTCTTTGACCTTCCCATAGAGAAACGCCGATTTAACATCTAACTGATAAACTTTGAAGTTCTTCCAAGACGCAAATGCTAGGAAAATTCTGATAGCCTCTAGTCGTGCTACAGGAGCATAGACTTCGGTAAAATCAATTCCCTCCTGTTGACTAAATCCCTGAACAACAAGTCGAGCTTTGTTCCTTACGACAACTCCTCTATCGTCCCTCTTACACTTAAACACCCACTTAGTGTTAATTTTACTATGACCATCCGGCAAATCAACTAACTTCCACACTCCCAATTTCTCAAATTGACTAAGTTCCTCCTGCATAGCATTGACCCAAGAGTCTTCAGTAAGCGCCTCTTTGTAAGATCTTGGTTCAATCTGCGAGATAAAACAACTTAATGAGAATTCAGTTTGCAAAGGAGCAACTTTTGTATAAAAACATGTAAGCCCTTTATCAATCTGATTTCGAGTGCGAACGCCTGTCTACAATTCTCCTATGATCAACTCCTCTGGATGATATGAAAAAGTTCGCGGCATCACTTCACTTGGAACCTCTACATTTCCCTCCAGATTAGTAACATTCTGCTCTGCATCTTGTTCACCAACTTGGTTTGTTTGACTTGAAATCTGAATTTGCTCCCCCTCAGAATTTGAATCTGAATCACCATGATCAAATACTGGCATGTTTTCATCTTCTAAATTATCATTCTGAGCCGACTGATTATCCTGAGCAACTTCATTCTGTTGGACATCATCATGTTCACCAGCATTACTTGGACCTGCTTCATCATCATTTGAAGTTTCCCGTAGTCTCCTCGAATACTCAGCTGGGAACCTTAACTGCGACTCATATTCACGCAAAATATCCAACTCATCAAAGAAATCTTCATCATCCTCTGATTCTTCTCTCATGTCAAACGAATCCCAAAGTTTGTCATAATGATAACGCCATGAATCACCAGGATTCTGCGGCGGCATAGTATAACCTTGACATTCAACATTTGCAGCTTCAATAATCCGCTTCTCACTTGGAACGAAGACACGTCTCAACGGATTTGAATAACCAACAAATATTCCCTCAATGCTCTTCGGACCAAACTTTCCATGAGGCTCTATAACCGTACAGGGTGACCCAAATGGTTCTAGATACTTCAAATTCGGTTTGCGATTATTGATTAGCTCAAAGCATGTTTTGTTAAACTTCTTGACAGTAAGAACCCTGTTGAGCGTATAGCATGCGGCAGAAACAGCTTCAGCCCAAAAATTAATCGGTAACTTTGAATCTGCGAGCATAGTTCTAGCCGTCTCGATTAGCGTCCGGTTTTTGCGTTCTGCGACTCCATTCTGCTGCGGAGTGTACGGAGCACTAAACTCATGCAAAATACCTCTTTCATCACAAAATTCTTCCATCTTGCTGTTCTTGAATTCAGTACCATTATCACTTCGAATCCTCTTAACACGCCTTTGGTACAAATTCTCAATCTTCCTGAACAGCCCCATCAAACTGTCAAATGTTTCATCTTTTGTCTTCAAGAAAGAAACCCATGAAAACCTGGAATAATCATCAGTAACGACCAAACAATAGTAATCTCCTGTAATACTCTTGACATTCACCGGACCAAACAAATCCATATGAAGTCTTTCCAGAGGTCTCGAAACTGAATTAACTTGCTTTGTAGGGTGTGACTTTTTCTTCTGCTTGCCTTTGATACAGCTAATACACTCCCCTTCCAGATGAAAACCTTTGATATTAACACCCAATACCAAATCATTGTGCACCAAATGATTCATTTTTCTAAGGTGTATATGCCCCATCTTTCGGTGCCACAATCTCGATTCTTTCTCAGTTGCTCTAGACACGAAACAATGTGCTTGACCAGTAGTTGTAGTTGCTACAGACATATCTAACACATATAAATCATTCACTCTAGGTGCCCTCATAATAATCCATTCTTCAGGGATAACAAAACCAGGTTTCAAAATCAAACATTCCTTATCAGTGAAGTGAGTAGTATACTGATTGTCACAAATCTGCGAGATACTAAGCAGATTGTTCTCCAGCTCAGTGATGTAGTTAACTCTCTCAAACGTCACAATCCCATTGGATAACGTTCCTTCACCAACAATTCTACCACCTTCATGACCAACAAATCCCACATAACCACCATTAATGTTCCTTACATCATACAGTAATGCAGTTTTTCCTGTCATATGTCGAGATGCGCCACTATCCATGATCCATCTTGAAATGGCTCTTGGAAGATCCTGCATATACCACAAGTTGATTTTAAAACACTTCAATAAAAATGCCGATTCATGCTTCGCGATCCAGGAAGCTCCGGCAATTCAAACTGCTTATTCGAACATGGTGTCCACCCAGGCTTCATCAGCCTTAGGTGTAACCTTGACTCTAGCAACTTGAATTTTGAAATTTTCAGCCTTCAAAGTTGGAAAATTTGCATCGTAATCAACCGAAATTGATTCTTCAGCCTTTTTCACTACAGAAGTTGAAATTTTCATTTCAGTTTTTGGTTTCCAAACTTGTTGAGATAATGCAACCTGTTTATAAAACTTGTTGTTTTTAGTTACCACGTTCTTTACAGGTTCATTTTTCACTTTAATGTTGTCATTTTTCACATTCTTTTTCTCAACAATGATTGGTGCTTTACCCTTCACATCAACTTTCTTCTGTTGAAACTTCACATTTTTAGTCTTAGACTTCTCATTGGTACACATTCGTGCAATGTGACCAACTTGATTACATCTGAAACATGTTCGAGTATCAACGACTTGACTTGTGCCTTCAGACCGATAATGTGAAGCTCTTTTCTCAAAGAACTCTTTATTTGATTTTGAAAAAAATTCATTTTCCTCATCAGACAATGAACTCGAACTGTTCACAAACACCTTCTTTTCAGCAAACCTTTTGTTTTGAAAACTCTTCTTCTGATAACTATTACCACCCCGATAACCACCTGACCAATTGTTTCGATTGTTATTATAAAAATGTGGTGGCAAAACAGGCTTTTTGTAATACGCTTTATCTTTCTCAAAATTCATTTGCCTTTTTGTTTGTTTCAAACTGTTCACTTCCGACAACTCAACTTCAACTAACTTGAAAACATTTGTCAACTTTTTCACATTAACATTCTCAATTGGAAAATCAGAATCCGAATACAACTTATCAGATCCAGCCATCTTGTACATCACAAGACCCGGTTCATCACTTAAGTTGTTTTTGGACTTTGATTTCTGAATGTATTTGTTCAAGAAACACCCATCATCTTCAGCTGAATCACTATTTAAAACACTTTCAGCTGTGCTCTTAACAATCTCTGTCTGAACACTATCATAAGATGATGTAGAAAAAGTAACATCAATGTTCTCCGGAAGTTTAACTTCTTTTTCTTCCTCAATTTCAACCAACCCAGATTGCTTTTTCGTGTAATTATCAAGAACAGGTGGTGGAACTTGATGAAACCCCACCCCAGTTCCATCACAATACACATCTTCGCCCGCTTTGTCTTTCCCAATGGGTTTGGGAATAATATGTTGCAAAACAAAGCTTGCGGAGCTGTAACTGTTAAGCTTCAACTGGATTCGCTCATTTTCGATAACAGCCTCTTGAACTTTAAGTTTCAATTTAGCGATTTCATCCAGTTGTTGATTGATTGATTCTTCTTTGACTCTAAGCACTGCTCTTAGATGTTCATTTTCTTTAAAAGTTTTACCATTACGATCATCACAATCTTTCAATGTGCTTTTGAGTTTTTCAAATTTTTCAGAAATCTGACGGTTTTCAAGAATCAACTTTTCATTTTCTTGTTTAATTTTGTCATGATCAATTTTATCATTTTCAATTTGTTTAGTTAATTCTCTTATCCGTTCAGTTGAAGCTTTAACTGTTTTGTCACGATCAAGAATCTGATTCTCAACACTTCTGACTTTAGCTGTCAGATCATCAACTTTCTTTCCGTTGAGATACGTGACTGTGCTACAAAATTTGCAATCTTTGTTGCAATTTTTGCAATCAGCATTTCCATCGATTTTCTTACCTGACACATCCGTTGACACATCTGAACTGACCTGGCTTTTTGACTCAGACACGGAGTTAGAGTCTACCTCAAGTGCCTTAGCAGCTAGCACTTTATCAGCCATTCTTCCAAGATTTTCAGCAGTCAACTCCTGCGTTGTGTCAATAACTCCAGTATCAATCTTCTTTGCTTTCTCGATCTCTTCTTTCTCCTTTCTCTCTTTCTCTTTCTCTTCTTCAATCATTTTCGAAGTTGGAGTTCCCCACCATTTGTGTTGCCAGTACTCATCATCTTCTTTGTATTGCTGAATTATTGCTTCGATATCAAGTGTACTATCATCAATTGCAATATTTCCATACTCATCAAGATAGCACTCTCTGTCTGGATCCCATCTATTGGCTCTTCTTGCTTCCAGAAAGATACGAGAAATTCTAATGATTTTTGTTTTCAGCTATCATTTTTCTATATCTATACTTTTGATCTCCAGTTCGATCGTCTTTCCATGGCTTAGGATCATCATTTTTCGCCATGAATGCGTAACCAACCGCATCTTCTTCCAGTAGAACCTCTTGACTCCAGTCATAACCCTCATCATCGTAAATCACTGCAAGAGCTCTAGATTTCTCTCTGTTGTCTTCAACCTGCTTCAATCTAGGCGGCTCAGATTTATTCTGGTGATAAATCGCCTTCTTGTAGTAATCATCTCTGAAAGGATTCTCCGACTCATCAGCATAAGCGTTTCTGCATTCTCGTTTGAAATGACCCTTCTGCTTACACTTGAAACAAGTCACCTTCGATTTATCGAACCCCAGCTTAGTAGAAGCACCACCAATTGTTTTTCTGCCAGTGATTTCCATGAATCTTTGTGCACGACGAACAGCACTTGCCATAGCCCAACGAATATCGATCAGTTCCATTTCCTCCGGATCAATCTGATCGTAATCTTCTTTCGTCAGATTTGTATTGCCAATCTTCCCAGCTACCAATCCTTCATACGATTCCAACACCGATGCTAGAAAGATCATCTGCTGCTTGGCCGATTCTTCGTCAAAGTTCTGAGCATTCTTCAAGTCTATTGCGATGTTGCATTGAAAACGATTCTTTGCATCAGAATGACTTTCAGAAAATGAAGATCCACTGTGAAAACCACTATGACTTCCACTGCTTTGACCACTTTGATTTTCTTTGCCAGCAGTCGACACATTTCCAACAGAGAACGCAGTTTTTGGAGAAGTAGCTTTCGGCATCATGCTCTTTGGATAATCCAAATCCAAATTCTGATGGTAAGATGAGTGATTGACTTTGTACGTCTTCTTCAACTCTAACTCATGGCTTTCAAGTTTCTCAATCAGCAAATCTAATGTCAACTTTTCTGGTTCTTTGATGGTATTCTTCAGCATCAGCGCATAATATCTCCAATCCATCTCATCAGGTAACGAATCGAACAATTTGTCGATAAGATCTTCTTCAGGAATGTCGATATCATGTCTAACTAATTCCAGCTTCAGATGACCGAACCTTTCTATCATTTTACACACTGACTCATTCTTAAGACAACCAAACAGATCAAACTCTTTCCTAAGAAGTTTCTTTTTGTTTTTCTTAATTTCTTGACTACCTATACATTTCTTTTCTAACTTTTCCCAAAGATCTTTTGCATTTGAATAATCGATAAGTGAGATTATGTCTTCCCGGACTGACTGAAATAACAATGCCACACACTTTTGTTCAGCTACAAACGATTCAATCTCCTCAGCTGCTCTTAAAGTTTCACCATATTTCTTTCCATGTTCATAACCGTTTTTCAAACTCTTCCAGCTAGGAAATGCGAATGCCATCAACCAGTCTTCGAACTTTCTGGACCACCTACTGTACTCCTCAATAGCCATTAGCTTTGGGGGTTTATTGAACGTTCCGAATGCGCTTTCAGATTCCCAAGCTTCCTTTTTCTTTTCTTTCGGAGTATTCTCGTTCTCATTCGTATTGTTGTTGTTTGTAGAAGTATCATCTCCCGAGTTTCCTGCGAATGCATACATATCGCTAAACGGGTTCATGAAAATATAATCCATCTTGAACGTACCTGAAAAATCAGTCAAACACTTAGAAAATTTTAGGTTTTGAAAAATTAGCAAGTTCAAGCGAAATACTTGAAGTAGTCAGCTTCAAGCGAAAACAGCTCAATATAACACTGTTCAAGCGAAATCTGCTAACAAAACTTGATTCAAGCGAAATCAATTATTTCGCTTCAGATGATACAAGTTTCAATAAAATCAGTTTCAAGCGAAACCAACTATTTCGCTTCAGATGTTTTCAAGCGAAATCCAGCAGAATCAAGTTCGCTTCAGAAGTTTCAAGCGAAACAAACTATTTCGCTTCAGATGTTTTCAAGCGAAATCCAGCAGAATCAATTTCGCTTCAGAAGTTTCAAGCGAAATAGTCCAAAATGTCTGACTTGAAGCGAAAACAACCTGTTATCTTCGAATACTTTCAAGCGAAATCTAGTTTTAGGTCTATTTTAACATGTTTTAGTCTGAATTTTAGTCTGAATCTTTGTAGGCTTTGTTAAAACTCAGTTTTACACGTTATACTCGAAAATCAGACCATTTCGACCGTTGAAACTTGTTCAGATCTGAAAAATGTAAAAAGAAATGAGTAGAAAGAAGAAAATCCGCTGCTATGGTATGAACTCCTCGTCCTGAGCTCTGATACCACTTGTTGGACCGTTCTATGACCGTTAACCGTCAGTTAAGGCAGTTCATCTTTGCATACGAAGGCGGAATCAACGTAAACAAAGTCATAACAGCTCTAATCCTTTTAATCTTTCTTTTCTGATTGATTTGAGTGCTTGTACAACGTTTTCTGATACAAATCCGGCAGTACTTCGTGTTTCACACTATGACCTCTCTCACACAAATGAAACACACAACACATATATATAGGAGGATGATTTCGCTTGAAACAGTCTGAAGCGAAATCATGTGTTGTTGATTTCGCTTGAAGATGTTTCAAGCGAAATCTTCAAGTTTAACCTAAACAAACCCTAATTTAACTCTAATGTGTGATCATTCTAACAATTCTAGACACAAGACTTGATTATGACGTAATCAACAAACATTTAGTGCGACACAAGACTTGATTATGACGTAATCAGCAAACATTTAGTGCACCAACAGGGTTTGACTTTTAGGGTTTAGCTTTAGGGTTTATGGTTTAGCTTTAGGGTTTAGCTTTAGGTTTAGCCTTTAGGGTATAGCTTTTAGGGTTTATAGTTTAGATTTTACGGTTTAGCTTTGGTTTTAGCCTTATTTTTTTTAGCTTTAGGGTTTAGAGTTTAGGAGTTAAGATTTAGCGTTTAGGGTTAAGAGATCTTAGTTAGGGTTCGACAAGCCGGTTCCAACGCCGCTGGAATGAGTCAAATCGGAGTTTGTTTGAGTCGGTTCTCCGCTGTTCCCCTCTTTTTTTGTTTTCCCCAATGAACCTTCCCCTATATATATAGGGGGCCGCTAAAATGAAAACCACCATCAGTTGTAAGAACCGAAAGAACCACTTTCCAACCATTAGATCTTCAAAATGGATGAATGAGATTAAAAGTAATTAAAACTAATATTAAATATTTTTTGTCTTATTATGTTTTTAATATTTTAATGCAAAAGGTTAGTTTAGTAAATTTACTTTTTTTTTGTTTTTTTGTCTTTATTGTTTTTTTATTACTTTTTTGTATGATTATATTACTTGTTTTTTTTTAAACAATTTTTTTTTTATTAAAAACCATTTTAGATCTAGATTTTTAAACAATAACAATTTTTTGCACGCCGTCGTTATGCCCGACTTTTTCCCACGCTATTTTTTACGCCAGGTTTTACGTGTCGTTTTTTTAATGGGCCGTTTTTACGCCCCGCTTTTACACGCCGTTTTTTACGCCCCACTTTTACGCGCTTTTTTTTTTTCACCCTGTTTTTACGCGCCGTTTTTGCGTCCGGTTTTTTACACGCCGTTTTTTATCCCCGATTTTACGCGCCGTTTTTTACAGCGCCGTTATTCACGACCCGTTTTTTTCGCGCCGTTTTTACGCCCCGTATTCACGCCCCTTATTTACCCGTCGTTTTATCATCCGGTGTTTTTACAAGCCATTTTTTATGCCCCGTTGTTATGCGCTGATTTTTTTACAAAAAACAATTTTTGTCAGCATTTTTTTACAAAAACGTTTTTACGAGCCGTTTTTTATGCCGTTTGTTACGCCCCCCGTATTCACGCCCCGTATTTACGCGTCGTTTTATGACCTGGTTTTTTTACGATCCGTATTTTACGCCCCGTTTTTATGCGCCGTTTTTTTCGCCCCGTATTTACGCGCCGTTTTTTTACACACACGTTTTTTTATTTTTTTTAGGGTTTGAAACTTTTTTTTACGAAATTGTTTTTTACGGTTTTAAATTTTCTTTTTACAAAAAGACTTTTTTACAATTTTTTTTACAAAAACTTTTTAACAAAGAACAAAAATTTATACCAAATTTTTTTTACGGTTTTAACCTTTTTTTTTTTACAAAAACTTTTTTTACAAACATGTTTTTTAGACTTTTTTTACGGTTTTTTTTTACAAAAACTTTTTTTTTCAAAACTTTTTTTACACACGTTTTTAAACATTTTTTAAGGTTTTTTTTTTACAAAAACTTTTTAACCTTTTTTTACGAAAACGTTTTTTACAGTTTTAAACTTTTTTTTTTACAAAAAATTTTTTACCAAAATTTTACCCATTTTTTTTTTCATAAAAACTTTTTTTACAAAAGACACAAATTTATACGAAGACTTTTTATACAAAAAAAATTTCTTACACACACGTTTTTAAACTTTTTTACATTTTTTACTAAAACTTTTTTTATGGTTTTAAATTTTTTTTAACAAAAATTTTTTTACAATTTTTTTTTACCAAATTTTTTTTTACAAAGTAACTAAAAGAGGTGAGAGAAATGTAAAGAAAGAGAAATAAAAAACACTTTAAAAAGAGACTTTAATGAGTAGAAAGAGATGATTTGATTGTTTTGATTAAATGACTATATTACTCTTTTGGTTGTCATTATCTGATTGGTGGAGAATGGTTCTCGCGGTTCTTACAACTGGGGATGGTTTTTATTTTAGCGACCCCCTACACACACACACACACACACACATATATATATATATATATATATATAGGGACCGCTAAAATGAAAACCACCTCTGTTATGGGTCGTTTTCTGAGTATACATATCCTGAATAATATCCTGCTTCTAATTGTTCATTTGTGACCAGGATATTGGACGGGGATATTGCTAACATCCTGGGCGATATCCTAAGCTTGAGTGAATTGAACACGTGCAGGTTAATGGCTGTAAGTTACTAACGGTCATCAGGACTTCTTCTCCTCAAGACTCGGGCGTATTTGTTATGAGGGAGCCGTTGAACCCGAAAGACTTGGTCCTCAACGTTCGAGTGGGAATATTCGCTGGATCCCGGAAGTTTAGGATAGTTTGTTATATTATCTTTACTATAAATAGATGAGGGCGGATCAATTTAAGGCACACAATTTTTTCACTTACACTATCGAACACTTTTACTCTCTAGCTCACCGCAAACACCACACTCAAACACTTGTATTCGAATTACATTGTAACACATAGTTGATCCGCACCACATCCTGCACTGTATCCTGATATTTGAAGCAATAGAAGAACAAGGCAGCTGCGATTGTCAGCTCCCGAGGTTTTATGCCGGCGATCTAGATTGATCAAGGGCTTTCCTCGTATATCACGTGTCCACCTTTACATTTTCGCTCATTGTTTGATCATAGATACAGCTCTATATCCTGAGCCGTATCCTGAAACTGTTTTCATCTCTAATTTTGTTAACACATTTTTCATACATATTTCTAGCACACTACCTCACTTAACTAATTTGATCACTTAATTGCTTAGGTAATTTTTGACCAAAACAATTTGGCGCCCACCGTGGGGCAAGTGGTGCTACTTTTACTAAAAATCTT
Source organism: Helianthus tuberosus (assembly GCA_030545235.1). Classification (NCBI taxonomy): domain Eukaryota; kingdom Viridiplantae; phylum Streptophyta; class Magnoliopsida; order Asterales; family Asteraceae; genus Helianthus; species Helianthus tuberosus. Next base: position 103,023,016 of record CM060390.1, on the reverse strand, counting down.
TGTAAAATCGTTAATCGGTTTTCTATTTTCAAAACTTTTTGCCACATTGTTTTCAATGGCCTCAAGATCAAACATGAGCTCTTCCACTATGTCTGCTGCAACCTCTGCTTCCACCACCTCCTCCAAGGATGCCATTTTCTTCACAATCTCAAGATGTTATCCCTACTCGGAGTGTCCAGGGATCTGCTCCCGTTTTAGCCTCTAATGATGAAATTTTGACTTTGTTTGGAAGTGTGCAGGAACAAATGAGGCAGCAACAGGAGACTAACCAAATGCTATTAAGAGAAATACAACTCTTAAAAGCTAGCTCGAGTAGACCCGCTGAAGAAACTGTCACTCCTATACAGCCCAGGGCTTTGAATTTCAGTTCCGCAGTTTACACTGAGGATAATAGGGGGAATATCGTCCCAAGCCATTCTCAGAATCATACCCCTGAGATACCCTCTTCGGTCAGAATATCGACTGTGAGAAGTTCAGGATATGCTTCAGGATATGGCCAAAATCCTCAGAACGGTAATGTGTCAAATAATAATATTCTTGCTACTAACAACAATAGCTCTTTGCAGGATGCAGGTATGACGTCAACATTTACCAGGGAGCTCCAGAAATTGAAGGACATGATATCCAGTGTACCTGGAGTGGTCCAGCCAATTCCGGAAGTATCCCAAGACAGCCACAGGATATCTCGCTTTGCATATCCTATCTGTGATGCTGAAATCCCAAAAAGATTTCAGACTCCCAACATGAAGCTGTATGATGGGACTACGGATCCTGAAGAACATATTGCCCAGTATAGGGAAAGAATGGAGATTAACCCTATCCCTCCGGAGCTCAAGGAAGCATGCTTATGCAAGGGATTTGGTTCTACCCTGACAGGATCAGCCTTAAAATGGCTGTTAAACGTTCCTCCTCACTCAATTACTTCGTTTGCTCATTTGGTTAATTTATTTAACAGTCAATTTTCTTGTAGTCGGAGTTTTGAGAAACTAACCAGTGATCTTTACAGGATAACTCAAGGGCCTCAGGAATCCTTGAGGGATTATGTGAACAAATTCAGTTGAGAATCCTTGGATATCCCACATCTTGATGTTGCAACAGCTGTGCAAGCTTTTAAGATGGGATTGCAAAAGGATTCTCAGTTTTATCAGGATCTTGTAATGAATCCCTGCAGGAATCTCGACGAAGCTCGTAACAGGGCTTTGAGATATATCCGTCTGGAAGATGACAAGAAGATGCAGGAGAGGATGAACTCTACCTCAACCTATGAATCAACTAACAGGAAATCGGAGACCTCGTATAAGCCATATCGCTCCAGGCCATATGGCAGAAATGATAACAAGAAAGTGAATGCTGTTGAAGACGAGGATCCTGAAGAATATCCTGACTTATCTGAATATTGCTTTTCTGTTAATATACCTGAATTAATGTATGCTATGCAGGGCTTAGGGGACAAAGCTAGGTGGCCTCGGAAGAACCAGCAGAAAGCTGATTGGAAGGATAAGTCCAAATGGTGCGCCTTCCATGAAGACTTCGGACATATGACCGAGGATTGCATTGCTTTAAGGAAAGAAATAAGCTACCTGTTAAGCAAGGGGCATCTTAAGGACTTGCTGGGAAAAAAGAAGAATAAAGGGCAGGATCCCGAGAAGGATCCTGAACGAGCAGCATCACCCCCAGCAGATGCCAAGATAATTAACTTTATTTCAGGAGGATCCGACATTTGTGGGACTTCGTATTCGGCGGCCAAGAGACATGCAAAGGAAGTTAAGAGCGAGAGGGGAGACAGACCAGTCAGGATGACTACCCTCACAACTGATAAAGTGATTACTTTTGATAGTGATGACAGGGATACTGTTCAGGATCCTCACCATGATGCTTTAGTAATAACATTATATGTGGCTAACCATTTTGTACGCAGGATACTGGTAGACAACGGTAGTTCTGTCAATATAATTCAGCTGGAAACGTTGAAGAGGATGAATGTATCTCCGATGGATATCACTTCGAAGTCCATTGTGCTTGTTGGTTTCAGTGGAGAAGCTAGAAATACCGTAGGGGAGATAAAGTTACCAGTATATGTTGAAGGGGTCAATTCAATACAACGTTTCTGTGTGATGGACTCCTTATCCTGCTATAACATCATACTGGGAAGACCATGGATTCACGACATGAAGGCTGTGCCATCAACATATCACCAATGCATCAAGATCCCTACCCCTTGGGGAGTTATCAAGGTTGAAAGTGATCAGCAGGAAGCGAAAGAATGCTACTCATCCTCAATGAAATCCTCAACTAGGCCTAGTACAGCATAGCAATTAAAGATGCGGGCCCAGGATATCGTGGAGGATTCGGAGCAGGATGTGAAGAAAATCATCCTGGATCAGGATAATCCTGATATCTCGGTGCTCGTAGGAACCAATATCCCTCAGGATATTGAAGAACAGTTAACTAACTTTTTGAAATGCAGGATGTCAACGTTTGCATGGAAGCATGAGGATATGACAGGCATATCCAAAGACATTTTCACTCACAAGCTTGGAATTGACAAATCATTCCAGCCTGTTCAACAAAAAAGAAGAAAATTTGCTCCTGAGCGGAATGCGATTATCCAAGAGGAAGTTGAAAGGTTGTTGAAGTCCAGGATGATCAGAGAAGTCAAGTTTCCAAGATGGCTAGCAAACGTAGTTGTGGTACAGAAGAAAAACGGGAAATGGAGAGTTTGTGTAGACTACATGGACTTGAACAAGGCTTGTCCTAAAGACCCATTTCCTCTCCCTCATATCGATGCAATGGTGGATGCTACTGCTGGACATGAAATGTTAACGTTCATGGACGCATCCTCAGGATTTCAGCAGATTCAAATGGAGCCTTCGGATCAGGAGGATACTGCTTTCATGACACCAACAGGTATATATTGCTATACTGCTATGCCTTTCGGTTTGAAAAATGCAGGTGCAACATACCAGAGATTGGTAAACATGATGTTCAAGGATAAGCTGGGGGACACCATGGAGGTATATATCGATGATATGGTGGTGAAATCTAAAAAGGCTGAGGATCACCTCCAGGATATCAAGGGAGTATTTGATATCCTGGATCAATACAACATGAAGCTGAATCCTGCTAAATGCCATTTCGGATGGGGGCAGGAAAGTTTCTTGGATATATGGTGACAAAAAAGGGGGATAGAAGCAAGCCCAGAGCAGATCAAAGCTATCCTGGATATAAAATCACCCTCAAATATGAAGGACGTACAAAGGTTGACAGGCCGAGTAGCAGCTTTGAATAGATTTATTTCTAGATCCTCAGAAAAATGCAAGGAATTCTATGATATCCTCAAGAAGAATAAGAAATTTGAATGGGGAGCAAAGCATGAAGCAGCCTTGCAGGATTTGAAGCGATATCTCTCAACCGCACCTCTATTGATGAAGCCTGAAAATGGTGAACCACTATCCCTATACCTCGCTGTATCAGGGAATGCTGTAAGTGCCGTTCTTATAAAAAACCATGAAGGTCAGCAATATCCTGTTTATTATGTTAGTAAAAGTTTGTTAGATGCTGAAACTAGGTATTCTCATTTAGAAAAATTGATATTAACTCTAGTCATGGCATCGACAAAGCTTAGACATTATTTTGAAACACATAGGATCCATGTTAAAACGAATTATCCTGTCAAAAATGTGCTTAGGAAACCAGAGGTGTCAGGCAGGATGGCCAAGTGGTCAGTAAAGTTGAGTGCTTATGATTTAGTATATGAACCTAGAAATGCCATAAAGTCTCAGGCTTTAGCTGACTTTGTGGCTGATTTCAGTAGTGACATTCAGGACGAGGCAGACCTAGAAGTTCAGCAGTTAGTAGAATCTTCAGGATCCTGGACGTTGTATACTGATGGTGCATCCAATATAAGAGGTGCAGGTTTAGGTATACTACTAAAATCGCCACAAGGGGACATATTACCCCAGGCCATTAGGTGTGAATTTCCTGCTACTAATAATGAGGCAGAATATGAAGCTTTAATTGCAGGATTAGAATTGGCTAAGAGTATGAGTATCAAGAATTTGCGAGTATATGTTGACTCCTTGTTAATTACTAACCATTTTAATGGATCCTATGCAGTTAAGGGTGAGAAATTAATCGAATACCTCGATATTCTCAAAAAATTAGCAGGATATTTCGATATTTTTACACCTGAACAGGTACCAAGGGAGGATAATGCTGAAGCGGATGCCTTAGCAAATTTGGGATCATCGATCAGGATACCTGAAGGGACCCAAATACCAATATTACATGTCTTATATCCTGCAACAAATCCTCAGGATAAAGAAGTAGCGGGTATTCGGGATCCTGGAGCGGAATATCCTGAACAGGATCCTAAATCCTGGACGGCTCCAATTGTGTGATATCTCAAAGAAGGACACATCCCCGGAAATGAAAATCCTAAGGCATTTAGGATGAAGGTATCACGATTCACTATCATAAATAATGTTTTATACAAGAAATCTCTTGCAGGACCGTATTTGAGGTGTTTGGAGGATCCTGAGGCCAAAGAAGTACTTCAGGATATACATGAAGGGGATTGTGGTAACCATACTGGGGGCAGGTCATTATTCTCAAAAGTATTAAGGACAGGATATTATTGGCCGAAAATGAGAAAAGATGCCGCAGAATATGCTCGAAGATGTGATGCATGTCAAAGACATAGTAACATATTACATCAGCTTGCTGAACCGCTGTATCCTATTGTTTCCCCTTGGCCATTTATGAAGTGGGGTATGGATATAGTGGGAAAGCTTCCAAAGGCTCCAGGAGGGAAGGTTTTTATGTTGGCAATGACATATTATTTCTCCAAATGGGTTGAAGCCGAGGCATTTGTCCAAGTCAGGGATCAAGAAGTAGTATCCTTCATAAAGAGAAATATCTTGACCAGATTCGGAGTACCAGCCGAGATAATCTGTGACAATGGTTCTCAGTTTATAAGCAAGAGAACTACTGACTTTTGCAAGAGTTGGGGAATCAAAATGATAACATCTACTCCGGTACATCCTCAAGCGAATGGACAAGCAGAATCCTCAAACAAGATAATTGTCAATAACTTAAAGAAGAGACTTGGAGCCAAAAAAGGAAGATGGGCAGAAGAATTACCCTTTGTTTTGTGGGCTGATAGGACAACGGTAAAGAATGCAACAGGCCAAACCCCATTTTCCTTGGTATTTGGAGCAGAAGCAATGATTCCAACGGAAATGGCGATACCTACTGCAAGATCTATCCTACGGGATCCTGAACAGAATCTTGAAGTCTTATGTCAGGATTTGGATACTATAGATGAAAAAAGGGATGCAGCAAGGCTAAGGATGGCAGCATATCAACAAAGAATATCCAGAGCATATAACAAGAATATAAGGGCTAGGAGATTTCGAGTTGGTGATTGGGTGCTAAGAAAGGCTTTTCAAAATACCACTAATCCTGCCGATGGCAAGCTAGCTCCAAAATGGGAAGGACCATATGAAGTTGAGTCAGAAGCAGGGAAAGGAGCATATAGACTCAAGAATATGGAAGGGGATATGCTACCGAGATCTTGGAATGCTATACACCTTAAGCTTTATTTCAAGTGAGTTTAGAATTTAATTTCTAACTCAAGATGGTATGAATTCTATCTTTTTTAAATATGTTTTGGTTTAATTTATTCTTTGAAACCCAATACTAATTTAAGCATCGGAGGGGTGTTAGCCAAGCTAACACCCACCTTAGTTTAAGGATGTTTTGCAGTATATGCTCCAAGACATAGCTCCAGGATGTTCACTCAGGATACTTCAGAAGATTAGAGGATTGGCCCCCTCTCTCACGTACAAGGGATCCTGATCCCTTCACAGGTTTAAAGGTATTCACCTTTCTTCCGAATTGGGTTTAAACACCCCGCCTGGAGCGCAAGTTATTCAGGGATAGTTCAAGGTGGCGGGACCAGTCCATGTAAAAGTGGCTGACAATTTCGTTACTGTCGGCTATATCCTGAATTCTAAAGGTATATGAGGATTGATCACCCTCTCTCACGAAAGGGTATTTTCATACTCTCTAAGGTTTAAAGGTTTTCACCTTTCTAAGTCTTGGAGTTTATACACTCCCGCCTGTAGCGCATGAAAATTTGGGATTTTCCCCAGGATACAAGGAATTTATCTCCAGTACATTCTTGGGTTTTACCCCTGTGACATGAAAAATTGCCTATACAATGGAAACTGACATTCATAAGATTTCTAAGTATTTGAAGACATTGTACACAGGGGACATTCCTACCAAGGTGATGATGTAAAGCTCAAAGGATAAGGCTTGGAACTAATGCACTAAGTACCTCGCACAGGGGACATCTTCATTGAAAAAGTGGCAAAGGGATTGAGGTTTGATAATAGGGTTATATCCTATTCCTGGTATGATCTTTCCTTTGTAAACGTCGTCTAAGTTTTTAGTAACACTATGTTTTATAAAAGGTTAAATATCCTGATATATTCTCAAAATCCTTTTTAGGATATTTGATTAAGGTGTTTGAAACTAGTATTAGTTTGGAACTTTGATCATTTAAGTATTATCAAAAACCGGTTTTGGAAAAATAGATTGTTTTTCAAAAGCTTTCTACAAAGTTGAACGGACATTTGGAAGTCCTATCCAATAAAAAGTTTTTGTAATATATTGCTGAGTATACTGATCAGGATATTTTCATAAAATAACAATATAATTTTTTTACAAAGCTAAGAGTTACATTAAGTAATGCAAGGCAATAACAAATAAGTCAAAAGATAGTTATATTATTAACAAGTCAAAACTTGTGCTTTTGGTTTCACCTTAAACCAAGGCCCATCCGCCAAAAGCACAATTAGTTTTTACCATACTTGTGTAACGGTTGCAGGATCTATCTCAAAACAGGACCTGTCCACCTACAACCGTTACCACATTCAAAACAAGTTATACTAATCGATGACCAAGGGCTTCATCCTAAAACCTAGGACCCATCCACCTTTGGTCATCGTATTGTTCTAATGCAGGAAATATAAAATTGTTCGAAGACAGGAAAAGTAAATTGTTTACACAACCACAACCACGAAATTTAAAAGTGGGCTCCGGCCTTGGCACGTATATCCATCATCGCCCACTTCGCCGCTTAAGAAGCGGCACCCTCTTGATCAACAGCCTCCTTCTCAGCATCTGCACCAGCATCGGTCTCAGGATTCCTCTCGGCATCACCATCATCAGCATTGGCCACTTCCTCTGCCGCTTTAGAAGGCTCTTCACCAGCATGCTTTACAGGATGAGCAACGGGATGACCTCCGAGATCCTTAAGTCTCGCTTCCCAAGTCTTTATGTCCCAGGAGGGGCATTCGAAACCCAAATCCCTGGCCTCATAAGCCATCCTTATCCTAGCTTGGAGAAGAGAGACGACCACGGATGCTTTGAGGCTATCCCGATATGAACTCATGTTCTGCTGGTATTGGAGAAGGGCGGCATCTAATTTAGCTTGGGCATCCTCGTTGGCTTTATGGAGGGTAGCTTGGTGTTCCTGGATCATTGCCTTGTATTTGTCTTCGTAATGCTGGGATTTGGCAGCCGCAATGGTTCCTTGATCAGCTATGGTGGCTTCAGCTTTCTCCAGCTTGATCTCCAACTTCTTGTTAAGCCCGCAGGCGTCTTCATATAAGTGCACAAGACGTTCATGGCCCTATCGATAAGGACACAGGTATCGATGTAAAAATAAGCAGGATAAGGACTAACATACTTGTGCAGGATATCGAAAGGAAAATTTTACCTGTTTGAGGAATGAGGTGGCTTCGTTAAACCCATGATTCTCGAGAGAGAATGTCTCAGAAACAGCTGGAGAGTCCGTCTCCTTTCTCTTCCGAGAACTAGATGTCCGGGTCCTGGATGCCGGAGGGGCTTTGGAAGCAGAAACAGTCCTTGAAGAGGTAGGCTTTGACGACTTTGGCTTGGATTCTTGTTTGATGGGTGCAAGGCTGGAGTAGCAATCCAACTCGTCAAGTTGGAAACCTTCAAGGTTGACAACTGGTAATGCACAAGGGAAGATATTCTTAAACTCATCATACTTTTGAAAAATAATTGATTTAAAATGTATATATATGCTGAGAATATGCTTACCAGACATTTCTGAGCTTGATTTCTGGCTTGAATCTGTGAGAGACAGGGAGAAAGTTCTTTCACTGGCAGGAAGTCGGTAGATTTCCTTGATCTTGGATTCGGATTCTGCACTGGGAGGCACTAAAGCTCTGAAGTTCGCTGCATAAAAACGTCAGGATATAAGTCTGGGATATAGTTTGAGGATATAATTGGGGATATTCCTAAAACCCTAAATCCTACCCTTGGTTAACCATTTAACCGGCAGATCGAAACCCTTATCAATAGAGTCTCTTTTTACAAAAAAGAATTTTCGTCGCCATCGATCCGCGTTCTTGGTGGCCTTAAGAACCAAAGGGTTCTTGGAGGTAGAAAACAGAAGAAAACGGTGATCGCCGTGGGATCTCAACCGATATGCTACAGGGAGGTCTTCAATAAACAGGTCGGGAAAATGACGAGACTTGATTTGATCCAGCACTATCAAAACTCGCCAGACCATTGGCATAGTCTGAGCATAGCTAAGGCCGGTGAGTTCAAAAAAGCGAGAGATGAAGGGTGGAAATGGGTACCGGAGTCCAAGAGAGAAAGGGTAGGCGAAGAAACAAGGGCCTCCCGATCAAAAGGGCGAAAGACTGTTCCGGTGGGGAAGGCGCCGGAATCTTTAAGAGCAGCGATGTCGACGTTGTTGAAACAGCAGATTTCCTTTGAGGGATCACAGATGAAATTTTGACTTACGAGGGTTGAGGCCGGTCTGTCCGATTGGGATCTTGTTCGTGATGCCATGAAGGGTGTTGAGCAAACTAAAAGAAATTCAAGAAAGAAGGATAGAGGATGGAGAGAAAAGTGATTACCTGAAAATCGCTTGAAGAAAGATAAAAAGAAGCAGAAATGATTTGGCTAAATATAGGCTGAATATAGGGGGTAAAGAGTAAATGTTGCTTTGAAAATGGCACACTGTCATTTCAACCATCGTTTCATTTTAATTGCCTCGATCGACGAGAAAAGGTTTTGAAATATATCCGTTGGATTGGTATACCAACCGATATATTTGGGGACAATTGTTATGGGTCGTTTTCTGAGTATACATATCCTGAATAATATCTTGCTTCTAATTGTTTATTTGTGACCAGGATATTGGACGGGGATATTGCTAACATCCTGGGCGATATCCTAAGCTTGAGTGAATTGAACACGTGCATGTTAATGGCTGTAAGTTACTAACGGTCATCAGGACTTCTTCTCCTCAAGACTCGGGCGTATTTGTTATGAGGGAGCCGTTGAACCCGAAAGACTTGGTCCTCAACGTTCGAGTGGGAATATTCGCTGGATCCCGGAAGTTTAGGATAGTTTGTTATATTATCTTTACTATAAATAGATGAGGGCGGATCAGTTTAAGGCACACAATTTTTTCACTTACACTATCGAACACTTTTACTCTCTAGCTCACCGCAAACACCACACTCAAACACTTGTATTCGAATTACATTGTAACACATAGTTGATCCGCACCACATCCTGCACTGTATTCTAATATTTGAAGCAACAGAAGAACAAGGCAGCTGCGATTATCAGCTCCCGAGGTTTTATGCTGGCGATCTAGATTGATCAAGGGCTTTCCTCGTATATCACGTGTCCACCTTTACATTTTCGCTCATTGTTTGATCATAGATACAGCTCTATATCCTGAGCCGTATCCTGAAACTGTTTTCATCTCTAATTTTGTTAACACATTTTTCATACATATTTCTAGCACACTACCTCACTTAACTAATTTGATCACTTAATTGCTTAGGTAATTTTTGACCAAAACAACCTCCAGTTGTAAGAATCGAGAGAACCACTTTAGGGGTGTGCAGAATTCGTTTCGAATTCGAAAAATTCGAAATTCGTTTAAATTTGATTCGATTATTAAGAATTCGTTTCGATTATAAGAATTCGAATTCGATTCAATTCGAGTCAAGTAAATCGAATACGAATTTATAATTTCAAATTCGATTCGATTCGAAATTCGAATAAAAATTATACATTTTTATTTATTATTTTTATATATAATACATATATAACTTTTATAGGCTATACTATAAATTATTTTCAAATTTTTTTCCAAGTATTAAAATTACCCATTACCAAACCCACTACATGGTCCATAACTAAAATCTAATTAACAAATATATCAATATATTTCTAAGTGTAAAAATATTAACTTGTAATATGGAGTGGTTATTCTCGACTTCTCGTTTCGAATTTTAGACTTGTGGTACTTTATTTGGAACTTTTTAATGTGATATCGTGATTTATGGCTGCTTTAAAATTTATGTTTCATTTTGAAAGTTTTTTACATGTTTTTAAAGAATCCGAATTAAATCGAATTTATTCGAATTCGAATTTTTAGTCGAATACGAATCGAATACGAATTGGGTTTTTTATTCGAATACGAATTCGAATCGAATTCAGTAGGTTTTAATCGAATTCGAATCGAATACGAATTCAAGGAAAAATAAAAATTATTCGAACAATTCGATTCGAATAATTCGAAAATTCGATATTCGATTCGATGAACACCCCTAAACCACTTTCTAGCCACTAGATCAACAAGATGGATGGATGAGATTAAAAGTAACTAAAATTAATATTAAATACATTTTGTCTTATTATGTCTTTAACATTTTAATCCAAAAGTGTAGTTTAGTAAAATTACTATTTTTTGTCTTTTTGTCTTTATTATTTTTTATTACTTTTTTGTTTTATTATATTACTTTTTATTTTTTAAATAAATTTTTTTTATTAAAAGCATTTTTAAATTCAATTTTTTTTAACAAAACAATTTTTTTGCGCGTCGGTTTTTGCACACCGTTTTACGCCCGTCTTTTTCACGTGTCGTTTTTTAACGCGTCGTTTTTGCACGCCGATTTTTACGCTCGGCTTTTTCAAGCGTCGTTTTTTAACGTGCCGTTTTTTACACCCGTTTTAACGCGGAGTTTTTTACGTCCCGTTTTTTTCGCGGCGTTTTTATGCCCCGTATTCACGCCCCTTGTTTAGGCGCCATTTTATCACACAGTTTTTTACGTTTTACAATTTACGTAGAAAAAGTTTTACGTTTTACGTTAAAAGGTTTTTACATAAAAGTTTACGTTTTATGTTTTACGTTAAAAAGTTTACGTTTTACGTTAAACTTTTTAAACATTTTATGTTTTACGTTAAACTTTTTATGTTTTACGTTAAACTTTTTACGTTTTACGTTAAACTTTTTACATTTTACGTTTTACATTTTATGTTAAACTATTTACGTTTTACGTTTTGGGTTAAACTTTTTACGTTTTACATTAAAAAATTTAGGTTTTACGTTAGAAACTTTACGTTTTATTTTTTACGTTAAAAAATTTAGGTTTTACGTTAAAAACTTTACGTTTTATGTTAAAAAAGTTTACGGTTTACGTTAAAAAGTTTAGGGTTTTAACTTTTTTTCTTTACAAAACCTTTTTTACCCAAAACGAACGCCCCCAGAAATCGTAACTCAGTAGGTGTCTCAGATAGATTGTTATCATCATCGACTAAGGAAAAAAATAAAAAAACCAACAAACAAAAATCAAAACAATGAGTGGATTCTTGAAAAAAACGGGGTTTGGCTCAGATTTTCCGATAATCAGAGGCTGCAAAGTGGGGTTGCATGTTCAAAAACCTACCCTCCACCATACTTGCCTTGCCATCGTCATCAAAATATGCGTTTTTTTTTTTGCATCACCACCGCCACAAATTCAAAACCACACTTCAATCGACCACCGGCACCACGAGGCACCACCGGCACCGCGCGAGCACCACGGGGCAGCATCGGCACCACAAAATCAACAGTTTCTCTAAAATCAAGTTTTCAAGCACAAAAAATCAACAGTTTCTCTAAATCAAAGTTTTCAACCACAAAGATCAAACATTCAGATTGACCTTCTCTAAAATCAAGTTTTCAACCACAAAAAATCAACAATTTGTCAAAATCAACCACAAAAATCAACCACAACCACAAAAATCAGATTGACTCGACACCATATACTAAAATCAAGAAAACATGGAGCTTTTTAAAAAATAAAGAAAATCACCAGAGATGGAGCCAGAAATGGGGAGGAGCAACCGGCTGCAGCACTGTCGGCGGCGAACTTGGTCACCAGAGCACACCCCCACGGCCAAAGTAGCAACCGGCGGCATGCGACTACCAAACACCCTCACGCCGTAGATGCGACTGCCAAACACCCTCATGCCGCCATGGTCGTCGCCGTGCACCACCGTCGCGGCCACTCTCTCCAACTCAGCTCTCTCTCTCTCTCCACGATTCCTCTCTCTCTACACTGTGCTTTCGCCGTCGTACGCCACCACCAGATGGTGGTGGCCGGTCGTTTACTTAAGGAAGAAGGAGGGGGTCGCCGGAGAAGGAGTGGGTCACCGGAGAAGGAGGGGGTCACCAGAGAAGGAGGGGGTGTAGGTGGAAGACATGTTAGAGTTTGGGTGGAGGTGGGAGATGGTGGTGTTTGGGGGTCTTGATCTTCATCAGATGTTGAAATGAGAGATGGGGGTCTTCATCAGATGTTGAAAATGAAAGAAAGGAGAAATGCTCTGAGCATTTTTCAAATGTTGAAATGAAGAGAGAGAGGAAAGTGAGATAATATAGGGTGAAGAGAGTATGAGAGATGAGAGAGGAGAGAGATATTAATAAAGTCAGTGACTTTATGAAGAGAGATAGATTAGACATTTAAAGAAAATAACCAAATTACCCCTTATTCTGATTGGTTGAAAGTGGTTCTCGCGGTTCTTACAACTAGGGATGGTTTCTATTTTAGCGGCTCCCTATATATATATATAAAGAAAGAGAGAGATAGAGAGTGTGTGTGTCACACCCCTTTCTAAGGCGGAAGCATGAGGTGTGATCTTGAAAGGTTCTCATTGCATACGAAAGATAAACTTACTACATGCTAGTAAAATAACTCCAATTGCCATCATCATTGCATAATTAAAACATAACATAGGTTAAGTGTTTACATCACAAGACAACATATTGTCTGAAAAGTTTACGACTTTATTTAAAAGACGAACATCGAGAACTTGGTTCTTATATCCCACATAGGATGAAATATAATAATCAATTCCCACAAAAACAGGCATCAGAGTCTTGACACAAGATAGCTAAAAACATAAACAACATCCAAGAGCAAGAGTATGACCGCGCGCACATCCACTTTAGTTACTTGAAATACATGTGAGTTTTTGGAAAATCGTCAACATAATGAAGGTGTGAATTCATGCAGTTTTTGTATTGAACATTTGAATACTTGAATGAAAACATGGTATGTAATTTGTATGAAACAAGTATTTATGTAAATATAAGGAAATCGAGATCGCTAATGGTTTGCAAGGCCATTAACATGTGACACGACATAGGAAGCATCCAAACCATAGGCATTTTTAGCTGTCGAATCCACGACTGTCGATTCACGACTAGAGACACAAAAGCACTATTTGGTAAAAGAGTGGCCAAGAGTGTGGCTGCCTGAAACCCATTAGATCTAACCTTTTGTTCCGCGGTCTTGGTATGTAACTGATTAATGGTGCTTATGGCACCCTATTCGTGACATGATCTAAAGTATCATTTCTTAGTTTTTGTATTCAACATACCATAACACATGTATTTTCCCCAAGTTTAGAAAACAAGTAAAAGTTTAAAAGTGGGGACATGAACTCACAACTTTGCGTATCCTGCGCCGTAAACTTCACCGGTTGGTTTTATAGTGTCGTGACCTATACGTGTTTTATTAACTTTAGTCACTAGACTTGTATCGCACAAGTACAAGTCACCATCTTTTATGTATGTGTTCTTTGTTGTTAAAAATAATTTATATTTTTAACTATGTATCTTACTTATATTATTTTCCCAAAAATAAATATAAGTATCTTGTATTTTTCACCCGAGTTATATATTTTCGTCCAAAAATACATTTTAAGTTCATAACTTGTCCAAGTTACATAATCTATTAAGAAATATATTTTCATAAATATATTTTCTTGTATTTGTCTATGGATGTTGTATGTGTATTTTTGTATTTTTACTCTTTAGGAGTATTTAGTGTATTTTCAAGTCCTAATACACTATTACATATACTACATATTACATACACTTAGCACAAAATTTTGTGACCAATAAATATATATATTTTCCTCAAAAATATACATACTTAATATCAATTTTTTATCTTGAAGAAATCATCATTCCTTAACTTTGAAATTTACCCAAAAATTAGGGAAACCTTGGTAAATATTTTTAGGTGAATTTTTAGGTAATAAGTTTCACCAAAACTTATATTTGGTAAAATTGGAGGTTTCCCATGTTTTCAAAACATGTATTTATTTTCTTTTCAATCATCAAAACAAATTTGCAACAACAATCAACAACGAAATCAAATTTACCAAGTGCCAAAATTATGTAATTTACCTAACAACATGAACTTGAACTTTCACAAAAAAAAAACTTGTAGTAATTTGGTAGTGTGTTTAGTAGGTTTAGTTACCCTTTAAAGTGTGTTTACTTCTTTAAAAGTTTCATTCTTGAAAGATTTAGGTGTTTACAACTTGTAAACATGTTTTATAAAAACATTTCTTTATGAAATCTTCTTGCTTCCCAAGTGTTTCTACACTAGTTTAACCCTTAAAAATAGTGTTTGTTTATGTAAAAACCAAGTCCATGTAAATCTTGTTATTTAACTTAGTTTCTTTGGAAAAACTATTTTTGGAAATCATCCACTTACAAGACTTGTATTTTATTTAAATTATCTTTACATATGAAAACAAATTTCAACATTCAAGTTCATGTATTCAAAGTATGATCATCTTGGTCTTTCACAAGATCAACCTTAACTTACTAGATTATGTGTTAAATCACAATCTAGTAGGTTTCATATGATGTCTAACATCACTAACACAAATCATCAATCATCAAGAAGCAAATCAACACTAATCAACATGTATTCTTATGTTATTAAGCTTATGTTAAAGTTTCATCTTCTTGTTCATTAGTGTTCATCAAGATTAACCACATATATTATCTTTTAACCAACTAAATATCAAGTAAAATCAAGTGACAAGAAGCTTACTACTAGCACAAGGGCTAGGGAAGAACACAAGAAGATGAAAATGACAAATGTGATGGATAATAGCAAATGGAAGAGGTCCTTCAAGATCCACAAGCTCCAAACTTCCTTAGACACCTTCTAGCACCTTGTGATAACTTGGTATTGTATGAGAATTGGATGAAGATGGTGGTGGTGTGGCCTCTTGTTCTCGGCCGAAGGTGAGCAAGAGAGGGAGAGATGGAGTGTGTGTTAATGTGTGAGAGGTAATGAAACCTTAATCCACCAAATTCTTCCTATAACCAAGCTTATGTATTAACCATTGTGTATTGCGTCTTCTAAGTACAAAGAATATCCAAGATCATAATCTTAAGAGATCTTATAAAATCAAAGGAAATCACAAGTCCATTGGAAAGGGGGGGGGGGGTATAAGTTGTGGTTTAATGGTAAGTTAAGCATATTAGTTGAAATCCAAGTGTAGTGTTTAGTGTTTTTGCATATTATGTGTTATATAGTGTGTTAGGGTGTTCGGGGATCATAACTAGCTCAGAAATAATAAAACAATGCTTCTAGTATAATTTTGATGTTTCGGGTAGTGTCCGGTTGTTTGGTTAGATACCGGTTCGTTAAAGTGCTAAATTGCGCCGTTTAGTGTCCTTTATGTGCCCTTTTGTGACACTTTCAATTCCAGACACTTTGTAAGTTAAGTTGGACCATAAAACATAAATTCTGCATGATATTTCAGTGTTAAAATGCTGATTAGAGCTGAATTATTGCTGAAATATGTAAAATTCAGCATTTAAAGTGTGTTCCGGGTGCTTTTTAATGTATAGTCTAGCTTCCGGAAAGTTTATATGTTAACCCTTGTATCCATACTTGGGTTTTAATGTATTTTAGACGTTGGACCTACTCCTAGGCCCTAATTCCATTATCTGACTGCTTTCTGCAGAGTTGCTGACACAGTGTGTCTTACCGGTGAGTTTACTAGTCTTTCTGAAGCAACGCTAACAGTAATGCATAAAGCAATGTTTGAAATATAAAACGTGCATGAATTCACAAGTATAGCATGCAATCAGACAATGTTGACATTTAAGCACATAATTGCAGATATTAAATAATAATTAAATTGTACGGAAATTACCGGTTCTGTGCCAGTTGTCACAGAGAGAGAGAGAGAGAGAGAGAGAGAAAAGATCAAATACAAATAGAGTTATCGTACGAATGACAAGGAAAAGTAAAAAAACACAATGACATTTTCGTAATTATTTTATTCGTGGAGTAATTATCTTGATGAACTAGTAGAGTAATTATAATACACTTGTAGAGTAATTTTGAATTTTATGTTGTTTGATGCATTTGTAGAGTAATTTTGAATTTTATATTATTTAATGAACTTGTAGAGTAATGTGCCTGTTATTTTTTTTATTAACTGGTAGAGTAAGTATGATGCACTTGTAGAGTAATAATGATGAACTGGTAGAGTAGTTATGATATACTTGTAGAGTAATTTTGAATTGTATGTTGCTTGATGAACTTTTAGAGTAATTATGTATGTTATGTTATTTTGATGAACTAGTAGAGTAATTATAATGCACTTGTAGAGTAATTTTGAATAACTAGTTATTTAATGTACTTGTAGAATAATTTTGAATGATATCTTGTAGTAGTGTATTAATGATGAACTGATAGAGTAACTTTTAAAGTAATTTTGATTTGCAATCAGACAGTGTTGACATTTAAGCACATAATTTCAGATATTAAATAATAATTAAATTGTACGGAAATTACCGGTTCTGTGCCAGTTGTCACAGTCTCCCCCCGTTAAAAGTATTTCGTCCCGGAATTCAGGCTGAGCTATCACTGGCAGGAGTTTTCTTGAACAGGTGGGGGTACTTGTCTTTAAACTGGTCTTCACGTTCCCACGTGTACTCGGGTTCATACTTAGAGTTCCAACGTACTTTGACAAGTTTGACACTACTCCTCCGGGTCTTGTTGACTTTCCAGTCTGTAACCTCAACGGGTTGTTCTGTAAATCGGAGTGTGTCATCGATATGCACTTCATCCGCAGGGATAATCACTGTTTCTTGGGTTGGACTCTTCTTGAGGTTGGACACATGAAACGTGTCATGTACTCCGTTAAGTTCTTCCGGTAATTCCAACTTGTAAGCCACGGTACCAATTCTTTCCGAGATCTTGAATGGTCCGATGTATCGTGGATTCAGCTTTCCACATTTTCCGAATCTTACTACGCCCATCCAAGGTGAGACCTTCAACAAAACTTTGTCTCCCACCTTGAATTATAAGGGTTTTCGTCTTTGATCAGCGTAGCTCTTTTGTCGATCTCGAGCCGCCTTAATGCGCTCTCGGATCTGCATGATTTTGTCGGTTGTCTCTTGCACAAGTTCAGGACCAACCATACATTTGTCTCCAGCGTCTGCCCAACATAATGGCTAGCGGCACTTGCGGCCATATAGAGCTTCGAACGGTGCGGCTTTTATGCTTGTATGGTAACTGTTATTGTAGGAAAACTCAACTAAAGGTAGGTGAGTATCCCAGCTGCCGCCTAGGTCCATAACACATGCGCGAAGCATATCTTCTAGCGTTTGTATGGTCCGTTCGCTCTGGCCGTCTGTTTGCGGATGGAAGGCCGTGCTTAGATCTAGTTGAGATCCAAAGGCCTCCTGGAAGGATTGCCAGATCCTTGAGACAAAACGTCCATCTTTGTCTGAAATAATTGAGATAGGCACTCCCTGACGTGCCATGATTTCCTTCAGGTACAGCTCAACAAGCTTTCCAGTACTATCCTTTTCTCGGATCGGTAGGAAATGCGCAGACTTCGTTAACCGATCGACTATCACCCATATCATATCGTGCCCCCTAGGGGTCCTGGGTAATTTTGTTATGAAGTCAATCGAGATTTGCTCCCACTTACACATGGGTATCTCTGGTTGTTGCAGTAGTCTGGACGGTTTTTGATATTCAGCCTTAACCTTAGCATAGGTTAGGCATTTTCCAACATAGATAGCAACATCGCTTTTAAGCCTCGACCACCAATAGTATTCCTTCAAGTCTTGATACATTTTGTCCGATCCTGGGTGGATCGAGTATCTCGACTTATGAGCTTCATTAAAGATGACTTCTCGAATACCGCCATAGAGCGGAACCCAAATACGCCCCTTAAAGTATAAGGTTCCCTCTTATTTTGGCACCAAATTCTTCAGCATACCTCGGAGATATTCAGCTCTACGATTCTCCCCTTAAGGGCTTCTTGTTGTGCGTCATGAATGCGTGCGGTGAGGTTCGTCCGTATAGTCATTTCCAATGCTCGAACTCTTAGGGTCTTAACCCTATCTTTTCGACTCAACGCGTCTGCTACAACGTTAGCCTTCCTAGGATGCTACTTAATTTCACAGTCATAATTGTTTAGCAGCTCGACCCATCGTCGCTGACGCATGTTTAATTCCTTCTGATCAAATATGTGTTGCAGGCTTTTGTGATCTGCGAAGATTGTACATCGAGTACGATATAAATAATGTCGCCAGATCTTCAAAGCGAATACCACCGCGCCTAGCTCCAAGTCGTGCGTGGTGTAATTCCTTTCATGCACCTTCAACTGTCTTGAAGCGTAAGCGATGACTTTTTGGCGTTGCATGAGCACGCAACCCAAACCTTGACGTGAAGCGTCGCAGTATACCACGAAGTCTTCACTGCCTTCGGGTAAGGATAGTATCGGTGCATCGCATAGCTTATTTTTGAGAAGTTGGAAGGCTTCTTCCTGCTTATTACCCCAGTCGTACTTCTTATCTTTCTGCGTAAGGGTAGTCAGCGGTTGAGCTATCTTGGAGAAATTCTCGATAAATCGTCGGTAATAGCCCGCTAACCCAAAAATTGTCGAACTTCAGTTGGGGTTTTGGGGGTTTCCCAATTCTTTATTGCTTCTATCTTGGATGGGTCTACATGAATGCCTTTCTCGTTCACAACGTGACCAAGGAACTGTACTTCGCGAATCCAGAATTCGCACTTTGAGAACTTTGCATAAAGTTTCTCTTTCTTCAGTAGTTCCAAAATGGTCCTGAGGTGTTGCACGTGCTCTTCTCTTGTTCGCGAGTAAATCAGGATATCATCGATAAATACAATCACGAATTTATCGAGATATGGTTTGCAAACGCAGTTCATCAGATCCATAAATACCGCTGGCGCGTTCGTCAGTCCGAATGGCATCACAAGGAACTGTAATGCTCATAACGCGTTCTGAACGCAGTCTTTGGTACGCTATCCTCTTGGATCCTTAACTGATGGTATCCAGATCGAAGGTCGATCTTGGAATAGTAGCTCGATCCTTGCAACTGATCAAATAAGTCATCAATCCTCGGTAGTGGGTACCGATTCTTGACAGTGAGCTTGTTCAACTCTCTATAATCGATATACATCCGCAGTGTTCCATCTTTCTTCTTCACGAACAATACTGGAGCTCCCCAAGGCGAGAAACTTGGCCTTATGAATCCTTTATCTAACAACTCCTGGAGTTGTGTAGATAATTCTTGCATCTCGGATGGTGCAAGCCAATAGGGTGCCTTGGCTATAGGAGCGGCTCCTGGAACCAAGTCTATATGGAATTCGACTTGTCGTTGCGGAGGTAGTCATGGCAGATCTTCGGGAAAAACATCAGGGAATTCCTTTACCACAGGAATGTCTTCGAGTTTCGGCTCCTCAGCCTTTTTATCTACAACGTGCGCCAGGAAAGCGACACATCCTTTCCTTAAGCACTTCTGCGCCTTCTTACAACTGATAATTCGTAGAGGCGCGTCTCGTTTTTCTCCCTGCACGATAAGAGTTTCATCATTCGCCAGAGGGATGCGAATGATTTTCTCGTGAAAAACAACTTCAGCCTTGTTCTTGGACAACCAGTCCATTCCGACCACTACATCGAAGCTACCCAATTGAATAGGTAAGAGGTCGATGCTAAATCTTTGCTCACCAAGTTCTAATGTGCAACCCCTAACAACTTCGCCCGATTCAACAAGTTTACCATTGGCTAGTTCTATGGAATTAGGAATATCTAATCTACTAGATTCCATTCCAAGTATACGTTTAAATTCCACAGACATGAAGCTATAATCGGCACCAATGTCAAATAGTATGGATGCAAAGTGATTGTTAACGAGAAACGTACCGGTGATATCATTAGGGTCCTCGCGTGCGTTCCTTGCTCCAATCATGAATGCTCGAGCCTGAGCATTGTTCTCCCTTGGGCAATCTTTCTTGAAATGATCTTTGCTTCCACAACCAAAGCATCCTTGGTTCTGCCCAGCTCCATTACCATTCCGGTTACCATTGCCATTGCCATTTCCACCACCGTTTCCATTACCAGCACCGTTACGATTTCCATTCCCATTCCTATTACCACTTCCATTTCTTTTTCCCCAACAGTTCTCAGTATGGTGACCCATTTTTCCACACTTGTCGCATTTTGGAATGCGACAAACTCCTTCGTGATGACGCTTGCACTGGTTGCAGATGGGCATAGTGCCCTAGTATCCTCTAGCAGGAGCGTCATTCATGGCTGCAAGAGTTCTCGCCTCCTGTGGCGGATTGGGGTCGCACTTCTTATTCTTGGAACCCTTGTTGTTACGTGTCGCTTGATTCAGGATCGAATGCTTCCTTTTTTGTCACCAGACGACTCAGCATGCGTCTCGGTCTTTTCAGTTGGATTCAGTGATAACTTCTTCATACGTACAGCATCTTCAGTAAGGCTGACAGCCAGAGTTACAGCCTGAGTGATCGTTTCAAGTTTAGCCGAAGTTACCATGCTGCGAAACTCTGGGGCCAATCCCCAGATGTAGCGTTCAACGTGCTTAAATTCGGGAGTCACCATATAGGGGATCACTCTTGACAAATCATGGAACCTTCGGGTATAACCAGTAATGTCCGCACCTTCCATGGTCAAGTGCCAGAACTCAGTCTCCAACCTTTGGAGTTCAGCACGAGAGCAATACTTTTCTCTCATTCTCGCCTTCAACTCATCCCAAGTCATCCCATACGCAGCATCGTCGCCCAGAGTCTGGACTTGCAAATTCCACCAAGTCAAAGCCTCATCAGCGAATAACCCAGTAACAAAAGTGACTTACTGATCCGCGGTACACTTGCTCATACGGATAGTGGAATCAGTCTTCTCCGTCCAGCGTACAAACGCCACTACACCTCCAGTGCCGTCGTAGTTTAGTGGTTTGCAGTTGAGAAACTGCTTGAAGGTGCAGCCTTGAGTTGTGTTTCTTCCAGATGAATCTCCCTGCCCATTACGTCTAGCATTGCTTGCTCCTCTACTTTGTTCGGTGAGGTTAACCTCGTATTGGGCGATAGCTGCGGTGATCCTTTCTTCCAGTAGGGAGTTCAGTTCTTCAACTGTCCTCGGTAGAAGAGGAGGAGGGGGTTGATCAGAATCCTGATTGTTCACCGCTCTCCCAGGTGCCATGTTCTGTCAGAACATAACACAGCAGGGTTAGACATTTGTTTGATATCGTCATACGAGACAGTAGTAGTATATATACACAGGCATATACCCACATAAGTGACATCAAAAAATCCGCCAAACGTATAAATCAATTCATACAGCAACAAGCATGCATAAATAGATAAATACTATGGTGTCATAAGATATTCACCGGGTCTTTATACATATCAGGACAACTTGTTACATCATTGTTTGCGAAGTAAACAAAATGCATAAGGGTTACATCTCCCCATCGTACAAGTTTAATATATGTAAAAGACAAAATATCTTTCTTCACATTGGCGGCTCTTGTCTTTATACCCTAAAACATTACTCCAATAGAGTATTTAGTAGGCTGGGGGAGGGGTGAGGGTGTTCACGTTTGACCTATTCTTGTATTGAAGGAATCTCGTTTGATACGTGACAAGACTTGCTGTGGTTTCTGTGCACTGAATTCCATAATTATGTATGCATCTATAATTACGTAATTCCTTGCACAGTCCGCACAGTTCGTTTCATCATCGGATCACTTCCTTCAGATGGGCCACTGTTTTCAGGCGAAGATACGTGTGCCTGTGATATTCTATTCCTAGTATATGTATATATTAATTATTACACATAGTTGCAAGAAATTCTTAGTCAAAGACAAGTGCTACTCCATTGCACCCTAAGTCTCGTAGTGTCCTTACTTGACTCTTTGAAAATAGTTTCAGGTAGTGGATACCGCGGAACGTTTTATGCAATGAAAACTTTTGGAAAATTGTTTTCGTGAAAGGATCCTAGAGATTGTAGTCTAGACTCGAGAAGGAATCCTGGTTCACTACAATCGCAGCTCTGATACCAATCTGTCACACCCCTTTCTAAGGCGGAAGCACAACGTGTGATCTTGAAAGGTTCTCATTGCATACGAAAGGTAAACTTACTACATGCTCGTAAAATAACTCCAAATGCCATCATCATTGCATAATTAAAACATAACATAGGTTAAGTGTTTACATCACAAGACAACATATTGTCTGAAAAGTTTACAACTTTATTTAAAAGACGAACATCGAGAACTTAGTTCTTATATCCCACATAGGATAAAATATAATAACCAATTCCCACAAAAACAGGCATCGGAGTCTTGACACAAGATAGCTAAAAACATAAACAACATCCAAGAGCAAGTATTACCGCGCGCACATCCACTTTAGTTACCTGAAATACATGTGAGTTTTTGGAAAATCGTCAACATAATGTTCGTGTGAATTCATGCAGTTTTTGTATTGAACATTTGTATACTTGAATGAAAACATGGTATGTAATTTGTATGAAACAAGTGTTTCTGTAAATATAAGGAAATTGAGATCGCTAATGGTTTGCAAGGCCATTAACATGTGACACGGCATAGGAAGCATCCAAACCATAGGCATTTTTAGCTGTCGAATCCACAACTGTCGATTCACGACTAGAGACACAAAAGCACTACTTGGTAAAAGAGTGGCCAAGAGTGTGGCTGCATGAAACCCATTAGATCTAACCTTTTGATCCGCGGTCTTGGTATGTAACTGATTAATGGTGCTTATGGCACCCTATTCGTGACATGATCTAAAGTATCATTCCTTAGTTTTTGTATTCAACATAACATAACACATGTATTTTCCCCAAGTTTAGAAAACAAGTAAAAGTTTAAAAGTGGGGACATGAACTCACAACTTTGCGTATCCTGCACCGTAAACGTCACCGATTGGTTTTATAGCGTCGTGACCTATACGTGTTTTATTAACGTTAGTCACTAGACTTGTATCGCACAAGTACAAGTCACCATCTTTTATGTATGTGTTCTTTGTTGTTAAAAATAATTTATATTTTTAACTATGTATCTTACTTATATTATTTTCTCAAAAATAAATATAAGTATCTTGTTTTTTTCACCCGAGTTATATATTTTCGTCCAAAAATACATTTTAAGTTCATAACTTGTCCAAGTTACATAATCTTTTAAGAAATATATTTTTCATAAATATATTTTCTTGTATTTGTCTATGGACGTTGTATGTGTATTTTTGTATTTTTACTCCTTAGGAGTATTTAGTGTATTTTCAAGTCCTAATACACTATTACATATACTACATATTACATACACTTAGCACAAAATTTGGTGACCAATAAATATATATATTTTCCTCAAAAATATACATACTTAATATCAATTTTTATCTTGAAGAAATCATCATTCCTTAACTTTGAAATTTACCCAAAAATTAGGGAAACCTTGGTAAATATTTTTAGGTGAATTTTTAGGGAATAAGTTTCACCAAAACTTATATTTTTCTAAGTGTCAAAATTATATAAAAATTTTGACATGGTTTCCCCTAAAATTGGAGGTTTCCCATGTTTTCAAAACATGTGTTTATTTTCTTTTCAATCATCAAAACAAATTTGCAACAACAATCAACAATGAAATCAACACTTACCAAGTGCCAAAATTATGTAATTTACCTAACAACATGAACTTGAACTGTTATAAAAAAACTTGCAGTAATTTGGTAGTGTGTTTAGTAGGTTTAGTTACCTTTTAAAGTGTGTTTACTTCTTTAAAAGTTTCATTCTTGAAAGATTTAGGTGTTTACAACTTGTAAACATGTTTTATAAAAACATTTCTTTATGAAATCTTCTTGCTTCCCAAGTGTTTCTACACTAGTTTAACCCTTAAAAATAGTGTTTGTTTATGTAAAAACTAAGTCTATGTAAATCTTGTTATTTAACTTAGTTTCTTTGGAAAAACTATTTTTGGAAATCATCCACTTACAAGACTTGTATTTTGTTTAAATCATCTTTACATATGAAAACAAATTTCATCATTCAAGTTCATGTATTCAAAGTATGATCATCTTGGTCTTTCACAAGATCATCACCTTAACTTACTAGATTATATGTTAAATTACAATCTAGTAGGTTTCATATGATGTCTAACATCACTAACACAAATCATCAATCATCAAGAAGCAAATCAACATGTATTCTTATGTTATTAAGCTTATGTTAAAGTTTCATCTTCTTGTTCATTAGTGTTCATCAATATTAACCACATATATTATCTTTTAACCAACTAAATATGAAGTAAAATCAAGTGATAAGAAGCTTACTACTAGCACAAGGGCTAGGGAAGAACACAAGAAGATGAAAATGACAAATATGATGGATAATAGCAAATGGAAGAGGTCCTTCAAGATCCATAAGCTCCAAACTTCCTTAGACACCTTCTAGCACCTTGTGATAACTTGGGATTGTATGAGAATTGGATGAAGATGGTGGTGGTGTGGCCTCTTGTTCTCAGCCGAAGGTGAGCAAGAGAGGGAGAGATGGAGTGTGTGTTAATGTGTGAGAGGTAATGAAACCTTAATCCACCAAATTCTTCTTATAACCAAGCTTATGTATTAACCATTGTGTATTGTGTCTTCTAAGTACAAAGCATATCCAAGATCATAATCTTAAGAGATCTTATAAGATCAAAGGAAATCACAAGTGGGGTTATGACCGTCAATTGGAAAGGGGGAGGGGGTATAAGTTGTGGTTTAATGGTAAGTTAAGCATATTAGTTGAAATCCAAGTGTAGTGTTTAGTGTTTATGCATATTATGTGTTATATAGTGTGTTAGGGTGTTCGGGGATCATAACTAGCTCAGAAATAATAAAACAATGCTTCTAGTATAATTTTGATGTTTCGGATAGTGTCCGGTTGTTTGGTTAGATACCGGTTCGTTAAAGTGCTAAATTGCGCCGTTTAGTGTCCTTTATGTGTCCTTTTGTGACACTTTCAATTCCTGACACTTTGTAAGTTAAGTTGGACCATAAAACATAAATTCTGCATGATATTTCAGTGTTAAAATGCTGATTAGAGCTGAATTATTGCTGAAATATGTAAAATTCAGCATTTAAAGTGTGTTCCGGGTGCTTTTTAATGTATAGTCTATGTAAGTCCCGAGAAACCGGATCTTTCAATGATATCAAACAACACCAAGTTTGTGCGGAATCCAAACTTGATGTGATTCAAGATAAACCGAAAAGTATGAAAAACGAAGAACAATACCAGAATCACTTTCAACACTTGCACACGATTCTATTACTTGAAAAGCAAAACCGTCTAGTCTAAGTGTTATTCACCAACTCGCCTCTCTCTCTAGCTCTCTAGAAGTTGTAACAATGAAGTTCAAACCCTAAAACAAGTTAGAAACTTGTTTTTATACCTACTAAAGCCCACTTCCCTACATGGGCTCCCCTTGGGCCTGCTTGGCCCACATGGCCTAAAGCTTAGCCCAAGTGACCTATAAAGGTCCACAACCTAATATAAACTAACCCGGTAAAGCCCAGTTCATAACCATAACCCATTGTGTTAATTTGATGCGTCAGTCTCACACTTTAGGGCCTAACAATCTCCCTCTAGACTGATGCCATCAAATTGTCTTCATAACATGAATTCAGCAACGTCTTCAACGAAGTCTATGATTATCGCTTTGCTGTAGATGTTGTGGAAGTTCTTGACTTCTGAACTCTCAGCACTGGGTCTCTTTCTTCAGCTTTTGTGGTTAGCTTCATATCAGGATCACGATCAGCATTTGCTTGAAAATCTTGTCAAAAAGAATGCGAGAGGAGGATTCTCAACAGCTCTTTTCTTCTTCAATCTTTTTCTTTCAAGCAGGTTCACGGTACTTCTTCAAATGCACTTTCACTGTCAGACGGTGTCTCGTATCCGGTTCTTCTGACTCAGGTACATCTTGTTGTTGTGCTGCTTCAGGCTTCTTCAGCAACGAACAACATCTCAATATTCATCAATCCCTGTTCTTGATTAAAATCAAGTTCTGCACATGCTCACAAACTCATAAGCAAACATTTCTTATGCAATAGGGAGAGTACCATATGAACACTAGGTACATCCAAGTACTTATACTCGGATTTCACAATTTAAATTCTTTCAACTTTTGATGATCAGTCAAATCTTCAAGAACGGTTACATTTTTTTAATTTTAAGAAAAATAAAAAGACACTCTATTTTTGGATTTTCGATTTTATAGAAAATCAAGACACTATTTTTGTATTTTGAAATTTTTAATTTTTTTAATTTTTTAATTTTTAATTTAAGAACTAAAAACAAATAAAAACTCAAAATATAAACAACTACCACAATATACAATTACAATTGCAATGGGATCAAAATTCGTTCTCAAGCAGACTAAGGAACACTTTTCAGTACGAGCCTAATCAAACTGGTCTATGCGATTGCCAAAATGTTTGTCCACTTAAACTTTAACGCTCTACTTTCAATTTTCAACTTCGTGATATGCTTAAGGTAATATTATACTATTATACCCATGTATCCCATTCCAAGGCCTACCCCCGCGATCAAGGTAAGCACAACGATTCATCGTAGCAGGTGAGTATACTGATGTCATCCTTTAAGATATCCTGACTGTGTCTAGGTCTGCATATAATCTGTTTTATCATGTTTTGATTTCTTAACAATAAACACCCAAATAAATACTAATCAAATTTTGGAAATATAAACATCACACTCTATCATGCAAGTATCTTCCCTACCACATATTTCACAAGTCCAATCCAGATTTCTGAAATCTTAACTGGGAATAGGTTGAGAAGAGAACATAATAGATCTTTTGCAGAGATGGTATAATATACAAATCAAATGAGTTTTTCTCAGTTTGATATAGGTTTCTTGGGTTTCTTTTGGGCACTTGAGGGCCTCTTTCGGGTGTATTAGATCTATAGCACGACAACGTACAGCTAGGTCAGCATGTATCTGGATGCAGCAGAAGCTGTCGTTGCCTAGCACCTCCAGGTCAGCATATATCTGGATGCAGCAGAGGAGGTACACGACTTTTTCAGAGAAGATTTCAGAATCAAATCAAAATTGTGTGTATCGGGACAACATACAGACATTCAAATAGAAATGAGCTAATTCCAAGTGACTTTCTTTCCTGGGGTCATGTACAATTTTAGTTCTAAACAGAAGGACAGCCAAGATATCCCCGGATGATTCAACAATATAAAGACCCGAAACCTCAGACGTTGGCTATCTATCAACACAAGATTTAAGACCATAAAATCATACGCCGTTGGTATGTTACCCACATGGTACATAGTTCGTTATGTTTATATCACTTAGTATCTTTTATCATGTTGAGCGTCAAGCCTATCGACATATCGCAGTAGATCCTAGTCTTTTCAGCTATGGCACCTTACATGTGTTAGTCAAACCCTTTAATACGAACATTTATTTCACTTCCCATATCATGCAATTTATCTTTTTGGCTTTTTCATTTTTCAATTGTTTTTTGTATTTTTCTCATTTTCTCCCCCTAAAACAATACATATTTACAGCAAACTCTTTTTGTATTTTCTGAGTTTTCTCCCCATAAACTCTATATCTATCTATATGTTCCTCTCCCCCCCTAAATTTGTGCATAAATCTTGTATTTTTGCGCAAATTTACCATTTACTAGAGAAAGGACACTATATATACAAAATAATGAACTAAGAAAGAGAAAAGAAAAAAAAATTTAACCGTTTTGTCATCAGATTGAAGACTAATCAATATTCAAATCAAAGTACTGAATTTAAAAGGTACCTTTTGCTGATCATTTCTTACTTCTGTTATCTCCTCCAAAGGAAACATATCATCTGTAAAAAAAAATTGAACTTTTTGCAACAGTGAAATGTTACCCGTTTTTATCTCTGGAACAACTGCTATCAACATTCCAGAGATTGTCAACAGCTCCTCCTTAGTTGTTCCTGAAAAATAAGGAGATTAGTAAGACATGGGTACCCAGACCATCGTGGTCCTGGGATTTCCTGAAGCATCAAAATAAGACACTTCTTTTAAACATAAGTCCCCTTTCATTTCAAGGATTGGAGATGTTGCCATTTTGCATTTGGGTTTCCAAATTTGTTTCGGCTTAACAAACGTGTTTGTTGCCTTCGGTTGAGCAACTTTATCCGTTTCAAGTTTGTTGGTTTTAGAAACACGGTTTTGTTCCTGAACAGCCCTTCGTTTGTTTTTAGCAACATTCCAATCCCCATCAGAAGGTTTAACCTTAGGATTCACATTCTTCATTGCCTTAGGTGATGATACCTTCATCGGCTTGGAATGGCAGTTACCCTTTGGTGTAACCCTCTGATTTTGCATATAATAGGGTACGTAGGGACGATGTGTGCAGTTTCATGCAATGTGACCAGCAATGCCGCAATTGAAGCATGTTTGTCTCTTCACGTAGAAGGCATTCTGATCAGCTGGATTTGCTCTTGCAGGCCCTGAAGAACGAACTGGTCCTTTCTGTGCTTGATTTTGTTTTGCAGACGACGATGAATTTGGATGTCTATACTTATCGTTTGCAGGGGCCTTCTGTGGTTGAGATTTCTTTTGATTCTTCTTGTTTTGATTAGACTGCAGGTCTTGCTCAGAAATCTCACCAGTCTTTCTGAAACCCTTGTTAGCACAGTCAAATGCGTATTTCTCACATTTGCCATTACAGACTGGCTTAACAAAAGTATTTTTCACATTACGAGCCTTTTGCGGACTATTCCTGCCCGTTGAGGACTGTGGAGAGCCTGCTTGTCTTTGATGTTTAGGCTTCTTCTTTTCGTGTCCTTTACCTGCTCGCTTCGGCTCTTGTTGCTTGATCTGAACCTTTTCATCACTGACAGAAGGTTCAGACTGTTCAGTTTGCGCACTTGGAGCCTTGTTCACGTCAGTCTTCACTTCATCAGCTTTAGTAGGATTCGAGAGTTCTGGTTTATCAGATGAAACACCAGAAATTTCAGCAGAAACTTCAGCAGAATCATTAGACGAATTATCAGCACATGAACCATGTGTGTTCAAGAATGGTTCACTGGCAGCTTCGTTTTTCAAAGAAGTCTCCTTATCCTGATCCTTTTGAGAATGTGTTTCAGTGGTCCCACTAGATACATCATTAGGAACCTCCCTTGTCACACTAGCAGTAGCATTCATAGTCTTGCCCAAAACATCAGGCCCACTAGATGACACATAACTATGAAACGAGTTAAGAAAAGCTTGTCCAAACACACAACCAGAATCAGATTCATTTATTGAGTTTCTAGAAAAATCAGAATTCGAATCTGGTTCATCCATAAGAACATCTCCAAACTTTACATCATTTACTTCATCTGCACATGTAGACAAAGCATTAGGATCAATTGAGCCTTTAGAAACAAAATCTATTGGAGTAGATTTCTGTTTCTCAACTGGTTTGCCATTAAATGACGACTTATTGTTTTTGGGACCATAAGTCATTTTACTTTCATTCATCATCTCCTCCTCAGTCATAGGTAAATAAGTATAATTGTCATTATAAGGAGGAGGAGCCTGATTAAAACCCAATCCCAACCCTTTCCTTTTCTGGTATGCTAGCTGTTGATCACACAGGTTTTTGACTAATTTACTGGAAGAATCAATTTTTTTAATATTTAGCTCATTTATTTGATATCTATCTCTGATATCCTCCAGTTCTTTAGTCACATTGCATAGTTTTTCTTTAACCATGAAGAGTTGGGCTGTTGTTACACTAACATCATCCTTGAGTTGGATGATGTCTTTTCGCTGAGCTTCGATTTTCTCTTTAAAAAGTTTTTCATTATTAGCCAAAGTGAAATTTTTATTCTTTATATCATTGTAATCTTGAATTAGCTCAGCGTTATGTAACCGATATGCCTCATTTCTTTCTCTACACTCAGGAGTGCAAAAGACATAAAGTATCTCTTCACGTTCTTTAGTAATTCCTTGAGCCAGGGGTTTGTTAAACATAAATGCTGAATTTTGTGTGGATGAGCAAGCAGCAGCAGATGTGTTGCCTTGAGTAGACTGCTTGTCAGCATTGTCATATGATTTGATTAGTGAGATCAGCTCATCTGACTTCATTTTGTAACAGTAGCAGTCGGTTGTCAATATTATCTGATTAACATTGCTAAACCAACTACAGTTTGCCTGATCTGGAATCCCTTTTATAGCATCCAGAAGCTTTCTATTGCTCATGTGAGTAGACACCACCATCTCTGCCTTCTCCATTTTAGAGATCAGTTCAGCAAACCGACCTGTAAGTGCTTCTATAGATTCACCATATGAGTATCTGAATCCTTGGAGTTCCTGCTCAAGCACCTCTCTCTTAGAAGACATTTTTAAGATGTGATCCCCAAAAATGTACGTTTTTAACTATTTCCTCAACACAAGCTCAAAGCGAGAACCTGTGTACTCGCTAACTCAAACCCTTTGCACGCGAATGAACCCGCTTTCTAAACCGCACCCAAAAACCTGTCAAACCTTTTTCACAACCAAACAAATTCACCTTTTTTTTTTAATTTTTTTTAATATAAAAATTAGTTTTTACTAAAAACTATTATAATATATATTGATGATTAAGTAATGATGACTTAATGATTATTATTATTATTATTATTATTATTAAAACCTAAAATATATAACATCTGTATGTCAGTCTTCTTCGTCGTAACAAAAACAATATACCAATCGGAGATGGTAACCGGAGGTGATGTGATGGTAAACGGAGGTGGTGGTCGCTGATGTATTTGAATGGAGATGATCGGAGAAGATGAACGAAGGTGGTGATCGGAGTTGGCGACCGCGGTGTAGACGATGGTGATGACGTTGACCGAGATGGTGGCCGGAGATGATGAACAGTAATGGTGGTGAATAGTGACAAGTTTCGTTACCGGTATGATGGTGATTGAGTGGTAGACGACGATGAAGAGAACGATGTTGGAGATTGGAGATGGAAGATGCTGATCGATGGTACGGTGATGTGGTTATAACAGAAGAGATGGAGAGACTAGGAAACGTTGAGAGATGGTTGCAGGTTCACGTCGGGTTCACGAAGATGATGATAAACTCGAAAACTGAGTCGAAATCTGCTGATAACTCGAAACCGGAACTCGAAAACTCGAACTCGAAACAGTGAGAAATGGTTGCGACTCGGAACCGTGAAAGAGATAACTCGAGACCTCTGTTGTGTTGTGAAGATGACTCGAGACCGGATATCAATTTAGTCGAGACCTTGATGCACTGTTTTCTTAAAAATTGGAGTCGAGACCTTGATGCACTGTTTCCTAAAAAAAAAAATTGGAGTCGAGACCAGCTGATGAAGGATATGACTCGAGATGGTGAACTTGTGACGATCAGTGACTTGGAATCACCTTTGAGTCGAGACTAGTGACTCGAGACCTCCTTGACTGAGAACTCCAACAATGAATGGACTCGAGACCTTGAAAGCTGGAAGATGACAACCTGTGACTCGAAACCTCCAAATGCGATTTAAACTCTTGTCAATGTTATCTTTTCTTTATTTTAACTTCTTATGAAAACAAACTTCCAAAAATCTTGTATTGATGAGATCCCCTTTTTAAAAAATAAAGATGTGATAAGATCTCTTTCCAAATTTTGAAAAGATTTTGCTCAATCTTTTAACAGTTCCCGAAAAGATCAAGAAAGCAAATATCTATTATTTTTCTTGAATCTCAATGAACACAAAACTTGAACCCGAAGAACACGAAGAATGTTCTTATTGATTTTTTAAAAAATTTCAAAAACTTGAATCTTTGATATCACACCGAGCCTAGAAACAGGTTCTAATGGCTCTGATACCACTTGTAAGTCCCGAGAAACCGGATCTTTCAATGATATCAAACAACACCAAGTTTGTGCGGAATCCAAACTTGATGTGATTCAAGATAAACCGAAAAGTATGAAAAACGAAGAACAATACCAGAATCACTTTCAACACTTGCACACGATTCTATTACTTGAAAAGCAAAACCGTCTAGTACAAGTGTTATTCACCAACTCTCCTCTCTCTCTAGCTCTCTAGAAGTTGTAACAATGAAGTTCAAACCCTAAAACAAGTTAGAAACTTGTTTTTATACCTACTAAAGCCCACTTCCCTACATGGGCTCCCCTTGGGCCTGCTTGGCCCACATGGCGTAAAGCTTAGCCCAAGTGACATATAAAGGTCCACAACCTAATATAAACTAACCCGGTAAAGCCCAGTTCGTAACCATAACCCATTGTGTTAATTTGATGCGTCAGTCTCACACTTTAGGGCCTAACAGTCTAGCTTCCGGAAAGTTTATATGTTAACCCTTGTATCCATACTTGGGTTTTAATGTATTTTAGACGTTGGACCTACTCCTAGGCCCTAATTCCATTATCTGACTGCTTTCTGCAGAGTTGCTGACACAGTGTGTCTTACCGGTGAGTTTACTAGTCTTTCTGAAGCAACGCTAACAGTAATGCATAAAGCAATGTTTGAAGTATAAAACGTGCATGAATTCACAAGTATAGCATGCAATCAGACAATGTTGACATTTAAGCACATAATTGCAGATATTAAATAATAATTAAATTGTACGGAAATTACTGGTTCTGTGCCAGTTGTCACTGAGAGAGAGAGAGAGAGAGAAAAGATCAAATACAAATAGAGTTATCGTACAAAACGTACGAATGACAAGGAAAAGTAAAAAAAACACAATGACATTTTCGTAATTATTTTATTTGTGGAGTAATTATCTTGATGAACTAGTAGAGTAATTATAATACACTTGTAGAGTAATTTTGAATTTTATGTTGTTTGATGCATTTGTAGAGTAATTTTGAATTTTATATTGTTTAATGAACTTGTAGAGTAATGTGCCTGTTATTTTTTTATTAACTGGTCGAGTAAGTATGATGCACTTGTAGAGTAATAATGATGAACTGGTAGAGTAGTTATGATATACTTGTAGAGTAATTTTGAATTGTATGTTGCTTGATGAACTTTTAGAGTAATTATGTATGTTATGTTATTTTGATGAACTAGTAGAGTAATTATAATGCACTTGTAGAGTAATTTTGAATAACTAGTTATTTAATGTACTTGTAGAATAATTTTGAATGATATTTTGTAGTAGTGTATTAATGATGAACTGATAGAGTAACTTTTAAAGTAATTTTGATTTGTATGTTGTTCGATGAACTCGTAGAGTAATTGCGTATGTTATGTTATTTTGATAAACTAGTAGAGCAATTACGATACACTTGTAGAGTAATTTTGAATTTTATGTTGTTTGATGCACTTGTAGAGTAATTTTGATAATTACTTTACGAATAAAATAATTACAAAAATGCCACCGTGTTTTTTACTTATCTATGTCATTCGTATGTTTTGTACGTTAAGCATATTTATACACGAACTTAGCTCTATCTCTCTCTCTCTCTCTCTATATATATATATATATAGGGGAATGTTCAAATGAAAACCACTAGTTAACGCGCAAACTCGAAAACTAACTAAAAAAACCTAAAAAACATACCAATTTTTTTTTACCAATTTTCGCTATTTTATGTATATAAAAAAACTTAAAAAAAATTGTAGTGCACCATCCCATATAAATTTGGTGTGTTTTTTAAGCTTTATTAGTTAGATTTCGAGTTTTCGCGTTAAAAGTGGTTTTCATTTGAACCATCCCATATAAATATATATAGGTACGGGATCAGGAGAAAACGCCCTAAAGTGTGAGAATGGTGAGAACGCATCCTGGCCCAACATGTGGCGCGCGATATAATTAGGGCGTATCGGCTTTTTTGTCATTTTATCTTCCGTTTTTCCAATTTCGCTTTTCACAATATTGCTTCATTTTTGGTGTTTAAGATTTTTTAATTGTTTTGGCGTTAACCAAATTCAATAATTTCATGGCGTTTTAATTGTTTCATTGTATTATTTGGTGTTTATGGCGTTTCCAAATCGTAGGCCATTGGAACCCCAAGGTAGAGGTGTACAAAAAAACTGGCTTTAGAACCGAAACCGGAAAAAAAAACCGAAACCGGTTTTTTTTAACCGGTTTTTTTATAACCGGTTTTTTTTAACCGTTTTTTTTAACCGCCGGTTTTTATACCGGTTACTATTCTTGACTTCAAAAACCGGTTATTAACCGAACCGGTTATTAAAAAACCGGTTAAAAACCGGTCCCAACCGGTTATACCGGTTATTGTTTTGGACCTCAAAAACCGGTTATAAAAAATCCGATTTTTATTTTGGGTGAAAAAACCGAAACCGGTTTTTGAAAAAAACCGATTTGTACACCTCTACCCCAAGGGTTAGAATATCTCTCTGAATGGCTTCATCCATACTAAGTATGGCCAGAACTTTTTAGGATGATGCCCCATTGTTTGTTCTTAGATTCAAAGGCATTTTAGACAAGATGGCTCATTGTTTTATTATTTTTTATATACATCTTGGTGTTTGTGGTATCTTGGCGTTTTACAATCGAAAAATTATATTACAACCACAGGGGAAAAAATAGAAGCGAAA
Source organism: Helianthus tuberosus (assembly GCA_030545235.1). NCBI lineage: Eukaryota > Viridiplantae > Streptophyta > Magnoliopsida > Asterales > Asteraceae > Helianthus > Helianthus tuberosus. The sequence continues at coordinate 102,987,936 of CM060390.1, read as the reverse complement.
AAAATAAAAATAAATTCAAAATCCTAATCGGATCTCTCTTTACAATCTTCACTGTCATCGGTCTCTTTCTTCTTTAGTACTACAAGAACTGTCACTAAATATATGGCGTTTTATGTAAAACTTAACAAACACATCGGTCTTGCTTATTTTGTTTGTTCGTTTGTTTGAAGTGGCTTTTGTGGATGTAAAAAAGTTATTGTAATTTTTTTTTGTAAAAACAGTTTAAAACCGTAAAAAAAAGTTTTCGTAAAAAACGTAAAAAAGTTTAAAAACATGCGTGTAAAAAAATTATAAAAAAGGGTAAAACCGTAAAAAAGTTTTAGTATAAATTTTTGTTCTTTGTAAAAAAAATTTGTAAAAAAGTTTAAAACAGTAATTTTTTTAAAGTTTAAACACATGCGTGTAAAAAAAATTTGTAAAAAAAGGTTAAAACCGTAAAAAAGTTTTCATTTAAATTTTTGTTATTTATAAAAAAAAAATTTGTAAAAAAGTTTTTGTTTAAAAAAAGTTTAAAAGCGTAACAAAAAGTTTTCGAGAAAAAAGTTTAAAACCGTAAAAAAAGTATAAAAACATGCGTGTAGAAAAACGGCGGGTAGATACGGCGCGAAAAAAACGGCGCTTAAAAAAACAGCGCGTAAAAAACGGGGTGTAAAAAACGGCGCGTAAAAAACGGCGCGTAAAAAACGACTCGTAAAAAAAACTGGCGATAAAACAGCGCGTAAAAAAGGGGCGTAAAAAACGGCGCGTAAACTCGGGCGTAAAAAAACGGTGCGTAAAACCGGGCGTAAAACGACGCGTAAAAAACGGGGGGGGGGGGGGGGGGGGGGGGGGGGAAGGCGCGTAAAAATGGTGCGTAAAAAACGGCTCGTAAAAAAACTGAGTGATAAAACGGCGCATAAATACGGGGCGTAAAAACGGCACGTAAAACCTGGCGTATAAAAACGGTGCATAAATCGGGCATAAATATGGGACGTAAAACGGCTCGTAAAAAACGGGGCGTAAAAAACGGCGCATAAAAAACGGCTCGTAAAAAAACTGGGTGATAAAACGGCGCGTAAAAACGGGGCGAAAAAACGATGCGTAAAAAACAGCGCATAAAAAAAGGCTCGTAAATCCGTTTTTTTAATCCTGAAAAAATTGTTTTTTGTAAAAAAAAAGTCAGAGTTTAAAATGTTTTTTAATTAAAAAATCTGACTGTAATAAAAAAAAATTAATTTAATAAGGACAAAAAAGGTAATAAAAAAACAATCTATACTTTCTATAAAAGGAGAAATCCCAATGACATAAGAAAAGCTGATGTGTCAGCAGGAGATGCTGTCCAACAAAGCTTTTCTTATGTTATTATTACATCATAAAGCCTAATATATAAATCACTCTAAAATACATTTAATTTAATTTCAAAGCCCTGCCTTGTGTATTCAAATGTTAAAGGTCTGGCCCACATTCCAAAGGGCAAACCACTGCCCATCTACAAGAAAGTAGCAGATGGTTCCGTTGGCAAACGTATACGTTAGCAGATGTTTTGAAATTGCGGGTAATTTGAAATTCAAAATGCATGGGGATATGTAATTTTCAATTAATGCATGTCACTCACTCACTTCTGTCAATCATCTTCTTATATAAACTGATTTGTATTCTCATTTCACTCTTCATATTTACATTCTCGTGTTCTCTTCTTTTGTATTTTCAAACCACATTTCTAATGTATCTCCCCCTCAAATCCCTTCTTCTCAATACTCGACATTTGTTCATAAAGGATAAGAGAAAACGGAAGCTCTCTCTGACCCATGTTCAGAACAAATTTTGGGGATATGTAGTTTGCCTTGATGATGGTAATGTGATATATATGATTATGTTTGTTTTTGTTTTTGATTTTTACTAAAGTTTTTTTATCTGAGTTATGACTAAATGATGATTGTGAATGATCTGAGCAGATGATGATGATGATTGTTCTACGGTTGTTTTCAGCATCATTGTTCCAACATCGTTTAAAGTATGTTTTTTTTTTGCTACTCTAATTTTGAAATTTTGAATTTTTTATTTTGAAGTGATATACTCTAATTCTCGCTTTATATTTCAGTCTAATCACAGTTGTTTGAAATTCATACAATCTGCTGCGGGTTATTATAGGTTTGTATTAAAAGAAGGATAAAGTTAAATTAAACAGAAAGAAAGATTATTAAATGTACATTTAAAATGACTTTGGGCAGATGATGATGATGTAGAACCCACAGTAGTTCCTACTAAACGCAAGAAATGATCTGCTACTGCTGTAAGATAAGATTTTATCTTACTAGAGCAATGGTCTTTTCTGCCTTTTTTGTATTAAAAGAAACATAAAGTTTGGTTTAAAGCAGCTCTTTAGGAAGCAAGTTAAGGATTAAGTATATGAGTATAGGGCTACTCTTCAACAGTTGAAGAAGTGTTTTCATGTACTGAATCTTGGTCTGTTCACGAGAGACCAGGTTTCTAGAAACCTGATGTTGATGCATTCAGTACTTCCGTGGAGTTCATGGCGATTGTCGAAGATATACATTGAGAAGTTCAGTACTCGATGGAGTTTAAGCTAAAAGCACTAAATTTTTGCTGTTAGATTCGTAAATTTCTTGGTGTTGTTGTTAGATTTTAAAGTTTCGTTGTTCAGTACTCGATGTAATTGTTGATCTTTTAATCTTCATAATGTTTGTGGAGCATTTTATTTTTACTAATTTTAAGCTGAATAGGTATTATTATGTAATTTTTAATATCATCTGTTTATTGCAGATTGGTACTTTTGATGTAGAAGTGAAATTGTCTCTGAGTTTAATTAGATTATGTTGATGTTGTATCAATTTCTGTTAGTGTATAGATCTGTCAAAGTTAAAGTTTGCCAAAAGAGAACATTTGCTGTAAATCATCATCTGCTGATCTAACGGCTGTTTGACTTGCTACTGTTGCCAACATCTGTTGTTGCCTAATAGAGTTTTTCGAAGAATTTCCTCCTCTCAATTGTAAATACTGATGCATCTCCTACTTTAACTCTCTGTCAAGGGTAAAGTCCGCCCAAGGAGAACATTTGTTTAGTGGTGATCTTCTGCTAATCTAACAGCTGTTTGACTTGCTACTGTTGGCAATATCTGTTGTTGGCTAATAGATGTTGGCAATATATGTTGTTGGCTAATAGATGTTTGCAATATCTTTGTATTGCTGGTCTTTAAATGAATAGATTTTTTATCTGAGTTAAAATACATTTAATTTCAAACTACTGCTCTATATTTAAATGTCAAAGGTCTGGCCCACATTCAAGAGGGCAAACTACTGCCCATCGCCAAGAAAGTATAACTTAGCAGATGTTTCCTTTGGCAAATATATACCTTAGCAGTGGTTTTGAAATTGCCGGTAAATTCAAATTCAAAATGCCTGGGGATATGTACTTTGCAATTAATGCACGTCACTCACTCAGTTCTGTGTTATGGTAAAGGCGTCTTATTGTAAATGAAGAGGTTAATTGTAATTATAATAACTTGTTTAATTTTATATTTTCCCATGGAAATGCATTAAAAGCCTAACGAGTGTCGCATCATATTCTTTCGTCTGACGATGTATTTAGTCATAACTGCCTTCATTGGGTATATAAAATACATTGGGCAGAGGTTTTGATCATTACCGTTTTCATCCATCTACTCAATCATCTTCAAAAGTTTTTTTGTTTATCAATATCATTACAATTTCTTTTACTTTCAAAGACGCATTGGTTCACTGCAAAATGGAAAACATTGGGTTTCAAGTGATTGTTGATGAAATTTTCACAAGGCTCTCTGCAGAAGATATTGGTCGTTTCAAATGTCTTTCCAAGAATTTTTATAGGGAATTGTCAAGTCATGGATTTCAGATGATGCATGCTTTCCGAAGTGGAGATTTACTACAAAAGAAACTACTCTCCTTTAAAGACACATCAATTGTCGTTGACGACATAGTTGCTGGTAATTTAGATGTTGTTAGAAGCAAAACCTTAAGTTTTCCTAACAATGTCCACCCTAGCTTCTTACGTATTCTATCGTCATTTAATGGTTTGTTGTTAGTTTGCAATGAAGGGATTTGCTGTGAGCTGATTCTTTGGAATCCAACTACCAGGCGCTATAAGGTTTTGTCTGATGACTACTTTAATTACAATCATGATCGAAAATCTGATACTAGTGGAATTTATTTTGATCAATTCAATGATCTGAAAGTGCTGAACATCAGATGTTACCGTAATGTAGCTGCTGCTCGTGTTTACTCACGACGTCGTGAGTCATGGAGAACAATAAATTTCGGTAGCGTAAACAATTGTTGTTCAAGTGGTTATTCATGGTCTATAGGAGTTTATGCTGATAAAACCATATATTTCATGGTTTCAAATTATTGGTATCCACTAGGTGAGAGGAACAACGTTGCTTTTGATGTTCTGAGTGAGACTTTCAGAATGCTTCGTTTTCCAGAGAATATTGTAGTCAATCCTTGCCAAGGGCATTTTTAGACCATCGCAAAGAGGCTGCATTTGATTGTTATTGGAAAGTCTGCTGAGCTAGCTGCTGATTTGCTCAGATATGAAGAAGAAGGCTGGATGAAGGTGTTTGTTTTCAATAATCCTCGTGTAGTTGATTATGTAGATAGGTGCCGAAGAACTAATATAATTGAAGACAACAAGTGGCTGATAACATGCATCTGGGGGGATATGGTTGAAGTTGATCTGAGCAACGAACTTCTGAAATACCTCCAACATGTTGACAACTACAATGGTCCGAAAGGAGCCTTACTTATCGAGACTACTATTTCACCCATTGATTATGAATTAGTATGCTGTATTTCATTGAATGATGTTTGTTGTTTTGACACTTGTAGTTTTTATATAATTAGTTGTGTTAAAATTATTAACCATGTTTGTTATTTAAATTAAGTAAATGAATATTTATGTTTGAGAGTGTAAAAGCTTGTAATATTGGCAAAGGTCTGTTTAAATGATCAAAGCTCTGTTATTGGGAACAGATGTTTGAAAATAAAACAGTGGTTGATACATCTGTTGACTTGGGTCAACAGATGGATGAACTTTGTATGTTGTTTCACCCATTGATTAGGAATTAGTATGCTGTATTCTATTGATTGTTGTTTGCTGTTTTGAACTTTGTTTATTATATAGTTACCTCTGTTTGACACTTGTAGTTTTTATATAATTAGTTGTGTTAAAATTATTAACCATGTTTGTTATTTAAATTAAGTAAATAAATTTTTAGGTTTGAGAGTGTAAAAGCTTGTAATATTGGCAAAGGCTCTGTTTAAATGATCAAAGCTCTGTTATTGGGAACAGATGTTTGAAAATAAAACAGTGGTTGATACAGTTGTTGACTTTGGTCAACAGATGGATGAAAACAGATGTTTGGAACTACTGTTGAGATAAAGCAGAGTGTTATGGAGAAAACTGTGGTTGAAACCGCTGTTTGGTTAAAACGATGGTTTAAAACCACTGTTGGGTTAAAATAGTGTTTTGTGGAGGTTGAAGGGGATTGAAACGACTGTTGGGTTAAAATATTGTTTTTTTGGAGAAGGAACATGCTTGAAAATAAAACAGTAGTTGATACATCTGTTGACTTTGGTCAACAGATGGAGGAAAACAGATGTTTGAAACCACAGTTGGGTTAAATGTATTTGTTGTGGAGAAAACTATGGTTGAAACTGCTGTTGTGTTAAAATGGTGGTTTAAAACCACTGTTGGGTTAAAATAGTGTTTTGTGGGGTTTGAAGGAAAAGCAAAAAGCAAATTCCTAGGCAATTGCTTAGTGTCTTGGCAAAGCAAAAAGCAAGCAGCTGTTTCAAAATCCACTGCTAAGGCAGAGTATATTGCTGCTGCAAGCTGTACAGCCCAACTGCCATGGCTTCAAAATCAACTGCTGGATTTTGGTATCACTGCCTTAAAGACACCACTCATGTTGGACAGTCAGGCAGCATAAAATATCATCAAAAATCCAGTTTCACATTCAACCACCAAGCACATTGATATCAGACATCACTTTGTGAGGGATTGCTATGAAAAAGGTTTGATTTCTCTGCACCATGTTCCAACTAAAGATCAGCTGGCAGATGTGCTAACAAAGGCTTTAGACACGTCTACCTTTGAAAGCTTGATCTCTAGGATTGGCATGCTGAACATAGAATAACAGGCAAAATCCTGTTTTTCTATTAACAAAAGTATTAAAATGTTTTCATAAAATCAAAAATTCATCCTTAAAAATAGCTATAAATGAAAATTTTCATTAAATCCTTAAAAGTCTGCCATAACCACTGTTTGTTTCAAACATTTGTTTTGCTGAATATTATCCACTGCTGAAAGTCAACCTCTGTTCTCTTATTTTCTTTGTTAACCACTGTTGTTAAACCTCAGTGTTTTAATCCACTGATAAGCTATCCACTTATAGTTATAGTCAGCCACTGTTTTCATTTTCAGCACTGTAAACCACTGATATTGATTCATCAGAGATTGTCACGTGGACAGTACTTAGCCGTCAGATCTTTTGTAACCGCTGCCGCATCAGCATTCACTTTTTCCACCTATAAACCCTGATCAAAACCCCAAACAGGGTTTTCACTATCGAGTCGAATTCAAAATTCCTTTCAAAAACAGTTTTCACCAAATTCTCTCAAATCACTCATCTTCTTGCTTCGTTCTTAACCACCTTCGATTCATCATGGATCTTCCATCCAAAACCCGTCATAACTACCTGTGTACACTTGCAAAAACAAGTCAAAACACAGATTTTCATTCCGTGATTGATGCACTTTCATCTTCAAAGTACAAAACTTTGTTGACCTACAATGAAACCATCTACCTGGACACCCAACGAGAGTTCTGAAAAAATGCAAAGCTTGAAACTAAGGACAAAAAGACCTTAGCTATTACTTCATCAATAAGGGGAATTCCAGTTACCATCACACCTCAAACCATTTCAGAGGTTTTTGAAATCAATGATCTTACAGGTAAAAGCTCTTTCCCAAAAACAGAGTACCAAACTGATTTCATTGAGAGGGGGTATGAAGAAGAAATGAAAAAGGATACTTTACAAAAGGGCAGTTTTCCACCTGCCATGACGTTTTTATTCCATACCCTCCTCATGTGTGTGTCAAATAAAACAACATCGTTTAATGAAATACCATTGAAAATCCAATACCTGGGCTATGCTATCATGGCTGAAGAAAATTTTAACTACTGTCAGGAGATTTTCAATAATATGGTTAAGAATGTTAATAAAAAATCATTTTTATTGTTTCCAAGGTTTTTAAGTTTTTATCTTCAAAAGAAATTTTCAAAGGATAATGCACATGTGCTTATCCAAGGAAATCCTATTCAAATAAACAGCCTAACTTCTGAAACATTCACAAGGCTGTCAAAACCTTCAAAAACACAAACAGAGGTACCTGAGCAGAATTTAGCAGCAACAACTGCTCCTCAGGCCCATGCTGTTGAGCCCACTGCTCCTGGTGATCACAGCAGTACAACCCCTGCTGTGAAACCCACACCAAAAATCACCAAAAATCACCAAAAAGACCAAAAAGAAAACTATCCAAAAGCCCCCCAAACCCATCAAAAAGGTGACTCTGGAAGCTGAGATCCCAGAGGTAACACCTGTGACAACACAAAAGTCACCTGAAACCACTGCTGCGACTTCCTCACAGCAGATGGAAGAAAGATCTCTACCTGAGCCTACAACTCCTCCTGAATCCTCTCAAAAGGATCTGATTGTATCAACAGGGACACCACAATATAAAGCAATGGATTCACTTGAATCTATCTTCCACAGCCTAGCTCTTGGTGCAAATTCTCTTTCTACCCCTATCCTCACTGCACAACTCCCACCATCAATGATACTTCTGTTGGATGCACTTGATATAGCCCAGACACAAATCAGTTCTACTCAATCACCTGTCAATGAGAATATACCACAACAGGTGACTGAGTCTGGTGTCTCTATCTCTGCTAACCCACCAACAGTTGAGGAGGCTACACTGCAGGAATTACAAGTAATTCCTGTCAGTAGTTCAAGTGGAGCAGCTACTACAGGTGTTGAACCCACTGGTTTACACCTGGACAATAGTTTCATTAGTGAGACTCCCTTAAAGGCAATTTCTTCTTTGGGAACCATAATGTCCACTGGTGTGTTTCCATTATACATTGGTGACCTTAAAATGGTAACCTCTGCTGAAGAAAGAAGTCCCCAGTACCTAGAACAAGGGGCATCAGTGGATGATTTTTGGGAAACTTTTCCTAAGTCAACCACTGATACAACCACCACTGGTGGGAAATCAGATGATCCCATTAACTTGGGTGATGGTTTAAAATACAAAGAATTGACGGAGAGGGTTGATAAACTTGACACATCTGTTGCAGAAATCAAAACTATGCTGCAACAGTTGTTACAAGCTCAAAAGGCTACACCCACTGCTGCACCATTTGCAGCATCTGCTCCATCCCCTACTGAGCTATGGCATCTGTTTCAACCTCTGCTTCACAAACAAAGACATTATGCAGATCAACAACATGAAGTTCAACTTCAAATGGTCAGAAATGTCATGGAAGCTAGGTACAAAGATACTCAAGCAGATATCAAAGCCATTAAAGCTCATCTGCTTCAAACCACTGGCACTGCTCCTCCTTCAATCATCTATGTTGAAAATCCTGATGATGCCAAAAAGGGGGAGAAAACTAAATGGAAGAAGGGAAAAGAAGATGGTTTACACATGCCACCAGATCCAATGTCCAAACTTGTGGTAGAAATCCCAAGGCCAGATGGTTCTAAAAAAAGTTGATGAGACTCAAAATGCATTTGCTGAACTAAAAGCAAACATGAAAGAGTCAATGGAAATAAAAGGGTAAAAAAGGTTTGCTCAGGAGAAGAAAGTTTTGATGGAAAAAGAAGAGCAGGGTACTTCTAAACCTAAAAGAAGACAGCCTGTCACACCCCTTTCTAAGGCGGAAGCACGAGGTGTGATCATGAAAGGTTCTCATTGCATACGAATGGTAAACATACTACATGCTCGTAAAAATGACTTCAAATGCCAATAACATTACATAACTGAAAACATAGGTTAAGTGTTTACATCACAAGACAGCATTTTGTTTGATAAGTTTACAACTTTATTCAAAGATAAACATAAACAACATCCAAGAGTAAGAGTAAGACCGCGCGCACATCCACTTTAGTTACCTGAAATACATGTGAGTTTTTGGAAAATCGTCAACATAATGTTGGTGTGAATTCATGCAGTTTTTGTATTGAACGTTTGTATACTTTGTATGAAAACATGGTATGTAATTTGTATAAATCAAGTATTCCTGTTTGTATCAAGATTGTTAATGGGTTGCAAGGCCATTAACATGTGACACGACATAGGAAGCATCTAAACCATAGGCATTTTTCTAGTTGTCGATTCACGACTGAGACACAAAAGCACTACTTGGTACTAGTTATCACCAAGAGTGTGGCTGCCCGAAAACCAATTAGATCTAACCTTTTGTTCTGCGGTCTTAGTATGTACACGATTAATGGTGCTTCTGGCACCCTATTCGTGACACGATTTCAAGTATCATTCCTTAGTTCTTGTATTCATCATACCATAACTCATGTATTTTCCCCAAGTTTAAAAAGTATGTAAAAGTTTAAAAGTGGGGACATGAACTCACTTTTCTGTAAACATTTAGTAACATGTACTTCACCCCCGAAGTTATAAAACTGAAAACAGTTAAAAGAAAAGGGGGAGCATGAACTCACAACTTTGCGTTTCTTGCGCCGTAAACTTCACCGGGTTTGCTTATATAGCGTCGTGACCTATACGTGTTTTATTAACGTTAGTCACTAGACTTGTATAGCACAAGTACAAGTCACCATCTTTTATGTATGTATTCTTTGTGTGTTAAAAATAATTTATATTTTTAACCATGTATCTTACTTATATTATTTTCTCAAAAATAAGTATAAGTATCTTGTATTTTTTCACCCGAGTTATGTATTTTGTCCAAAACTTCATTTCATGTTCATAACTTGTCCAAGTTATTTAATTTATTAAGAAATATGTTTTCATAAATATATTCTCTTGTATTTGTCTATGCATGTTGTATATGTATTTTGTATTTTCACTCCTTAGGAGTATTTCGTGTATTTTCAAGTCTTAATACACTTATTACATATAATACATACTACATACACTTAGCACAAAATTTGGTGATCAATAAATATATATATTTTCCTAAAAAATATACATACTTAATATCAATTTTTATCTTGAAGAAATCATCATTTCTTATCTTGAAGTTTACATAAAAATTAGGGAAACCTCGGTAAATATTTTTAGGTAAATTTTTAGGGAATAAGTTTCACCAAAACTTATATTTTTCTAAGTGTCAAAATTTCTATAAAATTTTGACATAGTTTCCCCTAAAAATGGAGGTTTCCCATGTTTTCAAAACATGTGTTTATTTTCTTTTAAAATTATCACAAAAATCAACAACTCATTCAACACTTATCGAGTGTCAAAATCAAGTATATTACACTATATCATGAACTTGAAGTTTTTGTAAAAACTTGTAGTAACTTACCATGTTATTTAGTAGGTTTAGTTACCCTTAAAAACATGGTTATTTGTTTGTAAATTACTTTATTAAAAGATCTAGTCATTTACAACTTGTAAGATGATTTTCTTAAAAATACTTCTCTTGTATTTTTCTTGTTACAAACATGTTTCTAGTCTTGTTTAAACACTAAAAATATTATTAGTTTACTTAGAAACCATGACTTTGTAAATCTCATAAATAAACTTGGTTTCTTGAGAAAATTATTTTTGTAATCATCTATTTACAAGATTTGTATTTTGTTTAAATCATCTTTACATATGAAGACCAATTTCATTATTCAAGTCCATGAAGACATAAAGCATGATGATCTTAGTCTTTCACAAGATCACCACTCTAACTTACTAGATCATGTGTTTAATCACAATCTAGTAGGTTTCTTATGATGTCTAACATCACTAACACAAATCATCACTCATCAAGAAGCAAATCACCATCATTTACATGTATTCTTATGTGTTTAAGCTTATGTTAAAGTATCATGATCATGTTCTTTTGTGTTCTTCAAGATTAACAATCTTCATCATCTTTTAACCATCAAAATATGAAGTAACAAGTTACATGGAGCTTACTACTAGCACAAGGGCTAGGGAATAACACAAGAGGTTGAAGATGACAAATGGGTTGGATAAAAGCAAGTGGAGAAGGTTCTTCAAGATCCACAAGCTCTAAACCTTCTTAAACACCTTCTTGCACCTTGTGACTAGCTTGGAATGGATGATCAATGGATGAAAAAGATGCCGGTGTGGGGGGTGGCTCACAGCCGTAGGGAGAGGAGGAGAGGGTGAGTGTGTTGTGTGAAGTGGGATGTTGATGGTGATGTTCTTTTATAGTGCTTGTAAGATCTTCCATATCATAAAGAATCCAAGGAAGATCATGTGAATCAAAAGAGATCTAGAGAAGATCAAGTAGGATTTTTGTGAATCAAGGGAAGATTGCATAAGATCAAAGGTGGGGCCATCATGTGACCGTCCACTTATATGGGGGGGGGGTAAAGTGTAAATTCCACTCTCTAATTGTATAAATAAGTTCGTTTTCAAGTATAAAGTTTAGGGATTTAATGTATTATTATGTTATAAGGGGTGTTATCGTGTTCGGGGATCATAACTAGCTCAGAAACATTAAAACAATGCTTCTAGTAATATTTTGGTGTTTCGGGTAATGTCCGGTTGTTCGGTTAGATATCGGTTCGTTAAAGTGCTAAATTGCACCGTTTAGTGTCCTTTATGTACCCTTTTGTGACACTTTTAATTCCCAACACTTAGGAGGGTATTCTGGATAATAAAACATGAATTCTGCATGATATTTATGTGTTAAAAAGCTGATTATAGCTGATTTGTGCAGAATTCTGCATTTAAAGTGCGTTTCGGGTGCTTTTTAGTGCATATTTTAGCTTCCGGAAAGTCTATATGTTGACCCTTGTATATACTCTTGGGTTTCAATGTATTTTAGACTTTGGACCTACTCCTGGGCCCCAATTCTATTGTCTGACTGTTTTCTGCAGAATTGTTGACACAATGTGTCTTACCGGTGAGTTTACTAGTATTTCTGACGCAACGCTAATCATTAATGCATAAAGAAATATTTATAGTATAAAACGTGCATGAATTCACAAGTATAGCATGAAATCAGACAATGTTGACATTTAAGCACATAATTGCAGTCATTAGGTATTAATTAAATTGTACGGAAATTACCGGTTTGGTGCCAGTTGTCACACAGCCTACCAGAAAAGTAAGCCAACCCAAAACTACACCTTCCAAAACCACCAAACAAACTCCTCAAATCCCCAAAAGTTCCTCTCATCAAACCTCCAAACCAACAGATGTTAAAACACTTGTTGTATCAACAGTTGTTGGTACTTCAGTGGTTTCAACAGATGTTATCCCAACAACTGCCATCACTACTACATCAACCCACACTCAATCCACTACCATACCAAAAACAATATCACCACCACAAAAACCACCTGCCAAAAAGCAGAAGACAACAGTTGACACATCAACTGTTGTAGTGACAACAGTGGTTGAAACACCAGTTGTTTCAACAGTTGTTAGTCAGATACCCACTACTTCAATCACTACCACTCAACCCACAAATACACCACCAACTTCTCCAAAGCACAAACGGAGAAGGATAACAAACATTGTACTGGAAGATGACACTTCCCCAACTCTAACATCTACATAACCACTGTCCCTTGTCACCATTCCAAACCCTGTTCCATTATCTTCAGTTCAAGCCTTCAATCAAAACACTGCCATTGTCCCTGCAGGAGTACAATATCCTCTAGTTCTTCCAGCAGTCAGAGAGGAAATCAAATCCTTCTACTCTGAAGATGACCCTGAAAAGAGGAAACACCCATCTGTTCAAGGTTATCCTTTGCCAAGAAATATAGAAGAATATCTCAAAATAAAGGCCCAACAAGCAGAGGGTATATCTAAAAGAGACACAGAGGGAAAGTCTGACAAAGAGATTCAAAGAAATTTGCAATACCTGCTCACCAAAGTTAGAACTTTAGAGCAGTTCTCAAAAGACCTTTGTCAGAAATTATCAGAAAAAGATGATGAAAGCATGAGAAACGACTACCTTGAATACATCATGGCATACAAGAAGTACAGGGCAGAAAAGTATCAATACAAAGAATGGACCATCAGTTAACTACAAGAGGAGATAGCCAGAATTCAAAAGATGATTCAAGACAAGGTAAATCAAACTCCTCCAGTCTAGGCCAATTACAAGAAAAATGTACCAGAAAGGGCCTTGAAACTGAAAAGAATGAAATAAGAGCTGATAACTGCTGATTACGGGTCAAGGAACCAGGTTACAAGGTGGTCAGAAGAAAAGGTGTTAGCTACCTACAAAAGGTTGGAAGAGTTAATGAAGAGAGATCCCACTGCTCCTAAAAATCCTGATTATCCGGAAGCAGTGGTTCCAGTCAAACAACAAAAATTGCCATTCAGGAGACCTACTGCTTCATATGCTTCAATCCTTTATCAAAGAAGGAAACAAAAGCAGATGGATGAATTAACAAAAGAAGACAAGACACATGAAGAATACATCATGAAAATGGTTCTTCAGACACTTATGGCAGAAAAACAAGACTCAGCACAATCTCAAGACCCTGCTAAAGTTGTCATCACCAGGCCTCAATCTCCAAACTCATCAACAATAAAAACTCTCCCAAGAAACCCATTGGATTCAAAGATACTAAAGTGGAAGTCTGATCAAAAGACCCACGTATTGACTCTGGTCAAATCCAATGGTGAAGTGAAGCATCTATCAAGGGAAGAAGCACTTGGCCTGGGTGTTGAAGATTTACAAGATCTCCTTGAGCTTCCACTGTGCAGGGATGAGGATGATGAGGACTCTATGAACTTTGAATTACAATTCAAAGGTTAAGTTAGGGAACTCTTGATGAGACAATAAAAATCTAGAATAATGAAGAGTTTTGGCATCATCTGTTCCAGGGGAGATTTGTCACACCATGACTTTTGCGGAATCGTATACGTGTGACTTAATCGGTTCTCATTGCATTCGATTATAATAAACAACTATATGATCAAAATGATGTTAATCCATTCAAAGGTTTGAAATATTACAACACAAGTCATTTAAGTTTCAACCAAAACCCTCAAGTTATGATACAAACAAAAGTGGATGACATCTAAACTTGAAATTTACATCTTGAAAATAACACCAGCGCCCAAGATCCAACTTGTCACCTGAAATACATGTAAGTTTTGGAAAATCGTCAACATAATGTTGGTGTGAGTTCATGCAGTTTTTGTATAAACATTTAAGCATTCGTTGTAGAAAACATGGTATGTAATTGTACTGAAATATGTACTTCTGTAAATGTAAGGAAATTGAGATCGCTAATGGTTTGCAAGGCCATTAACATGTGACACGACATAGGAAGCATCCAAACCATAGGAATTTTTAGTTGTCGATTCCACGACTGTCGATTCACGACTAGAGACACAAAAGCACTGCTTGGTAAAAGAGTGGCCAAGAGTGTGGTTGCCTGAAACCCATTAGATCTAACCTTTTGTTCCGCGGTCTTGGTATGTAACTGATTAATGGTGCTTATGGCACCCTATTTGTGACATGATCTAAAGTATCATTCCTTAGTTTTTGTATCAACATAGCATAACACATGTATTTTCCCCAAGTTTAGAAAACAAGTAAAAGTTTAAAAGTGGGGACATGAACTCACATCTTTGCGTATCCTGAGCCGTAAACTTCACCGGTTGGTTTCTTAGCGTCGTGACCTATACGTGTTCTATTAATGTTAGTCACTAGACTTGTACCGCACAAGTACAAGTCACCATCTTTTATCTATATGTTCTTTGTTGTTAAAAATAATTTATATTTTTAACTATGTTACTTATATTATTTTCCCAAAAATAAATATAAGTATTTTGTATTTTTCACCAAAAATCAAGACTTTGATTTTTATTACTTTCCGAAATTAGATTTCTTAAAAATAATATATTTTTAAGACTTGTAAGAAATATATATATATTTTGTCATGCTATAAAATATATATAATCATTCTCGTTATTCACCCGATTTTTGTATACTTGTATACTTATGTAATCTCATGTAGTTGTATGTGTATTTTTGTATTCATACTCCTTGGGAGTATTTAGGGTATTTTCAAGTCCTTAATACACTATTACATATAATACACACAATATACATTAGCACAAAATTTGGTGATCACTAAATATATATATTTTTCCCAAAAATATACATTCTTAATATTCATTTTAACTTGAAGAAATCACCATTTCTTGACTTGAAACTTACACAAAATTAGAGAAACCTTGGTAATATTTTTAGGTGAATTTTTTGGGAATAAGTTTCACCAAAACTTATATTTTTCTAAGTGTCAATTTTTTATAAAAATTTTGACATAGTTTCATCTAAAAATGGAGGTTTTCCCATGTTTTCAAAACATGTGTTTATTTTCTTTTCAACTTCAAAACAAGTTTCCAACAATAATCATCAACAACAAACACTAATTCTTCCATACGAAACATCATGGTGAACTTGATTCTTGTTAAAAATGTGTAGTGTTTTAAATCTACACTTAACATGTTATGATCTTTTCAAAAATAAGTGTTCTTGAATATTTTAAACAAACTTATGTGAAACTTTATTTTATTAACCAACTCATCCATGAGTTTAATGGTCTTTAAATTTTGTAAATCATGTTCTAAAAACACTTTTTTGTTTATTAGAAGGATCATTATTTTTAACATCATGTTTAACCATGGATCTTTCAAGATCCATGCTTACTATTTTTAGATCTTTCATAAACAAGTTTTGTGTTAAACTTTTAACAAACCTTCCATGCTTAAACTTGGTAGATCTAAGCTTTAACATACTTGATCTAATCATAAACTCAAGATATTACATAAACAACTTCATTACATACACTAAAATTTCATGTAATCACTTATTTTCTTCATGATTATGTTAGATCTTTTCATTTTTAACATTAGGAGTTAAGTTGTTTAGATGGTGAAACTTGTACATAACATAAACATGACTTAAATGAGTATCAAGAAGCTTACTACTAGCTCTAATGGCTAGGGAAGTGGCACAAAAATGAAGGTGATGAACAAGGAAGAAAATGAGTGGTTAAAAGCTCCACGAAGAGGTCCTTCAAGTTCCTACACTTCAAGCCTTCTTAGATGATCTCCATACACCTTCTAGTGGCCTCGGAATGGTTGTTTGAAGCTTGAAAATGGTGAGTGTGGGTGTGTGTATATGAGCCGATCGTTAGAGAGTGGAGGAGGAAGAAGATGAAGTGGTTTGTGAGTGTGATTAGTTTATGCTTTATAAAGATCTTCCATATCTTTTAATGGTATAATTCTTAGAATATTCCTTACACAAAATCTAACATAATCTAATAAAATCAAGTGAAATCAAATAAAATCAAATAAAATCCCCATGTGTGACCTATAGGGGCCGGATTTGGTGAAGGGGGGGGGGGAATGTAATTTTTGAGAAGTTGAAGGTTTAAAGTGCAAATGGTAAGGTTTAAGTATGTTTAAGTGTGTGTAGGTGTTTTTATGATTTTTAAGGTGTTCTAGAATCAATACTAGATTAATATCATAAAAACATTACTCCTAGTCAAATTTTGATGTCCCAGTTATTGTCCGGTTGTTCGGTTCGTTATGGTTCATTAAAGTGCTGAATTGCACAGTTTCACTAGATATAAAGCACTTTTTGTGGCAGTTTTAATTCCCGACACTTTGTAAGTTGGTTTGGACAATAAAACATAAATTCTACATGATATTAAAGTTCTTAAAAGCTGATTATAGCTAAATTGTTGCTGAATTATGCTGAATTCTGCATTTAGAGTGCATTTCGGGTGCTTTTTAGTGCATAGTTTAGCTTCCGGAAAGTTTATATGTTAACCCTTGTATCCACACTTGGGTTTTATTGTATTTTAGATGTTGGACCTACTCCTAGGCCCAATTCTATTGTCTGATTGTTTTATGCAAAACTGCTGACACAGTGTGTCTTACCGGTGAGTTTACTAGTCTTTCTGATGCAACGCTAAAGTAATGCATAAAGCAATATTTGAAGTATAAAACGTGCATGAATTCACATGTATAGCATGAAATCAGACTATGTTGACATTTAAGCACATAATTGCAGATATTTAATAATAATTAGACTGTATGGAAATTACCAGTTTTGTGCCAGTTGTCATAGTCTCCCCCCGTTAAAAGAATTTCGTCCCGAAATTCAGGCTGAGTCATCTCCTGCAGTAGCTTTCTCGAACAGATGGGGGTACTTAGATTTCAACCGGTCTTCACGTTCCCACGTGTACTCGGGTCCGTGTTTTAGAGTTCCAACGTACTTTGACAAACTTAATGCGACTCCTCCTTGTTTTATAGATCTTCCAATCCGTCACCTCAACAAGCTGTTCTGTAAATCGGAGTGTGTCGTCGATATGCACCTTATTCGCAGGGATGATAACTTTTTCTTGGGTTGGACTTTTTTTTTGGGGGGGTTGGACACATGAAACATATCATGTACACCATTAAGTTCTTCTGGTAATTCTAACTTGTACGCCACGGTACCAACCTTTTCCAAGATCTTGAATGGAAATTTTATGCTCGTCTTGATTTTGAACGTTTGACGACGCAAATTTTGCTGGATACATTGGACCATTCACCATGGATTCGACTTTCCACGTTTTTCGAATCTTACTACACCTTCCCAAGGTGAGACTTTCAACATGACTTTGTCTCCCACCTTGAATTCTAAGGGTTTTCGTCTTCGATCAACGTAGCTCTTTTGTCGATCACGAGCTGCCTTAATGCGCTCTCAGATCTGCACGATCTTGTCGGTTGTCTTTTGAACAAGTTCAGGACCAACCATACGTTTGTCTCCAGCGTCTGCCCAACATAACGGCGAGCCGCACTTGCGGCCATACAGAGCTTCGAACGGTGTGGCTTTTATGTTCATATGGTAACTGTTATTATAGGAAAACTCAACTAAAGGCAGATGAGTATCCCAGCTACCGCCTAGAGCCATAAGACATGTGCGAAGCATATCTTCCAGTGTTTGTATGGTCCGTTCGCTCTAACCGTCTGTTTGCGGATGGAAGGCCGTGCTTAGATCTAGTTAAGATCCAAAGGCCTCTTGGAAGGATTGCCAGATCAAAACGTCTATCTCTGTCTGAAATAATCGAAACAGGCATTCCATGCCGTGCTACAATTTCCTTAAGATACAGCTCAGCAAGCTTTCCGGTGCTATCCTTCTCTCGGATGGGTAGAAATATGCAGACTTCGCCAATCGATCAACTATCACCCATATCATATCATGCCCTCTAGGGGTCCTGGGTAATTTAGTTATGAAGTCCATCGAGATTTGCTCCCACTTCCACATGGGTATCTCGGGTTGTTGCAGTAGGCCAGATGATTTCTGATATTCGGCCTTGACCTTAGCACAGGTTAGGAACTTTCCAACATAAACAGCTACGTCACTCTTAAGTCTTGGCCACCAATATTATTCTTTCAAGTCTTGATACATTTTGTCCGATCCTGGGTGGATCGAGTATCTTGACTTGTGAGCTTTATCAAAGATGACTCCTTGAATACCGCCATAGAGTGAAACCCAAATGCGCCCCATAAAGCATAAGGTTCCCTCTTCGTTTGACACCAATTTCTTTTCCATACCTCGGAGATACTCGGCTCTAAGATTCCCTTCTTAAGGGCTTCTTGCTGTGTGTCATAAATGCGTGCAGTAAGATTTGTTCGAATAGTCATTTCCAATGCTCGAACCCTTAGGGTCTTAACTCTTTCCTTTCATTTTAACGCGTCTGCTACTACGTTTGCCTTTCTGGGGTGGTACTTAATCTCACAATCATAATCGTTTAGCAACTCAACCCAGCGTCGTTGACGCATACTTAATTCCTTCTGATCAAATATGTGTTACAGACTCTTGTGATCTGTGAAGATTGTGCATCGAGTACCGTATAAATAATGTCGCCAGATCTTCAAGGCGAATACCACCGCAGCTAGCTACAGGTCGTGTGTGGTGTAGTTCTTCTCATGAACTTTCAAGTGTCTTGAAGCGTAAGCGATGACCTTTTGGCGTTGCATGAGCACGCAACCCAATCCTTGACGCGAAGCGTCATAGTATACCACGAAGTCTTCAGTGCCTTCAGGTAAGGATAGTATCGGTGCATCGCATAGCTTGTTTTTGAGAAGTTGGAAGGCTTCTTCCTGCTTATCACCCCTGTAGTACTTCTTATCCTTCTGCGTGAGGGAAGTCAACGGTCGAGCTATCATGGGGAAGTTCCCGATAAATCAACGGCAGTAGCCTGCTAATCCCAAAAATTGTCGAACTTCAGTCGGCGTCTTGGGAGCTTCCCAATTCTTTATCGCTTCTATCTTTGCGGGGTCGACATGAATACCCTTCTCGTTTACGACATGACCAAGGAACTGTACTTCGCGAATCCAGAATTCGCACTTTGAAAATTTTGCATAAAGTTTCTCTCTCTTTAGTAGTTCCAGAATGGTCCTGAGGTGTTGCTCGTGCTCTTCTTTTGCTCGCGAGTAAATCAGAATATCATCGAAAAATACAATCACGAATTTATCAAGATATGGTTTGCAAACACGGTTCATCAGATCCAAAAATACTGCTGGCGCGTTTGTCAATCCAAATGGCATCACCAGGAACTCGTAATTCCCATAACGCGTCCTGAATGCAGTCTTTGGTATGCTCTCTTCTTGGATTATTAACTGACGGTATCCCGATCGAAGGTCGATCTTGGAATAGTAGCTCGATCCTTGCAACTGATCGAATAAGTCGTCAATCCTCGGTAGTGGGTACCGATTCTTGACAGTGAGCTTAATCAGTTCTCTATAATCAAGTGAACTCAATCGAACTCGAAATTTAACTCGAATGCTATCGAACTCAAACCCAAATCACAATCGAAGTAGTTGAGACTGAAAGTAATTTGACTAGGAAACCCTATCGTATCGAACCGCTCTCAACCGAAATCGAAATATCAGAAAACATCGCATGAGACACTCGAAAGGGGCAACCGATCGGTCAGGCTTCCCAGCCGATCGAACAGCCAGCCGAACGGACTGCTGTCCGATCGGACAGGCTGTCCGATCGAACTGCCAGCCGATCGGCTAGCCCTTTCCTCTTTTGTCTTCCTATAAATACCCCTGTCATTGTCATTCTTTCCACTTTTGGAAACCCTTGTTCGACCAGCACGCTCAACTCGCTTTTTCTCAGATTTCTCTCGATTCCGGTAAGTTTTCGTCCTAAATCTTGTACTTTCTTGATCTATACACACTCCTACACCTTTCTATCTTTCAAATCTAAACTTTTAACCGTGAAATCACCAAGAATCAAGTGTTCTAGGATGATGTCATCATGAATTCTTGAAGAACTTCATGCTTTGGCCTCAATCCACCAAGAATGACTTGGATCTAGCCGATTTCCACATAAACAAACAAGGATCTTTTCTAGATCTAGACATATACACAGTGACAAGGGCGGAAAGACGGGTTTGCCAACCTTCCTTCAACTCTTTGTCACTCAGTAACTTCGAACCAGTAGAAACAGAACCCGAGCCGGTTTACTGACCACGAGGTTAACCGACTTCGGGTTAAATATTAAACTTCGTTCCGAACAGACCAACGACCGGATTTCGGTGACTCCTGTCCGACCCGGGAGACCAAGTAAGAACGAGGCATCTATGGTTTTACTCGCTGTCAAAGTACCTCGATAAAACGACAAACAAACAGAACAACCAAGGTGTTAGACGCAAGGCTGATCAGGTCAGGATGCTGACCGATCGGACTGCTGTCCGAACGGACAGCCAGCCGATCGGGTAGACCAGCCGATCGACTGGCCAGCCGATCGGCTAGCACATGGTCCCACACAAGCCACTTGTTTTGAAGAATGGTATTGAACGAACTGCTGTTCGATCGAACTACTGTCCGATCGGATTACTCTTCGGATCATGAGATACTATGCTTCAAGACTTAATCAATTTTCAACATGTTTAATGCATTAGAAGTGGGCCGTCCGATCAGGTGACACCCTACTGTCCGATCGAACACCAGTTATGCTATTCGATCGACCAACCATCTGATCCAGTTAATAACATCTTGCAATTCATTAAAGTCTTTGACTTGTTGACTTGCCAACCGATCGAACACCTGTCCGATCGAACACCTGTCCGATCGAACACCTGTCTGATCCAAAGACTTCACCATGGATTCCTGTTGAATGCCTAACCGATCGGGCTGCCGGCCGGTCGAACAGCCGTCCGATCGACCGACCTGAAAGGCAAAGGTACTTCAATGTTTTCAAAATGCTACAACGAAAACTTCAAAGGTCAAGCCATCATACACAAACACATCCTTCTCAGAGGAAGGAAGAATCCACTCGTACAGCCATCCGATCGGCCTACCGACTGATCGAACAGCAGACCGTACGGACTGTCAGCCGAACGGTCAGCCGTCCGATCGAACTGCCGTCCGATCGACCAGCTATCCGACTCCTCAATACTTGTTTCCTGTTTTACGTTTCTCTTATCGTTATGCTATCGAATCTATTCAGGCTAACCGAATTCGCTAAGCGCTCCCTTCAATCCATAAATCACTGTGAGTACACTCGATCCCTTTTTGCTTTAAGCACTTTTGGGTGTTACATACGTTACGAATATTCAAACTACAATTATCACACTACTCAAAATATTTGAACACTAACCGTTAATGCATGTTATACGTGGCTCATGAATGCTTGTTTGTTATGTTTACACATGGAATGATGTCTACCTGCCTTAGCAACGATAGTACTATAGTTTGGGCTCAGCACCCGTTCTCACGGGGGTTGTTAAGGATCTTTTACTTGCATGGATTACGGTGGTAATCATGTATTGCGAACTGCCTCAGGCAGTCAACCCGCAGTCATTGGTATCGATGGGTCTATGTCGATAACTAACGTGCTTCATTTCACTATGTGTACGTGTTGGTTATGCGTAAACGAATTCGAACTCTATTTGCTATTATCAAACTTGTATGCTCACCTTTACATTATATGTGTTAACTTTTATTTTAACGTATGTGACAGGTGCTTAGGAAGTTTACATGCTTAGCATGCTGTGAACTTGAGGCTAGGAAAGGTCTATGATGCTTTCTGCGCTGTGATGAAATCGAAGCTAGGAAATGGGGTCCTAGAAACCAATAAATAAACTACCTCTACTTTTATTTGAACCTGAGTTGTCGGAACAGGATATTTGTCTTGATGTTTATCTATAATAACTTGTTTACTATCACGTGGTATGGGACATGTTAACTTAAATTAAATGGTAATGATAGTTGTTATGGAAACTTCTGGACAATCTGTTTCGCTCAGTGCCACGCCCCGATGATTTCCGCCATCGGTTGGGGTGTGACAGATTGGTATCAGAGCCATAACTATAGGGAATTAGGCAAGACTCGACCTAGTCCGGGTCGAAGTCTTAGATACCTAGACTATAGTTAAGAACCAGCAGACCGACTTGTGCATAACCAGTAGGGGTTATGTACGAGCTTACTACTAGTTATTCTCGCTTGTTCTACACTCTCACTGCACTCGAAATTTCTAATTATGAATGGGCAATAAAGTCAAGAATAGGTGTGAAAACCGCAAACTCTCGACTAAAGTTGCTCAATCAACTCGCATTTTTAACTACAAACGGGGAGAATTATGCCAAATCAGGAGTGAAATCCATATTTTGATGAATAATCTCCTCAGTTTTACCAAAACAGGAACGAAGTTGTTAAGCCAGGGGTGAAAACCTAACCTTGACGACTTGTTCCGCTTTTATACAAAACTCTCACCAAAGTCTCGACAGACTCCAACGACCTGAGGTCACAATATGATCAACGGGATAAGTGCCAAACGCCCAAGACTCGAGGCAAAGGCATGGTCCTAGAGGTTAGATGTGCACAACGGATCCTTGTGAATAGTCGAACCACTTTGGGGTAGTCGAAGTCTACTAGTCGCAGACGATCTATCTCCCGATTTTTTTGTACTTCAAAGAAAGTTTTCCGATTTTATGTGAGTTTTATGTGCCATTTCCCATTTATGTGCTTATTGTGACTCCGAAACGATTGCGAACCGAACGTGTGACGTGCGGAATCCGTACACGAACGAGACCGAAACACACGAGACGTAATATAATCTGTGATTCGATATAGACGTAGAAGGTACAAAGAAACGAGAATCACCTTTCGCCTATTCTCCCTAGTTTCTCTCCCTAGCTTACATTATGCTCTTTTCGGACAATCGCAGACTTGGAATGATAGGTTTCTGTTTTCTGATTGCCTCTATTAGTTAAGATGTGTATGTGTTTCTTTACTTCTGTGCTTTACGTGCTTAAGAATTAAATGACTATGTGCTTTATGTGCTTATGTGATTTTGTGATTCGTGATAAGTATTTACGTGAGCATACGTGTTCCTGAGCTTTAGTAAGAAATAGACGTGTGAGGTGAGATTTGAATACAATGTGATGAGTCCTGTGACAATGTCTGTTGCAGACCATGTCGTCTGGATCCCGTCATGCACTCTCCCGTCAGGAAAAGAGGGACAAACGCCTTGCTTCCATTATCGCGAAAAGCGTAGCAAAGGCCGTGAGTGATGTCTATGAGAATGCCAGCAAATCATCCGAGGAATCGAGAACCGAAGCTCCTAAGACTGCCGCAAGGCCCTTCAGTTTCAAGCAATTCAAGTCGTGTGGGCCAAAAGAATTCACTGGCGAAGGAGGTCCTACTGCACTATTTCACTGGTTTGATTCCATTGAGGTTACTCTGCGACAAAGTGGTTGCCCTGATGACCTTCGAACTCTGAACGCTACCGGCGTTTTCCAGTCCCGTGCTCTAGACTGGTGGACGGCCGAGAGGAACAAGCGAGGGAATGATGCAGCCTACGGACTATCGTGGGACGAGCTCAAGGAAGTTATGCTAGAGGAATTCTGCCCTCCTCACGAGCGTCAAAAGCTGGAAGATGAATTTTGGCACATACAGCAGAAGGATGGAGACAATGCTGGTCTCACTGCTCGTTTCAAGCAGCTCAGCATTATCTGTCCTGATCAAGTCAAGACTCCCGACATGACCTTCAAGAAGTATATCCGAGCTTTGCCCGACTGCATCGCTGATTTCGTGCAAGCGGCTAAAACTACAACGATCGAGGAAACTTATCTGTTGGCCGATGAGATCAACGATAAACGGGTTAAGGCTGGGGTATGGGATAAAACTTCCAAGCATCTGCACCAAGCTACCGCTACCGCACCCACTGCTGAACCCACCTCATCAAGCAACAAGAGAAAGAACAAGAGAAAGAACAGCTCCACCAACAAGAAATGTGCAATTACTACTGCACCGATTCAAACCGTACCTGCCCAACAGCGTCAAGTAGCGACGCCTGTGGCCAATGCACCTCCTGCAAAGCGTGCATACACCGGGCCACACCCGCTCTGTCCTACTTGCACCTACCATCACCTGTCTACTATTCAATGCCGCTTCTGTGCTCATTGCAACGTATATGGCCACTTTACTGCCAATTGCCGTATTCGTAAAGCTCCTGCCAATCAAGCTCTAATCACTGCCCCACAGGGTCAACAAGCTCCTCCGGCACCCGCAGTTAAAGCCAGAGCCTGCTTCGCGTGTGGCGACCCGAACCATTTCACCAACGTGTGTCCGAACAGGGTTGTGAAACAAGAGCCTCAACAACAGCAGCCACAGCAGCAACAACAACAGCAGCAGCAGCAACAGGCCGCACGCGCCAGAACTTTCAACCTCAACGTGCGTCAAGCCTAGGCCGACAACAACGTGGTCAATGGTACGTTCCTTGTGAATGGTATTTATGCTTCATGTTTGTTTGATACTGGAGCCGATAATTGCTTTGTGTCGCTCGAATTTGAGAAACTCCTTAGTCGTAAACGTTCCCAACTATCCTCGAAGTTCGACGTAGAAGTCGCTACCGGAAGAACCATTGCTGTTAATTCTGTTATCCGTGATTGTACTCTTGAGCTCAACAATCACATCTTCCCAATCGACCTTATTCCGATGCAACTCGGAAGCTTCGACGTCATAGTAGGCATGGACTTTCTTCGAGAAAACCATGCTGAAGTTGTATGTTTCGACAAGATGATTCGTTTTTCACTCGCGAATGGTGACTTATTGTGTGTATATGGCGATACTACCTTAAAAGGGCTCAAGCTTATGTCATGCATCCAAGCCAGCAAGTATCTCCGCAAGGAATACAGGGCTTTCTTGGCAAACATTGTAGCAGCGGAGAAGGAAAAGAAAGAGAAGAAGGAAGTGAAAGACGTTCCTGTGGTTCGAGAATTTCCTAATGTTTTTCCAGAGGATCTTCTCGGATTACCTCCAAGTCGTGATATCGACTTTCGTATTGACCTCATTCCTGGAGCAAATCCTATTGCCAAAGCTCCTTACCGACTCGCACCATCAGAAATGCGCGAACTCTCAGCCCAACTCCAGGAATTACTTGAAAAAGGCTTCATTCGCCCGAGCACCTCTCCTTGGGGCGCGCCAGTCCTTTTCGTCAAAAAGAAGGATGGGTCGTTCCGGATGTGCATCGACTACCGGGAACTGAATAAGCTAACTATCAAGAACCGCTACCCTCTGCCTCGTATCGACGATTTGTTTGATCAACTACAAGGCGCTACGTGTTTCTCAAAGATCGATCTACGTTCAGGTTACCACCAGCTACGCATTCAGGAGGAGGGTATACCCAAAACCGCATTTCGAACTCGTTACGGCCATTACGAATTCGTTGTCATGCCTTTTGGTCTAACAAACGCACCAGCGGTTTCATGGATCTGATGAATCGCGTGTGTAAACCATATCTCGACCGTTTCGTCATCGTATTCATCGACGATGTCTTGATCTATTCCAAATCGAAGGCCGAACACGCGCAACATCTACGTTTGGTTCTCGAGTTACTCCAGGGGAACCAACTCTATGCCAACTTCTCCAAGTGCGAATTCTGGTTAGGGGAGGTTCTATTTCTGGGTCACATTGTAAATAGTCAGGGTATTCACGTCGATCCTGCGAAGATTGAAGCAGTCAAGAGCTGGGTTACGCCTAAGAATCCGTCCGAAGTCCGCTCCTTTCTCGGACTAGCGGGCTATTATCGCCGATTTATCAAAGGATTCTCGAAGATTGCTGTACCACTTACCTCTCTTACACATAAGGACCAACCTTTTGTTTGGGGAACTAAACAAGAGTCCGCCTTTCGAACCCTCAAACACATGCTCTGCAATGCTCCTGTTCTCACATTGCCCGACGGAAACAATGATTTCGTTGTCTACTGTGATGCTTCCAACCTTGGTTTCGGTTGTGTTCTTATGCAACGGGACAAGGTCATAGCTTACGCATCTCGTCAGCTCAAAATCCACGAGAAGAACTATACAACTCACGATCTCGAGCTAGGCGCGGTTGTTTTTGCATTAAAGATTTGGCGACACTACCTGTATGGTACTAAGTGTACGATCTTCACCGATCATAGGAGCCTACAGCATATCTTTAATCAGAAGGAACTTAATATGCGTCAACGCCGATGGGTAGAACTTTTCAACGATTACGACTGTGAGATTCGTTATCACCCAGGCAAGGCAAATGTTGTTGCCGACACACTTAGCAGACGGAGCTACCTGCTTAGCACTCGTAATGTTCAAGCCCAGCACAACCTCGAAACTCTCATCCGCGACGCTCAGCATGCATGTTTCAACGAACGCACTCTGAAGAGGGAAAGAATCTACCACGATGCTTGTGAACAAATCGAATGGGATATTCCACTTTTTAGACCGAGTTTGGATTCCCAAGCAAACCAATTTGCGACAGATTATCATGGACAAAGCCCATAAATCCCGCTACTCAGTACACCCCGGTGCTGACAAAATGTACCAAGATCTTCGTTACAAGTACTGGTGGCCGGGCATGAAAAGGGATATCGCTCTCTACGTCGGAAGATGCCTAACTTGTGCTAGAATCAAGTCTGAACATCAAAGACCCTCTGGCTTGCTCGAACAGCCACCAATTCCCATGTGGAAGTGGGAGAGCATAGCTATGGATTTCGTAACCAAGCTTCCACCCACGTCATCAGGTCACGACAGCATATGGGTTGTGGTCGACCGATTGACTAAATCAGCTCACTTTCTGCCTATACGAGAAGACTACAAGGTGGAACGATTAGCCCGAATCTACACCGACGAGATCATTTGTAATCATGGGACGCCTCGTGACATCATCTCTGACCGTGACGCTCGGTTTACTTCACGATTGTGGGAAACATTTCAAACGGCCCTCGGTACAACGCTTAATCTAAGTACTGCTTTCCACCCTCAAACCGACGGCCAGACTGAAAGAACGATCCGTACTCTTGAAGACATGCTCCGTCCGTGTGTTCTAGACTTCGGGGGTAATTGGGATAAACACCTGCCGTTAGTCGAATTCTCGTATAACAACAGCTATCATTCTAGCATCGAGATGGCACCTTTCGAGGCATTGTATGGAAGAAGATGTCGGTCGCCTATTGCGTGGCACGAGATCGGTCACTCGCAACTAACCGGTCCTGAGCTATTACAAGAAACGACAGACAAAATTTTCCAAATTAGAAACAACCTGGTGAAAGCCCGGGATCGACAGAAGGTTTACGCCGACAAAAAGCGCAAGCCCCGTGAATTTGGCGTTGGTGACTACGTACTCCTAAAGGTATCACCTTGGAAGGGTGTAGTCCGATTCGGCAAGAAAGGGAAACTCGCGCCTCGATATGTTGGACCTTTTAAGATTCTGGAAAGGATCGGAAAGTCGCCTACAGACTCGAATTACCGGAGGAACTTAGCAACGTCCACCCGACTTTCCACGTGTCAAACCTCCGAAAGTGCATCGCCGACCACGATTTACATGTCTCTCTAGACGATCTACAAGTGAACGAAACATTACACTTCGTGGAAAAGCCTGTCGAAATCATGGATCGCCAAACCAAGCAGCTCAGGCGCTCACGCATTCCTATTGTGAAGGTCCGATGGGAAGGCAAACGAGGCGCAGAGTTCACTTGGGAACTCGAAAGCGATATGAAGGCTAAGTACCCGCAGTTGTTTGAAGGATGAAGTTAGAGGGAGAAAGTAGTATTGTGACTTTAGTGTTTTGTACGATTTCATATTAATCTATAGAACCATCGATTATAGTACGAATCTGTGCGTTTGACCTTCGCAACCGAGAACCTGCTCAGATACCACTTGTAGGTCCCGGTTTTCAACTCGGTCCAAACAAAGAGTTCTCAACGTGATTCACGGCTTGTTACGGCTTCCAGCTTAATTTCGGGACGAAATTCCCGAAACAAGAGGAGGCTGTAACACCCCGTGTTTTCATAAGTGAAAGTCAAAGTCAAGGTCAAAGTCAACTACCGATTCGCGCGACTTGACTGGTAGAAATGTCTTTATTTTGATTGTATTATATGGGGTAAGTGTCGTTCATTGCGATAATCGAACTGTGCTAATCGTTACTCAACCGACCTACGACTGTGAACTATAGGAAGTAACAATGCGATAAAGTTAACCAAGCTATGCTAATTAAATCGACATCGGATCGTAACTCGAACTACGTAATTTTACTTATTGTTATATGTGTGTGCGTGCCTTACGTGTTACCTGTGCATGTTTATTTGTGTTATGATTGTGGTAATCAAGTGAACTCAATCGAACTCGAAATTTAACTCGAATACTATCGAACTCAAACCCAAATCACAATCGAAGTAGTTGAGACTGAAAGTAATTTGACTAGGAAACCCTATCGTATCGAACCGCTCTCAACCGAAATCGAAATATCAGAAAACATCGCATGAGACACTCGAAAGGGGCAACCGATCGGTCAGGCTTCCCAGCCGATCGAACAGCCAGCCGAACGGACTGCTGTCCGATCGGACAGGCTGTCCAATTGAACTCCCAGCCGATCGGCTAGCCCTTTCCTCTTTTGTCTTCCTATAAATACCCCTGTCATTGTCATTCTTTCCACTTTTGGAAACCCTTGTTCGACCAGCACGCTCAACTCGCTTTTTCTCAGATTTCTCTCGATTCCGGTAAGTTTTCGTCCTAAATCTTGTACTTTCTTGATCTATACACACTCCTACACCTTTCTATCTTTCAAATCTAAACTTTTAACCGTGAAATCACCAAGAATCAAGTGTTCTAGGATGATGTCATCATGAGTTCTTGAACAACTTCATGCTTTGGCCTCAATCCACCAAGAATGACTTGGATCTAGCCGATTTCCACATAAACAAACAAGGATCTTTTCTAGATCTAGACATATACACAGTGACAAGGGCGGAAAGACGGGTTTGCCAACCTTCCTTCAACTCTTTGTCACTCAGTAACTTCGAACCAGTAGAAACAGAACCCGAGCCGGTTTACTGACCACGAGGTTAACCGA
Source organism: Helianthus tuberosus (assembly GCA_030545235.1). Lineage (NCBI taxonomy): Eukaryota > Viridiplantae > Streptophyta > Magnoliopsida > Asterales > Asteraceae > Helianthus > Helianthus tuberosus. Next base: position 102,958,305 of record CM060390.1, on the reverse strand, counting down.
CTTCGGGTTAAATATTAAACTTCGTTCCGAACAGACCACCGACCGGATTTGGGTGATTCCTGTCCGACCCGGGAGACCAAGTAAGAACGAGGCATCTATGGTTTTACTCGCTGTCAAAGTACCTCGATAAAACGACAAACAAACAGAACAACCAAGGTGTTAGACGCAAAGTTGATCAGGTCAGGATGCTGACCGATCGGACTGCTGTCCGAACGGACAGCCAGCCGATCGGGTAGACCAGCCGATCGACTGGCCAGCCTATCGGCTAGCACATGGTCCCACACAAGCCACTTGTTTTGAAGAATGGTATTGAACGAACTGCTGTTCGATCGAACTACTGTCCGATCGGATTACTCTTCGGATCATGAGATACTATGCTTCAACACTTAATCAATTTTCAACATGTTTAATGCACTAGAAGTGCCACCCGATCGAACAGCCGTCCGATCAGGTGACACCCTACTGTCCGATCGAACACCAGTTGTGCTATTCGATCGACCAACCATCCGATCCACTTAATAACATCTTGCAATTCATTAAAGTCTTTGACTTGTTGACTTGCCAACCGATCGAACACCTGTCCGATCGAACACCTGTCCGATCCAAAGATTTCACCTTGGATTCCTGTTGAATGCCTAACCGATCGGGCTGCCGGCCGATCGAACAGCCGTCCGATCGACCGACCTGAAAGGCAAAGGTACTTCAATGTTTTCAAAATGCTACAACGAAAAATTCAAAGGTCAAGCCATCATACACAAACACATCCTTCTCAGAGGAAGGAACAATCCACTCGTACAACCATCCGATCGGCCTACCGACCGATCGAACAGCAGACCGTACGGACTGTCAGCCGAACGGTCAGCCGTCCGATCGAACTGCCGTCCGATCGACCAGCTGTCTGACTCCTCAATACTTGTTTCCTGTTTTACGTTTCTCTTATCATTATGCTATCGAATCTATTCAGGCTAACCGAATTCGCTAAGCGCTCCCTTCAATCCATAAATCACTGTGAGTATACTGGATCCCTTTTTGCTTTAAGCACTTTTGGGTGTTACATACGTTACAAATATTCAAACTACAATTATCACACTGCTCAAACTATTTGAACGCTAACCGTTAATGCATGTTATACGTGGCTCATGAATGCTTGTTTGTTATGTTTACACATGGAATGCTGTCTACCTGCCTTAGCAACGATAGTACTATAGTTTGGACTCAGCACCCGTTCTCACGGGGGTTGTTAAGGATCTTTTACTTGCATGGATTAAGGTGGTAATCATGTATTGCGAATTGCCTCAGGCAGTCAACCCGCAGTCATTGGTATCGATGGGTCTATGTCGATAACTAACGTGCTTCATTTCACTATGTGTACGTGCTGGTTATGCGTAAACGAATTCGAACTCTATATGCTATTATCAAAATTGTATGCTCACCTTTACATTATATGTATTGACTTTTATTTTAACGTATGTGACAGGTGCTTAGGAAGTTTACATGCTTAGCATGCTGTGAACTTGAGGCTAGGAAAGGTCTAGGATGCTCTCTGCGCTGTGATGAAATCAAAGCTAGGAAATGGGGTCCTAGAAACCAATAAATAAACTACCTCTACTTTTATTTGAACCTGAGTTGTCGGAACAGGATATTTGTCTTGATGTTTATCTATAATAACTTGTTTACTATTTATGACGTGGTATGGGACATGTTAACTTAAATTAAATGGTAATGATAGTTGTTATGGAAACTTCTAGACAATCTGTTTCGCTCAGTGCCACGCCCCGATGATTTCCGCCATCGGTTGGGGTGTGACAGCAAGTCGGTAGGGTGCCTTGGCTACAGGAGCGGCGCCTAGAACCAAGTCAACATGGAATTCGACTTGTCCTGGCAGATCTTCGGGAAAAACATCAGGAAATTCCTTCACCACAGGATTGTCTTCGAGTTTCGGCTCCTCAGCCTTCTTATCTACTACGTGCGCCAGGAGTGCAACGCATCCTTTGCGTAGGCATTTATGTGCCTTCGTACAGTTAATGATTTGCAGAGGCATGTCTCGTTTCTCTCCATGCACGATGAGTGTCTCATCATTCGCAAGAGGGATGCGAATGATTTTCTCGTGACAAACAACTTCAGCCTTATTCTTGGATTCCAATCCATGACAACTACCTCATCAAAACTAACTAAACCAACTGGTAGAAGGTTGATAGAGAATTTTCATTTCCCTAAGTCCAAGTATATAAACCTTAGTACTTTATCCATTTCGACTAATTCCCCATTTGCCAACTCTATAGCATGTGGGGAGTCTAGCTTACTTGTTCCTAAGCCAAGTATATCCTTAAGTTCCATAGACTTAATACCAAATTCGGCGCCGGTATCAAATAGAACGGATGCAATGTGTCGGTTTATAAGGAACGTACTCGTAACTACATTCGGGTCCTAGCGTGCCTTGCGTATTCCCTTCATGAAAATGCTCCCAAGAGCTTGAACTTTTCTTCGGGTAGTCCTTCCGATAGTGTCCTTTGTCGCCACATCCGTAGCAATTCTCGGCCTTTGCCATTGCTATTACTGTCCTAAATTCCATTCACATGTCTCAAACCAGACCAACATGCCTCCTTGCTTACCCGGTCTTGCCCCAATTTCATACCTACAAGTCCTGTACGGACCTGTGTGATAATAACGACCTCTATCACACTTTGGTAGTTCTCTTTGATAGGTTTTTATCACCTATCTTAGTCGTGACAATGAATGCCTTGACTTTCCTAGTCGCAACGGTTTCCTCATGCTTATTATTTGCTTCGTATTGGACGATTGCTTCAGCAACTTGTTGGTTCCAAAGAGCTTCAGGCTCAGCTCTTGTTGTAGGTAAAGGTTCTGATTAGACTCGGCCAGCATTTCCTTTGCTGTGGTTCCATGTGTTTCTCTTGTATGAAACATATTGACAAGATTAAACATTTATTTTGGAATAAAATTCATTGTCTTGCGTAGCAAACCTCCTCGGAGTCACCTTACTCCGATTGATGCAAGTCATCCAGGGCTATAAAAATACGGTGAGGTCTTCCCTTCACCTTGTTCCTTGTTTATTCCTCAAGTCTCTGACTCTACCATAGTCTTTAGTTTTACATAAACGGGTATGCTTCACATGAGATGGGGGGGTTGTGCATTTCTACCACGTATAGAGGTAAGTGATAGTGAAAACGCATAGATAAGGTTGTGAGGGTACATGACTTCTTCCTCGGGACCGAATTATGCCTTGCAGCAACCGTAAAGTGGTTTCCAGGGTGTGAATGCACTACCCAAACGACGGGGTGCACCACGGAATAATGAGGGTGGAAGTACAGATGGGTGTGTCGGTGTTGTATTATGGGTAGAAGTGTCTGACACGAAGTAGGCAAAAACATGTTTCCTGCTTGTAAGGTGCTATAGCAATTATCTAAGTATTGCCCAACTATATGAAGGTGTGAACACTTAGAAAGTTTTGGATGGGTAGTGATCATTAGCTTGACCCGCATAGTCCACCAGGATTTCCATGCACTACAAGTCGTTATTACGTGGGCCCCCGTAATAATAAATTGTCTTGCACGGTCACCCCAGCTTTCCCTCGTTCAAAGTAGATGATCAACCACAGAGGGGATACTACTGTCCTTATACCTCCGACATGGAAAGGACCATTATGGTGGTCTACGCGTCATCATTTGTTATTGCTACGCGCGTATAGGCACAATGCTTTAGACGTAACAAGGATAAGGGGAATTCCTGGAAGTTTGGAGGGGCACCTTCAAGATGAGTACTTCATCTTCCTTGATTGGACGGGAGTGTCGTCAATCTCGCTTCGTAAAAGCCGCCGGGGTCTCGTCTTGCTGATAAGGTCGTTGTCCAAGGTTGCCTCCTCCGCCTCGCCGTCACTGCCGTAGTCAGGCACCTTCGCATTCAAGGGAGAAGAACATCCATTTTCTACAGAATCAAGCTCGGGGCCTCGTTTGGTAATAAGCTCCGCAGTGTACACGAGGTCGATAATCTCATTGCGCAAGTCAAGAACAATAATAGGATTCAAAGTGGAAGGTATCTCGTCAATAATAATTCCGTACACATATATGCATATATAATAACATTACTTAGTATACACAAGCAAATAATTGCTACATGTCTCATATAACTCTCGTTTGTTCTTTCCTTTGAAAAACGTTGGATTCATGGATCTTGGCGCTTTTGTAAATGCAATGAAAAACCTTTTGTAAAAAATGTTTTCGTGAGAGAGTCCTAATGATTGTAGTCTAGACTCGAGAAGGAATCCTAGTTCACTACAATCGAAGCTCTGATACCAAACTGTCACACCCTGACTTTTGCGGAAGCGTATGCGTGTGACTTAATCGGTTCTCATTGCATTCGATTATAATAAACAACTATATGATCAAAATGATGTTCATCCATTCAAAGGTTTGAAATATTACAACACAAGTCATTTAAGTTTCAACCAAAACCCTTAAGTTATGATACAAACAAAAGTGGATGACATCTATACTTGAAATTTACGTCTTGAAAATAACACCAGCGCCCAAGATCTAACTTGTCTCCTGAAATACATGTAAGTTTTGGAAAATCGTCAACATAATGTTGGTGTGAGTTCAAGCAGTTTTTGTATAAACATTTAAGCATTCGTTGTAGAAAACATGGTATGTAATTGTACTGAAATATGTACTTCTGTAAATGTAAGGAAATCGAGATCGCTAATGGTTTGCAAGGCCATTAACATGTGACACGACATAGGAAGCATCCAAACCATAGGCATTTTTAGTTGTCAATTCCACGACTGTCGATTCACGACTAGAGACACAAAAGCACTACTTGGTAAAAGAGTGGCCAAGAGTGTGGTTGCCTGAAACCCATTAGATCTAACCTTTTGTTCCGCGGTCTTGGTATGTAACTGATTAATGGTGCTTATGGAACCCTATTCGTGACATGATCTAAAGTATCATTCCTTAGTTTTTGTATTCAACATACCATGTATTTTCCCCAAGTTTAGAAAACAAGTAAAAGTTTAAAAGTGGGGACATTAACTCACAACTTTGCGTATCCTGCGCCGTAAACTTCACTGGTTGGTTTCTTAGCGTCGTGACCTATATGTGTTCTATTAATGTTAGTAACTAGACCTGTATCGCACAAGTACAAGTCACCATCTTTTATGTATATATTCTTTGTTGTTAAAAATAATTTATATTTTTAACTATGTATCTTACTTATATTATTTTCCGAAAAATAAATATAAGTATTTTGTATTTTTCACCAAAAATCAAGACTTTGATTTTTATTACTTTCCGGAATTAGATTTCTTAAAAATAATATATTTTTAAGACTTGTAAGAAATATATATATTTTGTCATGCTATAAAATATATATAATCATTCTCGTTATTCACCCGATTTTTGTATACTTGTATACTTATGTAATCTCATGTAGTTGTATGTGTATTTTTGTATTCATACTCCTTGGGAGTATTTAGTGTATTTTAAAGTCCTTAATACACTATTACATATAATACACACAATATACACTCACAAAATTTGGTGATCATTAATATATATATTTTCCCCAAAAATATACATTCTTAATATTGATTTTAACTTGAAGAAATCACCATTTCTTGACTTGAAACTTACACAAAAAAAAATTAGGGAAACCTTGGTAATATTTTTAGGTGAATTTTTAGGGAATAAGTTTCACCAAAACTTATATTTTTCTAAGTGTCAAATTTTTATAAAAATTTTGACATAGTTTCCCCTAAAAATGGAGGTTTCCCATGTTTTCAAAACATGTGTTTATTTTCTTTTCAACTTCAAAACAATTTTCCAAAAATAATCATCAACAACAAACACTAATTCTTCCATACGAAACATCATGGTGAACTTGATTCTTGTTAAAAATGTGTAGTCTTTTAGATCTACACTTAACATGTTATGATCTTTTCAAAAATAAGTTTTCTTGAATATTTTAAACAAAATTATGTGAAACTTTATTTGTAACGCCCCAAAACTCGAATTACTAAATTTGCTAGTGAGGCCCCATGTTTAATAAAATGGAATGTAATAACTAGGTTATTATACCTAGTCAAATGTTTAGCAAAACAAACAAGGGAACAAACTTGAGGGACCAAAGATGAACAAGGGGAAAGTTATGTTTTAATTAACAAAACACAAACGCAAACACACACATCTCGTGTGTTCTGGAACGATCAGGAGGGCTCCATTGGAGCCAAACCCTAGTTATTCAAAAAGCTTCAAATCAAAGGATGATTCAAGGCTTAAATTCGTTAATGAGCATGGATTAATGATCACCATCACAAGAGGATCATAAGGTATGTCTTAAAAGTTAGACTGGTGATCTTTCACGAAGTGGGTTTTGATGTAAATCGCGAATTTGTATGAAATTGAGAATGGGTGTGTGTTAGAATCATCATATAGAACATGGATTATGCATGGTTTAGGTTAATTTGACCAATGGGATGTGCTGAAGAACCCTCCCCCGGACGTGAGGGCGGAACAAACTGTAGGAACGAAACAGGAGGGCCTGTGTGATGAGCGTCTGTGGTGTGAGGGGGAAAAAGTGGGGTACCAGATGTCTGTGGGTGGGTAGATGGGATGTCGAGTGGTGCAGTAACAGGTGCGGTAGAGGGAGTAACTGGGACCACATACGGAGGGTAGTCATCCTCCTCGATCCACCCATTCTGGGTGTCAGCGTATCTCGGGTCATTATGGGTGGAAAACGGTGCCAGGTCATCAAAAATGGGGTCAGGTATGGGTGCTATATCTGGGATCTCAGCAGCTGGTGGGGCAAAGACAGGTGCATCAGTGACAGGTGGTGCAACGACTGGTGCACCCTCAAGAATGGGGTCAAGGGCAAGAACGGGCTCGGGAATGACGGGAGCTGGCTGATGATCAACAGGCATAGCAGGATCCTGATCATCCGGGAGAACAGGAGCCTCAGCAGGCTGCTCCTCGGGATCCAGCTCATCCTACATATCCGTCTCCTCATCGTAGTTAATACGAGGGAAGTTACCGAATCCCAAGGGTGGGTAAGAGGAAGCTACTGACTCAACGGAATCTGAGGCTGACGAATCGGAATGAACCTCCATGTCAGGAAGCTCAACCATGGGCACAACGGGGTCAACAACTGGGATATCACCATGCGGAGAATCGTCCTCCATCGGGGCCCCACCACCCTGGTCTCCCTCCGGGGGACCCTCGATGAATAGATCGATGTCACCATCGGGTAACGCGTCGAGAGGCTGCTCCTCAAAGGGAACTGCAGAAAAGGGGAGAGGAGCAGGGATCGGAACAAGGGGTAGATCCTCTCCTGGCGGGCCATCAGCTAAGGGCATGTCGTCTCTGAAGTCCGGTAGGGCGAAAGGCTGAAAATCGTCTTCATCGGTGCTCGTGTAGTCTGAAGTGTAAACTCCCGAGTCTGTGGCCATCTCGTTATCGGAGGTAAAGGCCATCGGGTCACTCGTGTTGGATACTCCACTGCCAGAAGATGCGATGGTGTCTGTAACACATCCACAACATATGCACATAAATCAGGTAAGCATGTAAACAAAAGCAATGTAATCATGTATGCATCCTAGTCTTCCCATACTATCCTTCCCCATTTCTAAGACTGAACTCCCTAGTCTCTCAGACTACCCTGGTCTCTAAGACCAACCTCCCAGTCTCTAAGACTAATTCTTTCCCAATCTCTAAGATTGAACTCCCTCAGTCTCTAAGACCGAACTCCCTCAGTCTCTAAGATCGAAATATAATTTTTGAAAAGTGTATTTGTGCCTTTTTGTTTGTAAAAATGTATGTGCCCTGGATCTGGACGTTTAGTGCATGCAATGTAAAAGGTTTGAAAACATTTTCATGAGAGCCCTAGTGATCATAGTCTAGACTCGAGAATGAATCCTAGTTCGCTATGATAGAGGCTCTGATACCAAGCTGTCACACCCTGGCTTTTGCGGAAGCGTGGGTTTAATTGGTGTGACTTCTTAATACCACAGTAACAATCACAACAATGCTATATGATAAAATACGGGATGTTCATCCATTAAAATAGTTTAGAAATTGCGGAACATATTGTTTTAAAATAACAATCCCAAAACATATTACAAAACATGACTTGTTTAAAATGAGTTCATAAGACTCAACGAAGAACTACCAACAAAACGAGGATTTAAGACATGCAACCCGTCCAGGAATGAGTGCACTTCCAAAACCCTATGACCCTGGATGACATCCTTATCTAGTACGCAGCTAACATGCACTACTTGCCAGATCCTATTCATTCCCTGAAATACATGTAATTTGAAAAAGTCAACAAAAAGTTGAGCGAGTTCATGTGTAAATGAGTATATAAAAGCCTTTAAAATGTCTGTATAAATAAAAGTCCCTGGTACGTAGCAATTAAGGAAAACCTGATCACCATTGGGTTGCAAAACCAATAGTATGTGTGAAGTGATGCAGGAAGACTCAAACCTAGCAAATTTGTCTCCGGTATGAAGACATAGTCACCACTATGGGCTGCCCCGGCCTCATGGGTGTGGGCTCGCTACACCCAAATAGATCTATCACTCATGTCCCTTGGTCCTTCTATGAGGATTAATGGCCTTAAGCGTTGTACCCACCACTCACATGATCGCGTAGTAAAAACCCTCCTTAAGCTAACCATACCATAATAAATGTTTGTAAATGTCTGTATAAGTCTGTAAATGTCTGTAACATGTATTTCACCCCCGAAATGTAAAAACTGAAAATAGTTAAGAGAAAAGGGGGACATGAACTCACTGTAGTGCGTCTTGTACCGAATCTCAAACTCTGTCTGCTACACGACAACCTACACGTACTAATGTCTATTAGACGAACGGGCCGTGCCTTGGCTTAGAGTTTAATGTTTAGAGTTGTGTTACTTATATTGATTCGCGTGATAAATATTTGTTCGTTCAATGTTCTAGTAAATTTTAGTCTTAGAAAGCAATTATTTACTAAGTGTTCAAATTCTCGGAAAATTTCGCCATAGCCTCCTCTGTAAATAGAGGGGTCCATGCTTATAAGCATATTATTTTCTTTTATATAAATCCCGTAGAGTGTTCCCACATAGCCAACCCGACAATCATACATGCAATGCCCTATTTACGTCTTTTCAGCTTTATTAACTAATACTAGTCTGTTTTCGAGCATTTAAATAAAATAGTTAAACTTTTCTAAAAATTCTCAAATTTTTACAGAATGTCAAATATAATCCAAAATTTATTGTGTAAAAATTTCGGAGACCAGTTCATTACCAATTTTATATAAAAATTCTTTTACCCGACTGCAATCAGATTTGTTACTTTCTGATTGCAGTTTTACGGAAAAATTCGCTAAAAATCAATCGTAAGTCCGATCGACGAAATTCCAGTTGGAGGGTCACGGAAACAACAGTGACCATCTACCGTAAAAATTCCATGAGCTGATTCTGCTCAGGTTTCAATTTTTGACTCTGAATACAACACACTTTTTCAGCAGAAATATTTCAGCTTGAGCTGCTGTCTAAAAACAATTCTTTAAAAATAGTAAACGATCTCGAAAAATTACGATTCCAGTGCCATTTGTTCGGTTGTTCAAAATTACGCAATTTAGACTCCAGAAATTCAGTTTTTCGATTAAAATGACCCTGTTACAGCCTGTTGAAATTGGCTGGAAATTTCAATCAACATGTTTATTTCAGGTTTAATGATTCTAAAAACATATTAACGAGTGTCCTAACCTTGATTTATCAGTAACTAAATGATCAAACATTGTGCATGTGTTATCCAAACTCAAACCAACCTGATTTTAACCTCATACAAACTTTTTATGTAGGGTTTTTATGTAGAGTTCCATGTTCATGTTTTAGGGTTCTATTTCTTGTGATTTGAACAAACAAACGTCATGCTTCACATTTGACTAAAATAAGATGGAACAAGGTGTAGAGACTTACTACTAGCACAAGGCTAGGGTAGAAATCTAGTGAAGATGATGGTGAGAAAAAGTATGGTGAAGTGACTAGAACAAGCTCTCTTGAAGTTCCTTCAACCTTGCAACCTTCTTGGATCCTCTTGAAGCTTGAATGGACTTGTGTGATGGAGAAGATGAAGATGGTTGAAGTGGTGATGGTGAAATCGGTTGGGGGAACCGAAATAGGGAGTGGGAGGTGAGGGTTGGAGTGTGGTGTTAGAAGAAATGATGAGATATCTTGGAAATTGTAGGATTTCTTACAAGATTTGGCAAGTCCCACAAGCAACACACAAGTTTTCAACCAATAGAACAAGGGGGCATGAAGAATATGATTAGGGTGGGTCCCCATGGCTGGAAATCGGTTGGGGGGGGGGGGGGTACTATGAAAATTTTTGGTAATTAGTAGGTAAGTATATAAGAGGTTAAGGGTATTTTCTAAAATAGTGGGTGTATGACATGTTTCTATAGTGTGTGGGGACTTATTGTGACCATGATTATTTAAGGATAATAAAATAATGTTTCTGTCAAAATTTTGGTGTCCCGGGTAATGTCCGGTTGTTCGGTTACGTATCGTTCCGTTAAAGCGTTTAATTGTACCGTATAGTGTCTTTTATGCATCCCTTTTGTAATGAAAACATTCCTGGCACTTAGGAAAGTATACAGGACCACTCTGCTATATTTGTATATTCTACTGGTATAATAAAATGCTGAATTTAATAAAAGAAAGCAGAATTCTGTATTTAAAGTGTGTTTTAGGCACTTCCCGGCATTATATCTATCCCCTAATGACGCAGTCTTATGGTCCTCACTTCCCTATGCTACAAACCAGTATAGTACTCTATCCCTGGCTCATACTGGCCATAATAATATTGTCTGTCTAAGTGTTGGCATTGTCAGCATTATTTCTGAATCAACCGTTCAGTGTGTCAACTGTGCTGAGTGCATCAAGTATGTCACTAATGTAGGCGTGTAATGAATGGAGTGACTGTGTAAAATGTGATGCATGTATATATGATATAGAATCATAGAGCAGTTTAAATTATCAGTTGTAATCAAGCACGGTCATTAAGCACGTAATTAAGATTAATTAATTTGTACAGTACCTGAAATTTTGAGGGTTGTCACAAGATATGTGTGAGTTAGTTGTATACTATGCTTAGGAGGTAGTATACACACCAAATGTATGATGAACTCATGAGGAAATTGAGATTAGATCACTTGTAAGTGATTAACAAAGTAGTTATGAAGTGGGTTTTGACGATATGATAGAAGTAATGATATGCTTATGTTAATGATGTTTGAAAATCATATATGTGTATGTATGTTTAAAGAAATTGGATAAGAAATGATGGATTAGCATGTTAAAAGGTTAATTGATAAACTTAATGTAAGATCCGTGTGATGAAAAGGTTATGATAAATGACGAATAAGCTAACTATCTTGAGAATGATATATGACAGCTGATGCTTGATAAGCGAAATGGAAGCTTGGGAAAGAAGCGGGTCAAACGGGACTTATGTGCACGGGAAGCGTACTCGGATGCAAGGTAAGTAAAGCTTACACCCCTTTTGTAGGATATTTATTCATGGTATAAATTAAGAGTATGACAAGTTATATATATATGAGGAATGATATTTCGGCAAGTTTCGATACGGGTCGGAACATGTGTCTATGATAAGAAACTAAGTTGTGGGTGAAAGGGGGTAAAAAGGGTATTATGGTAATTTTGATTACGAGCTAACGATAGAATATGGTACATGGATGGGATAATGAATAATTACTATCCCATAAGGATGAAATGGTCTTTTAGACCAAACCGGTCAAATGTTGAAGGTATCACCATTTGACGATGTCGACTAATGATTTTATTGTCAAGTATTATGAATTCACAGGGTGAATAGCGGAAGGATTTGCTTTGTTATTAACTAGCACTTTAGTGGATGAGGTATTAAAACGGGTCATAGTTTTGACTCGAGCAACGTATGTGTGATTAGAGTTATAGTTAAGTAGTAGGATTGGTTAAATATGCAATGAAGTCCTTTGTTGCAAAAGATGGAGCAAAGTTGACAAAAACGCCCTTGATAGGTATATCGGAAAAACGACCTTAAAAGTCATTTAGAAACGAGCTATTTGATTAGAGTAATGCTTTGGTCAAGTATGAAAGCGAAGGGTATGGTTTTGTATGTCATAGACCATTTAATGCGTAAATACCCATAACGGGTCAAAATAAGCTTTTGAGCGAAAATGTGTCAAGAGGATGCAAGACATCCAAGAATTTAATCCTTTATGATAAACAATGTTGAAATTATAAGGTTATGAGGAATCGAGGTCAAATAATCAGATTATGTTGATAGATGCATGAACGGGTCAAAACTTGGTAAAAAGGTAATAAGTCGATAGCTTAAAAGTTCAGAATTTTGTTAACCGGGATATGGGATTTCAAGTTCACAAGATAGAATGTCAAATTACGAGCATGTAGGAAGAAACGGGAGGTTAAACGGGTAAACAATTCAAAAGTTATGCGCGTTTTAGTGCGTTCGAACGATGAAACGGATCTGCAAAAAAATGGAGAAACCAGGGTGCCGTCGCCAACGGCATGTTTGGCCATCGCCGACACCATGTGCAAATGTTGTTTTTCTCCGACGCCCTATTACACTGTCTACGCGATGTTGACCGACGCGAGGAAGCGCACGATCGTGCGCTTGGGCCGCATGGTCGTGTGACTCCGAGTATATTATTGCACTGGCTTGTGCAGTGCCAGTGCTCCCGATGTCATAGGTTTCCCACGGTCATGCAGTTGGGACGCACGACCATGCGTCAACTGCAAGTTCATCCGAATGTGCAGAATTCATCCGAAATTAGTCCCGTAACCTATAAGGAGTCCCAAAATGTATTCTAAACTCATTGTAGAGTGTTTATGAGATGCGATGAGCGTGTACGCAAGCATATAATGGAAAGAAATAAGTATAGAGGCATATGTAAGTATAAGTATGGATTTACCTACATGATTAGTAAAAAGGGAATCCATAGGCAAACACGTCTAGGAATGTATGTATATGAGTAGGTATGTATGTATGCATGCATGCAGGTATGTATGTAAGTAAATGCGTATGTATGCCATTAAAGGTATGTATGAATGTACGTAGTTATGTATGTATCGTATATGTGGTTCAATACATTTAAGTATTGACGTTATTAACAGTGTGCCTCGAGAATGAAATGTAATGCAGGTACATTATTGAAGTTTCGCCAAGGATTAGACACCCGGATGGAATGATTAAATCTAGAAAGATAACGGGATGGAAAGTATATGTGGATAGAACGTAACGAGACTGCATGATTAAGAATCTTGTTTGTATATAATGTATGTTAATGTTGCGAATGTATGTGGTGGGTGCAGGTTGTACGAATCACAGATTATCATCACGAGGAGTAACAATCAAAGACCGAGTCACAAGATAGATTGTACGGGAATGCTTGAGTATGTAATTTGATAAACATAAGTTATGCTTTTATTTTATTAAATAAGTACGAAGGTTGCATATATTGTAAAAGATTTATTTTAAAATCAACTTTCAAGTAAGTCAAAACGTTTATAATGGAAGAAATTTTATGGTACGTATTTCCGCTGCGTCTTTTCAGTTAAAGCGTGTTAGGGTCTTACATAATTTTATTAACCAACTCATCCATGATTTTAATGGTCTTTAAAGTTTGTAAATCTTGTTCTAAAACACTTTTATGTTTATTAGAAGGATCATTATTTTTAACATCATGTTTAACCATGGATCTTTCAAGATCCATGCCTACTATTTTTAGATCTTTCATAAACAAGCTTTGTGTTAAACTTTTAACAAACCTTTCATAGATATTAGTTTCAAAAATTAGTTTAACACACACTTTATTACTTCAAGATTACAAGTTTATGTGTAAAAATTCCTATTTCAAGTTCACATTTTGCTTCACATGTTCATCTTCAAGTCTAACCATGGATCCTTCAAGATCCATGCTTAAACTTGGTAGATCTAAGCTTTAACATACTTGATCTAATCATAAACTCAAGATATTACATAAACAACTTCATTACATACACTAAAATTTCATGTAATCACTTATTTTCTTCATGATTATGTTAGATCTTTTCATTTTTAACATTAGGAGTTAAGTTGTTTAGATGGTGAAACTTGTACATAACATAAACATGACTTAAATTAGTGATCAAGAATCTTACTACTAGCTCTAATGGCTAGGGAAGTGGCACAAAAATGAAGGTGATGAACAAGGAAGAAAATGAGTGGTTAAAAGCTCCACGAAGAGGTCCTTCAAGTTCCTACACTTCAAGCCTTCTTAGATGATCTCCATACACCTTCTAGTGGCCTTGGAATGGTTGTTTGAAGCTTGAAAATGGTGAGTGTGGGTGTGTGTATATGAGCCGAGAGTTAGAGAGTGGGGGAGGAAGAAGATAAAGTGGTTTGTGAGTGTGATTAGTTTATGCTTTATAAAGATCTTCCATATCTTTTAATGGTATAATTCTTAGAATATTCCTTACACAAAATCTAACATAATCTAATAAAATCAAGTGAAATCAAATAAAATCCCCATGTGGGACCCATAGGGGCCGGATTTGGTGAGGGGGGGGGGGTAAATGTAATTTTTGAGAACTTGAAGGTTTAAAGTGCAAATGGTAAGTTTTAAGTATGTTTAAGTGTATGTAGGTGTTTTTATGATTTTTAAGGTGTTCTAGCATCAATACAAGATTAATATCATAAAAAAATTACTCCTAGTCAAATTTTGATGTCCCTATTATTGTCCGGTTGTTCGGTTCGTTACGGTTCGTTAAAGTGCTGAATTGCGCAGTTTCACTAGTTATAAAGCACTTTTTGTGGCAGTTTTAATTCCCGACACTTTGTAAGTTGTTTTGCATAATAAAACATAAATTCTACATGATATTAATGTGCTTAAAAGCTGATTATAGCTTAATTGTTGCTGAATTATGCTGAATTCTGCATTTAGAGTGCATTTCGGGTGCTTTTTAGTGCATAGTTTAGCTTCCGGAAAGTTTATATATTAACCCTTGTATCCACACTTGGATTTTATTGTATTTTAGACGTTGGACCTACTCCTAGGCCCCAATTCTATTGTCTGATTGTTTTCTGCAAAACTGCTGACACATTGTGTCTTACCGGTGAGTTTATTAGTCTTTCTGACGCAACGCTAAAGTAACGCATAAAGCAATATTTGAAGTATAAAACGTGCATGAATTCACATGTATTGCATGAAATCAGACTATGTTGACATTTAAGCACATAATTGCAGATATTTAATAATAATTAGACTGTACGGAAATTACCAGTTTTGTGCCAGTTGTCACAAGATTGTTGGGATTGAACCCTATCAAAGGAACAGTTGATAAAGCGAAAACTGGATCAGATCAGTGGATTCACAATAAGCAGTTGTTCGCATCAGTCTTTCCCCTTGAATGTGGCCTAACATCTGATATCCTCTAACTACTGCCCTTCTACAACAACTGAGGATCATAAGAAACTCAGATCCTAACAATGTTTGAATGCAAATGTTATTTCGTTTACAAAAGATTAATAAATTGTATATTTTTGTATTTTTTATACTCTAAACTTTAAGTATTTACCGACTGACTTATTTATTTATTTATTTTATTTATAAGTCTATATAAATATAACTATATTCATCATTTATATTTGTTATGCATGGTTTTCTAAGAAACGACCGTGTTTGCACACGGGTCTTACCGGTAGTATATATAATAAGACAAAACAATCAAATTTACGAATTTACCCTTTTGACATTAAAAAATTAAAAACATAAAAAGATAAAAAGAATTTAATGTTGTTTTATAACTTTTAATCTCATCCATCCATCTCCCAAGATCAATGGTTGGAAAGTGGTTCTCACGGTTTTCGCAACTAGAGGTTGTTTTCATTTTAGCGGTCCCCTATATATATATAGAAACAGGATTAGGTGAAAACGCTCAAAAGTGTGAGAACGGTGAGAACGCATCCTGGCTCAACACGTGGCGCGGGACATGATCAGGGTCCGAGGGTTTTTTGTCTTTTCAATCTTCTTTTATTTTCCCAACGCGGTATAATATTTTCTGGCGTTTAAGTTTTTTTTTTGGCGTTAATTACATTCATTAAACTTTTTGGCGTTGAATTCATTGTTTTTGTGTCACATAGATAATTTTCAGGCGTTATAGCGTTTTCTGGTCAATTTTTTTGGCGTTTTGTGGCATTTTGTATAATAATTCACTACGAGTCATTAATATTTGCATAAGATTACAGTAAGACCAATTTTTTTTTTTTGGCGTTTAGTGAATGTTTTGGCGTTTAATACATTTTACTAGGTGCTTTGCCAGCACCCGTTCTCACAGTTTTCATACTACTAGCGTTTTGGTGTTTGTAGTTTTTGGCGTTTTATATAATAATGTATTTTATTTACAGAGAATTAGTTAACAAAACAACATATAACTTGATATCAAAACAATATAAAATGAAAATAAAAAAATAAAAAATGGTAATCTAGTTTCTCTTCCGAATCTTCACTGTCATCAGCCTCTTTCTTCTTGAATTTCTTTTGGCGTTTTGAACTTTTTTTGAATATCTTAGCTAGATTCCAATTTTCCTACATAAACCCCGTCTTTTTCAGTCAAAGCTGCTTAGTGGCAACCTGTTTTTTGGTGTGATATTCTTGTTTGGTGGCATGTCATTGAAGATCAACTCTTGCTTGATGTTATTTATAATAATGGAGTCCAAAATAGCATTTTACCTTTGCGTTGATCCCTTTATTCCATGCTGATATTCATCAAGAACAAAGCTCACATGATGGCATATCACTGTCATCAGTCTCTTTTTCTTGAATATTTGTCCATCTCATTCAGGAAAATATTATTGAGATAACCCCCTCAGAAGAAGAATCCATTTCAGTGAAAGCTTTGCCATCTGTGGTTATTTTAACCAACATTTTTTGGCGTTTTAAAGTGAGTGGTTTCTAGAGGATATGACGTTTGTTTTTCTGGGTGTGATCAATTCAATGTGTATAGACCCCTCTCTTATAGGAGTTTTTTGGCGCGTAGTTTAGGCGAAACTTTTTTATTGTAATAAATGATACTAATAAAGTAACTGTCTTTTCAGTTACTATTTTTGTATTTACTGTTTTGATCAGCTTTATCAGTTTGTAGGTGATAGACGTCCCATCTTCTAAGTTTGGCGTTTTTTTAAATGGTGTTATGCAGACCAAGATGACAAAATACAATAACGGAGAAAATAAAATATTAAGCAGGAAAAATATTTTTTGTTATTTCTGGCGTTTTGTAAGTCATAACCTTTTTTAGTATTTTTTTGGCGTTTTGAAAATAAATAGAGAAATATATCATTTAACTATCTTAAAAAAAGAGAAGATCACACAGAAGAAAAAACAAAATTAAAACCCTTCGTCAGAAGGTACTTTATCCGAAATGTATCCATCACTTGCATCATCTTCTTCCTCGGAGTCTTCATCTGGATCTTCATCCATGTCATCACCTTCACCTTCATCAGCTTCTGGTTCCTGAAGATTCTGATGCCTCCACTTGAACATGTCTTGCATTAATTCCAATTTTGAGTCCATTTCTGTGTTCGTACAAGTGGCGTTATGCAATTCTTCCATGAAACCAAGACCCTGCTTTGTCATGATGTTTTCAAGCCAGTAGACTTCCTACTCTCCGCTGTTGTATGTAACCGTCACCATGTCTGTTTAATCATCAAAACGCCATGATGTCATGACAGGGTCCGGCTTCACATCTGCTTTGATTGGTCCAAATTTCCTGGTAATGCTTTCATAAGCATATGTGTTTCATGGCATTCGTTGTCTAGAGCGATGCCAAGGGATAAGATACCCCTCTGTACCTCTTTTTCCATCTTCAAAATTGCCCTGGCCGTCTTAACACACACCCTCCTTCTGTTGTCAAATCGGAGGACGAATCGCCTGATTGCCAGAGTGTATCTCCACGAAACGATTGTTGCCATTTTTTGGCATTTTGGTTAAGTTGGCGTTTTTGGTTAAAGATGTTTTTGCAGAAATGGATAGATTTAAGTGATTATGGAAGCTATGTTTTACCTCGTTTATATAATGATGTTTTTGGCGCGTAATTTAGGAGGGAATTTCTTCTAATAAATGTTAATAACTGAAATTCAGTTATTGTGTTGTTTCATCTTCCTGTAATATCCAACGCTTTTTATCACTAATTTTTGAAGTTTTGTTTTTAATGGCATTTTTTTTAATGGCGTGTTATCATTTGATGATGTTTTGAATATGAGCGGTAAAAGACCCTTTTACCCTTAATGAAGCGCGTCCCACATAATAAAATTGATGTTATTTACGAAAACGCCACCGCGCAATCTAGTCCATGGATTGTTTTGATCGGACGACCCATAAGCGTTCTCACACTTTCTACCGTTTTCTCCAGATCCTGACCCTATATATATATATATATAGGGTAAGGTTCATGCGAGAACCACCTTTATTTTGAGAACCGCGAGAACCAATGTGAACACAACCTAAAATAGCTAAAAAAAACCTTAAAAAAACGTAAAAAAAACCTAACCCCCACCCCCTCCCCCAAAAACCTAAACCCCACCCCCTCCCCCCCAAAAAAACCTAACCCCCCCCCCCCCCAAGCTAAATGCTAAAAACTAAAACCCCCAAAAAACCTAAAAAAACCCAACCCCCACCCCCCCCCCCCCCCTCAAGCTAAAATGCTAAAAAACTAAACCTCTAAAAAACCTTAAAAAAAAAAAAAAAACACACAAACTTTTTTTTAATATTTGTTAAGTTAAAATCGCTACTTTTAGTTGCAAAAAAAAAAATTTTAAATAAAAAAAAATTTTGGCTACTAAAATTAGCGATTTTTTTTATAAAAAATATTAAAAAAAAAATTGTGTGTTTTTTAGCTATTTTTAGTTGTTTTCACATTGGTTCTCGCAATAAAGGGTGGTTCCTAACGGATATTTGTCCTATATATATATATAATTCAGCTGCTTAACTCATTTTTCTCGTGTAAGTCGAAAAATAAAATGTTTTATAAATATAAGAAAATCCCTCTGGACGAGCTTATTTTTCTCTTTCTTGTGACCTAAGTTTCATAAAAAACGGAGTAGGGTCAAGTTATTATTATGTATGACGATGGTACCAGGTTTATATTCTAAACAAACGAACATGATTAACAAAGCGAATTTCAATGAAGTATAACTATGATTATAACAAATGTACTTTAGTAACAAATAGACATCCGCTAATAAACAATTGTTATTTACGTTTCGTGTCTCGATTACGCTTCGTTTTACGGATTCCGCACTAATAGACATCCGCTAATTATGCCAATCACCATTATTATTATTGTATTCTATTTCAGTATCAATCATCTCCAAATATAGGAGATTTCATTGTACCTTATATATATTGCATATTGTGAATGAAAGGGGGCAAGCATTGACAAATCATAATTCTCTACATGGTATCAACCCTACGATCCTAAACCCTTCTCTTCTTTTTTTTCTTCCTGCCGCCACTTCCTGCTGCCTCACCTTTCTTTTTCCGATCCTTCTTCTCACCCAATCAATGGCCGATAACAAGCTTCATCCAGCCGTCACCGTTACCAACATCCGAGCCTCTATCTCGATCACCCTTGACAACGAGGCAGCCGACTATAACACGTGGTCGGAGCTGTTCCTTATTCACTGCACGGCGTTTCTTGTTTCCGATCACCTAGCCCCTCGCCCTAAGCCCCCTGCTACTTCCACCTCGGCCAACAAAGAAAAACAACCGGCAGCCCCATCTGATGACTCATGGGAACGCCTTGATGCCATAGTCCTTCAATGGATCTATGGAACCATCTCCACGGACCTCCTCAAAACCGTCATCAAACATAAAACCACCGCCTATGACGCCTGAAAAGCCATTGAAAACCTCTTCCAAGACAACAAAGCAACCCGAGCCCTCTACCTTAAACAAAAATTCGCCAACACTTGCCTAGAAAACTTCTCGTCCATGCGGGCCTACTGTCAGGAAATTAAAGTCTTGGCCGATCAACTGAACAACGTCGATGCTCCAGTTGACGAACAGGATCTTGTTCTACAAACCCTCGCAGGCCTCACTGAACAATATGAAACTGTGGCCACTATACTACAAAACACCAAACCCCCTCCTCCTTTCTTTGAGGTTCGGTCGCAGTTATGTATGAATGAGACCACCAAAGCTAACCAAGCTCTCCATTCGACCTCCCACGCCGCCACTGCCCTACATGTCCAAAGCCAAACTCGTTCCCCCTCTTCGGCTAACCCAAATACACCCGGTTCTCAGGCCTCATCCGAAACTCGACAGGACTACGGTCGTGGCCGAGGCCGGTCCCGTGGACGTGGTTGGGGTCGGTCCACTTCTTCTCAGTCGAACCGGTCACGAGGTCAACAATCCTATACGGCCCAGCAGCAACATCCATATATCATTTTCCCCAACAATTGGGCTGTTAACCAGTAGGCTTCCCTCCTCAATCAATCCAACACCTTTGGCCTACAAAACAACTCGGCCCCACCCTGCCCCTACCCATCTATGCCATGACCCAATGGAGGTCAGGGGATACTGGGCCTGCGGCCTGCTCAGGCCCATATGGCCACTTATAGTCCAACACCAACCGACATTGCCCATACACTCTCTCTATGAGCCAGTCACAAGACCCAGTTAGATATATGGACAACGGCGCCACAGGCCACATGGAACAACCAGGTATTCATTCTCCGTCTATTTTTAATACCTGCACTAATAAACAAATAGTTGTTGGCAATGGTACGACCATCCCTGTTGTTGGACAAGGCAACAAAACCTTACCACTGCCCTTCCCACCATTCAAACTAACCAATGTCCTGTATGCCCCTAACCTAATTAAAAACCTCATATATGTCCGTAGCCTAACGACAGACAACTTACTTTCAATAGAATTTGACCCGTTTGGTTTTCTTGTGAAGGATCTCAAGACCAAGGAACCTATCCTACGATGCAATAGCTCGGGCGATCTCTACCCTCTGACCACCAACTTCATCAAGTCTCCCACCTCCCCTACCGCTTTTGCTGCTATCACTCAAGACCGTTGGCATCAAATCCTTGGGCACCCGAGCACCTCTTTATTGCAATCGTTGAAGTCTTGTTCCTTTATTAATTTTAGTAAACCAAACAATACACTTTGTCAATCTTGTGTTTTTGGCAAATGTGTCAAACTTCCATTTCATGATTCTATTAATAAAACTAATTTACCATTTGATATCATTCACAGTGATTTGTGGACCTCCCCGGTACTAAGTACCGGTGGTCACTGTTATTATATATTGTTTCTTGATGATTTAACGGATTTTCTTTGGACATACCCTCTTACCAATAAATCTCAGGTTTATAACACATTCACCAACCACATCCACACCCAATTTGAACGAAAAATAATATAGTTTCAGTGTGACAATGGCACAGAATACATAAACAACAATTTTAAACAATTTTGCCAAGTCAATGGAATATAATTTCGCTTCTCCTGTCCGCATACTTCCTCTCAAAATGGAAAAGCGGAAAGGAAAATACGAACCATCAACAATATGATCCGCACCCTGTTAGCCAAAGCCTCCCTACCCCCCACCTTCTGGCATCATGCTCTTGAAACTGCCACCTACCTCCTCAATATTCTCCCAAAGAAAACTCATAAGTTTCTGTCCCCCACTACCCTCCTCTACAACGTCCTTCCAACCTACACGCACATTCGCGTGTTTGGTTGCCTAAGCTATCCCATCACACCATCCACCACCATACATAAACTCACAAACCGCTCCAAACCTTGTGTATTTCTTGGCTACCCCCAACCATCGCGGGTATAAATGCTTTGATCTCACAACTAATCAAATATTTATCTCGCGACACGTCCATTTTGAGGAATCCATTTACCCATTCTCCATACAACACCCCACCACAACCCAAACCTATAACTTCCCATCCTCTCCTATTTTTCCACAGCTGTGGAATAATATTCACACTCCCTCACCCACCGTACCACCTTCTACCCATCCGAACACACCCCTGGCCCATCCCCACCCGACCCGTTTTCTGCCCCTCACTCCCCTGAACCGCCAACCGCCCCATCCAGCCTAATACCCCCTTTCCTAACGACCCATTTTCTACTACTTCGGCCCATCCCACTTCACCGCCCCACTCCTCCACTAATACCACTCCACCGGCCCAAACACCCACTGGCCCACCACAACCGATCCACCCACCTTCTGCTACTCAACTCCCTACCCGCATAATGCGAACTCGTGCAATGGATGGCATAACCAAACCAAAACAATTATTCAACCTTAACACTACTACCATTGTCCCTATTACCAAAAACCCACACCTTGCCTTGTCCACACCCGAATGGTACAATGCCATGCACAATGAATTTAGTGCACTTATTAAAAATGAGACTTGGGAATTGGTACCTCGTTGCCCAGACATGAATATCATTCGCAGTATGTGGTTGTTTAAACACAAATTCCGTTCAGACGACACTTTAGAGCGTTACAAAGCAAGGTTGGTTTGTGATGGTCGTAGCCAACAGGTTGGAGTTGATTGTAGTGAAACATTCAGTCCGGTGGTCAAACCCACCACTATTCAGACTGTTCTTATGCTAGCTCTGTCTCAGACTTGGCCAATCCATCAGTTAGTTGTAACAAATGCCTTCTTACATGGGAACCTACAGGAGACCGTCTTTATGCATTAACCCATGGGCTTTCGACATCGTGACTACCCTGATCATGTCTGTCGTCTCAAGAAGTCTCTTTACGTCCTCAAACAGGCCCCAAGGGCCTGGTATCAAAGGTCATCCAATAAGGGTTCTCTCAATACAAAACGGACAACTCATTATTTATCTATCACCATGGTCATGATATCGCCTACCTTCTCCTCTATGTCGATGACATCATTCTCACCACCTCTTCTGACCTACTGTGACAGCGGCTCATGACTACTCTTGCAGGAGAATTTGCTATGAAGGATTTGGGGCCGTTATCTTACTTTCTGGGCATTTCAGTCACTCGGACGGGTGACAAACTATTTCTGTCTCAACATACATATGTGAAGGACATTATTCACCGTGCAAGTATGGATACGTGCAAGCCTACGGCTACTCCGGTTGACACTCAGAGCAAATTAGGTAGCACTCCAGATTCGTTATTCGATGACCCTGCCACATACAGAAGTCTTGCAGGTGCCTTGCAGTATTTAACTTTTACCAGGCCCGACATTGCATACGTGGTTCAGCAGATATGTATGCATATGCACTCTCCTTGTCTAGCTCACTGGAATGCTCTCAAGCGCATCATACGGTACCTACAGGGCACTGTTCACTATGGTCTTTACCTTACCTCCTCTTCTGCGCTCTCGATCCGCGCATATACTGATGCTGACTAGGCTGGTTGCTCTGACACCCGACGCTCTACATCTGGCTACTGTGTTTACCTCGGGGATAATTTAGTATCCTAATCCTCTAAGAGACAGTCTACCATTTCCCGTTCAAGTGCAGAAGCGGAATACCGCGGTGTCGCAAATGTCGTTGCCGAAATATGTTGGCTGCGAAATCTCCTCCTTGAGCTTCATCGTCCTCTGTCAAAAGCCTCACTGGTTTACTGTGACAATGTCAGCGCCATTTACTTGTCTGGAAACTCGGTTCAACATCAACGAACCAAGCATATTGAGCTTGATATTCACTTTGTTCGGGAACATGTTCAAAAAGGCCTTGTTCGTATCTTGCATATGCCATCTCGCTTCCAGGTTACTGACATTTTCACCAAGGGTCTGCCTCGGGTTCTATTCGATGACTTTCGTTCCAGTCTAAGCATCCGTTCGCCTCCCACTTCGACTGTGGGGGTGTAATAGACATCCGCTAATTATGCCAATCACCATTATTATTATTGTATTGTATTTCTGTATCAATCATCTCCAAATATAGGAGATTTCATTGTACCTTATATATAGTTAATATTGTGAATGAAAGGGGGCAAGCATTGACAAATCATAATTCTCTACACGCACGTAAAAACGAAGTCATACGCAAAACTTGTGATCGTTATGATCCGATCCTGAACTCTCAAGTGGTATTAGAGCTCGGTAAGTTTTGCGTTTATTCGTGATCGAAATCGGACGAGTTTCGGATCATTTCTGTGTAAAAATCAAATTTTCGTTGAACTTCGCTGTCATGTTTGTGAATGTTAGACACATTTCATTGATATTCAGTTTGTTTTGAAAAGTTTTGATTTGAATCGGTAAAGTTTTGAAATTTTTGATTGATTTCGAACACGATCAGATTTGAAAAGAATTCATACATGAGTCAATTGTTTCAGTTCTGAAATAAACATGATAAGCCTGAGTTTCAGATCTAAAAGATGAGTTTCGGTTGATTTTAGGTGCGAGTTTATGTACTTCGGACAGTTTACATCAGATTTCATATAGATTCTGAACTAATTAGATCGATTTCGGATGATTTTTGATATAAAATTTGAACTTTTATATTGAGTTCCGGTGAATTTCTAACTGTTTCGGTTTGATTTCGTTAAGTTTCAGTGTGCTAAAATGTGTTTGAACAACTGAATATACTGATCATTGTATCGTAACAGTTGGTGTTCAGTCAAAATTACAAGAAAAAAACTTGAAAAACTCATAAACAAGTTAAACAGAATTGATTACAGGTACATCCGTACATCTTGAAAAACTTCCGTGCATCATAATCTTGTTCATAAGATTGCATCATATTTGGAATATTAGATCAGAATTGAAAATGAGATATTCTGATTTTGTTCAAATCTTAGTTGCTAGTTTTGAATCTGAACGGAAAAAGTAGTGTGTTTCAGATCTGAAGTTGTAGGTTGTTTGCGATTGAAGTGGTTTTCAAAGCTGTGATTTTGTTGGTGTATATTGTGATAATAATCGAAGATGTGTGATGTTTGAGATGTGTGATTTTGTTGGTGTACACATCTTTGGTTCAAATGTACAAATTGCATTTTCAACAACACAAATTTTCAAATGTCTTCATGTTCCGTTGAGAATCAAAAAGCCCTAAATAACGACCCTAAAAACGGGAAAGATAGAGAATCGTCTAGACAGAGTGGAAGATAAAGAGTCAGATTTAGAGAGAGAAAGAGGTGTTCGATGATAGGGTGGAAATCAGAGAAGAGTACCGGTGTAGAGTGAACTCCGTCAATAGTGGAGATCAGAGAACGCCGGCGAATGATGTTCTCTGGTGATTTAGCATGTGTGTTCCCCGACGAATGATGTTGTAGTTACTGAACCGACCGGGTGTAGCTTGAATGTTATCCCAATGAGGTGAAGGGGACAGGTACTGTTGATTAGTGAGGAAGGGTGGTTGTGGTGGTGATATGCAGTGGCTAATGGTGATAGTTGTTTGTGACAATTAATAAGGGTGGTGCTTGGTGATTGCCATAGTGGTTTTGGATTAGGAAATGATGGATGCAGTGGTGTTTGATGATGGTTTGAGAAGTGGGGTATATTAGGTTGGTGGAGGTCACGATGGTTATGGTTGTCGTTAATGATTGTCGAAAGTGGTTAGAGGCGGCGATTGATGTTGATGTTCACCGCAGTGAAGTCGATCCGATTATGGTGTGGATGAAGGTGTGGATGGGGATAGTGGGTTTTATTTATAATAAAACTAGGTTTTAAACCCGCCGTCCAACGTATACAAACGATAGAATTTTTGCCCGCCACGCCTTGGTGCGGCTTAAAAACATCTGGGAATATGATCATAGAAAATAACACATATATTCGTTACAGAAATAGACATAAAGAACCTCCTTCAACTGATAAGGTCTTAGGTATATAAATTTCATACAATTGTTATGGTCGCCAGTTTTGGGACTTAAATCGGGTATGTTCGTTTCATATCATGTGCAAAAGAGATGTTGTTAGTCGATATGGCTGCTTAACAATTGGATTGCAGTTGCATTTTTTTTTCCTAGTTTGCAACTGCAAAAAAAGTGCTTTCCTCTTGATCATTCCTTGCGCTCTTTCTTTTGTGAGCTGGTTGAATCTGAAATGACTAAGAAGGGCTTCAATCATATACAACAATAGCATAAAACACCTTTGCCCACTTACCCTTCATAGCAGTTACCATTAACACTTTGTCTCATCCTCCCCACATATATATACACACATAGCCGCATATCTATATTTCCACACAACAATTATTTCAACAACAAAATCACAACAGAATTGAAAAACACTAATTCGAACACACCGAGTAGTACTTGATATATTAGTTTTTAAAACGGGCCATGTTTCATAGACACGACTACTTAGAATAGATTTAAGAAGCTCCTTTAAGTATGAAAAAGTTTGAATGAAAACAAAGGAAGAAAGTGACCAAGTCCACCTTTTATGTGGAAGGGGTCCATTTGGTGTTCTAATTAATAACCTCCATTGAGGCTCATCTAATTTATTTCGACAATGGTTCGAATTAAGTTAGTACGTCAAAAACAAAATCACTGTCACTAATTTTTCCTTTTTAAATAGGAACTATAAGATGAAGAAATGTGAAGGCCAAGCCAAAAGTTTTGACCAATAACCAAATGAACAGAAGTAGGACTAATTGTAATATAAAACCAAAGTTAACTCAAATCAAATAGTGTTCACCCCTAAATACTTGTTCCTTGTCATAAACGACTTTATTCTTTAATTGCTATACAAATCGGTACAAGAAAAAAATATATGTTCCTTTCTGGACTTAAAAATATACTTTCTTTTTTCAAGAACATATCTCCTACAGTTTGTATAATATGGAAATGTTAGGATATACTGCAATGATAAGAGATTCAAAGAGTAAAATAAAATTAACTTTTTGTTGGGTTTTTACAGATAGTGTTTTGTTGTTTCTTTTAAACAGCAATTTATACTCCTAATTACCACTAATCAACCTAAACTAAACAGCCCCTATCAAAGAAAGTTCTTACAATGCAAATATCATGTTTAATATTTTTTTAAAAGACTATCCTTTTATCATCAATAATCGATTTTGAAAGTTTGATTTCAGAACCATCAAGAACACAATTTTGAGTTCTAAGGTTGTGGGCTACTTATAACACACTCTTTTCTGACACTTAACAAAACACACACAAAAAGGAGATAATCGAGAAGCAGTTATCGAATTTGGGCATTGAACTACCAATGCGAGTCACCAACCGTACACCAAACACACACAAAAAAGGAAATCGCAGACACAATTACCACATCGAAGCCCAAAGATTGACTAATCTAAAAGTAATCGTAGCGCCGCACAACGAAAAACAAACGAAATACGAACGAAATGCTTATCCCAAACACACAAAAACAACAATTTGCACACCTAATGAACAAATCCAAAAAAAGCGCAAATTTAAAAGCTTCCTGGAAGATACTAACCTGGAAATCAAACAAAGACAACATGTAGATAAATACTCCTGGAGTAAAAGGATTTATATGTTCAAGAGATAACACGTCACAGTACACGTGTTGTCAAGAAAACCCAGAACCTAGCAGAAGCGTGTAAGAAATCGATAAAAGCAACACACCTAAATGTCAGCATAGCATACCTGAAGAAGACGAAATAACAAACAAAATTGAGAAGAGGCTTGAATTTAGCGAATAGTATCCAAGCAAATGACGATTAAGAGTTAATTCTAAGAACAAAAACCATAGTGCCCTATCAGTTAAAGCAATAATCAGAATAGGACCAAAATAACCTCACTATTGGGATTTCTTGTTTATCTTTTCTGGTATATATAAACAACCTCGCTAACGACATTTCTTTTCGATTCTCACAATATTCTATGATTTAGGTTTTATCGGAAATAAAGCATTTGCATATTCATAAGAAGCTAAACAAACATATTAAAATATGTATTACTATTCAAAAGGATACAAACATCAAACATCTAGTGGGCATAAATACACATCAAAATTCCAAAGTATTTAACATGAATTAAGGACCAAAATATTCGCAAAACAACTTGGTTTGTTTGTCGAATTCAGTACCTCCAAAAAAGCGACTCTAAAACCAAAAGTTCATTTTTCACCTTCCTTGTCACTGGATCAATGTTCGGATCCCTTGTCCTGCTAATGTAACACCCGCTCGAGAGATCGGGACTCTAGGATGTGCCGCCATCGTCTGATGCCTGAGGCCAGGTCATTCCGAAGAACTGGAATACCACTCCTTTACCCTCTGCAACCACAAAATCGTTGGTCTGACTAAGTTTCTGAAACTACAAATCAATAATAAATGAGTTAATAATTAGATTATAGACACAACCTTGCAATCTTGAAATTGATTATCTGATATTAGGTTTTCAAGTCTCCGAATCAGAACATATCATGTTCCGTTTAACAATCGTTGTCGTCTGAGAGGCACCACCAAACAGTACAGTCACCGTCCCTGATAACCCCCATTGCCGTAGGGAAGGAACGGCCGGAAGTCATTACACCGACGTACTCTGTCTCACTCCTCTCTATGTCGCGCAATCCTAAAATCTCCACTATTGACGGCGAAGCTTGCGGCAGGAGATTGACGACCAACACCGGTCAACAATTAGTCATCATCAGTCGCTGATTGAAGACTCAAAACCAGTTGGTCCGACCTGGTTTGAGTAGAGCTTCAGATGACCTGGCAAGAACCTGCAAGATCACAAGGAAAAATCACACCGTTAGCCTCGTCACAGGGAGGGGGGCCTCTCTGTAACCAAGCTCGGGCGTGAGAATAAGTATTTGTGAGGAGAGAATAGGTCAGGAAGAGAGAGAGGAGAGTTTAGAGAGAGAAAGTAGCGATCACCTTTGGTAAGAAGTTTGAGGGGGTATTTATACTTTTGGGGGGATGCTGATGTGGCAAGTTAGTTAGGGTCGGACCAGTCGCTGTCATGGTAGTTAAAGCTGTGGGTCCCAGTTAGTTATGGCGTATCAATGTGTTTAGTCGTTCTGTCTACGGCATTGGATGCGATCCGACCCTTTAAGTAATGAGGTTCGGTTCTATGTTTGTTGGTCATTCGGTCCGACCAAGGATGTATCCTCATCAAGTCCCCCTAGTTCATAGCGTTTGCTTGGTAAAAGCTTCGAACTAAAATGGCGAAATTTTTGGCGAGTTGGCCCCCTGATTCGTCGTATGTTTCATTGATTTTTGAATTTCAAATTTTGGCGGTGACTTTTGTTACGTAACTGACGGTCGTTTTATCTTCCTCCTAACTGACGTGACGTTTGACTTGTGGTAGTTATCATGACGTGTCGGCTCCTTATTGGAGGCCCTATGGCGGTGGAGAAAAAAACTTTTTATATATAAAGAAAAAACTACTTTTCTTTTTTCACTTTTACCTGTGTTGCCTTCTTCTTCTTCTCCCTTTTCTTTTTTCTAAACCAGAGACTCCGATCAGGTTAGTTTCTTCCTTTTAATATGGCGAACAAAAGCAACTTGTCCGGTTGCTTCAATATTCTGAATAAAAACGGTTTGAAGTGATATGTAGAACAATACGCTATTCCTGCTTCCTTACACCCTGTTCTTCCTGAAAAGAATACACCTATCTATCCTTTCGTTCAGGGGAAGATAGGTGTTTACACGCGTATGTTCGACTATTGCAACTATCGTCTTCCTTTGACGAAGTTCCTGGTTGACGTCCTTCTGTTCCATGAAGTTCACCTCTCTCAAATGAACCCCTTCGGCCTTGCCAAGGTGTGTCATTTCGAGCTGGCTTGTCGTGGTTTGGACTCCGACCCGGATTTAAATGAGTTCCGAGCTTTTTACAAGTTGAATCGGTCCTGTAGTTGGTATACCTTCGAAGTTAGGAAGAAGAACGCCTGTTGTTATACGTGGATTACTACTAGTTTGAAAGATTGGAAAGACCGTTTCTTCCTGGTTGATGATCGATGCGTTCCGGCCGAGATGTCATAGAGACTGAAGAAGTCACGCCTCCCACCCCCTCTTCCTGAAGACTTTGAATTCAATAGAAATTTATATGCGGCCTTGATCAAGGAAGCCGGGCGTGTACAAAAGTATCCGGAACACATTCTCGTCATGGGACGGATAAGCACGATTTGGGCCGAACCGGAATGGTATCCAACCCTTAAGTGGAATGGAGAGGGTTAGTTATGTCTTTATAATGTTTCTCGTATCATTCATTATTCGTTTACTCGTTTTTTATATAAATATGTACCGGATGCGTTCGGTCGTACGAGACTATGAATAGTATTACTTGTTTGTTTTGTGCAGCTATAGGTTTGAAAGAAGCTCTGAGGTTGAAATCCTTCGATTCTACCGAACTTGATGTTCGAGCCACCAAGACACCGAAAGGCGATCCTCCGTATCTGAGCGTCGTGTAAGAAAATCTTTATCCGATTCGAGAGCCAACGACCCCGGTCGATCAAGGAGGTTCAGCTGGTCAAGGAGGTTCGGGCTCAGCTCCTTCTGCTCGGACGATGAACTTGTCTTTGGCCCAAGTGGCAGCGGCGGCTGGTGGTGATAAAGGAAAAAAGACTGGTTCAAGCGGAACGAAAGGGTCTGGTTCCAAGTTTGTTATATATGGTTCGGAGCATCTTTCTGTTGAGGATGAAGGGGTGAACGTTGAAGAAGGTGAGGGTGACGACGATGAGACTGAGGCGCGTCCTCAAGTCAGTTTAAAGAGAGGACGGACTATTTCTAAACCTGATCCGAATCCCAAGCAACTGAAGAAAAAGAAGTTGGATTTTAAAACAATTACGTTGGAAGACGACGAAGTCGATCAGGTCACCGGGTTTTCTACTGCCGGAGGCTTACTAGAGAACTTAGATGCTCATCTTCATGGCAGCAAGACTCCTAGGGATCACCCGGTCAATCTCCCATCGAGCCCAGTGTCTTTTGGTGGGCCAGCTACCAAGGTGATTGAGGACATACATATGTCTGATCCTTCACCCTTCAAGAAAATTGAACCTTCTCCTTCGGGTAAGCCAATGACCGGGGTCGCTTCTAACGTTTCAAGGCCAAGTCCTCAGCCGTGCCTCTTCCTCCCCTTTATGGTACGAAACTGAAGCTGTTTTCATATGTCGGGAACTAGGTTCGGGTGAAGCTGTGGACGTGAACTCTGCTCTTTCTCTGGAGAAGTACGTCCCTGAATGGTCGCTGGCGAATAAAGACAGGATTGTGGACGCTTTGTCAGAAAAAATGGCTTTGTTTCATCTCGGAACTCCTGCTGAGCATGCGTATTACCGGAAGATGAGTGGTCCGGAGCTCGGTAATGCTCTGATGCTGAACCAAGCCCAGTCTAACTCTCTGGTAGTGGAGGCCTATAAGCGCTGGATCGAGGCCGAGTCTAATTGCCGCGGGTTTGAATACGAGGTTGCCTCTTTGAAGAGCGAGGAGAGTATCCGATCAAAGACTAAACAAGAGATCTCATCTCTTCGTACTCAAGTAGATCGACTGAACGAGCAAGTATCGGAGGCGAAAGAAGTTAGCAAGGCTTCACAGGCTTCTGCCGCGGTTGCCTACGAGGCTCGTGAAAAAGCTATCCATGATCTTGAGGATATGACGCTGAAGTTTGGGGAGTTGGAGAAAAAATTATCTGATGTATAAAGGAGAGGCAAGGCTGAGCTAAAGGAGATGCAAACGTCTTACGACCAACTTCTGGCCGATCATCATCGCTTGATCAGCGGTACGTTCGTAATTTATTCTTTTCTATTTTCTTTTTCTACTCCTTTTTTAAATCCTGTTTCTTTTCAGATAAGGACGAGCTCGAGAGGGCTCGTGACAGGGCCATCGAGTCGCACCGGACAACGATTGATGAAGCGAAGGGCATGCTAACTCATTGCGACGGTGAAATGGTCGAGTTGTACGCCCTTGTATCGGAGCTTATGCTTACCAAACAGTGGTTCTTGACGGATGGGGTAGCTTGGGTCGTTAAGCTAGTTCATCAAAGCCCTGAGTTGGAGAAAGTTGTTGCGGACCTGGTTAATAGTGTCAATGTAGTTGGAGTGAATGAGGGAATTAAACAAGGTTTTCAAGCTGCTAAGGATTCAGTTTGCTCTGCCGAAGAGGTTTTCGGGTACGACGAGGGGGACAAGGATGCACTGGATGTTGCGATCAAGGCCTTTGATAATTTCCATATTTCTGTTATTGGCAAGGTCGCAGACCTAGTGGACAAACCTTTGTCCGTTATCAAGCAGAGGAGTGAACTTCCCATTGTGAAGGAGGATTACGAAGCTTGAAGTTTGGCTCTTGTAATCGTACAGTATTTTACTTTTATCGTGGCATGTAACCGTACAATTTAATTTTCCGTTTATGATTTTGCTGATCATGTTCCTTTAGTTTGTATGAAATCATATTTTTGGTGGAAATATTAATGCCTGGTTTCTCAGCTTTTTAGTTTGCGTCCAAACTTTTGCTGCTCGGCCAAATTATTGATCGGTCATCTAGGTGACCGGATCGTAGCAAGAAGTTCTTATAAGTTGACTTCTCTTGCTTTGTCTTTTTTGGTTTTGTTTGTCAGATCGTATAAGATCCGGACCTTTCGCTTAATAGATTTTATTGTTCTGAACTATTTAAGCCTTCTCGATCGGCGCGAGGCATGGGTCGAGGCCCATTAGTGCACATTTTTATATTGTTCGAACTTATACATGAGATATGCTATGATTTATACTTGTGAAATACAGATCGCTTTATTTATTATCTTGATAATCACGGTTCCGGGGCAGACCCTCCTGGTTTACAAGGAAATAGAAAATACTTCGGGGCATTACCCTCCCGATTTTTACATGGAAAAAGAAATACTTAGAAATAAAAGATAGCGATCTTTCTAGTCCGTAGCGGACTAGCGTCTACATGAAGCACTTTTTTTAGATGAACCCCATTCCATGTTCTGGGTACGGGAGTTCTGTCGATTTTTTCAAGCACGTAAGAACCTTTATCGCTTGCCTCTTTTATGCGGTACGGCCCCTCCCACTTTGAGGGTCAACTTCCCAGGAGCTTCGACGCGGCTAGCATCGATGCTTCGGAGCACAAAGTCTCCGACTTTAAACTTGTAAAGCTTGGCACGGGCATTGTAGTATTTCTCGATTTTCTTTTTGTACCATGCTTCTTTAATTGCAGCAATGTTCCGACGTTCTTCCAGTAGATCGAGATTGGATCGGAGCTCCTGTTTGTTTTCTTCCCAATTTTTACACCTTTGATTAGGGAGCCCAATTTATGTGGGAATCACAGCCTCGGTGCCATATGTTAGACTGAACAGTGTTTCTCCGTTACTAGTCTTGTGCAACGTTCGGTGAGCCCATAATACGTTCGGCAGTTCGTCTGCTCCCAAAAGAATCTTGTTTTGCATTATCGCTTACTATGTAGAGCGGAAGGCCGAAGCGGCACACGATCTGCTCCCAAAAGAATCTTGTTACATTATAGCCATAGATGACGGTGAATGGTCGGGCTTCCACCCACTTGGTGAAATAATCCACCGCTACTAGCAGATATTGAGCGCTTCCGCTCGATCGCGGGAAAGGTCCGACTATATCAATGCCCCATTTCTGGAAAGGCCATGCGGCGGTTACTGGGATCATCTCATTCTTCGCTCGGAGGCTTATTGGTGCGTGCTTCTGGCATTCGTCACATTGCTGGAGTTCTTTAACTGCACTTTTGTGCATCCTGGGCCAATAATATCCTGCATTTTTAACCTTTGTAACGATCATTTTTGGCCCGACATAGATCCCGCAAATGTCGTAATGTATTTCTCTGATGATATAGTTGGCCTGTTCTAGATCGAGGCATTTTAACAGGGGTCCGAGGAAAGTCTTTTGGTACAAACCCCCTTCCTGCATCTGATACTGAAGTGAGTTGATCTGGATTTTTCTAGCCTCTGCTTTATGAACTGGCAAAACATCATGCACTAGGTTGTTGATTATGGGTGTCATCCATGTTTGTGACAGAGCTTCCATGTGCATAACATGAGGAGTGGCAATTGAAGGTGTGGTCAACACTTCCACCCTTACCTCCTTAGCAAGATGACTGAATTACACAGATGCCAATTTGCTCAGTGCATCGGTCTTTTTGTTTTTGCTGCGGGGGACGTGTTCGACCTTACATGAATAGAACAATGCCATGGCTTGCTTTACCTGTTCCAAATATTCGATCATGTTGGTTTCCCTTGCTTCATATTCTCCGTTCACCTGATTCGCTACGAGCAATGAATCCACATGGGCCACGACATTTTTTGCTCCGACTTTGGCCGCCAAACGTAAACCTGCTAAAAGTGCCTCGTATTCAGCTTCGTTATTAGGACTCTTGAATTCTAGTCGAAGCGCATATGTCATATCCGTGCCATCTGGATCGGTGAGTATCAAGCCTACTCCAGCACCTTCGGTGCTCGAAGCCCCATCTGTTTACAGAGACCAGGGCTTGCTTGGAGCTTGCTCTGTTTTTTTCCCTCTTTGTCCTCCGGCATTTCTACTAGAAAATCAGCTATCACCTGCCCTTTTAACGAACCCTTGGTTTTGTAGGTGATGTTGAATGCACCCAGCTCGATCACCCATTTTTCCATGCGACCTGAAACTTCGGGTCGTCGGAGAACGTGCTGGATTCTTTGAACCGTTCGAACCTCAATCGGATGGGCTTGAAAATAGCTTCGAAGCCTTCTTGAAGCGTGGACTAGCTAGCTTTTCCAAATTTGGATATCTTGTTTCGTAATCTTTCAACGTTCGCCTTACGTAGTAGATGGGGATTTGTGCTCCGATTCGGTGGGCTACTAACACCGCGCTGATAGCACCGCGCGATGCAGCCAAGTAGACTGTTAGTACCTCGTCTTCTTCCGGTACGGTGTGGGTTAGCAATGTGCCCAGATAGACTTTCAGTTCTTCAAAGGCTCGCGCAGCTTCTTCGGTCCATTTAAACTCCGATCTGAAACTTTTTTTAAGCACATCCATGAATGGGAGAGATCTTTCTGCCGCTTTCGACAAGAATCGATGGAGAGCGGCCAATCGCCCATTTAAGGACTGGATTTCTTTAACCGACGTTGGAGGCTTCATGGTGAGAACAACATCAATCTTGTCAGGGTTGGCTCGTAAACCCTTTGATCCGACCATGACTCCCAAGAACTTTCCTTCTTCAACCCCGAACGTACATTTTTTAGGGTTTAACTTCATATTGATGCTTCGGAGTCGGGTGAATGTCTCAAGTATGTCTTTCAGCATGGCAGCTTCATCGTGACTCTTGATTACGATATCATCGACATATACCTCTAAATTTCGCTCGATCTGGTCATTGAAGGCTTTGTTCATCAAATGCTGATACGTAGCACCGACGTTTTTTAAACCGAAAGGCATCTTGGTAAAGCAGTAAACTCCTTCATTAGTAACAAAGGCTGTTTTGTCCTCATCTTCAACTGCCATTTGTATCTGGTGGTACCCCTTATAAGCGTCTAAGAAACATTTCAGCCTGAACGTGGCAATGGAGTCGATCTTTTCGTCAATCTCCGGTAATGGAAAACAATCTTTCGGGCACGCATCATTCAGATCGGTGAAATCGATACACATTCTCCACGAGTTGTCCTTCTTTCGTACCATAACTGGGTTCGATACCCAAGTTTGGTATCGGACTTCTCGAATAATCCCGGCATCTAGGAGACTCTTTACGTCTTTGGCAATTGCCTTGGCTCGATCCGGTGCCATGTGCCTTTTTCTTTGCGCTATTGGCTTAATTGATTCTTTTACATTCAGATGGTGTTGTGCCATAGACCTAGGAACCCCTTGCATATCGGAATGCTTCCATGCAAAAACATCGATTGAGTTACTCAACAATTTCCATAGGAGCTTCTTCGTTCGTTTTGGGAGCTGGGCACCGATAGCCACTTGCTGTTCCGGGAAATCTGGGTTAATCGCCCAAAGCTCTATAAGTACTTCAGATTTTTTGGAGCTTGTTTCTGCTGCGTGTCTTACCTCTGTAACAAATGAATTTGATTCCGAAAGGATAGTAGCAATCCCTGCTTCGGTGGGGAATTTTATGGCACCGTGAATTGTTGAACTGATTGCTCCGAGAGCTCGCAACCCGGGTCGCCCGAGTATTATGTTATGCGACGCATGAGTACCAACAACCAGAAAGGTTAGTTGAACAGTTCTGCTTCTGTCATTATCTTTGAACGTGGTCGGAAGGGTAATTTGTCCTATCGGACGAACCACCTCTCCCGAAAAACGTATTAGAGGAGTGGACACCTCGATTAGCCTCTTTCTTGTTTGGGGGTTCAACTGCTGAAAGCATTGTAAGTACATTATCTCAAAGGCGCTTCCTCCGTCTACATAAATTCGTCGAACCAAGTGTCCTGCAATCACGGCCGATATTGTGATCGGTTCGTCTCGAGCATCTTCCGGGTCGATAGGAGGAAAGTACGTTGGTTGGTGCATCCAAGCTGCCATATGTTGGTTCGACCGCTTTACCCCCTTGGTTCGATAGACCGAATCATATTGATTCCAGCCTCGGTGTTCGGATTATCAATCGCTGCTGCAGATTTCTTCCCATCCTTTACTTCTTTCACGAGATGGGAGAGTTTTCCAGATCGTACAGCCTTCTCGATCTCCTGTTTTAAAGCTCAACATTCGTCAGTCGTATGCCCCTTGTCTCGGTGATACTCACAATACTTCTTAGAATGCTTGTCCGAGGTAGGTCGCTACTTCGACGGTGTGGGAAACCGGGTGGTTTCCGTACTAAGGATCTCGCTCGGCGATTTGGTTAGCTCGGAGAAAGTGTTGAAACATCCGTTTCCATTTCGGAAGCTACTTCGATCAGACTTCTGGTACGGCCCACGATTTCTATTCCAATTGCTGCTTATATCTTTTGGTGGGGACGCGTTCCGTCTCCACGATGTGGTACGGGCCTTTACGTTCTTTGCCGCTGTTTCATTCGGTTGACTGCAGGCGCTTTTTCCTTGGACAATGGCTCGGGCTCGTTCCATAAGTATCTCCATGGTTTTTGGAAGATCTTCGTGGAGCTTCTCTACGAGCTGATTGTTTCGGACTCCGTGACAAAATCCGGAAACACGGAGCTGATCAACCGCCCCACTTATATGCATGCTCTCCCAATTGAAATGATCGATGAAGTCTTCTACGGACTCTCCGTCACGGCGTTTTATGTGGTGAACTTCAGTGATGTCCTTCTTGCAGCGACGCTGCTGACAGAAATTTTGCAAAAACATACGCCGGAAGTCTTCGAAATGATCAATCGATCCTTCTGGTAAACCGTCGAACCACACCCTTGCTGACCCAGTGAGAGTCTGAGCAAACATGTGACACCATGCTGGCATGGGCCATTGTTCGACTTTAGCTGCTCCGGCGAAAGCAAACATATGATCGTCCATGTCGGACGTGCCATCATAAAATTTTAACGTTGGGGGCATCTTCAATTTTGCCGGGAGCGGCGCATTAACAATCCTTAGCGTGAATTTTGACTGAGAAGTCATAGACGTAGGATGATACGACATGATTAGCTCCTGATCCTGAGGGTTTAGACCCATAGATCCAGAGGTGAAAGCTCCGACGGAGACGGGATTAGCCCCTGGATAAGCGCTGTTGAACAAGTTCGCGCGAAGACTCTGCAACATTTCTTCTCGCTGCTGCTGCTGTTGTAGTTGTCGTAGTAAGTCAGCATTCCGTAGGAGGAAAGCATTGTCGAAACTAGGCAACGGCGTAGCGACTGGAGCGGTAACTGAGAGTGTGGTGACAGAGCTCGCGATCACAGAACTTGTAGGTGGAGGTACTGTCGCTGATCCTGTTAGGACGGACAGTTGTGGATGCAACATTTCCTTCACAGATGTCGTTATAAGACGGGAAAGTGTTTGTGGAGGCAGCTGTTGTGGATTCCATGATTTGGAGTAAGCGGAATCAACAAAATGAATTGTGTGAATTCGAGGGGATGGCGCCACTAAAGACGCAAAACCAGTTGGTCTGACCTGGTCTGAGTAGAGCTTCAGATGACCTGGCAAGAACCTGCAAGATCACAAGGAAAAAGCACACCGTTAGCCTCGTCACAGGGAGGGGGGCGTCTCTGTGACCAAGCTCGGGCGTGAGAAAAAGTATTTGTGAGGAGAGAATAGGTCAGGAAGAGAGAGAGAGAGAGAGGAGAGTTTAGAGAGAGGAAGTAGCTGTGACAACTGGCAAAAATAATGGTAATTCCGTACAACTTAAACACTTGATTTAACGTTAATTTCTCTCTTTACGATTTAATTATTGCATAATTAGGTCGTGTAAGTTCTAGCAATCATAGGACATGGCTAAAAATGCTAAACAATATTAACACAATCGTCAGGTCGCGAGAAAACCGCAAACTATGTCCTAATATGTTAGCAAAATGCTGAAAACACTATTCACCTGAGCACACTATTCATGCCAGCAAATTCCGAAATTGTCGGAAAGAGCAACGAAGGGCACGGACGCTCTTAGTAGATGGAATACGGATAAAAATCCCTAATTAGGGACGCTAAACATTTAAAACACCTTAACTTTCCGGTGAACGCTTACAATTGCACTTTGTCCGCTCTGCGCCAGAATATAACCAAAATAAATTTTTCCGCGACGCCAGAACCTATTATTTTAAGGTTCGTAGGACTTGTAAATAATACTTTACATCATAAATAAGCTTGAGGATATCAATGGGATACCTGAAATATAAACTCCTGGTGCTACGCCGCAACTTTCACACATTGTCCAAGTTCGAGTCGATAGGCGAATAAATTATATTCGTACCATCCAATCTCCTAAACGAGAATGCTAGCGAGCTAGTTAGCGATATTTTGGCGTCGCAAACGCCTTGAATAAACGTTATAGCGTCGATGGTAAATTAAAACCATAGCTCCCTGTATTATAAAACACCCGATATTGAACCGACGAGCTAACTAGTGGTATTTTTACCATCCAAAAGTAATACCCACTAAACTAGAAAACTAATTAGACTTTATTTATAATCCTAGACTATCATTAACCCCTAATTACCATAGCTAAGTTAATTACCTAAATATCTACATCAAATGTTATATGCACATGCCTATTTTATAAAAAAAAAAAAAAAAAAAAGAGATAATCACGACACCATACTTCTATTTTCGGCTAGGGTGGGTCCCCACACCATCAACCTACAACTTCTAGTAATAATGGTCATGAGCATGGATGATGCCTTCCTTGTTGACCACAACTTGCAAGAAATGGGTGATATAACCTACTGATCACTTACACTCCATCATTTTAAACATTTCAAAAACACAAAAACTTCCTCCCACCCTTTTCACATTCACGACACCACCATCACATCCCTAGCCTTCCATTTTCAAACTATAAACTTATCATTTTAAGCCTTTTTCAAGCCACCACATGGTGATCTAAGGAAGCTACACACATGGAGAATCATTAGGAGGTGCTTGGAAGCTTTTATACCTTCATAATCTTCATCCTAAAGCCCACTAACCTCTTGCAAAATTGTAAGACCTCCTAC
Source organism: Helianthus tuberosus (assembly GCA_030545235.1). NCBI lineage: Eukaryota > Viridiplantae > Streptophyta > Magnoliopsida > Asterales > Asteraceae > Helianthus > Helianthus tuberosus. The sequence goes on along the minus strand of CM060390.1, from coordinate 102,918,783 downwards.
ATTTATTTTTAAGTTTGTTATTATATGTAGATTAATAAAGTACTTGTTGATCATCTTGAAATCAAAGAAAAATCACACTTAAAACCTTAAACAAAACTTAAACAACTTACTAATCATGAAGTATTATGTGATTATTATGTGTTTTAGAGTTAAATAAGTTGTATGATCATGTTGATTTATGTTAAGGTAGGATGTTTAGTCATGAGATTATGATGATCATGTTGTTTATTATGTGTAGTACACTAGATTAGTGATGATCTTGTGAGATTAGTCTCAAAAATATGATTTAAACATTTAGGGGTTTAAATCAAGAAACATCATCACCCTTAAACTCACGAGCTTTATATATATATGTGTTTAAACTTGAAAGATTAAGGGTTTAATGAACCACACATGATGGTTATGAACTAGTAAAAGTGATCTTTAAAAATAAAAATTGATTTAATAAATGGTTATGAAAACTACACTTAAAAGTCTTGGATTTCAAGAGATAAAAGTGTTGGATTTTTTTAGAAACTTTATATATATAAGTGCTCATGATTTAAGAAAATAAGTAGTAGAAATTTGTTTACTTAAAGTTGCATTTTGAGGAGATTAATACATTAATGATGATTTGGAAATTTAAAAATGGTTATTAAAAATGTTTTGAATACATGGGAAAAATGGCATTGTTTAGGGAAACTATGGCGAAATTTTATAAAGATCTAATCGCGATTAAAATGAGATTAACAGGGTGATTAGCATGGTTAATCGTTATTAGTGATTTTAATGGTGATTAACAACCTAAATCGTGATTAGACAAACCCTAATGACAAGGGTTAAGTCTTAACCATACATGAGATATTTAAAACACTAAAAGGGTTTTATTAAATAAAATGGGGAAAACTAAAAGTGTATAAATCAATATAATTTTTGGAGAAAAATTATATATATTTTCAATACCCTATTTGGTGTATATAATACATGTATAAGTATGTGTATGTACTAGTACTAGGAAACTGTACTAAAATAACACGTACAATTTTTGCAATAAATATACACTTACAAATGACCGAAACCTCGCTAACGTTTGCAAGTATGACGATAGCCGCAAACCTTCACAAGCACTCGAAAAACACTCGTGTAGGACCATAACTCAAGGCGCGAGCATCGGACGACGCTTTTTGCATAATCGGTGAAACGGACCATCTCGACACCAAAAATATAAAAACAACTCACGACGACAATTATAACAAACAACATACTCTAGACACTTGAAATTTATACACACACGACAACGAAAAATTGAAAAGTTTAACTTTGGTCATAACGCCAAGTGTGCTTAGAAAAATAACAAGTTACTAGCATAACTAGTAAATGTTATCAAAATTTAATAAACACTAAATTGGGCTAAAAATATAACACTTTGGGCTTTTAAATTAATAGTGGGCTTAAGATAATATAAATTTTGGGCTAAGCCCAATTTCTTAAATAGGTAGGCAATGGCCCATTTCCATAAACCCTTACAAGAGCCCATTTGTAGTAAATAATATGGGCCAGGCCCAAAGACAAAATACATGGGTTAAGCCTAATGACACTAAGATGTGGGCTAGGCCCAATGTAAAAAATACATGTATAATTTTTATAAATATATATTATAAAAACACATATAATACGGAATACCTATACATATAAATACGGTATACCTACACGTATAATATAGTATACCTACACGTATTATACGATATCCCTACACGTATAAATATAGTATACCTACCCGTATAAATACAGTACACGTACACGTATAAAGCACACAAATACAAGTATACACACGGTATATGTATATGTATGAAAGACTCTGGTACATGACGATATACGCATATACACTTGTTGAAGTGTACTCTCTCACTAATGTTGTACTTATACGACAACGTATTTTGACGTTAAAAATAAATATTTTCAACACTTTTTACACTTATATTTGTGTAACAAATATAAAGTCTCGAATCAAAGTATACAAGAAACAAAAGTCAACATATTATCATTAATTTACGTAAGCGTTCCAAAAACGAAATGAAAATAATAAACGTTCAAGATGAACAACGAGTACAAGGTCTAGGAAAGACCGACGTGTCTAATGAGTTAGAACCCTTGTAGGTTGACTCGCATTACAAAAAACTTTGGTTGAATACCTCTCTCCCTCTCAGGAACGCAAAGCTGTGAGTTCATGCCCCCCTTTTTCTTTTAACGTTTCGGTTTACAACTTTCGGGGGGAAATACATGTCAAACTTAGGTATGATTAAGTTATGAAATGAACTCTTAGATCATGTGAGCATAGGCTGTAACTGAGGTGCCATTAATCATTTTGAGGACCAAGGAACAAAGGTTAGATCTAATGGGTACGGGCGAGCCCCACTCACGGTCCAAGGGTGACCACTTGAGTGCTGTTGTGTCCACTGTCGAGAGTTCGACACTTAAATTGCCTACGCGGGTTGAGTACCTCCTATGTCGTCACATATATTAATGTCCTTGCAAAACATTAATGATCAACATGTTCATAGACACTTTACATACCTACTTATAAACTGAACTTTCAAATGTTTTTGAGATTCATTTGATGCGCATTACACATAAAACACATGAACTCGCTCAACTTTTGTTGATGTTTTCAAACTCACATGTATTTCAGGAAACTAATGAAACATGGTGCTGGTGTTTTCTACGAAGCTTTTGGAGTACAAGTCATCGATGTCATCCCTTTTGGAGGGTTTGGTCCATATATCTCATCTTCAACGAGATATAGGATGCAAAGCATTACGTTTTAAGCTTGTGTTGAACTCGTCTTTTGTAAAACTTATAACTTATGTCGGTTGGCATTTTAAACAAACTTATGATGTGTAATATTTTTATTATGTCAATGGATGAACATCGTATGTTTTTATTCATGTAGTTGTTTACTTATATCGTATGCAATGAGAACTAATCAAGTTCACACCGCGCGCTTCTGCTAATGAACGGGTGTGACAGTAGCGATCACCTTTGGTGAGAAGTTTGACGGGGTATTTATACTTTTTGGGGGATGCTGATGTGGCAAGTTAGTTAGGGTCGGACCAGTCGTTGTCATGGTAGTTAAAGTTGTGGGTCCCAATTAGTTATGGCGTATCAATGTGTTTAGTCATTTTGTCTACGGCATTGGATGCGATCCGACCCTTTAAGTAATGAGGTTCGGTTCTATGTTTGTTGGTCATTCGGTCCGACCAAGGACGTATCCTCATCACTGATTGCCTGTGATTGTCGGCGCTACTTGACCAACGAACAATAGATGGGTGAAAATGGGAGGTGGAGAAAAAGAAAAAGAAAGAAAAAGGAATCATGTTGGTGTAGAGGATGATGAAGATAGGTGTTGATGGAGACGCGTAGCTGATTAGGGATTTTAGGGGAGAAGGGGAAAAACTAAAATGGGGAAACAAATGAGCTAAGGATCGAACCGGTGAGCAACGTGTAAATATCTAGAAACTGAACCACTTTATCGAACAAAATCACATGGTGAAGAAGAAACAAAATCTCTCTATATATACACAATCAGAAAGGCGGAAAAGGAAAAAAGAGCAAATCAAGAAGTGCCACGTGGAACAACTTACTATTCCTAAACTTTGTTTTTTAATAGTATATAGTTGATTTTCCGCCCGCGCGTTGCGGCGAGGACCCAATGTCTGCAAAACGCGTGTCAGCAACGGCAAGCAGATACCGAATATCAAAACATAAATAAAAATGACGTGGTAAGGATAGTCACTCCGTCCAAAAAAGCGATTTTAAATAACCTAACATATAATAATAGGACCCACACGTCCTACACGTTGGAAATTCGGTTAATTTCAATTCAGTTATTACGGTGCTAACACGTTAAAATATGGATGAGCTCGGTACCGGTAATGGCACCGAAAGTACCGATCTGGAAAATTATCAAAATTAGGTATGGGCACTGAAAATGCTCGGTACAATACGGTATGGTATTTGAAGGTAAAAATCAATAAATACAAATATGGTGCAAGACCGCTGTCGAACCGAAAGTAGTGATTCTGAAAACGTCAAAAGCTGGGTACCAAATTAGTACCGAAAATGATTTGGTATAGTAAATTTGGTACCGATATGATACCAGTTTGATTACAGGATTTGATACAATAAAAAAAAAGCAAAATAAGTTGTTGTGTATATAAAACCTCATTCAAACGAAATACAGTTTACTTACTGTGCATATGAAAAGTAATCTAAACGGTGCAATTACTTGCATTGATACGTTGCTACAGGATTTGATGAGCTCGGTACCAACCGGTACCGAAAATACCGTTACCGAAATCCCTAAATGTGGGTATCGGTACCGAATATACCTGATACGGTTCGGTACCGGTCGGTACTAGTACGACACCGGTATTTGAGGGTAAAAACCGGTGAATACCGGTGCCGAACCGGTACCGAAAAAACACCCAGTTTAGTAAATTTGATACTAGTACTGGTACCCGATACAATTTATTCATCCTTGATGATGTTACTATTCATTGGATTGTAATTTTAATATGAAAAAACACCCAGTTTAGTAAATTAGTAAATTTGATACTAGTACTGGTACCCGATACAATTTATTCATCCTTGATGATGTTACTATTCATTGGATTGTAATTTTAATATATAGGTAATGATAATATATATATATATTTTTTTAACAAAGAGGTATACTTGTCTTTTCACTAAAAACTTAACGGTGGATTGGATGGGGTTAACGAAAATAGACTGTAATTGTTGCAAATGTGAAAGTACAGATACTAGTTTGACAATTTTTAAACAAATGGATGTTAATGGTTATTTTAACAAACAACATGGACGAGAAAAAAACATAATTAACTCTTAATATTAGAGTAAACTGCCAAAATTGTCCCTAAGGTTTTGATATGTTTGGCATTCTCATTCAAAACAACTTTTTTGTACCATATAGTACTTCATTTTCGATATTTTTTTTCATTTTCATCCAAACCTCAGGGACGAATTTAGCAATTTACTCCTTAATATTACTTTATTCAGTTTCTTTTATTTAAGCTTACATTTTATAATATTCTATTATTATAATTCACTTAAACATATTTTATAAGATTCTGAGTATTACTTTACGATATTTTTTTTAATAATATGCAAGTAATCAAAGCACAAAAATACATGTCAAATTTACATCACCTTCACTTCTTTTCTTTACAAAATAATGGCATTTATCCTTTACATTATCATTTATACTATATATAATGCATAACATAATGGCATTTTAAAATAACCAAAAGTTAAGAACTATATCATTTATACTATATATAATGCGTAGTGTACAACCAAAAATAGGGCAAATTAGTCTTTTGAACACTAACTACATTTTAATCCTATCGTCTTAACTACACTTTAATTCTCCGGATTTTTAATAAAATTATATATAATTAGTTTGTAGTTTCACTTTATATCCTTACAAAAAACTAACTACCCCTACGATTTTTAAACGTTATAACTTTTTTATACGTTAATATTTAAAAGAACACACCATAAAAACGAGTATTTTATTCTCTTTAGTCTGATTATAGTATTGCTATAGTTTTTTAATTAAAAATTTATATGTTTCGTGATTAACAGTGTCTAAGGGTGAGCAATAACTGAATCGTTAACCGAAATCAAACTGAAAATGGACTAAATCAAATCAAAATCAATAAAAAACTAAATTAAGTGAAAGCCGATTAACTAAAACTTGAATTAACCAAAACAAGTTATCGATTTATTGTACCCTCGTTTAACCAAAATTAACTGAACCGAACCATTCATGTTTTTATATATTTCGAGCTTTATACCTTAAGTTCATATATTTCATATTTTATACGTACATTTTATGCATTTATACTTCCATTTTATGTATCTATATATCCATTATGCATTTATACACCAATTTAAGGTTATCCGGAAAGCTCGCGACTCGGAGCTTGCTATAAAAATTCGCTAGTATTAGCTTAAAAAACTCGCTCGATGTGGCTCGGTTTGAAACTAACCCACGCTGGCTAGGCTCGTTTTGTCGCAAACCCCGACCCCTTGCCCCGGAAGGCGGGCGGCCGGGAGCTACTCAGAGCGGTGGTATCGGTGTTTATTAATTTTGCGGCGGAATTTACATCAGGACCGTAGTTAGGAAATATTTTATCAGAGTAAAACAACTCATTTTATAAATAATAAACATATGGGTAAAACCCAAGTTTCTATTCATAATATGTTTGTAGGGATAAACCCTAATTTATTGAAATAAAACTTCTTCTTTATTTAGGTAACTTTTATAGCCACTTTTCCAAGCCTTCAGTGCTCTCCAGCTGACTTCTATTTGGCTTTCACATTTTGTTACCTGAAACGCGTTTAAAACATTTTTTTCAGTGGAAAATACTGGTGAGTGAATCCTAGTTTAATCAAAACAAGTTTTACATCAGGACCGTAGTTAGGAAATATTTTATCAGAGTAAAACATCTCATTTTATAAATAATAAACACATGGGTAAAACCCAAGTTTCTATTCATAATATGTAGGAATAAACCCTAATTTATTAAAATAAAACTTCTTTATTTAGGTAACTTTTATAGCCAATTTTCCAAGCCTTCAGTGCTCTCCAGCTGGCTTCTATTTGGCTTTCACATTTTATTACCTGAAACGCGTTTAAAACATTTTTGTCAGTGGAAAATACTGGTGAGTGAATCCTAGTTTAATCAAAACAAGTTTTATCATTTTACAGCAATGAGGGCAACCCGCAATTACTTTTGTTTACATCTACTTTAATTACCATCCACGGTACTGTCAATCCTGACTTGTGGTCATGCTACTACTCACAGTGTAGTAACAAATTATGTATACAAAACCCCAACATACCGACGATAATTGTAGATTTACAAATACTCAATCACTGTGAATTGTAATTTAAATAATTGAGGTTTTGTAAAAACAGTTTACAAAAAGAGGAATTACTCACATTGCTAATTAAGGTATTTCCTTGTGACTTCCTGGTTATAATCTATTAATTTAAACAATGCACACGCGTTAGTATAATAACTCAAATTTACATTAGCTATACCCGCCCCCCGAGACAGAACTCCAACGACCGAGTCAGGTAGAGCCTCGACATGCGTTACAGAGCACTAGATCAATCGGGCGGCATAACTAATACGTAACCGGGGGTTATAATACTTACATCGAGGCAAAGCTTCGCTATTTAGTGGGTATTATGCCCGAGAATTACTTTAGCTATTAGAGAAATTTAGAGATTTTGAGAATTTTTGAACGATTTCAAGTGAACGTCGAAATCTCTATTTATAGGGCTTGAACAGGGGGCTCTCGCGCCCCGCGAGAGAAACCGGAGAGGCCTTTGCGGCCCGCGAGCTAGGCTGGCTAGGGCCTAGCCTTGGCCAGTCACGAGTGTACGTTGGAGGCATAACAGGACACGTGGCATCATTGAGTTACGCCACTTATCACTCGGTCGTGCCCCGCGACGGACCAAGAGGAGTCTGTCGCGCCCCGCGAGCGAAATAAAATATTGTTTTTATTTGATTTTTGTTACATTAAAGGTATTTCGGGGCCGTTTTTCGTATACGGGGTGTATTTTAGGACATATAGGGATGTTATAAGTATTTTAGGAGAGTTGTTATATCCTCCCCACCTTGTTTTAGAACTTGTATTCGAGGTCTACTGGAATAGGTGTGGATATTTCCTTTGCATCTCGGATTCAAGCTTCCAAGTGTATTCTAGTCCTCTCTTGGAATCCCATTTCACTTTGACTAGAACTAATCTCTTCTGTTTGAGATTCTTGATCTTTCTGTCGTCAATTTGTAGGGGTTTCTCTACAAACTTAGGTTTCTCATTTGCCTCTATGTCCTTAAGAGGTACTACTAACGATTCATCTGCTAAGCACTTCTTGAGATTACATAAATGAAATACATCATGTATTCCTGCCATTTCCTCTGGCAATTGTAGCTGATAAGCTACGGGTCCTATCCTTCTAATAATCTCAAAGAGTCCAACATACCTGGGGCTTAGTGATGTGTGTAAAATGCAACATATAAATTACATCAAGTGAGGCATAAAATTAACCCTTTTTTGTACTAATATTGGAAAAAGTGTGCTTTTGTCTTCCTTTTGTATTTTCAGGATTAAATGAGCATAAATGAACAAAAGAAACAAAAATGCAGCCAAATCTAACATAATTACAAGAAAAGGAATAAACGTGGCTTGCCCGACCCCTCGACAGCATCTTCCCAAGCAAAAACAACTAAAACAGAAGGCTGACCATGGCCCCGTGCCCAGCGGACACGGGGGCGTGTTCAGGTGTCTACAGAAAGGACAAAAGCATAGAAGCTTCTATTTCCCAACACGGGGGCGTGCCCAGTTCAACACGGCCGTGGTCAACGCTAAGATTCGCAGAATCCAATAAAATCTTAGTAGTACAGATACGCTTCTGCACACGGGGCCATGCCTAGTGGACACGGGGCGTGTGGAGCTAATGCAGACAAATTGCAATTAATGAAGAAAGAGAAAGTGGATGGACACGGGGCCGTGCTCAATGGACACGAGCCCGTGTCTGGGCTTCTATGCAGGATATAAATAGAGGTGCTTGGTTCACTTCAAAGGCATCCATTGGCAAACCACCTCTCTCCCACTTCACCCACATTCCACCACCATCACAACCCACATCCACCACCATCATCCATCATCCATCATCCATCATAGAGTGTGTGTAGTAGTCTCGGGATCCAAGATTGATAGTAAGAGTTCTTGACAATCAAAGGCCATGTTTGCCTAAGTCTCTTACATCACTTGGTGAAGACAAGCATTTAGTGTAATACTTTTGTTTTTTAATCTTTTCGCACTTTTTATTTGGTTTTGTATTAATGACTTTAATAACTAGTTTCTTATGTTGAAGGTGAAACTTCCTTATCATTTGTCCGTGGTGTCTTGGCATTATTTTTGTAACACCTCGAAAATTCGCGTCCTATAATGTGTTGACACGTGTCATATGTTTGAACGTGTGAAAGAATGTTATAGAAGGACTAAAGTTGACAATCATGGAAAGTATGTAAATATACGAGTTCTAAATGTCAACAGTGAATAAATATATTGTACATTAACCCTACATGATGCTCATACCTTCAAACGAATAAATCATGGATCATACGAAGCTAAATATGAAAGAAGGTGAGGGATTACAAACTACAAGGGTTAAATGTGTCAACAAGTTTAAAATATACCTCTGAGTGACCTTTTGACAAACCCGAAGCTTTGTAACAGTTAATTATGCTCACTAGAATGCATGATAAAAATTTCATAAAGTTTTGTTATCGTATGAGAAAGTTATGATCAAATTCGTATGCGAGGGGTTAAAGCGTCAACGTTGAAAGTTAGGACCTTTCGGGTAACAATAAAGTTAACCGAGGACTTAACAAAGTGGGTAAATATCTTGAAGCCCTTGTATGTCAAATTAGAAGGTTCAAAGTGCAAGAATTAAGTTAGTTGCCCTTTCGAAAGGCCAAGAGACATTTATGCGGAAACTAGAAAACATTTTTGCCTGATCAGAAGGCCCATGCGGGCCGCGTAACCGAAGACAACATCTTACGCGGGCCGCCTGGCCCGCCCAGATGCAGAAACTTCGGACAGAAGCCTGATTTCGCGCTATAACCGATTTTAATCAGTTGTTTCACAACATGGGCGACCCCTAAGTGACTCCTAGAACCTTAGGGACATGTGTTGATGATTCATGGTCCATGATAGCTTGAGTTGTCAACAATCTAAGGTGATTTGAGCACTATATAAAGGCTTTATGTTGCAACATTGCAACCACACCTCATTTCTGCATTTTGGAGCATCTCTGGAACTTTAGTGTCTTCCCAAGTCCTTCCTAATCGTTCATAGGACTCTTGTAAGTTTGCTTAACCTTTCTTAATTAAGTTTTAGCTTAGTTTTAGCTTAAAAGTCAAACCGTCGTAATTAACGGTTGACTTTAAGATTAATCACTAATGGTCCAGTGATTAGTCGAATCAAAAGTAGTTATAAGTTGGTAATTATGTGGGTAATAAACCCTTAAAAGGGTTCCCCCTGATTCCCACTCTAACTAGGTCAAATGTCGGGTCAAACTTGTTAAGAAAAAGTCAACAGGATACTTAAATTCCAATTTATGCATGATTAGCAATATAGAACACATACAACCTGTTTGACCAGTAATATAACTTGGTAATTAGTGTAAGAACATGTCTAAACATGTTCAACCCGATAATTTCCTGTTTAGGCCCGGTTCGGAACCGAAAGTCGCATAGTTTGACTTATACTTTGACTTTCAGTTCTGACCCGTTTTGGTATGATTTAGAAATACCTAAGTGCTTCATTTGGACCAGGTTACATGCTAGTATAACCCTCTATGATTATACACCTCGGATCATTAGTTATCCAATTAATACGCATGAATCCGTTAATTGCTCATATGTTGACCATTATGCCCTTATTACCTTAAAACGTGATTTTTGGAAATGTAAAAGAGTAGAAACCTTAATTACTGATATATAAACTTGTATGCAAAGTTTGACATCAGTTTGAGGTGCAGGTTAAGAGTTATGCTCGTTATCGTAAAATGAAAGCTTTATGCTAATAAAACGGCGTAATTAGCGTATAGCCTATTTAAACATACTTTTTGATACCAAATCTTTTACCCACTGATGTAATATATTATTTTGGGATTTTTAAAGATTTTTAATTAATTTTAGGCTGAGCATAACTAATAGTCGTAGGCTTAATCCGGTAATTGTCAGTTTTGCCCTTACGGGTCATAAAATGAGTTTTACATAACTAAATGACTCCAAACATTTTGCTACTGATCACATATGATAAATAAATTATTTTAAACCTCCTGGAATAATAAAAATATCATATTTCTATATAGAACCCGAAAACGGCTTCTAATCGCATAATTAAGTGTTTTTAACGCCTAGTATGTACTAGAACTATTTTAAACATACAAAGGGTGATACCTACTGATATTTGAGGTAAATTATAATATTTTAACAGTAAGCAAAATTTGTTAAACTCAGACTTCAGTTTTGAGCTTTTCGGCTTATGTGAAATTACCAGAATGCCCCTACGGTGCATAGTTTGGTTAAAATTGACAAATTTCACATATATACTTTACCCTACTGTTATAACCTAATAAATTAAGTATTTTTGCTGATTATATCAGACCTGTAACTCAGGTTAATACTTGAACTCTTTTATAAACTTGTAAATGACCAAACTACCCCTACGGGGCATAGTTTGTGTTTAAACTCGTTTAGGGCATAATAAAAGACATCTTACTGATGTCACAACATATTTGAAGCATATTAACTTAGGACACCTGTAAATGGCTCTCATTATTACCCGTTACGCTTATTACGCGTTCGGTTCGGTTTATGTAACTACTTTACATAAATTAGCCGAAACGGGTCAAACCTTAGCGGTTTTACCTCAAAATCCAGAATGTGTATAGTATACCCATATTAAACAAGTCTTCAAACTTGTCGGGTTTAAATCACATTCTATTCCGGTCTTCGCCTAATCGTGCGTTGGAACCGTATAATTAACCGGTCTAAGCTTAGGCTTAATTAAAGACCCGTTAGCATTCTAATTGGTTATTTATACCATCATTCCAGACTAGAGCCTTCCGGTAAATGGTACCTACGCTTACTTAAGTGAATACGGCTGAGTTATTATAATTCTTGCTATTTAAGACAGGAGCTAGCTCAGGTAAATACTCTTAACTTATTTTCCCTATTACGGGCTTGGGATACGGTAATATAAATACCGCATGGTCAGGTATGGGATTCAAAGACCAATAAGTCGGGAAATCCAAATAACCTGTTTTTAATTCGTATTGCTTGACTGAAACATTGGGGATTAATGTGACCGTGTCCTGGATATCCTTGACTCATTAATTGCAATGGCCACGACCTAAGCACGGGGTGTAGGCATACACCTGACAGATGCAATATGCTTATTAATTATTTATACCCAATAAGGGAATAGTGGTGTGTCGGTTAATCATGAACCGGCATAGAACCGGGCCCCGTATGTAGAGCAAGTTATGTAAAACTGATAACTTGAAATATAGTTTGTCCCAAGTATACAAGATTAATTTTGCCTCTGTGCATTTTAATCAAATTATAAAAGATTAATTTTGCCTCTGTGCATTTTAATCAAAGTGTCAAAATATTTTGTGCCTGGTGCATCTAAATCAATTTTTCTCAAACTCTTTTTAAATGAGTCAGTTGAGTGTATTTACCAGTGAAAACTGACGTATTTTCAAAAGTCTAAGTGACAGGTACAAGTACGTAATAGGCTGGAAGCTGCTCAGGATGTTAATAAGGAATCTTGCAAGTTCTAGGCGTCTAAAGTCTGTTGAACAATGTTTATGTTTTTTTTAGATCCGCCTGTGGATCCTTTACTTTCCGTTGTAATACTTGATATTACTTTATATTCGGATTGTAATATATTCATCTTTTGCTTCGGCTGTGCATTTATATATTGTGTTGTTTGACTATTATGTTGCCAACCACGTCACGATACTCCCCACCGGGCCCACCGGTGACACGTGAAAATCGGGGTGTGACAGGTTGGTATCAGTGTCAACGTTGAGTGAATTAAACACTACCCTTTTGTGTTTAATCTCAATGACACAGTAGCACATTCCTTGACCCTCTGAGTCTAGACTTAACATAGGAATAATCTCAATCCTAATCCAGAAATTTTTGCTTCCAAATTTTTATATTGGATACGCCGCCAAGCGAAGAAGCTGTAATAAGAATTCTCCACATTTGGAGCCTTGAAATGCTGAGCTTCGTACCGCGACCCGGATGAAACGTGCAACCAAGGAGAAAACATTCAGGAATTTAATGAAGAAGAAACTCCTTTGCTGAAGATCGTTTCCTCAATAGTCCTTATAAGGACATATTTATCTTTTCAATCCCTTCGAGGACAACATTATTCCTTTCAAGTCCCATTTAGGGTAAACCTGATTTTTAAATTTTATAGTGGAATGATTAAGTTTAAACTTTCATTCTAAACTTGAAATATGAAATAAATGAAAAATAACATTCTTTTTATAAGATCTACCATTATAATAAAATGGCAAAATCTAAAAAGGGACAAGACCTAGCCTCGGGTCATATTAAGACCGGCCAAGATGGCAGTTCCTCAATTTAGATTCAGATCCTTAGTAACATTTCAATTTAGAAATTGTTCTGCGTTAATTATTAAAAAGAATCTTAAAGGTAAAACCTAGCCTAAATGTCAATGCTGACATGGCCAAAATGGTAAAACCTAGCCTAAATGTCAATACAGACGTGGCCAAGATGGTAAAACCTAGCCTAAATGTCATTGCAGACATGGCCAAAACGGTAAAACCTATTCAAAAGATTCCTAACCCAATTTAATGATCTCTAAATCAAGGGTAGATCATCACTTGAGATGATCATATTTTGACCATACGTGGTGATGTAGCGCCTACGGGCCCTGCTCATTTCCATATGAGCCAAAAGACAGTGGTAGCGATGACTCCCTGTCAAATAAAGGTAATAAACTAGGTTCAAACCTTCATGCTTTGATTCTCTGAAATCTTAGCTTATAATTTAAAACTGTCCTTGTGACTAGGCCTTTGCGCCACCTTAATATCCTTAATGTTTTATAACTAGGATAAATTATAATGCCTCGATTCTGTAAAATCAAGGCTTATAAATTAAACTTGTCTATGTGACTAGGCCTTTTGTGCTATTATTAACTTATGATTTCGGATTATGATAAAGATCCTGAACAATTATATATTTATCAAATTAACTAAAATGTGTATTAAAAACATGGTTAATAGATCGTTTAAAACGATAAAACTGTAAAAGCTTCCATATAAACCTTGTCCTTGTTTGATTTTTATGTAGCATTTAAAGCTACATGGCTAGGTCAAAGGAAGAGAACAGTCACCCTCTGGAAAACCGCGATGATGAAAGGATTAATATAACCAGAGGAGAGCTTCGTACATTGATTGATTCAGCTGTATCTAAAGCTGTAGAGGAGCAATTTAGGGAGTATAGTGAGACTAATAGTAAAGCCTCATCTGTACCCCACTCTAAGTCTGACCCTAAGACTTATTCGGAGGCTCACAGCAAGCCACCGCCCTCTAAGAAGGACGAGCCAAAGAAGGATGATGATCGACATTCATCTGGTCCACACAGTGTTCCATCCAAGAGAATAGTGTTTGATAATGAACCGCATACCAAGTCCTGTACCTATAAATACTTTGTTTCCTGCAAACCCCGGGATTTCACTGGGGAGAAAGGAGCAATTGATTGTATGACCTGGTTGGATGAAATGGACACAGTTGTTGACATCAGCGGTTGTGCTGAAAGGGATGTAGTAAAGTATGTATCCCAATCGTTCAAGGGAGAGGCACTAGCATGGTGGAAGGCTCTCATTCAAGCTGCGGGGAGGATCCCACTTTACAACATGTCATGGGAACAGTTTGTTGCTCTCATTATGGAGAACTACTGCCCTCAACACGAGGTTGAGAGTATTGAGTCAAATTTCTTATCATTGGTTATGACAAACTTAGATTGTCAAGCTTACCTCACCAGTTTCAATACTCTGTCCAGACTGGTTCCTTACCTAGTAACACCAGAACCCAAGAGAATTGCTCGCTTCATTGGGGGTTTAGCCCCAGAAATCAAAGCCAGTGTTAAGGCTTCAAGACCTACTACATTCAGGTCAGCGGCAGATCTGTCGTTATCTCTCACACTAGATGTGGTTAGAAACAAGGCTGCCAAGGCTTCTGAAGAAGGGAAGCGTAAAAGGGAAGAGGATAACTCCCAGAATCCTAAGAAGAGCAAATCAGAGCTCAACAATAACCAACAGGATTCCAACAAGAAGCCTACATGCAAAACTTGCAACAGAAGGCACTGGGGACAGTGTCGATCAAACCAAAAGATAAAGCACTGTGGCATCTGCAAAAGAACTGGGCACCAGTCCCACGAATGTAGGGACATAAAGAATGCAACCTGTTTCAGCTGTGGTGAAAAGGGCCACATCAGTACTAATTGCCCTGAGGCTGCCAAGGAAGGAGCAGCTAAGTTTGGGATGGATAAGAAAGGAAACGCCTAAACCACCGGTTGAATACCAGAGACAGTGCATATCAGTAATAGCATTAGGTACGTCCTTACCTTTTTGCATCAATTTTATCTGCTAAGTATTTTACGTTAATGCAAGGGATAATAAACCTTTAGTAAACCATAAGCTTAGCAAACTTTTGATTGCAGTCATAAGAACTCCACATATTAAAAATAAGGTATAAATTACCAATGGAATCTTTAATGACTCTCTCTCATCCTCGAAGATAATCCTTTCATAAGAATCTGGAGTGCTCTTCCCCAAAAAGAGTACGACAATATATATTACTTTATTTTATTATTTTCTCATTATTTTTATCGCATGCGAATGCCAAACTATGTTGGATAAGAGTACCATATGAGGATTGGCGTATCCTAGTGTGTCCCATAGATTGCTTCCATGCCTGATCAGTATGGAGGTTTAATGCATGGAACCCCTAAGATATCCCAATGGACATATTGTACTAAAGTCGACTAGTAGTATTCAAAGAAGATATCCAATATAAAATGTCCTTATAAGTATCTCTACTTAGGGCATCCTTGCATTTGTAAAGAGAATGTGTCATTTATCTGACACCGACATCGATAGATGAACCAAAGCCTGGGAATACAGACATCTCTAACACCTCTGTGTGTCATAATTATCTTCTTTATAAACTACTATTAATACATTAATCCGGCTACTTGGGATTGTATCCCTGCTAACTCAAACCACTTAGCCGAGGGTAACGTCACCTTCAAAAGAGGGGCATACTACTATAACTAAGATGATCTCTTAAAAAGTGCAAAAGTGCGGAAATCATCAAAGGTTACACTAAAGGCGAGTCGGATCCAAGTGATTCATCTTGTCTATCTGTTTTTATTTTATTTTATTTTTCAGCATTTTTAGTTTTTATTTTCATGTTTAAAACTTTTTCTAAAATTTTGATTTGATTAGACATTGAGGATAAACCGGTACTTAAAGCTCTTGTGTCCTTAGACGACCTCGGTATCTTACCAACGGTATACTATGCTCACGATGGGTGCACTTGCCCATATGTGTGTTTAGTGTTAGTAAAATATCGTGTTTTATAAATTTAAAACTTGACTAAAGTGTTAAAAATGACTTAAAATATAACTAAAAATATATAACACACTACACGCATCAAGTTTTTGGCGCCGTTGCCGGGGACACAAGGATTTTGAGAAAGTTGAAAATCGACGGCCTAATCAGTTTTTCAAAACCTTTTTTAAATCGCGCGCATTTTTCTGCATTTTAGTTAGTTTTTGCATTTACAGTAGACTGAACACGGGGCCGTGTTTATTGAACACGGGGCCGTGCTGCACAATTTTTTTAAAAAGTCCCAGATACAAAGTCTGAACACGGGGTCTTTCTCACTAAATACGCCCCCGTGCTGCACAAAACCAGTCACTTTTATTAAAACGCCCAGATACAGAACCTGAACACGGGTCATGCTCACTGAACACGGGGCCGTGTCCAGCTTCTGTTTCTGTTTTTATTTTTGCTTTCTGGTCCCGAGACTCTGTTGTGATCTGCTGAGTGATTCTTATGGATCAATACTCAGGAGGTTACAACTACCACTATGAGGAGGATGATTATTGGGAAGAGTATTGTTCTATCTGTGGCAACCCTCATTCGGTGCAATATTGTGACTTGTTTCAACCATCCCCTTCATACAACCACTATGAGGAGCCCAGGTACGAGCCATTAACTTCATACACACCCTATGAAGAACCAAGGTATGAACCTTCTCCCTCATACTCATATTTTGATGAACCAAGGTATGAGCCTTCATACTCATACTTTGAGGAACCAAGATATGAGCCTCCACCTTCATATGCTTACTATGAGGAACCATGGCGTGAACAACCCACCTCATATGAGTATTATGAAGAACCAAGTTACGACCCTTATCCATCATATACTTACCATGAGGAACAATGGTGTGAACCATCTACCTCATATGAGCACTATGAGGAACCAAGGATCAAACTTCTGAATTCAAGCTTTGATGATAATTATTCAACGCACTTTGACGAACTGCCCACTATCTCACCCGTAGCCGAAAAGATTATAGAACACCTTAAAACTATCGAGCGCTGTATAAAAGAAGCCCGTGCAAGGGAAGAGGAATCATGTACAAGGGAAGAATTAACACGTAATAAAGAAGAGATAGTTGAAAAAGTAAAAATGGAAGAACAACTAAGTGAAAAGCCGACACATGAGTTAAACAACGAAAAAGGTGACTCCGACAATATTAAAATTCAAGAAGAGTCTAATTTTAAAGAAATTAATCTCTTGTCACCTTCTTTCGAAAATCATTGTTTAGTACCCACTCATGCAAAGTTTTTAAAAGAGTTAAACACTAACACTAAAATTGACGAAACGGTAAGCATTAAGTTAACAAATGATCAAACTACGCTAATAAAAGAAGATCCATTTGAAATTATCATTACACCGGTTCCATGTTTTTTTTTTCAAAATTCCTTTATTAGTAATATTACAATTGATAAAGATCTTTGTGTTAATATAATGCCAAACTACATTTTCGAAAAATTAAGTATTGGTGATTTTTCTCCACGTCAAATACCCATTTTTCTATCTAATCGGAAAACAATAAAATCAATAGGGATAGTTGAGGATGTGTTGGTCCAGTCCAGTCCAATCAATTGGTAATCCCAACCAACTTTGTCATCCTTGGTGACGCTCCACTAGTGTTGGGACGACCTTTTGTTAAGACCCACGAAGCTTTGAAAAATCGGAAGTATAACAATCTACCCATTCAATTAGGGGCATTCATAAAAAGTGTCAATCTTGAGCGTTCAATGAAATATCCATTCGGCAATGATGACCCCCTAATTGAAGATGAAGCTGAACCACCCGATCCAAGAGAAGAAATTGACCACTTTGTTGAAGAAAAGGTCGCCATAGAACAAACCTTTGTAGTTCTTGACCAAAACGAGCAACCAAATAAGGAGTCTTCTAAAGACCCACCTCTTGAGCTCAAAGAACTTCCAAAAGGTTTGGAATATGCTTTTCTCGGCAAAGATGGTAAATCACCTGTAATTATTTCATCAAAATTAACTAGTTTAGAAAAAGAAAAATTAATTACGCTTTTGAAAAAACACAAAAACGCGATCGCTTGGAAGCTTGTAGATATTAAAGGAATAAGTCCTTCCATGTGCACGCACAAAACTTTAATGAATGATGACTACAAATCGGTAATACAACCACAACGTAGAGTAAATCCAAATGTCCAAGAAGTGGTTAAAAACGAAGTCATCAACTTACTTGACGCCAGACTCATTTACCCAATCTCCAATAGTCCTTGGGTAAGTCCCGTCCAAGTAGTTCCGAAGAAAGGAGGTATGACGTAATAACTAACGAGAAAAATGAATTAATACCAACAAGAACCGTCATATGATGGAGGGTATGTATAGATTATCGTCGATTAAATGAGGCAACAAGGAAAGATCACTTTCCTTTACCTTTTATTGAACAAATGTTAGAAAGATTATCCGGTCACAAATTTTATTGTTTCTTAGATGGTTGTTCAGGT
Source organism: Helianthus tuberosus (assembly GCA_030545235.1). Lineage (NCBI taxonomy): Eukaryota > Viridiplantae > Streptophyta > Magnoliopsida > Asterales > Asteraceae > Helianthus > Helianthus tuberosus. Next base: position 102,900,023 of record CM060390.1, on the reverse strand, counting down.
TACTTTCAAATACCGATAGCACCCGAAGACCAAGAAAAGACAACATTTACATGTCCCTACAGAACTTTTGCTTATCGACGCATGCCTTTTGGTCTATGTAATGCCCCCGCAACCTTTCAACGTTGCATGGTGGCCATCTTATATGATATGATAGAAAAGACAATGGAAGTCTTCATGGACGACTTTTCTATTTTTGGAGATTCATATGACCAATGCCTCGATAACCTTGAACGAATGCTATCCCGATGTGAGGAAACTAACCTCGCCCTTAATTGGGAAAAATGCCATTTCATGGTAACAGAGGGAATAGTACTCGGTCACAAAATCTCAAGCGAAGGAATGGAGGTTTATCGAGCAAAAATAGACACTATTTGTCGATTACCACCCCCATCCTCCGTTAGAGCTATCAGAAGTTTCCTAGGGCATGCCGGATTTTATAGGCGATTTATCAAAGACTTTTCAAAAATCTCAAGACCTCTAACAAAATTACTTGAAAAAGATGCCCCTTTCATCTTTGACAAGGATTGCAACCAAGCATTTCTAACACTAAAAGAAATGCTAGTCAATGCACCTATCATGATAGCACCCGATTGGAAATTACCCTTCGAAATCATGTGTGATGCAAGTGACTTTGTAGTTGGTGCTGTCTTGGGACAACGAAAAGATAAGCATTTTCACCCAATTTATTACGCTAGTAAAACACTTAATGATGCACAAGAAAATTACACAACAACAGAAAAAGAATTACTAGCCGTGGTATTTGCTTTTGATAAATTTCGTTCTTATCTTGTTCTTTCTACAACGATAGTTTATACAGACCATGCAGCCATTCGATATCTCTTTAAGAAACAGGATGCTAAACCACATTTGATTCGGTGGATTCTACTCCTCCAAGAATTTGACATTGAAATAAAAGACAAAAAAGGAGCAGAAAACACCGCAGCGGATCATCTTTCCCGCTTGGAAGACTCGGCTTTGGAGGCAACCAGGGACGAGCTAATCAATGAAAAGTTCCCAACAGAGTCCCTGGAAATGGTGGAATACCGAGAAGAGCCATGGTACGCCGACTATGCTAACTACTTAGCCAGCGGTATAGTCGCAAAAGGATGGCCACATCACCAAAGAAAAAAATTCTTTGCTGATGTAAAGAATTATTTTTGGGAAGATCCTTATCTTTTCAAAATGTGTGCCGATCAACTCATCCGTCGATGCGTACATGGAAGTGAAGCAAGAAGAATTCTCCGCCATTGTCATCAAGGTCCATACGGAGGACATCATGGTGCCGCTAGTACCGCACGAAAGGTATTTGATTCAGGATTTTATTGGCCTACCATTTACAAAGACGCTCAAAGTCTTATCAAGACATGTGACGCTTGCCAAAGATCATGTAATATTTCTTCCAAAAACGAAATGCCACAAAATGGCATTCTTGTTTTTGAAATTTTTGATGTGTGGGGGCTCGACTTTATGGGACCTTTCCCACCGTTAAGAGGAAAGAAATATATACTTGTTGCGGTAGATTACTTGTCTAAATGGGCCGAGGCTGAAGCACTTCCAAGAAATGATGGAAGAGTTGT